>CM038672.1:654625571-655225571 GCA_021605145.1 Aegilops bicornis | reverse complement strand
CTCCGGCACCACATAAGGTGTCGGAGCCAGCAGCCCCGTCAAGTGGGCGTCCGTTGGGTCTTCTGGCAAGGGAGCCGGATAGCCAATCTGCCTGGACGTCCTCTGCCAATCCTGTCAAAGGTAAGGGAGTTTAGATCGTGCATAGGGTCAAACTATGAAAACAAGTGTCCCGTAAAGGGCAAAATAGCTTACCGCGTTGGCTTGATGCTGCGCGCTAAATCCGCGATCTTCGGTAGCGGATGCGGGAGCCTCGGCGCCCTTGAACAGTACCTTCCAGGCATCTTCGTACGTAGTGTCGAAGAGCCTGCTCAGGGTTTGGTGCTGTGCCGGATCATACTCCCACAAGCTGAAAGCCCGTTGTTGGCACGGGAGGATCCGGCGGATGAGCATGACCTGGACTACGTTGACGAGCTTGAGCTTCTTGTTCACCAAGTTTTGGACACAGGTTTGGAGTCCGGTCAGCTCTACTGAATTACCCCATGACAGGCATGTCTCTTTCCAGGAGGTGAGCCTTGTAGGGAAGCCAGATCAGAATTCGGGGGTCGCTGCCCATTTAGGGTCACGCGGCTCGGTGATGTAGAACCACCCCGATTGCCACCCTTTTATGGGTCTCCACGAAGGAGCCCTTGAGCCATGTAACGTTGGGCATCTTGCCCACCATGGCGCTTTTCAAGACTGGCTTACGGCCGCCCACTACCTTCGGCTTGACATTGAAGGTCTTGAGCCATAAGTCAAGTGGGGCTGGATGCTGGAAGGCCTCGCACACGACGATGAACGCCGAGATGTTGAGGATGAAGTTCGGGGCCAGGTCATGGAAATCCATGCCATAGTAGAACAGGAGCCCCCGGACAAACGGATGAAGTGGAAAACCTAGTCCGCGGAGGAAGTGGGTGAGGAACACCACCCTCTCATGGGGCCTGGGGTGGGGATGAGCTGCCCCTTGTCGGGGAGCCGGTGCGCGATGTCATTGGACAAGTATCCGGCCTTCCTCAGCTTTTAATGTGCCCCTCCATGACAGAGGAGGCCATCCACTTGCCTCCCGCTCCGGACATGACTGGAGAAGGTTGAGGTGGGATGTGCGGACTTGGGCGCTGGAGCTCGAGTGCGCGAAAATGGATAAGCAAAGGAGGAAGAAGGCGTAGATGGAAAAGGTGGATCCTCATCCCCTTATATGGGCGGATGAAACTATGTGCCCCCACCAGCTTGGTAAAACTCGCTTATCTCCCAAGCAATCAGTAAATTAATGGCACGGTTGGGTTACCCACGTCCGTATTGATGAGAATCCCGGAATAAGGGGACACGATCTCTGCTTCAACAAGACATGCCAAGGAAACCGCCTCGCTAAGTGCGCTGAGGTGGGACAGTAAAAATGATTCGAATAAAGGCTTGGCCATGGTGTGATGTCATGCTGCGGAATACGTCAGCAGATTGAATTTGTGTAAATATTATTCTCTCTACGGTGGTATGTGGAAATTATTTTGCAGAGCCAAACACTATCCTTGTGTTCAAAATCTTCTATGAAGTATTCAGAGGAGGAACCCGCCTTGCAATGCCGAAGACAATCTGCGTCTTGGACTAAATGCGTCATTGAAGCCTGGTTCAGGGGCTCTTGAGGGAGTCTGGATTAGGGGTGTCCGGATGGCGGACTATGACCTTTGGCGGACTCTGGACTATGAAGATACAAGATTGAAGACTTCGTCCGTGTCCGGATGGGACTTTCCTTGGCGTGGAAGGCAAGCTTGGCGATACGGATATGTAGATATCCTCCCATTGTAACCGACTGTGTAACCCTAACCCTCTCCGGTGTCTATATAAACCGGAGGGTTTTAGTCTCAGAGGACTAAAACAACCATACCATAGGCTAGCTTCTAGGGTTTAGCCTCTACGATCTCGTGATAGATCTACTCTTGTACTACCCATATCATCAATATTAATCAAGCAGGAGTAGGGTTTTACCTCCATCGAGAGGCCCGAACCTGGGTAAAAACATCGTCTCCCTTGTCTCCTGTTACCATCCGCCTAGACGCACAGTTCGGGACCCCCTACCCGAGATCCGCCGGTTTTGACACCGACGCTGGGCTTGCCAAAGGATAAAATGAAAAAGGAAAGGTGAAGATCACCATGACTCTTGCATAAGGTAGATGTAGCGACCCGACCTCAGACGGTCAAGCCTCTGTGTATCTGTGCCATCCCTGGATCAGTATGCTGGCACACACAGTACATCAATGTATATATCAAAGTGCAATCACATGTATAAATAACGTAAAATGATATATACCTCGTAGTACTCAGCGGAAACAATCAAACGGGTGTGGAGTCCCATCAACGCCATCGGCAGGTTGAGTGTAGACCGTAACCTCAGATCGTAACTCTTACTCGTCGAGGAAATATCTGCAACATGATACGTTGCAGCCGCGTGAGGTCAAGACATTGAATGTACCGCAAGATCACAATATGAGAAAACAGATGATAAAACTATACTATATGCAATATGGCTTTATGGCTCAGATTCGAGTTTTGTTTGCATAAAAGCTGATTTTATTTTACCTACATCAAAGGAATAGAATGAAGTCTGTACTAAGGAGTTTTCTATCATGACATGGTTCCGCCAACCGATGTCTCATAGCCCAAAATCATCATAAGTTGCCCACAATTAAGTTATCAATCCGGTGTTGAGAGTTCGAGATAGATCCAAGTCCAGATGCTCAAATTGTCCGTAGAATCGGGGACACGGCTAATCGATTAGGTTTAACCCTCTGCAGAGGTTTGTACACTTTACCCGCAAGATTCGATCCCTCTCTTTACGTTCTCGCACTTCGTGGTGTTTGAGAACAAGATGACCGAAACATGGTCTTCCAAAGAGTTCCTCGACCACCGTCCGGTACCCATCGAATCCTACCGTCATTCTACATCTCGCTAGTACCGTCCCAGCCAGAGTCACAACTAAGGTCAACCAAGCGAGCCCATAATGACTTGCGGTTGCAGGTAAGCTTCCGGGCGTGAAGTATTCTTCCGCCTCTTTGAGTCTGGGTGAAGCTTTCCGCAAGATGTCATGGCGCTTCTCCATGCATCCCGCCAACCACTGGGTTCTCCAGGTGCCGTCAACAAATCCTTCACCCAAAGAGTGTGTATTGAAAATCCTGTCTCGAGTCTTGAAGTCTTGAGGTCTTGAAGATGCAGTCCTTGCAGATTCCATCATGGAGTTGTCGTCATTGACGTAGAGTTCTCCTTCTTCACACCACTCTCGAGCACTCATACCAAACCCCGTCTACTATAGCGTAGCATTAAAACAAATAACGCCCCGGGCTTGGTAACAGGGTGATGGGTTCCTACCTCATGCATACTACTCAACTACAAGGATTCAATAACACTACTGAGGGGTGGTTGCAATGGTGCCACTAAATGCAATAAAACATAGGTAAGAAAAGCATGGTCAAGTGAACTTGCCTGGTGATGTTGACGAAGAAGAATTATCGTTCTCAAGAAATAACTTGATAGACTACTCGTCACTCTCTGATGAAATCTATATAACAAATATATCATTCACATAAGCACTCACACAAACAATCAAAACAAAAGAGAGAGCGAATAAGAATCGAAGGAACTTCAAATAAAACTAGGAGTCTTCTTCTACAACATTCACAAAAATAGTTTTGTCTAACGGAAAATAAAACACTAAAATAACAGAGAATAAAATAAAAATTTAGTTAAGACAAAAATAAAGTATTTTTCATAAAGCTATTTTGAAAGTATTTTCAATTGGGAGTTAAAACAGTAGAAATCCATTGCAAGTTATTAGCGAACTTGAATTGATTTCACGATAACAAAATAAAAATAAATATAAAAACTTGTTGAACACCTACTGTTTAACTAATAGAAACCAAACATAAACTTTCTGAAATATAAAATAAAATAATTTAAAAACAACTATAGAAAAGAAGTAGCTATTATTGAATAGAACTAAAACAGAATTTGTTTTACATGAAACAATAAGCTAAAATACTCAAACAATTTTGAAATTTTACCACTGGTAAATATGATCACTAGTGATCAGTAGAAAAAGAATCAAATAAAAATCTATTTTTAAACTCCCGGAATAAGCAAAACAAGCTTTAATTCAAATCTGATCTAACTCAATTTTTATAAATCCAAACATAGACAAATTATATATTTTTGGAAACTACAAGAAAATTTTGATCTAACGCAAAAGAATCAGCATCATTGGACTTCTAGATCAAAAGTTATAAGGTAAACAAGAACGGAACTAAATCTGTTACGGAAATAAATCTGAAAACGAAAACGGCGACGTGGCGAGATTTGATTGGTTGTCGGGTGTGCGCGTTTTAGGCTATCTAGAGGACGGCCGCATATTTGAAGAAAACGGTTTGGCTATTAAGTGATCTATTTGGGGCCTTAGGATCAAGATCTAACGGTGGTACGGAATAGACAAAAGAAAGAGAAAAAACAACAAGGGAGTTACTCAGACGTGAGGCAGAGATGGCAGGAAGAAGACGGCGATGTGGAGGGCTGCTCGGCGAGGGGGCGAGGTCACGGGCGAGGGGTGGGGTGGCGGAGGAGGGGTCGGCGCTTGGGAGGTGGCGCTGGGCGATGGGGAGGTTCCAGGAGAGCTCCTGGTGAGCGTTTCAAGGCAGGAAAAGGAGGACGGTGGCGAGGGTGCTACGGGCAGGGAGGGGGCGTGGTGATGGGAAAAATGGAACGAGGAGAGGGAGGGGTTTTATAGGCGGTCTCGGGAGGCGCTGGGATGGAAAGACGAGGGAGATCGGGAAGGTGGAGATTCTGTCTCCATGGATATGGAAAGCTTCAGAACGTGAGAGGAAACAGAGGAAGGAGATGATCTCTTGTTGGGCTAGAATAGGAAAGTGCTTAATGGGCCAGCAGGTTTTTCCTAATAAAAACGATTCCATTCCTATTTTTAAAATTAGGAAACTAAAACAATAAAAGGAAATCAAATCAATTCGGAATAAAGAGTTTTTATATACTAAAATTATCAGAAAAATAAAATGTAGATGATGAGCATTATTCCACGGCCAAAATAAAAACTTAAAAATGTTTTCAGAAAATCCCTAAAGGCTTTATTTCTTTTTGCAAATAATTTTTAAATAAAAACTTTGGTTTTTCTTGGCTCAAATATTTTCAAAAATGCCCCTGATTTTGGAGGGTCATTTTCCTCCGCTCTTTCTTGCTTGCAAGAATGTATTTTTCGGGGTATTTCTCGGGGAAGGAAAATAGAGAAGCAAGTGCAAATATTTGAAAGAATTAAATTGCAAAACTCCGTTCAAATTCTTTATAGTTGAAGAAGTCATGTCATCTTCTCTCATTGATTTTAATAGGATGAATTTGAATTTACGGAGAAGGGAAAGTCATTTTATTCCCTCTCATTCAAAAGTTTTTGAAAAGGTTCAAATTTCACTCAAGTTTAATTCACTCAAGCAAACAAACAAACAATTCAATTAATTATATTAACATTCCAAAATTTAGAATTTTGGGATGTTACAAACCTACCACATACTTAAAATGAATCTCGTCCTCGAGATTCGAAGAGGCTAGAAAGAAAAGGTTAGGGTTTGGAGGCCTTCTAGCAAATCCATTGATCGGTATGGTCTAAAGTGCTACCACACTTAAAAACAAGGTCAAGTTCCAATAAGCTCAGATACTTCCTCCGGAGTGTTGACAATGTATGTCTCTTCACATATCTTACAATAGCTCCTTCATTAAAGCTCTTACGCTGTAAGTATAGAGTTTTCCTCGTAATCTTGGGTCGGTTCGTCAAAGTTGAAGTTCGTCCGAGGTCGGATCTTCTTAGCTGATAGGTCTGTGTCCATTCTAGACAACTATCGAAACACTCATGGTGGTCTACCATTAATGGTTTCTCCTGCAGAAAACGGGTCCGGGTTGAACTTCACCGTATATCCTACGATTGGCAGCGGTTGCTGTAAAGGGTTCCATCGTACTACCATTCTATGGTTTTATGGCTTATCGTGTCGACACTCTTCTAAGGTTTTCAAGGCTCTCGATTTTCCATCAACATATGATAGTTCATGATAGAAGTCTCCGGTATGGGGCCAATCCATCCCGTGCATTTGAATCATTACCACATACGTAAATATCGAATCACGTATTCTAACACTTGGGCATACTCACAAGCATTGCAGAATTTCTCTTGTTCTCGAACTGGGTTCGAGTAATTCCATGGTTTCTGCAAGCCAAACAAAACATCTATCGTTACTTCACCACTCTCGTGTTTTTGCGTAACCTTACGGTGTGTCCTATTTCTCCGCAAATCTTGCAGGCACAAGGTTTATTTCTTGGTGTATCATTGTGCTTCGGATAAGACGTGATCTCATCGTGGTCTTCTTGAATTCCTCCCAAGTTCTTGCTCCTTTAAATCCTTGTATGGATTGATGCATTCTCCACCAGGTTGCAGCACTTCCTGTAAAGTACTGAAGAGCGTATTGGACCTCATACTTCCTTGAAACCAAATTGTTCCCGAAGTGATTCTCCATGTTCGCATCCATAGCTACGCCTCCGCTGAAGTCTTCGTCCAGAATATCAGTCCAACTTCATTCATCATCTATGGGGTTCAAGGGTTTTAGGGTGAGATGAGAGAGAGGTGGGGAGGGATATACACACAATACAAACAATAGTTTTTGAAGAAACAAGTTTTACTTTGTGGCTGTCGGAAAACATCAAACAAATGACAGCTCACACATCGTCGTATCTAACGTAAGTGTGTAACGGGTGTTTGGTCTTCTAAAGGTCAAATATTTCTTCAGGAACTTCAAATCTTCGGAGTCTTCAACTGTTGTAGCTCCTAATACATGGTGAAATCCTCTTTACTCTGAAGGGGTCATCAGTTCTCCGATATCAAATCCTTCTTGAGCGTCTTGATTGATCCTCCGGGTGATCAAAGGATAAGGGGTATATTCTAACTATTTGAGGTGAGAGTGTCTATTTGATAAATTCAGAAAAGATGAGAAGTAAGAGTCTTTTTGTAAATAAAGTTTTTGAGATATCCTGTCCTAAGGTTTTTTTTTTTCCGGTTTCTAGGGTTACGTCCTACAGTCAACATGTGCTCTGATACCATCTCTCAGAAGCGACCCGACCTCGACAGTCAAGCCTACGTGTATCTGTGCCATCCACGGATCAAGATATCTTTGGCACACAGTACCTCAATGTATATATCAAAGTGCAATCACATGTATAAATAACGTAAAATGATATATACCTCATAGTACTCAGCGGAAACAATCAAACGGGTGTGGAGTCCCATCAACGCCATCGGCAGGTTGAGTGTAGACCGTAACCCTGTATCGTAACTCTTACTCGTCGAGGAAATATCTGCAACATGATACGTTGCAGCCGTGTAGGTCAGTACATTGAATGTACCGGCTAGATCACAATATGAGAAAACAGATGATAAAACTATACTATATGCAATATGGCTTTATGGCTCTGTATCTGAGTTTTGTTTGCATAAAAGCTGATTTTATTTTACCTACATCAAAGGAATAGAATGAAGTCTGTACTAAGGAGTTTTCTATCATGACATGGTTCCGCCAACCGATGTCTCATAGCCCAAAATCATCATAAGTTGCCCACAATTAAGTTATCAATCCGGTGTTGAGAGTTCCGAGATAGATCCAAGTCCGGATGCTCAAATTGTCCGTAGAATCGGGACACGGCTAATCGATTAGGTTTAACCCTCTGCAGAGGTTTGTACACTTTACCCGCAAGATTCGATCCCTCTCTTTACGTTCTCGCACTTCAGGGTGTTTGAGAACAAGATGACCAAACATGGTCTTCCAAAGAGTTCCTCGACCACCGTCCGGTACCCATCGAATCCTACCGTCATTCTACATCTGCTAGTACCGTCCCAGCAGAGTCACAACTAAGGTCAACCAAGCGAGCCCATAATGACTTGCGGTTTGCACAGGTAAGCTTCCGGGCGTGAAGTATTCTTCCGTCTCTTTGAGTCTGGGTGAAGCTTTCCGCAAGATGTCATGGCGCTTCTCCATGCATCCCGCCAACCACTGGGTTCTCCAGGTGCCCGTCAACCGTCCTTCACCCAAAGAGTGTGTATTGAAAATCCTGTCTCGAGTCTTGAAGTCTTGAGGTCTTGAAGATGCAGTCCTTGCAGATTCCATCATGGAGTTGTCGTCATTGACGTAGAGTTCTCCTTCTTCACACCACTCGAAAGCACTCATACCAAACCCGTCTACTATAGCGTAGCATTAAAACAAATAACGTCCGGGCTTGGTAACAGGGTGATGGGTTCCTACCTCATGCATACTACTCAACTACAAGGATTCAATAACACTACCGAGGGGTGGTTGCAATGGTGCCACTAAATGCAATAAAACATAGGTAAGAAAAGCATGGTCAAGTGAACTTGCTCGGTGATGTTGACGAAGAAGAATTATCGTTCTCAAGAAATAACTTGATAGACTACTCGTCACTCTACGATGAAATCTATATAACAAATATATCATTCACATAAGCACTCACACAAACAATCAAAACAAAAGAGAGAGCGAATAAGAATCCGAAGGAACTTCAAATAAAACTAGGGAGTCTTCTTCTACAACATTCACAAAAATAGTTTTGTCTAACGGAAAATAAAACACTAAAATAACAGAGAATAAAATAAAATTTTAGTTAAGACAAAAAAATAAAGTATTTTTTTCATAAAGCTATTTTGAAAGTATTTTCAATTGGGAGTTAAAAAAGTAGAGAAATCCATTGCAAGTTATTAGCGAACTTGAATTGATTTCACGATAACAAAATAAAAATAAATATAAAAACTTGTGGAACACCTACTGTTTAACTAATAGAAACCAAACATAAACTTTCTGAAATATAAAATAAAATAATTTAAAAACAACTATAGAAAAAGAAGTAGCTATTATTCAATAGAACTAAAACAGAATTTGTTTTACATGAAACAATAAGCTAAAATACTCAAACAATTTTAACTTTTTACCACTGGTAAATATGATCACTAGTGATCAGTAGAAAAAGAATCAAATAAAAATCTATTTTTAAACTCCCGGAATAAGCAAAACAAGCTTTAATTCAAATCTGATCTAACTCAATTTTTGTAAATCCAAACATAGACAAATTATATATTTTTGGAAACTACAAGAAAATTTTGATCTAACGCAAAAAGAATCAGCATCATGGGACTTCTAGATCAAAAGTTATAAGGTAAACAAGAACGGAACTAAATCTGTTACGGAAATAAATCTGAAAACGAAAACGGCGACGTGGCGAGATTTGATTGGTTGTCGGGTGTGCTGCGTTTTAGGCTATCTAGAGGACGGCCGCATATTTGAAGAAAAACGGTTTGGCTATTAAGTGATCTATTTGGGGCCTTAGGATCAAGATCTAACGGTGGTACGGGAATAGACAAAAGAAAGCGAAAAAAAAAAACAACAAGGGAGTTACCTGTACGTGAGGCAGAGATGGCGGGAAGGAGACGGCGATGTGGAGGGCTGCTCCGGCGAGGGGGCGAGGTCGCCGAGGGTGGGGTGGCGGCGGCGGGGGTCGGTGCTTGGGGAGGTGGCGCTGGGCGATGGGGAGGTTCCAGGAGAGCTCCTGGTGAGCGTTTCAAGGCAGGAAAAGGAGGACGGTGGCGAGGGTGCTACGGGCAGGGAGGGGGCGTGGTGATGGGAAAAATGGAACGAGGAGAGGGAGGGGGTTTTATAGGCGGTCTCGGGAGGCGCTGGGATGGAAAGACGAGGGAGATCGGGAAGGTGGAGATTCCTGTCTCCATGGATATGGAAAGCTTCAGAACGTGAGAGGAAACAGAGGAAGGAGATGATCTCTTGTTGGGCTAGAATAGGAAAGTGCTTAATGGGCCAGCAGGTTTTTCCTAATAAAACGATTCCATTCCTATTTTTAAAATTAGGAAACTAAAACAATAAAAGGAAATCAAATCAATTCGGAATAAAGAGTTTTTATATACTAAAATTATCAGAAAAATAAAATGTAGATGATGAGCATTATTCCACGGCCAAAATAAAAACTTAAAAATGTTTTTCAGAAAATCCCTAAAGGCTTTATTTCTTTTTGCAAATAATTTTTAAATAAAAACTTTGGTTTTTCTTGGCTCAAATATTTTCAAAAATGCCCCTGATTTTGGAGGGTCATTTTCCTCCGCTCTTTCTTGCTTGCAAGAATGTATTTTCGGGTATTTCTGGGAAGGAAAATAGAGAAGCAAGTGCAAATATTTGAAAGAATTAAATTGCAAAACTCCGTTCAAATTCTTTATAGTTGAAGAAGTCATGTCATCTTCTCTCATTGATTTTAATAGGATGAATTTGAATTTACCGGAGAAGGGGAAAGTCATTTTATTCCCTCTCATTCAAAAGTTTTTGAAAAGGTTCAAATTTCACTCAAGTTTAATTCACTCAAGCAAACAAACAAACAATTCAATTAATTATATTAACATTCCAAAATTTAGAATTTTGGGATGTTACAGTAGAAGACGATAATAAAAGATAGGCCCTTCGCAGAGGGAAGCAGAGGTTGCCATGCGCTTTTATAGTTGGATGCACAAAATCTTAATGCAAAAGAACGTCACTTTTATATTGCCCCTTGTATGTGGAACTTTATTATGCAGTCCGTCGCTTTTATTACTTCCACAACAAGTTTGTACAAAGCTTATTTCTCTGCACTAATAAGTCATGCATATTTAGAGAGCAATTTTATTGCTTGCACCGATGACAACTTACTTGAAGGATCTTACTCAATCCATAGGTAGATATGGTGGACTCTCATGGCTAAACTAGTTTAAGGGCATTTGGAAGCACAAGTAGTATCTCTACTTGGTGCTGAGAATTTGGCTAGCATGAGGGGGAAAGGCAAGCTCAACATGTTAGAGGATCCATGACAACATACTTTATCTCAGATACAAGAAAACATAACTCATTATGTTGTCTTCCTTGTCCAACATCAACTCTTTAGCATGTCATATTTTAATGAGTGCTCCCAATCATAAAAGATGTCAATGATAATATATCTATATGTGAAACCTCTCTTTCCTTATTACTTCCTATTAATTGCAACGATGACCAAAGCTATATTTGCCAACTCCCAACAACTTTTAATCATCATACTCTTTCTATGTGAAGTCATTACTCTCGATAAGATCAATATGAACTCTTTGTTTCTTTTTATTCTTTTCTTTTATTCACCCAAGATCATGGCAAAGTAATCAAGCCCTTGACTCAACACTAATCTTTATTATATATATAGATCAGGGACTCGATTACATAGAGGGATCATAAAGCAAAACTTCAAAACTAGATCATGCCATGACTTTATTCTACTAAATCAAGATACTGCTAATAGGATCGAACTAAGAAAAACGGTAAAGGTAGAAGTTGTGATGGTGATACGATACCGGGGCACCTCCCCCAAGCTTGGCAGTTGCCAAGGGGAGTGCCCATACCCATGTGATTATATCTCCTTCTTTGTTGTTGGAGGAAGTGGAGGTGTTGTTGATGATGCGGGCTTGTCGTCCACCTTCCATGGCATAGGCTCACCATCATAGAAGGATGATCGAGTCTCCGGAATCCTCAAATCTGCAGCCAAACTCATCCTTTTGAATCTATATTCATACTCACAGTTTTGGTTTTGCAGGTCATAGATTTGGGCTTGGAGGTGCTCGATCTTCTCATGTAGCTTGAAGATGGCTTCCTCGGTGTTCTTGGCATCCGGCTCGTAGTTGTTGGTGAACTCCGCGAGCATCTTCTGGCTAGCGTTAATTCCACGCTCCACCATCCGCTGGCACTTGAAAACTTGTTGCTCCATTGCTTCGAGCCTTGCCTCCATGCTTCTGGTTCCCTTGGGTCCCTCAACATCGCGGATGTGCAGCAACCCATCACGCATCTCAATGGTTTGAGGGTGTCGCAGCACCTCCGCGAGGTAAGGGTTGATCACCTTCTCGAAGAACTTGTCCTTGGAAGCACTTGGGGGCGTCATGATGATCTAGATCTGTCAGAAAAACAGCTCAAAACAAGGACATGAGATATTTGCGTGATACGGGAGTCAAAACCTTCGGGAGAATATATAATGAATTTTTACCGACCAAAATACGATTGCGTAAGAAAACGGAGTCTCAAGGGCACACGAGGTGCTCACGAGGTAGGGGCGCGCCCAGTGGGGTGAGGCGCGCCCTCCACCCTCGTGAAGGCATCTTGTCCTTCTAGGACTTCCACTTATTTTTCTATTTTTCTAAATATTCCAAAACAGAGAAATATTGCCTTAAAAATTGTTTTGGAGTCGGTTTACTTACCGTACCACATACCTATTCCTTTTCGGAGTCTGAAACGGTCTGGAAAGTGTCCCTTATGTATTCCTCCGGGTTACGGTTTCAATAATATTGGTTTCAACATTTATGGGATTACGAGATATAATGTTTGATTATTTGACCTTTTAACACCTTCAGATTTGTTCATTCGAAGTTGTTTATTTTTATGGCACCGTAACGATAGACCTCCTCGATAACGTAGGGACCTTCCCATTTAGAGAGAAGTTTTCCTGCAAAAAATCTTAAACGAGAGTTGTATAGCAATACATAATCACCTACATTAAACTCACGCTTTTGTATCCTTTTGTCATGCCATCTTTTAACTTTTTCTTTAAATAACTTGGCATTTTCATAGGCTTGGGTTCTCCATTCATCAAGTGAGCTAATATCAAATAACCTCTTCTCACCGGCAAGTTTAAAATCATAGTTGATCTCTTTAATAGCCCAATATGCCTTATGTTCTAGTTCGAGAGGTAAATGACATGCTTTTCCATAAACCATTTTATACGGAGACATACCCATAGGATTCTTATATGCAGTTCTGTAGGCCCATAATGCATCATCAAGTTTCTTGGACCAATTCTTTCTAGACCTATTAACAGTCTTTTGCAAAATTAATTTGAGCTCTCTATTACTCAATTCTACTTGACCACTAGACTGTGGGTGATAAGGAGATGCAATTCTATGATTAACATCATATTTAGCAAACATTTTACGGAAAGCACCATGAATAAAGTGTGAACCACCATCAGTCATTAAATATCTAGGGACTCCAAACCTCGGAAAAATAACTTCCTTAAGCATTTTAATAGAAGTGTTATGATCAGCACTACTAGTTGGAATAGCTTCTACCCACTTAGTAACGTAATCAATAGCAACTAAAATATGTGTATATCCATTAGAGGCAGGAAAAGGTCCCATATAATCAAAGCCCCAAACATCAAATGGTTCAGTAACAAGTGAATAATTCATAGGCATTTCTTGACCCCTACTAATATTACCAATTCTTTGACATTCATCACAAGACAAAACAAACTTACGGGCATCCTTGAAGAGAGTAGGCCAATAAAAACCAGATTGCAATACCTTATGTGCAGTTCTATCTCCAGCATGGTGTCCTCCATAAGCTTCGGAGTGACACTTGCGTAGGATCTGTTCCTGTTCATGCTCAGGTACACAACGTATAATAACACCATCTACTCCTTCTTTATAAATATGTGGATCATCCCAAAAGTAATGTCGCAAATCATAAAAGAACTTTTTCTTTTGTTGGTATGTGAAGCTAGGTGGTATAAATTTAGCAACAATATAATTAGCATAATCAGCATACCATGGAGTGCTACGAGAAGTGCTTATGACATTTAATTGTTCATCGTGAAAGCTATCATCAATAGGTAGTGGGTCATCAACAACATTCTCTAACCTAGATAAGTTGTCCGCAACGGGTTCTCAGCTCCTTTTCTATCAACAATATGCAAATCAAATTCTTGCAGCAAGAGAACCCATCTAATAAGTATAGGTTTAGCATCTTTCTTTTCCATAATATATTTAATAGCAGCATGATCGGTGTGAATAGTTACTTTAGAATCAACAATATAGGGTCTGAATTTATCACAAGCAAATACAACTGCTAGAAGTTCCTTTTCGGTAGTAGCATAATTTCTTTGAGCATTGTCTAGAGTCTTACTAGCATAATGTATAACATTTAACTTCTTATCAACTCTTTGCCCTAGAACAGCACCTACAACATAATCACTAGCATCACACATGATTTCAAAGGGTAAATTCCAATCAGGTGGCTGAACAACAAAAAGAGACTAATGCTTTCTTAAGTATTTCAAATGCTTCTACACAATCATCATCAAAGACAAATGGTACATCTTTTTATAATAAATTAGTCAGAGGCCGATAAATTTTTGAGAAGTCCTTAATGAACCTCCTATAAAACCCGGCGTGACCATGGAAACATCTTATACCTTTGACGTCCCTGGGACATGGCATCTTTTCAATAGCATCAACCTTGCCTTTATCAACTTCAATACCTCTTTCAGAAACTTTGTGCCCCAAGACAATACCTTCATTAACCATAAAGTGGCACTTTTCCCAATTCAAGACAAGATTAGTTTCTTCACATCTCTGCAAGACTTGATCAAGATTGCTCAAGCAATCATCAAAAGAGGAACCATAGACGGAAAATTCTTTCATGAAAACCTCACAAATCTTTTCACAAAAGTCAGAGAATATAGCCATCATGCATCTTTGAAAGGTAGCAGGTGCATTACATAAACCAAAAGGCATACATCTATAAGCAAAAGTACCAAAAGGGCATGTAAAAGTAGTCTTTGATTGATCTTTAGCCGACACAGGTATTTGAGAGAAACTAGAATAACCATCTAGAAAGCAATAATGTGTATGGTTGCATAATCTTTCTAGCATTTGAACGATAAAAGGTAAGGGGTAATGATCTTTCTTAGTGGCTTTATTTAATTTTATGGAAATCAATTACCATCCTATACCCTCGTGATAATTCTTTGCGGAATCAATTCATCTTTATCATTAGGGACAACAGTAATACCTCCCTTCTTAGGGACACAATGGACAGGACTTACCCAACGACTATCAAAGAACGAGATAAATTATACCTGCCTCGAAGCTTGAGTATTTCTTTTCTTACCACTTCTTTCATTTTAGGATTCAAACGTCGTTGAGGATCACGAACTGGTTTGGCATCCGCTTCCAAATTTATTTTATGTCGACATAGAGTGGGACTAATGCCCTTAAGATCATCAAGAGTATATCCAATAGCGGCACGGTGCTTTTTCAGAGTTTTCAATAATCTTTCTTCTTCATGCTATGAAAGGTTAGCACTAATAATAATAGGATATATTTTCTTTTCATCAAGATAAGCATATTTAAGATTATCAGGAAACGGTTTAAGCTCAAACACGGGATCACCCTTGGGTGGAGGAGGATCCCCTAGGATTTCAACAGGCAAATTATGTTGCAGAATAGGTTCCTGTTTAAAGAACACTTCATCTATTTCCCTTCTTTCATTCATGAACATATCATTTTCATGGTCTAGCAAATAGTGTTCCAAAGGATCACTAGGAGGTACGGCAATAGAAGCAAGACCAATAATTTCATCCTTACTAGGCAATTCTTCCTCACGGTGTTGTTTACTAAATTTAGAGAAATTAAACTCATGAACCATATCATCCAAGCCAATAGTAGCAACATTCTTTTCGTAGTCTATCTTAGCATTAACAGTATTCAAGAAGGGTCTACCAAATATAATGGGACAAAAGCTATCTTGTGGAGAACCAAGAACAAGAAAATCAGAAGGATATTTAGTTTTCCCACACAAGACTTCAACATCTCTAACAATTCCCACTGGCGATATGGTATCTCTATTGGCAAGTTTAATTGTAACATCAATATCTTCTATCTCAGCGGGTGCAATTTCATGCTTAATTTCTTCATACAAGGTAGTAGGTATAACACTAGCACTAGCACCCATATCGCATAAGCCATGATAGCAATGATCTCCTATTTTAACAGAAATAACAGGCACGCCTACCACAGGTCTATGTTTATCTTTAGCACACGGTTTAGCAATTCTAGCAGTTTCGCCACAGAATTGAATAACATGCCCATCAATATTATCAGACAAGAGATCTTTAAAAATAGCAACATTAGGTTCTACTTTAACTTGCTCAGGAGGTGTATAAGTTCTGATATTGCTTTTATGAACAACAGTTGAAGCTTTAGCATGATCCTTTACTCTAACAGGGAAAGGTGGTTTCTCAACATAAGAAGTAGGATCAATAGGATCATTATAAGTGACAGTCTTTTCTTCAACTTTAATAGGTGCAACTACTTTTACTTCTATGGGAGGATGATATTTAAACCACTTCTCTTTAGGGAGATCAACATAAGTAGCAAAAGATTCACGTAAAAGAAGCTACTATCTCGTAGTCAAGTCCATATTTAGTGCTAAATTTACGGAAAATATCGGTATCCATAAAATATTTAACACAATCAAACTTAGGTGTCATACCTGACTCCTTACCTTCGTCGAGGTCCCAATCTTCAGAGTTGCGTTTAATTCTATCTAATAAATTCCATTTAAATTCAATAGTCTTCATCATAAAAGAGCCAACACAAGAAGTATCGAGCATGGTGCGATTGTTATCAGAAAGCCGAGCATACAAATTCTCAAGAATTGTCACTTTTGAGAGCTCATGATTGGGGCATGAATATAACATTGATTTAAGCCTCCCCCAAGCTTGAGCGATGCTTTCTCCTTCGCGAGGCCAAAATTATATATATAATTGCGATCACGATGAACAAGATGCATAGGGTAATACTTTTGATGAAATTCCAATTTCAATCTTTTATAGTTCCATGATCCCGTATCATCACATAGCCTATACCATGTCAATGCGTCTTCCTTCAAAGATAAAGGGAAGACCTTCTTACGAAAAACATCATCAGTATACCGCAAGCTTAAATAATCCACAAACTTCATCCACATAGAGTAGATGTTCATCAGGATGCTTTGTTCCATCTCCTGTAAAAGTATTAGCCAGCAGTTTTTCCATCATACCTGAAGGAACTTCAAAAGGAGTTTCATTTTCAATAGGTTCAGTAGGTTGAGGAGCAACTCTTTGCTCTCTTGGGACGGGTGAAGATACCCTAACAAGCCCCTCAGAGAATTACTTTCCATAGTAACAAGTGACAGAAAATTTCAGCACACTATATAAATTTTTACTTACCAAATTCCACTTACCAAAGGCGCTACACTCCCCGGCAACAACGCCAGAAAAGTGTCTTGATGACCCACAAGTATAAGGGATCTATCGTAGTCCTTTAGATAAGTAAGAGCGTCAAACCCAACGAGGAGCAGAAGGAAATGATAAGCATTTTTCAACAAGGTATTCTCTGCAAGTACTGAAATAAGTGGTAACAGATAGTTTTGTGACGAGGTAAATTGTAACGAGCAACAAGTAACAAAAGTAAACACGGTGCAGCAAGGTGGCCCAATCCTTTTTGTAGCAAAGGACAAGCCAGAACAAACTCTTATAATAGGAAAAGCACTCCCGAGGACACATGGGAATATCGTCAAGCTAGTTTTCATCACGTTCATATGATTCGCGTTCGGTACTTTGATAATTTGATATGTGGGTGGACCGGTGCTTGGGTGCTGTTCTTACTTGAAAAGCATCCCACTTATGATTAACCTCTATTGCAAGCATCCGCAACTACAACAAAAGTATTAAGGTAAACCTAACCATAGCATGAAACATATGGATCCAAATCAGCCCTTACGAAGCAACGCATAAACTAGGGTTTAAGCTTCATCACTCTAGCAACTCATCATCTACTTATTACTTCCCAATGCCTTCCTCTAGTCCCAAATAATGGTGAAGTGTTATGTAGTCGACGTTCACATAACACCACTAGAGGCTAGAAAACATACATCTCATCAAAATATCGAACGAATACCAAATTCACATGACTACTAATAGCAAGACTTCTCCCTTGTCCTCGGGAACAAACGTAACTACTCACAAAGCATATTCATGTTCATAATCAGAGGGGTAATAATATGCATAAAGGATCTGAACATATGATCTTCCACCAAATAAACCAACTAGCATCAACTACAAGGAGTAATCAACACTACTAGCAACCTACTAGCACCAATCCCGGACTTGGAGACAAGAATTGGATACAAGAGTTGAACTAGGGTTTGGAGATGAGATGGTGCTGGTGAAGATGTTGATGGAGATCGCCCTCTCCCGATGAGAGGAGCATTGGTGATGATGATGACGATGATTTCCCCCTCCTGGAGGGAAGTGTCCCCAGCAGAACAGCTCCGCCGGAGCCCTAGATTGGTTCCGCCAAGGTTCCGCCTCGTGGCGGCGGAGTCTCATCCCGAAAGGTTGTCTCTGATTTTTTCTCATCGAAATACTTCATATAGGAGAAGATGGGCATTGGAGAGCCACCAGAGGGCCCACGAGGTAGGCGGGCGCGCCCCGGGGGGGGGCACCCTCATGAGCAGGGTGTGGGCCCCTGGCCTTCATCTTTGGCGACGATTTGTCTTTATTTATTTTAAGACATTCCGTGGAGTTTCAGGACTTTTGGAGTTGCCCAGAATAGGTCTCCAATATTTGCTCCTTTTCCAGCCCAGAATTCCAGCTGCCGGCATTGTCCCTCTCCATGTAAACCTTGTAAAATAAGAGAGAATAGCCATAAGTATTGTGACATAACGTGAAATAACAGCCCATAATGCGATAAATATTGATATAAAATCATGATGCAAAATGGACGTATCAGGTGCCACAACGAATTGTATCAGAGCCGCGCTGACTGTAGGCCATGCTAGACTACGACGTGTTAACTGGACGCTAGGCGCGAGTAAATTTGAGAGCCGGTAGCAGTTATAGCTGGTTGTTGCATTGTAGTCATTTGGGTATTATTTTTATGCTAACCTGCTAATGGTGGTGAGTGTAGATGGCTCCGGTGCCGTATCCGTGCCAGTTGCAGCTGATGCCGTACACGTCACCGCAGCTTCTCCGCAACGTCTGGCGTCGGCTGTACCCTCACAGAGACGAACCAGTCTATCGTGTGTACCGGGAGCAGCTAGCAGACTCAGTGTATGAGTATCACGCAGTGGTTACTCTGCGCACTAGTTCCGATTCCGACTCTTATACCCGCACTTCTCGGAGCGGTTACGCCTCCACCGCTTCTCAGGCTGTCCAGTTTGCCGCATTTGAGGTCCTTGTCGAGCTTCGTTATACCGAGGTCCAAATGCAGCACCACCCAGGTTTCTATTACTACCCATCTCTGCATGACAACGGTCGTGTCCGTTTCCCTTTCGTTGATCCGGAGTCTGATAGTGTTGCTAGTCATCTTGCTTGCTATATCACTGCTAGCTATCTGATGATCCACGAGCTGGCTCGAGAGCAGACTCGTGCCCGTACTGCTTTAGCCACTACTTTAGTCACTTCTAGATCCGCCACTACTCCGTCCTCACTGGGATATACCCCTTATGTCCCAGTTAGCTCTAGCTCCCCTATTTCGCTGGTTACTCCCCCGAGTAGCACGGGCGTCTCGGCCGTGAACCCTCTCAGTGCTCCTGCCGAGTGGGTCTCACTTCTCGCTACCCCTACAGCCTCGATGCTTCATCCTACCCTTGCCCCTGAGGGAGAGCCCTTGAGGCAGCACTATCGTGTTACCTTTAACCCGGAGGTTTCCGTTAACCACGTCAGTTCGGGATCCGAGACCGCTTCAGGGGAGGACACCGCAGCACCAGCAGAGCAGTAGTGTCTTTGAGTATTCGCAGTCGTCTGGATGATGTACGGATGTAGCTGTACGAGTCATGATGCTTCATGTATGAGAGTAGTGGAACCCGTCATGTTGTTTACTTTTCTTGTATGAGTCTATGTATAATTATGTTGGGACTTTAATCGCTGTATTTTCTTTGCTCTTTTGTCTTTTTCGAGATTTGTTGCTGGCTTTTCCACAATTTTATTCTTGGATGTCTCTCATCTCGATTGCTTTGTCTTGGGAAAAATCCTCAATAGGATGACGCGGGGAGGCAGCAGTAGCAACGTTCGTGAGGGAACTCCTGTTCATCGTTCCGCACGACAGGCAGGATATTCTCCCGAGCCGTACGTTCCGTTACCACCTCCACCGCCTAATCCTCCCTCCACCGAGCAAGTTCTGCATATGTTTGAAGAAAAAAGTGTAACGCCCTCGATGCGGCTATATCTCCCACGTGGCGAAGCACGACTTAGAGGCATAACCGCATTGAAAGCAATGTCGCAAGTGAGGTAATCATCACACAACCCATGTAATACATAAGGTAAAGAGATACATAGTTGGCTTACAGTCGCCACTTCACACAATACATAAATAAACATCCATCATCCAGATTACACTCAAGGTCCGACTACGGAACCAAAATAAAAGAAGACTACCCCAAATGCTACACAAATCCCCGATCGTCCCAACTGGGCACCACTATCGATCATCAGGAAAAGACACATAGTAACGACCACGTTCCTCGTCGAACTCCCACTTGAGCTCGGTTGCGCCACCAGACCGGCATCGTCGGCACTGCAACTGTTTTGGTAGAATCTGTGAGTCACGGGACTCGGCAATCTCACACCCATGAGATCAAGACTATTTAAGCTTATAGGAAGCACAGAGTTGTGAGGTGGAGCTGCAGCAAGCGACTAGCATATATGGTGGCTACATTCGCAAAAGAGAGCGAGAAGAGAAGCAAGGCACGGTCGTGAAGCTAGTAGCGATCAAGAAGTGATCCTGAACTACTTACGTCAAACATAACTCCAACACCGTGTTCACTTCCCAGACTCCGCCGAGAAGAGACCATCACGGTTACACACGCGGTTGATGTATTTTAATTAAGGTCAACTTCGGTTTTCTACAACCGGACATTAACAAATTCCCATCTCGCCTCATAACCGCGGGCACGGCTTTCGAAAGATAATACCTGCAGGGTGTCCCAACTTAGCCCATTATAAGCTCTCACGGTCAACGAAGGATATTCCTTCTACCGAAGACCCGATCGATCTCGAATCCCGGACTACAAGACATATCGACAAAGAATAAAACAAGACCAAAGAAAGCCGCCCGATTGTGCCGACAAATCCCGATAGGAGCTGCACATATCTCGTTCTCAGGGCACATCCGGATGAACACTACGTACGACAACCGAAGATGCCCCAAGTTGCCTCAGGGTGGCACCGCAAGTGGCTCTAGTTTGGACCAACGCTCAGAGGAGCATTGGCCCGGGGGGTTAAATAAAGATGACCCTCGGGCTCGCGAAAACCCGGGGGAAAAAGGCTTAGGTGGCAAATGGTAAAACCAAAGTTGGGCCTTGCTGGAGGAGTCTTATTCAAAGCGAACTGTCAAGGGGGTCCCATAAATCACCCAACCGTATAAGGAATGCGAAATCAAGGAACATAACACCGGTATGACCGAAACTAGGGCGGCAACAGTGTAAAAAAACACCATGCATAAGGCCGAGCCTTCCACCCTTTACCAAGTAGATAGATGCATTAATTATAGCAGATATATTGTGATATCCCCCACAAGTAAACATGTTCCAACAAGGAACAACATCTCCATGTTCCAACAAGGAACAAACTTCATCTTCACCTGCAACTAGCAACGCTATAAGAGGGGCTGAGCAAAGCGGTAACATAGCCAATCAACGGTTTGCTAGAAAAGGATGGTTAGAGGTTTGACATGGCAATATGGGTGGCATGATAAGCAAGTGATAGGCATCATAGCATAGGCATAGCAAAAGAGCGAGCATCTAGCAAGCAAAGATAGAAGTGATTTCGAGGGTATGGTCATCTTGCCTGCAAGGTTCTCAGAGTTGTCGAAAGCTTGATCCTCGTAAGCATTCTCAACAGGTTCCTCGTTCACGTAATCGTCTCCCGGCTCTACCCAAAGCAAGAACACAAACAAAGGAACCACAATAAATCACGGTGCAATGCACAAGCAACATGATGCAATACATGGCATGATATGCGAGATGTGATATGCAATGC
Organism: Aegilops bicornis; assembly: GCA_021605145.1. Taxonomy (NCBI): domain Eukaryota; kingdom Viridiplantae; phylum Streptophyta; class Magnoliopsida; order Poales; family Poaceae; genus Aegilops; species Aegilops bicornis. Next base: position 655,203,650 of record CM038672.1, on the reverse strand, counting down.
GTATGCGTGCTCCGGAAGGAAAATGATGAACCAGGCATCAACTTGTCAAATCAAGTATGCCGCTGGAAAGGTGAGATGATTTCGGTTGAAATCGATATAAAGATCACCGGAATCGGATGCACGGTTTGCAAATAACAAGCAAAACAAGAATGGCACAAATCTGCCATAAACAGCATGATGCCACAAAGAAAGCAATAAGAAATTAAGCTACTGCACCCAAACGTATCAGCAAAGCATATGTCAGTGATCTACTCAAGATGCTTGACAAAAGATGAACACTGAGCTACGGCTAATTCACACATTAACATGTCCAAACAAGCATGGAAAAAGTGCAAAACATATCAGCTTCACAGACTTGGTGAAAAATACTGAACATGGCAGAATCAGCATCAGGAAGCAATGTTCAGAGCAAGCAAACCACATGCTACAGGAACTTATAATAGCAAAACAAGGCATGGCATGAATCCACTCAAAGCATAGAACAAAAGTCCCTTAATGACCATGAGCCAAAAAGGATCATAAGATGCAATAGCACCCATGTAAACATAGCAAGTTTCGTTAACAGATTCAGCAACAGGGCATGACAAAAACAGATAACAAGTAGGCATGTTTAAGAGCTAAGTGCACTCACTACAGAGCATTTCATGATAAACTAAGCATACATCCATCAAGAAGACATGGCATAGAAGCTATAAATGGCAAGAACAACATCATAGCATACACGGATCAACTACAACAACCTTGGCAAAATTGAATAACATGTAAACAATCTGCCAGGAAACATTTTATAGCAAAAGTAGAGCTCGATTGACTCAAGCTATGGCACTCCATAATTTCAAACAAGGGCATTGATGGATAGAGCATAACCATATGTTCAAAACATCCTTAGTTAAGTATCTCAAAATATGCATGGAACTCTCTGTAGCATCAAGTTAACATGGCATAAAAATGTCAGCAAAACAGGGGCTGAAATCAGCAACATCATGAAGCCTAATTTGGATGCTTGTGCTAGTCACCGCAGAGATCACAAAAATACATGGCATACACCCCTTTAAAGATGGCATGGCATATTACAAAACACATGTAGGACTCAAGATCATAGGGTGCACACATCAATCATGGTTAAAATGACAAAAGTGCATGTTCTGATAATAATCTGAAACTAACATCACATAGCCCTCTTCCAACAGCATTTCGTGCATCACGATGAGCTCTAATGAAAATAATGCAATGAGATGAAATGATCTACTCATCGAGACGAACATTTCGGTATGCTACACGGCCAAAACGGATCCACGAGTACGGAGTTATGGCATGATGAAAATGCAACACAATATGACAGATCAATGACTTAGGATATCGGGGCTCGGGGGAAAGTCAACCGTCTCGTGGATCTGGAGATCCGGGCGCGGACTCCGAGGCGGCCGGCGGCGTGGGTGCTCGGGGCCGGAGAGGGAGAGGCCGGAGGAGGCGACGGCGGAGGCGGAGGCCGGCGCTGGCCGCGGCGGGGTGAGGCGGCGGAGGCGGTTTACGGCGGCGGGCGCGGCGAGGCGGCGGGGCGGGGCGGCGCTTGGCGCTGCTGGGTTGAAGGCTCGGCACGGCGGGCGGCGGCGCGGGCGAAGCGGGGGCGCGCTTACGCAGTGGCCCCGGATTGGCGGGCGGCGGTGACGACACGTCCGGCGGCGCGGAGAGGAGCGGGGCTAGGGCTTTTGTCTGGAATTGATCCGGGATTTCGGGGGAGGGGTGTTTTTATAGGTAGAAGGAGTTAGGAAGCTCCAAATGGAGTGTAGTTTTCTCCCACACGATCGTGATCCGACGACGGAGAGCATGGAAGTGACTTAGATGGGTTATTGGGCTGTTTTGGAGGGGTGTTGGGCTGCAACTTAAAAGAGGCCTTTGCGAGAGTGCGGTTAACCGTTGGAGTACCAAACGAGCTCCAAATGACCCGAAACTTGACAGGTGGTCTATCGGTGGTGTACCAAGGCCACTTGACAAACCTCGGTCCATTCCGAGAAAGTTTAGTACCCGCTCACGGAAAAATGTAAAAGGGGACGCCGGGGGACATAGGAGTGCCGAATTGCAAAACGGACAACGGGGGAAAATGCTCGGAATCATGAGACGAACACGTATGCAAATGCGATGCACATGATGACATGATATGAAATGCATGACGTGGACAAAATGCAAAAACAAAAGACAAAACCCAACCACGGACGGAATATCATATCACAAAGCCGAAAATGGCAAGAGTTGGAGTTACAAATATGGAAAGTTACATCCGGGGTGTTGCAAAAAGGAACAATGATCTGATTAAAATATTGAGAAGTGTGCAAGCTATGGTTGGACAGAATGAAAATCAGAATGGTCATCATTCCAAGCTGTCAGATTTTCAGAGGACCAATCCACCCAGTTTCAGTCAGATTTTTGATCCATTGGATGCAGATGATTGGTTGCGCACCATGGAGAAAAATCTTGAGATTGCCCGTACTGAAGGAAGTGATAAAGTTCCATTTGCAACTCACTGCCTTGAAGGCGCAGCTGCCATATGGTGGGAAAATACAAAGGCCATGTGGCCGATTGAGGAGGAAATCACCTGGGAAAAATTGAAGGATAAGTTCCGAAAGTATCATTTCCCTACTGGAGTTATGAAGGCCAAGCAGCGTGAATTTCTCGCGCTCGTCCAAGGAAATCAGTCTGTGGCTGAATATCCGCAAAAATTCAATCATTTGGCCCGTTACTCTCTGTATGATGTGGCCACTAAAGAAAGGAAGATTGGCGGATTTCTTGGGAGGTTTAAATCCGCAACTTCGGTGTGCTCTCAGTATGTTTGATTTCACAGATTTCCAAACTCTGGTGGACAAGGCGTTCATTGCTGAACGGGAGCACAAGCTTATATCAGACAATAGGCCTGCCAAGCGCAAGTTTGAGCTAAAGAAGCATGGGCAACCTGTGCAAAAGGCTCGTACCTGGCAGCAGACTCAGGTGGAATACAGGCCAAATTGGCAGCACAATGTTAACAGGACCACCACTCAAGTCAAGAATATTGTGACCAATCCAACACATGAGGAGCGCCAAATAATAATTCTTGTTTCATTTGCGGGCAGCACGGACATTATGCCAAACAGTGCCCCAAGAACCACAAGATGAATGCCCTAAGCAGACCACAAGTCAACTTTATGGAGTCAGGGCCAACCCAGCAAAACTTCACTGGGCACGTGCATCATATCTCCGCCGATGAAGCCCAGACGAAGCCAGAAGTCGTCATTGGTAGGTTTTCTGTTAATGACATACCTGCCATAATTTTATTTGACTCTGGGGCTTCCCATTCTTTTACTTCTCATAGTTTTGCTGCCCAAAACAATTTTCCTTGCACAATTTTGGGCAAAAATATGCTAGCACAAACCCCGGGATCTATAATCAAGAGTAATCTAGTACGCCGTGACCTGGAGATCTATATCAACGGAATCTACTTTCCAACATATCTGATAATCATTGAGTCTGAGCAGTTGGATATTATATTGGGTATGAATTGGTTGACCAAATATCAAGTTTGCATAAAATGCGCAACCCGAGAAGTCAATTTGACCAGTCTAAATGGACAGCTCACCAAATTCTATGCTCGCAAGCATGTACCCAAGCCAGAACTAGTGTGCACTACTGTAGTTGAATTGGAATTTATTCCTGTGGTCAGTGAGTACCCTGATGTGTTTTCATAAGAACTGCCAGGCATGCCACCAGATCTTGTGCCCGAAACCGCACCGCTATACAAGAAGTATTACCGGATGCCCTCATCAGAATTAGTGGAGCTAAAGAAACAGCTTGACGAATTACTCCAGAAAGGTTATATTCGTCCCAGCTCTTCACCGTGGGGATCACCTGCTATTTTCGTGTACAAAAAGGATGGTAGCCTTCCGTATGTGCATAGACTACCGCCAACTGAATGAGATCACCATCAAAAATAAATATCCGCTGCCAAGGATTGATGATCTGTTTGATCAGCTCAGTGGGGCTAAAGTATTCTCAAAAATTGATTTACGGACCGGATATCATCAGCTCAAGATTAAAAAGGAGGATATTCCTAAGACCGCATTCACTACATGGTACGGTCTTTACGGATATACCGTGATGTCCTTCCGTCTCACCAATGCCCCTGCCTTCTTCATGCATATGATGAAAAAAGTCTACATGGACTTCCTCGACAAATTCGTGGTAGTCTTCATTGACGACATCCTCATTTACTCCAAGGGTGAAGAAGAGAATAAGGATCACCTCCGAGCAGTGCTACAACGGCTCCGCAACCATCAGTTATACGCCAAGTTCAGTAAGTGCGAATTTTGGCTCAAGCAAGTTGGGTTTCTCGGACATGTACTATCCGCCGAAGGTATAGCCATGGACCCGAGCAAAGTAAAGGATGTGCTCGATTGGGTACCGCCCACGACTCTAACACAGATCCGGAGTTTCCTCAGATTAGCTGGATACTATCATCGTTTCATTGAAGGGTTTTCCAAAATTGCTAAACCCATGACGGAGGTGCTCAAAAAGGATACAAAGTTTAAGTGGACAGAGGACTGCGAGAAGAGTTTTAATGAGCTAAAGACACGTTTGACAAGCGCACCTGTATTGACTCTTCCAGACATTTATCGCAGCTTTGATGTGTACTGTGATGCCTCCGGACAAGGTTTTGGTTGCGTGCTGATGCAAGACGGCAAGGTAGTAGCATATGCATCGCGACAGCTACGACCCCATGAGGGAAATTATCCTACTCATGATTTGGAATTGGGTGCAGTGGTTCATGCATTAAAAATTTGGAGACACTGCCTCATTGGAAAAAGGTGCCAAATTTTTACCGACCACAAAAGTCTCAAGTACATTTTCACTCAGCCAGATTTAAATCTACGCTGTGGACGATGGCTAGAGTTGGTCAAGGATTATAACCTGGGAATAAATTACCATCCCTGCTTGGCCAACGTCGTTGCCGATGCGCTCAGTCGAAAGCCCATCAGCTTAAATGTCATGTTAAAATCATTGCCTACCGAACTTCAAGAGGAGATCGCTCAGCTCAACTTGGTCATCGTGGATGCTGGACTCGCTAATATTTTGGAAGTTACCCCCGCAATTGAGATGGAAATCCGCAAAGCCCAGCCAGGTGATGCTGAGCTACAAAAACGTGCCAAGGGCCAGATGGCAAGTGTCCGTGTCAAAACCGGCGGATCTCGGGTAGGGGGTCCCGAACTGTGCATCTAGGCGGATGGTAACAGGAGACAAGGGACACGATGTTTTTACCCAGGTTCGGGCCCTCTCGATGGAGGTAAAACCCTACTCCTGCTTGATTAATATTGATGATATGGGTAGTACAAGAGTAGATCCACCACGAGATCAGAGAGGCTAAACCCTAGAAGCTAGCCTATGGTATGATTGTTATTCGTCCTACGGACTAAAACCCTCCGGTTTATATAGACACCGGAGAGGGCTAGGGGTTACACAGAGTCGGTTACAATGGGAGGACATCTACATATCCGTATTGCCAAGCTTGCCTTCCACGCCAAGGAAAGTCCCATCCGGACACGGGACGAAGTCTTCAATCTTGTATCTTCATAGTCCAGGAGTCCGGCCAAAGGTTATAGTCCGGCTATCCGGATACCCCTAATCCAGGACTCCTCAAGAGCCCCTGAACCAGGCTTCAATGACGACGAGTCCGGGCGCGTAGATTATCTTCGCATTGCAAGGCGGGTTCCTCCTCGAATACTTCATAGAAGATTTTGAACACAAGGATAGTGTCCGCTCTGCAAAATATGTTCCACATACCACCGTAGAGAGAATAATATTTACACAAATCCAATCACGACGTATTCCGCAGCGTGACATCACACCACGCCAAGCCTTTATTCGTATCGTTTTTACCGTCCCACCTCAACAAGACTTAGCGAGGCGGTTTCCTTGGCACGCCTTGTCGGGCAGAGATCGTGTCCCCTTATTCCGTGATTCTCATCAATACGGGCGTGGTAACCCCACCGTGCCATTAATTATGGCGCTTGGGAGATAAGCGAGTTTTACTGTGCTGGTGGGGGCACATAGTTTCGTCCGCCCATATAAGGGATAAGGATCCACCTTTTCATCTACGCCTTCTTCCTCCTTTGCTTATCCATTTTCACAAGACTCGAGCTCCAGCGCCCAAGTCCGCACACCCCACCTCAACCTTCTCTAGCCATGTCCGGAGCGGGAGGCAAGTAGATGGTCTCCTCTGTCACGGAGGGACACATCAAGAAGCTGAGGAAAGCCGGATACTTGTCCAATGACATCGCAAGACCGGCTCCTGACGAGGGGCAGCTCATCCCCACCCCTGTGCCCCATGAGAGGGTGGTGTTCCTCACCCATTTCCTCCGTGGACTAGGCTTCCCACTCCACCCATTTGTCCAGGGCTCATGTTCTACTACGGCCTGGATTTCCACGATCTGGCCCTCAACTTCATCCTCAACATCTCGGCGTTTATCGTAAATGGTGCGAGGCTTTCCTCCGCATCAAGCCCCACTTCGGCTTATGGCTGAAGACCATCAACGTCAAACCGAAGGTGGTGCGCAGCCAGCAAGCGGAGTGCGGAGGCGCCATGGTGGGCAAGATTTCCAACCTTATATGGCTCAAGGGCTCCTTCATGGAAACCATCAAGGGGTGGCAACCGGGGTGGTTCTACATCACCGAGCCGCGTGACCCTGAATGGGCAGCGGCCCCCGAATTCTGATCTGGCATCCCCACACGGCTCAGCTCCTGGCAAGAGAAGGGCCTGTCGTGGGGTAATTCGGGAGAGCTGACCGGACTCCAAACCTGTGTCCAAAACCTGGTGTACAAGAAGGTTAAACTTGTCAACGTAGTCCAGCTCATGCTCATCCGCCGGATTCTCCTGTGCCAACGACGGGCTTTTAACTTGTGGGAGTTCGACCCGACCCATCACCAAACTCTGACCAGGCTCTTTGACACAACGCACGAGGATGCCTGGAAGGTGCTATTCAAGGGCGCCGAGGTTCCCCCTCCCATTACAGAGGATAGCGGATTCTGCGCGAAGCGCCAAGCCATCGTAGTAAGCTTTTTTACCCTTTACGGGATACTTGTTTTTCATAGTTTGACTCTATGCAGGATCTAAGCTCCCGTTCCTTTGACAGGACTGGCAGAAGAAGACCGGACAGATCGACCGTCTGCCTTTCTTCAAGGCCCAGCAGATGCCCGCCATGGTTGCTGGTCCCGCACCTTACGTGGTGCCGGAGAAGAAGGCTAAGAAGAAGTCCGTGGGAACCGGAAGAGCTCCGGCGCGCCAGGTGGAGCCGGACTCGTCAGATGATGACTCGAGGCGCACTCCTCCCACGAAAAGAGGAGGAGGAAAGAGAGGTTTCTTCTCCAAATAGGGAAGAAAAGAAAGGAAAGCTGCCTAACTGGGAGGCCCGAGGGTCCAAGAAGGGAAGAACCTCCCCGGATTATTCCACCAACGTCGCCGACAACAGGAGGAGTTGCCGCCAGGACAAGCCCTGGTGAAGTCGTAAGTGTTCGGACACCGAGTGATTCATAGTGTTCTTTTATTGCACAGCTTTCCTCGACGCCGGATATAATCTTGCAGTCCGCCTAAGGCCCGGCTCGACGCCGCCGAGCGGCTCCCTGGATTCGTCGGATGTGAATTCCCTTCCGACCGCTACCTCCCCTTGCCCTACGGACGATGCCGAGGTGGAGTCCCAAAAGGGTCCAAGCCAGGAGGAGGTGGTCCTGGAGGCGCCGCAAGTAGGGCTGGACGAAAAGCTCGTTACTCGTGAGTTTAACGAGCGCTCGGAAGCTCGACTCGATAAGGCTCATGCTCGTTAGTTAATGAGCCGAGCTGAACAACAATTTTAGCTCGTTAATATAAACGAGCTTAACGAGCTAGCTCGCGAGTATCACGAGTAGCTCATTTGGCTCGTTAATTTTCAGATCACTAATTTTTAGTTTAATTACTAGATGCAAAATACTAGTGCTCAGCCTAGCCCACTATCACAGGCCACAGCCCACCACCTCCTCGGCTCCTCCCCCACGTTCTTTTCACTTTTATGGCCTTGTGGGAATCTGTTCAGTTGGCCTTTCGAAGAGACCAGAGGAGGAGTCGAGGGACTAGCAGCAGTAGCAGAGTAGCAGGGTCCAGCGGCTACATCTAGGTCTTCGTCTCTTTGACCCCGCCGTGGCGCCGTGGCACTGCTTCCTTCTCTACTCCGGCGGCCGCCGGTGACGACTTCAGCCCGCCTCCGCCATCTCCATCCTCGTCCCCATGGAACGGCGCGAGCGACCAACACCTGCAGCCGCGACTCCAAGCATGGAGTCCAAGGCCCGAAAGAAGGCGGTGAGGAAGAGGACTTCGGCCTCCGATTCAGCATCACGGGAGTCTCCTTCGACGGTAGCAAAGCCTTCTCATCCTCGACAGCAAGCGCATGGACAAAGGCGTCCAAGAGCAGAGGCGGCGACATCACCGACATGCTCGACGGCTTCGATGCCGATGCCGTTGCCGTTGGATCAGTACCGGTGAGATTCTTTGTCTCACACTCTCCTTTTCATTTTCTATTAATTCCAGTTTGCATTAGCATATACTTTGAATTTTGACGCCCTAGGTCATCCAAATTGTAGTTAATTGATTGTGAATCTGCTGAAATACTTGTGAATCTGCTGAAATACCAACTGTAGTTAGTTGATTGTGGAAATACCAGTGTAGTTAAGTGAAATACTTTGTCACACACACCGACACAAGCACCAGATTAGTCATGTTCAAGTACCTAGCTGAATGTTTGTGGATATCTTGTGGATTATAATTTCATTCCCTAAATTTTGTACATGCTCTAAATCACAGTATCACTTACTACTACTTAATGCAACTTCTAATTTTGTATGTGTTTCGGTTCATTATTTGTATTCCTAATCAATCAATCAATCAATCAATTCGCATTAATAGTATTTGGTAAATGTTTGGCTTGTAAAATCTGAATCATTCTATTTCATTTTCCACAAGAAGATGATGGCGATGAAGATGAATGGGTAGAGGTTAATGAAGGATATGAAGAGGTTGACGAGGCAGAGGCATATGATATGGATGATGATATGTCAGAGCCCTCTCTTGGATCAGGAGACAATCGAAATGACACAGAAGTTGAGGTCAATGGCAAAGAGAGAGCAAAGAAAGGAGGAAAAAGGAAAAAGGCAGCAGTGGATACTACTAAGGTGAAGGTGAAGAAAACGAGACTTAAACGTGAAGAATGTTGGCAGCATTTCAAGGAGGTCAAGGCTGTAAGTAAGAGGATGCCAGGGGCGGTTGTTATAAAGGCAAAATGTCTGCATTGTGCTAAATTGTTTGCTTATACTCCTGGGGGATCAACTACTAGTCTCAATAGGCATAAAGATGTTTGTTCAGTCTATCTGAACAAGAAGGGAAGCCAACTACAACAAGGTACAATCAACTTTGATCCTGAAAAGCCAGGTGCATCTCTCATAGTAAACCATGAATACAATCATCCGGAAGTCGTTAAGATCATAGAAAAGATGATAATTGTGCATGATTATCCCTTTAGGATGGTAGAGCATGATTGGTTCAATATCCTCATGAGGTATATGAATGCGTCCTACAAGTTCATCGGTCGGAAGAAGATTAGAGCTGAATGCATGAAGGTGTATCTTTCCGAGAAAGAAATCCTTAAAAAGAAACTTAAGTCTGTTGAAAGCATTAGTTTGACATGTGATCTATGGACTTCAAACCAAACTCTCTCATACCTAGCTGTGGTCGCTCACTACATAGATGATGATTGGGTCATGCAATGTCGTGTTTTAAACTTCATAGAGCTAGATCCACCTCACTTTCGGGTAGTGTCATAGCTCAAGCAGTTTTTGAGTGTTGCCAAGAATGGAAAATAGAAGATAAGATCATGACAATCACTATGGATAATGCTTCCTTAAATGATAATGCTGCCAAGAGATTGATGAACAAGATCATTGCTAGGAAATCGGCTAAATTTATTCCTAAGTACTTCCATGTTCGCTGCCATGACATTGTCAATTTGATAGTGAATGATGGCATTGCTCTATTGCAAACTTTGATCAATAAGCTTAGGGATACTGTCAAGTATTTGAAAAAATCCCCAACACGCATGTACAAATTATTGATGGTTTGCAAGTCTCTGAATATGGAAATTGGGAGAGGTTTATGCCTGGATGTTGCTACTAGATGGAATTCTACATGCGAGAATGGTAGAGGCTTGCGTGTGTATAGAGCTGCTTTCAAGGAGTATGCAGAGGTAGATGCTACCTACAAATGGCAGCCTGAAGATGAGGAGTGGGCATTATATGAGAAGATTCAACCCATCTTGAAATCATTTGCCGAGGTAACAACTGTATTCAGGATCTACCTATCCTACTGCCAACATTTTTTATCCATATATCATGAATGTTAAGATTGCTATCGTAGAGCATGCCATGGGTTCAAATGCAAACTTGAAAAAGATGGGAGAAGCAATGCTTGATAAGTTTTATAAATATTGGGATAGCAATAGTGAAGGTGAGGGAAATAAAACAGTGGGAAAAAAAGGAAAAGAACTATGTCATGGTCATTGCCACCATTCTTGATCCTAGGTTTAAGATGAAACTTGTTGATTACTGTTTTAAGAAAATGTATGGTAAAGAGAAGGGCAGTAGTGAGGCCGAGCAAATCAAATCTGAATTCTTTGATCTCTATGCTACTCATGAGATGGAAAATAGCAAGAATGAGGCTGCCAACAATAATGAACAGAGTTCAATATCTAGTAGGCAAACAAGTACCTCTATGTCCTCATTGTCAAGTGGGTTTCAGTCCCTCCTAGAGGAGACAAATTCAGAGCCATCTAAATCTGAATTGACCAGTTACCTTGAAGACAAAACCAATCCAATTCTGGATCCAAAGTTCAGCGTAGTTGATTGGTGGAGGTTGAATGCGCATAGATATCCTATCATGGAAAAGATGGCAAAGAAGTTCTTGACTATACCAGCAACTAGTGTCTCATCGGAGTCAATATTCTCTACGAGCGGCAGAATTCTTGATGACTATCATAGCTCTCTCAGCCCAAACATGGTTGAGGCACTTGTGTGTGCTTCTAGCTACATTAAAGGATCTAAAGAAAACCAACTTAAGCCTACAATTGTAGTGGTAATATTACTTGTTCTCTACTGTGTATTATCTTCTTGTAACCTTAAACTCTTGCTAAATGTTAACTGAAATTGCATATTTGCACAACCTTTGTAGGAAGATGGCAATGATGATGATGTCGAGTTCATTCCATTTCCCGAAGATACGACGGAAAGCAACTAGTAGGCTTCCCATATTTTTATGAAGTGTGATTGTATTGTTGTAGCATTGTACTATTGTATATTTGCTTGCATCATAACTAGTGAATTTCTCTATGTCTATGCAGGAAGATGAATTGATGAACTGATGAGCAACTTATGTGAGGAGCAGGAGCTACTTTGCATTTCCTCATCTAGCAGCTATCATTTTATTTCGGTCATTGTTATTTATGTAAGACCTTATGTTTGAACTGTCATGCTGAAGTGGCGAAGTAGTTAATATAATATGTACTGCTAGTCTGCTAATTGAACTTGATCCAATCTTTGAGCGCCTAAGCCATGTTTGGCTTTCTCTTTTGAAGTCTTGGACTTGTCTTTGTCAATGGCCCTACTTATTGTTGTTGTTCACCTAGCGATTGTGTATGAAGTATGAACCATAATGGTGGTCTGACTTATGATTGTGTCACTCTGTGATGCTGTTGGTTGCTGCATTATGTGCTGCTATTTGGAAAGAGTAAATTTGGCAAAGGGTGATGCATTACTACTTTGCTACATGTTTAAATATTGAATATGTGATGGAATGCTTCTGTAATGTTTACAATCAGAACGAAGCGCCGTGAGCGCCACGAGCTTAACGAGTATTTAACGAACCGAGCCGATCAAGAGTTTGAGCTCGTTAAAGTTAACGAGCTTAATGATCACGAGCTTAACGATCGCGAGCTTAACGATCACGAGCTTAACGAGTCGAGTAGCTCGTTCGTCCAGCCCTAGCCGCAAGGCGACCTCCCGGACTCCAGGCGCAAAGGGGACAAAACCCCCAAGGGCTCCAAGTCCAGCCCCAGGCCGGACACCGCACCGGAACCTTCAACGGTTCCTGAGTCCGGCAGGCGCCCCCCTAGTAAGAAGGGGCAAGCCTACAACGCCGGTGACCTCCGTCCAACCGGAGGCACCGGATAATTTGCTGGAGGTGCTTAACGGCGCCTCCATCGACGAGGAGCACCACACTATTATGAGTGCGGTGATCCAGAAGGTTCAGTCCGTCAAGAGCGGGCCGACTGAAGTTCGTGCCGACCTTCTAACAGGCTTTGAGGTATGTATTTAAGATATGTAAAAATATTACCGCTTAGACAGTAGCCCCTGATGCTCAGTTTGGTGTTCGGAAAGAAAAGCCAAACTGAGGATCTAAAAGATATATGCAGGAGTCTAATATAAGTATGTCAACAAGGGAATGCAGGCTGCGCTGCTGACCTCAGCCGCACTGACTGCGGAGGTCGATGCATTGAAGCAGAGCCTCGAGCGGTCCGAGAGCGAGGTCGGTCTTGCCAAGAAGCAGCTCGAGGACAAGGAAGGTAAGTAATACCTTATGTAAGTATATAAAATAGATGTGGTTGCAAAAAATGATAGGACCAACGTGAGTATTACAGGGGCCACAACCTGTGGCAACCTCAAGAAAGCGCCGCCCAAGGTCAAGACAATGCGGCCGTGGAGCGCATCGAGCGAGAAAAGCAGGAGGCGCAGGTGGTGGAGGTGCGGCAAGAGCTCCAGGCTCTCGTTAAAAAACACGAGAGTTTGGAGCTTGACTCAAAGACTCGAGAGTCCGAGCTCGCCTCGGCCCTTGAGAGCGCCAAATCTGCCAAGGCCGAAGCCCAAAAAGCCCTCCAGGAAATTGAGGCGATGAAGAAGATTGCGGCGGGTAAGGCATTCTTTATGCAAAGCAAGCACGTGAAAGTGAATTACTTGTTACTTACCCGAGTCCGGAGCTCTCCAGGAGCATTCACAGATCTGCCCCGCAGTGTGTCCGACGCTGCCGCATACTACCGGGCCGAGGAGGGGAGCTTGACGGAGAAGGTGTTCTGGTCTCAGTATGCTGAGGCCGGACACCCGGTGCCCTTGAGCGACCAGCTGAAGCAGCTGGTCGAGCTCCATAAGGTGGCCGAACAGGCCATGCAGGGCCTTATAGTCCGGCTATGGCCTGGGGAGGTCATGCCTAGGAGCTACTTTGGACTGGTGAGGCGGCTGGCGGATGCCTGTCCACGGCTTGAAGTCATCAAGCGCTCCGTATGCATTGAAGGCACCCGTAGGGCCCTTGCCCGTGTTAAAGTACACTGGGGCAAGATGGATCTTTGAGAAGCTAGTGACAGATGGGCCACCGGAGGGCAAGGAGCATCGCAAGCCCGAGATGTATTATGAGGGCGTCCTGAAGGGTGCCCGCCTTATGGCGGATGAATGTTCCAAGGATGTAATTTTTGAGTAAACTCACTCGTGTTATCCTATGCGCTGAAAACTTGTTCATATGCGCTAATAAACGCTTTTTGAATTTAAAATATTACCTTCTGTGCGGCCGTTTATTAAATCTGAGAGATGGCGAGTCGTCGGCTTCTGCCCCCATGCCACGATCTTTGGGGTGTTCGGATAAACACAGCGCTCTTGTTCCCATTCTTGAGTCCTTCGAGGAGGCGCCAGCACAACTGTGAACAAGGCAATCGGACTATAATGCTTTATCACTCTCACTTAGCCATAGAATTCTATAATTTTAAATTTCGCTAAGCCCCTAGTATTCGGAAGACCGAGTTCGGGCGCTATCCGCGCCTAGGCCGAGAAAGCCGACTCCTCGCCTAAGCGGCATAAGTCTTTAGGGACTCGAAACCTCTCGAACAGCGACCAGCTCTCGCCCTATCATGACGGTCAGTTTTAGCTTTCTCTCTTGAGGTGCTGAACCCAGCTCAACCGGGGCACAATCGCAGTAGTTCTCCTAGCGCTACCTTAGCCGATATAACGGAACGTAAGGTACCAAAACATAGGAGCCTGGCAAACCCAACTATTGACCCAAGACATGATTTGGAGCTGATGCATGTAATGCTATAAGTTCGGGGTGCCGCACTTGTTAAAGTGTTCGGACTTCTCACGCCGTATTATGCGGTACTTGAGCCCCTTGCTTATTTGGCCGTACCAAAGTGTACGGGTGCTAAATGTCATAACTGAACATATGTATTGAAAAAGAAATAAATAGAAAATGCAATAATAAGCTGAAGTTGAGCATTGTTTATTAAAAGGCTGCTATGAAAGCAGAACGATACAAATAGTGCAATAAGCAAGAGATGGGACTATTTGACATGTCCTCCTCCAGGGGCAAGCTGCGAGACGGTATGTAAGACAGGTATTTAGCTCGTTATAGAGACTACCTGGACATTCGACGTAGCTTTCTGCCTCCCTGGTTGTTGCATCGTGTGTTCGATGATTGTACTGCCGGACAGGCCTTCCGGAGAGTGGATTCCTGAAAGTAAGAAAAAAGAATGAATGACAAAATCGGGAGCCCCTAGTGCGGTTGAGCCGCATTTTGGGCATGCCATGGTCATGCCCCTCCCCCTATGCCCATGGTATTTCCAGAGCGTAATTATGTACGCGTAGTACTGGTTTTGCAATTTCGCGAGGGCTGGGGTTGGGGCCGCATTGCTACGTTTGCTCGGAACATGCCAGCGGTCTTGTTGTAGGTTACTCCGGCGCTTTGACGGTGTCCGGACGCTTAATAGCCGGATCGAGAATTGCCTTGAGACGCTACTTTGTACTTCCTTCGCGAGGGCCGCCAGATGCTCCTCCGCTCAAGAGAGCTGCTCGGTGTTTCCATTGACCGTAATGACTCCTCGAGGGCCTGGCATCTTGAGCTTGAGGTATGCGTAGTGCGGCACCGCATTGAACTTTACCGTAAATGCGGTTCGTCCGAGCAAAGGCGTGATAGCCATCGCGAACGGGACTATGTCAAGATTAACTCCTTGCTTCGAAGTTATCCGGGATCTCAAGACCACCTCAAGTGTAATCGAGCCTGCACAGTTGGCCTCTACACCTGGTATGACGCCTTTAAAGGTCATCTTTGTGGGTTTAATCCTTGAGGATCTATGCCCATTTTTCGTGACTGCTTTCACGATAAAGCAGGTTCAGTTGCCGCCGTCCATAAGGACTCTAGTGAGGTGAAATCCGTCAATGATTGGGTCTAGAACCAATGCGGAGAATCTGCCATGGCGGATGCTAGTGGGGTGGTCCCTTCGATCAAAAGTGATCGGGCTGGCAATGCAGGGTAAACCGGTCGCTCTGAGCCGGGGTGCCACAGCGGTCCACCCAGCTTCAGCCGCCACCCACGCCAGCGCAAGCCCTAGCGTGCGGAGCTGCTCCTTGATTTTCCTCCCGCCGCGGAGAAGCTCGACGAATGGAGGGCCATTGTCTGACTCCTTCAAAAAGGAGAGCTCCCTGAGGAGCAGGAAGAGGCAGAAAGAGTAGCCCGCCGGTCTGCTCTCTACCAATTCGTTGATAACGTATTGTACAGAAGAAGACCGAACGGGGTGAAATTAATGTGCATTCCCGGGAGGAAGGACTAAAGCTGTTGGCAGAGATACATGGAGGCATATGTGGCTCCCACATAGAGTCGAGGGCCCTTGCCGGCAAGGCTTTCCGGCAAGGTTTCTTCTGGCCCACCGCCCTCCAGGATGCGACGGCACTAGTAACCAAGTGTGAAGCGTGCCAGTTCCATTCAACGAAGCTTCATCAACCAACTCAAGCCCTTCAAACTATCCCTCTCTGCTGGCCCTTCTCGGTCTAGGGGCTCGACATATTGGGCCCTTTCCCCCGTGCTGTCGGGGGCTTTGAGTACTTGTACGTCGCAATCGACAAATTCACAAAGTGGCCAGAAGTGGAAGCAGTGAGGAAGGTGACAGCGTAGTTAGCCATCAAGTTTTTCAAGGGACTAGTGTGCCGTTTTGGGGTGCCCAACAGGATCATCACCAACAACGGCACATAGTTCACAAGCCATGCCTTCATGCAATACATTGAGGATCTCGGCAGCAGGGTCTATTTTGCTTCCGTGGCACATCCACGGAGCAACGGCCAAGCGGAGAGAGCAAATGCTGAAGTCCTGCGAGGCTTAAGAACGAAGACCTTTGACAGGCTGCGCAAGAGTGGAAGGCGCTGGATTGATGAGTTGCCGGCGGTTCTTTGGTCGATCAGAACGACGCCAAATCGAGCCACCGGCCAGACACCCTTTGCCCTGGTTTACGGGCGTAAGCGATTCTCCCACGTAACTCATATACGGGTCACCTCGAATGCTCGCTTATGAGGAGGTTGAGCAAGAGCGATTGCGGCAAGATGACGCGACGCTCCTTGAGGAAGATCCACTACTAGGGAAAAGGCTAGCAGCAGCGCGAGTTTTAGATGTATCAGTAGCGCGGGGATAGGAGCTACTAATAAGGCGCTACAGCTAACATATAGCGATGGCAGCGTGCTCACCGGCACTCTTGCTACACAAGTGTAGCAAATAGCGCTTGTTTATGGAAGCTCGCTACTGCTAGTATCTCTAGCGCGCTTTACCTTGACGCGCTACTGCTATCGCGGCGCTGCTGCTAACTTCTGTACACTCACTACTGCTAATTTAAGTAGGTTATTTATTTATATATTTTTTGGCATATTTGTTTTGTATTTGAACAGGCTTTATAGAAGAATCTTTAGCACATAGAAATGTCATCATGATACACATACAAATGTCTGCGAGACCACACATGTAATCATAGCATGTACATACAAATAGTCTCATCATAATCATCATCCAACACAAAGTGATATCTTGTCATCATCTCGAAAATAGTGATACATGCAAGTCTCGAGTACTTGCAACTACAACAACGTCATCCATCTAAACAAAGGTATAGGCAAGAAGTGCTATCACTATGAGTGAGAGCGGAACTATGCAGTACATGAGGTGGCGGTTACGAGTCCTCTCTCGCGCTAGCGTGAACCTCAAGTAACTAGCTTCTCCTTCTTGTTTGCTTTTGAAGCCTTTATGGCTGGCGCCCGTGAACCCATTCACTTGCGCCTGACACTCATGCCACTCGTTGTACACCCCCGGAACCTTCCCTTTGTACACAAATAGCAATTCCATCTCGCCATCAAGAAACTAGGTACCTGTTAGAGATGCATGTTCATGAAGAGGATGTACAATCATATATATGCAACAAAATATACTAGAGCAACACCGAAAAAGAAAGGGTTAGCAACTAGATGCAACATACAGTACACAAATTAATTAACTAGAGGTACGCAGGTCATCGTACACAAACTAACAAAGTAGCGTTACGCAAGTTCGACACATGGACCGTGGACATCACAAAGTTTCATCGCTACAAGAAGTATACAAGTTCAACCGACACATATCATCATCATCGGCATCATAAATCACTAGAAGTTCCATCCTTCCATATCATCGAGGACGAACCCTAGCTTCTTGAACGGCGTGAGGTCTAGACGTTGCATGCCTATGCGAGTTCGGACGTCACCGCGATATAGGGCCGTGGTGGAACATCCCTTCTCATCGACGACTTCTTTCATGATGATCGTCGCAATGTCGCTTTGGATGCGAAAGAAGTCATCTCTAAGTTTATAATCCGCTTCTCCATGAGATTCTAGCCACTTGTGGATACGATCATCATTTCTGCTGTTAATGCGAAGCTTTTGGTGATCCGTGTTGAACCGAATCATGAGATGGACGATGTAGAATCCATCCTTCTTGCTTGGTTTTGGGACATGGATGCAGGAGAAGTTAGTTTTATGCGCGAAACCCATCTTCTTGTTCCTTTGTTTCTTGATCCCCACATGGCCACCTCTAAAGCTGAAGCCTTGGAGAGCATCATCTAGAATATTCATTATGTGGGTGTAGTCTTTTTTCTCGTCGTCTCTGGAAGGGTCAAAATACATGGCGTGGGAGACTTGCGGGTAAAGAACGATAAGGACGGTAGCGCGTTGCATAAGGGAAAACACACCTCAAATTATTCCCCATATGAGAGAGAAGGAATGATTGAAATGTACGAAAGGGTTGTCCGGAACTCACTTACTTTGGATGATAAGGCACGAGGACAATTTCCCTGTCCTTATTCTGTACCATGAAGTTTTGGAGGTACTCCCTAGCAGTTTCACGCTCAAAGTCACCGAGACTCAAGAAAGACTTGTGCATGTAGTACGGATCCGCCACATAGATTTGCGAGACTTCTTCACTCTTCATGACGGAGCTCATATGTAGCGCAAAAAGGCGATATAGTAAAATCAAGCCGCCTTTGTTAGAAACATCTCAAAGATATGGTCAAACCGCAGGAAGAACACCTCCGCTGGTTTTGTGTCGACGTAGCACTTCCCTCGTGCACACGAGCCGCGTATGTCGGATATCCCGGATCCTTTGAGGCTAGTAGGCTTTTCTCGGTCGACAAAGACATGGTCGCAGTTTCCTCGAGATCCCCGATAGTGCCTCCAGCGGTTTCGGCGGTAGCATCGGCTCGCCCGTGAGATGGAACATGACCGCACTTTTCACGGGTACACGCTCTTCAGAATGCATCGTCTGGCTGATATGTGCTCTGGCTTGTTTGGAGGTAGTTACCTACCCCGATCTCTTCCTCTCCTTTTTCTTGGGCACACCTTCCAGACCATTCCTTAACCCCTGCCCCAGTGTTCCCGGGCTAAGTAATGTACGACCCTCGCGCCTGGCTAGTTGAGCCTGTGTTGAGGCGGCATCTTCAGGCATGTCCTGTGAGGATTTCATGAAGAGAGACTTTTTGCAATCCATGGTACGACCCTGCCCGGGCATATCATCCATATCCTCATTAGCAAGCTGATAGCCCGATTCGTCATATGGTTGACTCATCATATCTATGTCACACCATACGCTGCTTGTATTGAGGTAATCCATAAGGTCGACCTCCGTCTCATCATCCATTCCCTGTTCTACAGAGAAATTACATCAGCCAAGATTATTGCACCCCTTCATCATGTCGTCTCACGCTCTCACCCGGCACTACAGGAGCTGGTAATTGCGTAGGCGGGTGGTGGTCTTCGCACATGCTTGTTGATGTGTGGTAGTTATTGGAGAGCTCTCGGCCGCTCCGCATTTAATAAGATTCTTCGCCATAGCAGCACCCAATTCTTGCAGCTTCCAATCCCAAGGCGGGTCTCGCCGTCCGCTCCCACATGTTGTCTTGGAGGAGGCAAATCCTCGTGCCCCGATTTCACACTGGTCAAGCTAACCTCAAGTGCCCAGCGGGATCGGCTGGTTGTGGAACGTGCGTGGAGAGGGATCCATTATCATCCCTTTCCCATGTCCACCTTACGTCGTTGATCAAGTAGAGTATGGTGCACGGGTTTCTTTTCGCTGCAAACACATATGTCTCAGAGCGTAAAACAACGAAATGCAACAAAATGGAATATTATATATATATATATATATATATATATATATATATATATATGTTGGTGCGACATGCAATTACCGTGACGGCCGAAGCTCACTAAAGATTTAAGGCCCACCTAGCGCTACCGAGACCGAGGACGGGCTGCTGCTATGTGCGGGAGCGGCGAGAGGAGGCCCGTTGCGTGAGCAAGTGATGGTGCGATGGTGTTGTTGTTCATGGAGTTGCTCGACGAAACCGGGCATCGGAAATCATGTACTGTCTTGTCTGATTTTCCTTCGCCCAGCTTGATGATAATCGGAAACAAGTTAGTAGCAAAATCATTTCTGCAGCGGGGCTACATTGACTGCCTTTGTCAGCAACTCATATTTGTCCTCGGCTGCTTTTTTCGCGTCCTCGGCTGCTTTTTCTCGACATAAGCTTCACCTTCGCGTCGATGTCCGCTCGACTAAACTTCGTTTTCAGCTTCTTGGCCTCCGGCCCTCGTTGTAAAACACCTTCCACGTGGCGCCATCTCCAGCCGTGCACACGACTCATATTGCGGCCGCTGATCCAAAAAGGAGTCCCTTAAGTTCGCTCAAGGCCCGGTTGAGAGGGGTGTCCCACTTGGGCCTCATCGGAGAAGTAGGGCTTTCGGCTGTAAGCTGGTGTTGCTTCTCCAGTAGTCTAATCAATTTCCTCGTGATCTTGTCCGTAAAAACCTTTTCTCCTGTCCCACTTGTAGCGGGCCTGATGAAGTCATGCTCCAAGGGGTTGGTGAACTTCGCGAAGGGGTCCGGGAGACCCGCGGCTTCACGCCCGCGCCCTCCTTATCCCATATGGGCCTTTAATCGAGGTAGCCACGGCTTCCGAGGCGATGCTTCCGTGTTCCTTTGTCAAGGCTCTTGAATTTCGCAGCCTTAGCCTTGGCTGCCTCGGTAGCGCAAGTGTCCTTGAACTTTTCGAACTCCTCTTCCGTAAGTGTCGGATTTTCCTCCGTAATCTTGGACAGGGGTTCATCAGCCTCAATAGCTCGTTTCACCCTTGTTTTCCAGAGGCCAAATCATTCTTGAACATGCCTGTATGCGTGATTGTTAATCTTTTCATCTTTGGATCATCCCACGTTGTTCTATGTTATCATCCCGATCGGGAACTTGAATCTCTTGTGCAACTTTGTTAGGAGCAACTGCGTCAAATGTTCTTTACTCCTTAAGTCATCGTTGATGCTCGCGCATTCCTCAGAGGGATGCATCCTACTTGGTTCCCATAGCACTTGCGAGGTTCTTCCGGCTCTAACGGCTCAAACTTGCCAAGTGCCATCTTTGTGATCACAAGTCGTCCAATCCCTAGTTTGTTAGGTTTTCGTATCCTCTCGCTTCTTATGCTTCCTCTTTTCGGTAGCTGCATCGGGCCGGTACCTTCCCTTGATCTCGGTGCCTCCATCGGTGCCGGTACATTCCCCACCAGTCTCGGTGCTTCCATCGGTGCCGGCACTGTCGGTATCGATGTCAGCATCAGTACCATCATCGAGGCCGACCTGCAAACCTTTCTTAGCAGTCAAATAGTCGAGGTACTCTTGTTCACCCGCATAATCCATCTCGTCTGCATCTTGGTCAGAAGGCCCAGTTTCTTCGTTGTTCGACATGTTTCCTATGATTAAGTGTCCTCATTTATTTCTAAAAGTATGAATAAATGATAAATGACATAAAAACAAATCTATGTGCAAGCACTCGATATGCCAACTATGTAGCACAAAATCATACCTTTATTCACGGGAAATTTCGGCATGACCTTTGCTAAAAAATGGACATATCGAGCGTCTGAAATTCACCGGAACAGAAATGAATTAACATTCCAGCGTAACATAGGCCACTCGGATCATTTTCCAAACATGACATGTCCAAAACATGACATCTGCACATATCACATGTCCAGTTCAAATTTGCACATATCACATGTCCAGTTCAAATTTTGAAACCTAGCTAAATTCATAACTAAATAGATAACCTAATTAACATACTGCCTCTAACTAAAACCTAAGTAAATTAATCAAGAACCCTAGCAGAGAGGGGGCTTACAGAGGGTGCAGGGCGAGGAGGCAGGCCCGGACGATGGCCGGGAGGGGAGAGGAGGGAGGCGAGGCCGATGGGTCGGGGCGAGCGTGTCGTCGGGGCGAGCGCCGGCGCCGGGTCGGGGCGAGGCCGCTGGGTCGGGTCGGGGCGAGGGCCAGGTCGGGGCGAAGCGCTGGTCGAAGGCCAAGGCCGAGTCGGGGGGCGAGCGCTGGGCCGGGTGGGCACGGCTGCAAGGATGGGGGAGAGTGGGGATTTGGGGGAGGCGGGATGAAGCAGTATGGTGAGAATTTTGGGCTAAGTGGACGTAGCAAGAGCGCATTTGGACAAAACGCCTGCTACTAACTTCAAGATTCAGTGGCGGTTTAGGAAAACGCTGCTACTCCCTTCGCTAACGCCAGCTTTTCCTTTTCCTTTATTTTATCCCACTTTTTATTTCCCGAGGGCAGTGAACGAAGGGAGGGCGATATATATTGCATCATTTGACGGTTAAATATGTACGAAAAATAGGAACATATATATTACACATCATTGGACCCATGCATAATAATGGCTAAGTGTGTATACAAAATAGGAACATATATATATATATATACATATATATATATATATATATATATATATATATATATATATATATATATATATATTACATCATTTGACCGATAACATAAGTTTCTTGATCGACTTTCGAGAGATGACGTCGAAAAAGTTGCAGAGACCAATAAGCGTGTCACGGACGTGCTTGTCCATTATCCCTCTAAGGGCAACAGGTAGTATCTACGTCATCATCACATGACAGTCATGAGACTTCATCCCGCTAACTGGAACTAACTTTGACTCCGGTAAGGCACTTAAAGAAGGCATTGATCTCAGCATGACTTAAGGTGAAGAAAGAAGGGGGGCAATAATGCTCTTTCTTTATTTTCTTGCCCTTCTTCTCCCGTGCCTCTCGCTCTCCGCTCTGCCTCGTCCGACATTTTACGGGCGGCATGTGCAGATCTTCCTAATTTTCAAATCTTGCAAGTCTTTTCTTTCCTTCGCCCATCCTTGGTCTTATCCGCATGCTCATCGGTGTTGCGAGCAAGCTCTCAAGGACATTCTTACAGATATGCATTTGATCAAGGCAATGAGGTGTATCGAGTTTGTGCCAAGACTCCAAGTCCTGCAACACAGACCTCGTCTTCCATACCTTCAGCAGCGGCTCGCGCCTTTCTCATCATCTTTCCTGCTGGGCACTCCTTCCAGCTTTTCAATAGCTCATCGATTTAGGCACCGCTCCGCTTATGTGGAGGTCCTCGATGCTCAGCGTGACCATTGAATAGATCTCCACGGTTTCTCCACGGGTCGCTCTGTTCAAGCCATCTTCGATGCCCCATGTACACGATTTTCCTGCACCCGCCATCTCTCCTTGACGTTAGTTGCTTTGAGACGTTGTATCATCCATGCACCGCGTGCATCCGCAATATCCATGGCACACCTGGCCCGCCACATATCCGTGAATCGAGATAGTCCTCAAGACTGCCGTGATCAGACGGCTCTCATGTTGAAATACTCACCTTTCTTTGGCGTCCCATGTCTTGGCCGGTGTTTTCCATAACGTGTCTAACTCCTCTTGAAGTAGCCCCAGATACAAATTAATATTATTTCCTGGTTGTTTCGGCCCTTGAATAAGCAAGCTCATGTGAATGTACTTCGATTTGATGCACAACCAGGGGGGAGGTTGTACATCCATACAAACACGGGCCATGTGCTATGGTTTGTGTTCTGGTTGCCGAACGGATTTATGCCATTGGTACACGCGCCGAGCACGATGTTCCTTGCATCACATTCAAAATACCGATAGAAGCTGTTCAACGCTCTCCACTGGCTTCCATCCTTCACGTGTCTCAGCTTCGGATCATCTCCATCATCGGGCTTCTTCCTCTCCGCGTACAACAAGATTAGCTTTGCTTCCTTGGGATCTACAAAATACCTCTGAGACGGGGAGTGATCGGTAAGTACCATACAACTTTCTCGGGGACATTTCTTCCCGGCCTTCTTGTATCGAGAAGCATTGCACACCGGACAGCTTGTTTTTTCCGCTGCGTTCTTCTCGATAAATTATGCAATCGTTGATGCATGCATGGTATCTAATGTGTGGCGAGATCAAGAGGGCACACGATCTTCTTGGCCTCATCAACACTAGTAGGACATAGATTACCCAAGGGAAGAACATCCTTTAGGTACTTGAGATGCTCATCGAGGCTAGTGTCGGTCCATTTGTTTTAGCCTTCGTCTTCGTGGAGTTGGAGCGTGAAACTCAAGCGGTCACCTCAGGATTGCAACCATTATACAATGGAGTGTTCGAGTCTACCACCAGTTGCTCCAAATTAGCCTCCTCTCTAGAAGCAGCTCTCTCAAGATTGCCTCTCCTTGCGAAGCAATGCTTGAACATGAGGGTCCCGCACGATTGAACTTAGTACCGACGAACTCTGCTGCGTGGAGTCCATGTCCTCTGCCGCCATGTCTGGCCCCTTATCCTCCGCCATGTCCGGCCCTTTCTCCGCCGCCATGTCCGGCCTCTTCCCCGCCGCCATTATCGATCATCTCTTCGTCTTGCCCCGTGTCATCATTGCCTGCCCCGTCGGCATCCTCAACATCGTTATCCTCATCTTCAATTATCCACCGTATAGCCATCCATGAAACCAGTCATGAGCAAGTGCGCTCGACACGACTGCGCCATGGGGGTCGAGCCAAACTATTCCTTTGCATTTTCGACACGGACATAAAACCTCTGTCCGGTTATTTTCTTTCATGTCCTGCACCACCGACCGCAACCACCTGTCCACCATCGCTCCAATCGACCATCGCCAACTCGCACGGTAATAATAAACAAATTGATTATAAAAATGCATGCATGCATCAAAGTCATACAAAAATTTGGCATGACCTTCCTAAAAATAGGACATATATGGATCTAGAGTTTGCCGAATTCGCCAAACGGAAATAAATCGACATTTCGCAAAACATAGGCAACTCAAAAGCACAATTTGGCGTACACACACACACAATTTCCACAAACATATCACACACACATAAACATATTTTCATTTTGCAAAAGCATGAAATTTTCATCACCTCGATCGAGACCGAGCACACGGTGGAGATGATGTTGTAGGGAGATCAAAAGTGCACAAAGCTCTTGTTGACAAAGATAGATCTAGTTAGGGGGCAAATAAGTCACTTAACTAAATGCTACATCTACCTAGCTAGCTAATTTGGGAGGAGACAACTTCAACTAGTGGAGGGAAAGGAAAAGAGAAAGGAGATGCATTAATGGAGGTGGTGTAGTGAGGTCGGAGTAATGAAGAGAGAGAAAGGTGGAGGGAAGAGAAAGAGTAAGGGGGGAGAAGTATTGAGGAAGAAGAAGAGTGAGAGTGGGAGCATGTGGGGGAGGTAGGGGGAAGGGAAGATAGGAGGGGGAGGGGAGGCACGCGTGGGGAAAGGTGGTGGGTTGGTGCGGGTTAGCAGTAGCGCGTGGGAAGAAACGCGCTGCTGCTAAAGAATTAGCAGCAGCGCGCTTTGGGCAACGGCGCTACTGCTAACAGTGACAAAAAAATTTGCCAATTTGAAATGTAGCAGCAGTGATCCCAGTAAAAGCGCGCTGCTACTATATCCGTAGCAGTAGCACGGTTCGGGCAATGGCGCTACTGCTAAATGGAGCTCGGTGAACACCGCCGGTGGATATTTGTAGCAGCGCGGTTTACACAGAGCGCCATCGCTAAAAACTTATCAAGAGCGAAGTTTCCGCACACTCGCTACTACTAATTAGCAGCGCTCCTTTTGACCAGCCGCTGCTGCTAAGATTCTCGTATAGGCTTTTCCTAGTAGTGATCGCCTCTCGGCGGTCGTGAGAGCAAAGACGCTACCAGCAAGCCTTGCACCGCTACCATACCCACAAGGTTCATGCCCGGAGCTTTGAGGAAGGCGACCTTGTTCTTCGGCACGTTCAGTCGGCCAAGAATTCCAACAAGTTGACGCCAAAGTGGGAAGGCCCTTATCGGGTAACACGAGTCACCAGGCCCGGCGCAGTCCGGCTGGAGACCGAAGATGACATTCCAGTGAGCAACTCCTGGAACATTGAGCATCTCCGCAAGTTTTACCCATAAGGCGCAGCTGCCGGGCCTCCCGACAAGCCACCCTTTTGTACAAGCCTTGCCGGCAAGGCATGTGACCCTCTGTACAAAGCCAGGCGCAGACCCTGAGCATAAATAAATGAAGCGCTGGCGCCCTAAGTTGTAGCATGCATGCTAGATTGAGTCTCTTCCTTGGTCAGGGTTGATAGGGCTTAGCGGCGGCTAAGCCCTAGCTTAGAGGTTGAGTGCGCGTCTCTCTGTTCCTCTCTGCTTCTTTGGTTCATAGGGCACGTGAGTATTCTTGCCGAGCTGTTTTGGAAGAAAGGGAACGGACCGGCGCCCGGGCCCGGGCCCCGGCAAGCCAGAGTTGCCGGGGGCTGTAAGAACAAAGATCCCTCCGCGGCAAGCCAAGATCGCCGGGGGGCTGCAGATCCAGATAAGTCCTTTATCCTCTATCATGCATCTCGTTTTGGACTGGGATACATGAAACACCGTTCTATCCCTAAGCTGTCGTGCTCCCCCTTTTCGGCACCCAAGGGTTACCCCCTGGGTCCGAAGTTGGTAAATAACCCATGGCTGACAAAGGAGGGGAACGAGGAGCCTAAGCCCACCTCATCCCTACCTCCTCCAAGAGCGTGAGAAAGGTCGAGCAAGGTGGGGAGACATCAAGGCCTGTTGCCGGGTGAAAAAGCGTTTGTCTTGAGGATAACAAGGATTCACTCCTTGTCGCGGGTTTCTCCCGCGAACGAAAATCCCGGCAAACATCCCTTTTTCATTAAAAAACATCCCGTACAGGTACAGTTCATACAAAATGAAAAACATGAACAAGGGGATTACATGTTCTAAAGCTAACAAAGGCCCGAAGGCTTACAAGACAAAAAAGATATAAGGTGCCCATAATCCCTTTCTTGTCCCTCTTCTCAGGAAATGGAACAAGAAAGCAGAAGGGCAAAAGGGGCACCTAGGCGAGCTACGAGTGGCAGAAGACACCAAGAGAACATCCCGGTGGCCGTCCAAGGGCTGGATGGTGATGGCGTCGCCGGATGCAGAGCTCAAAGACGAGGCGGAAGGACGTCAACATGCGACAAAGGCGTTGGTGCCCGCGTACTCCGACTTGGCGGCCTTGCCGCCCGCCCTCTTCCTCTTCTGCAGCCTCCCTACGCCAGCCGCCCAAGGAGAAGACACCGAGAAGTTCAAGTAGCCGGCGACAAAGATGATGGGGTCGCTGGTGCCGCTCGGAGCGGCGCCCGACGCCTAGTCGGACCCGTCATCCTGCCGCCCTCTGCCCTCGTCGTCGCTGCCGTTGTCTTCCTCGCCACTCTCGCTTGAGGAGGAATCTTCATCGTCGGAGGAGCTCTCCACGCAGCATCTCACGCGGGTCCCGAAGTGCCCGAAAATCGTGATGGAGAGGAGGCCACCCTCCATTAGTTTGAAATGGAGAGCGAGCCCATCCATCAAGCTGTGGAGGCGAGTGAAGGTCTTCCACCCTCGATGAAGATACATGACATGAGGGGCGGGGAACTCGATGTCAACCCATGTGCCACTGTTCCCGCAACCCCTCATGTGCAGCCGCAGCGCCTGCGGCGGATCCAGCTCCATCTCCCGCGCAAATGGGGTCGGAAGGCGAAGGCGACGGCGCGGCGGATGGCGCAGCCTGACGAAGAATTCGCAGGGGTTGTCCCTGATGTGGCCCTCTATCGGAGGAGGGGCAGCTCGAGGGGGCGAAGCGGATCTGCCGCCTGCCCTTCCTCTCCTCGGGTATCATGGCCGCCGACCTCGCCCCCTCCCCCTTCCTCTAACGGCTGGCACCGCCGCTACGAGCTCTTGGGGAGGAGCGATGTGCTGTCTGGCCGGGACCCTTGCCGCCACCGATGATGCGTCACCACGCCCCCTCGCCATGGCAGAAAAAGAAGGGAAGCAGGAATGGCGATAGGCAAATGGCGAAGATTTGAGAGGCACCGTTCCTCCCGCCCCCCTCTTTATAAAGGGGTGGGGGCGGGGCTCGGCCGCCCACTCTCGTCAATCCGGCTCATTGAAGTGAAAGCAGGCGGGGCCGTCGACCACCCTCCCCGCTCCATTGAAGGCGCGTGGGAATCGACCCGCACGCGCGCGACTACCCACGTCCCGTGCGCCTATCATTCACTCTGCGTTATGCATGCAGCGAACATGGCGCAAGGGGCGGGCACCGTGGGACGCATGGAACGACGGTTCCCGACCGAGGGCAGTAAATGGGAGGCAGCCCTGCAGTCTCAAAGAGACACACAAGCCACCTCTTTACTATCCACCGCAAGGTGACGCCAGCATGCTTACGTCATGCGCGCTGCTACAGACGACTTCACGCCGCCGCTGCTCAACGCGGGTCGTGGGGAAGCGCAGCGGACGGAATAGCGGCCACGGTAAAAATCCGCCCCGACTGCCCGTGCACCATTCTGGGCCTGGCCCAACAACATTTTGTGCTTTTTTGTGGCCCAGGCCCGGGGGCTCCTATCAGTGTACAAAAGTAGGGGCTCTGCTCTTGACCCCTTTACTTGTGCACGGGCAGTCAGAGCCTCTCGCCACGGCCACGCATAATAGGGCAGAAAGGCGGAAGCTGGAGAGAAGCCGAAGCCACGAGGACAAATGAAGCAACAACAAGGACCAAGGCCACACAGATTAGATAGGCGTAGCAGGTTCCCCCGGCAAGGACCCTTGCCGGGGCAGCCTCAGCAGCCCCGGCAAGACCCTTGCCGGGGAATTTCGCCCACGCCAGCCGAAGTGAGACGCCCTTGAGCCCAACAACACTCGGCAAATGCGTTGGGGCAGGGCTTGGGAGGCACCATCGTGGTGGCATGCAGATCTTTGTGAAGACATAGAATGCTCAAGATCAAATGAGGATAAGAGGGCAACCATCCTCACCGAAGAAACCCACAAGACCCCCGGCAAGATCCTTGCCGGGAGGCTATCAGCATACCACAGCAAGACCCTTGCCGGGCTACCTGGCAAGACCCTTGCCGGGCCACCCGGCGAGACCTTCGCCAAGCGCACCGGCAGGGCCACTGCCAGGCCCGCGCCAGCTAAGTCTTCGCCGCCGTTCACATGCAGCTGCCGACCCAACCATCTGGGCAGGCACTTGCGTGGCAGCATGCAATCCTTCATGGAGGCTCCACCACCGTGCGACCTCAGCTGCCTGCCTACCTACATGGCACCGCATGCATCGCTGGCCAGGGCGCGTGTCGAAGTGAGGAGTGAAGGAAATATGCCCTAGAGGCAATAATAAAGTTACTATTTATTTCCTCATATCATCATAAATGTTTATTATTCATGCTAGAATTGTATTAACCGGAAACATGATACATGTGTGAATACATAGACAAACATATAGTCACTAGTATGCCTCTACTTGACTAGCTCATTAATCAAAGATGGTTATGTTTCCTAACCATAGACATGTGTTGTTATTTGATTAATGGGATCACATCATTAGGAGAATGATGTGATTGACATGACCCATTTCGTTAGCCTAGCACTTGATCGCTTTAGTATATTGCTATTGCTTTCTTCATGACCTATACATGTTCCTCGTAACTATGAGATTATGAAACTCCGTTTACGGAGGAACACTTTGGTGCTACCAAACGTCACAACGAATCGGGTGATTATAAAGGAGTACTACAGGTGTCTCCAAAGGTACATGTTGGGTTGGCGATTTCGAGATTAGGTTTTGTCACTCCGATTGCTCGGAGAGGTATCTCTGGGCCCTCTAGGTAATGCACATCACTATAAGCCTTGCAAGCAATGTAGCTAATGAGTTAGTTACGGAATGATGCATTACGAACGAGTAAAGAGACTTGCCAAGAACGAGATTGAACTAGGTATTGATACCGACGATCAAATCTCGCAAGTAACATACCGATGACAAAGGGAACAACGTATGTTGTTATGCGGTTCGACCGATAAAGATCTTCAGAGAATATGTAGGAACCAATATGGGCATCTAGGTTCCGCTATTGGTTATTGACCGAGAATAGTTCTAGGTCATGTCTACATAGTTCTCGAACCCGTAGGGTCCGCACGCTTAACGTTACGATGATGCTTTTATTATGAGTTTATAAGTTTTGATGTACCGAAGTTTGTTCGGAGTCCTGGATGTGATCTCGGACATGACGAGGAGTCTCGAAATGGTCGAGACATAAATATTTATATATTGGAAGCCTATGTTTGGACATCGGAAGTGTTCCGGGTGAAATCGGCATTTTACCGAGTACCGGAGGTTACCGGAACCCCGGTGACCTAATGGGCCTTAGTGGGCCTAGTGGAGAAAGAGGAGAAGGGGCCAAGGGGCAGCCGCGCGCCCCTCCCACCCCAAGTCCGAATAGGACAAGGAGGGGGGCGGCGCCCCCCCTTTCCTTTTCCCCCTCTCCTCCCCCCCCCCCCAAGTCCTAGTCCATCTAGGAAAGGGGGGAGTCCTACTCCCGGTGGGAGTAGGACTCATCCGACTCGCCTCCTCCTAGGGCCGGCCGCACCCCCCCTTCCTCCTTTATATACGGGGGCAGGGGGCACCCCAAAGACACACAAGTTGATCTACGGATCGTTCTTAGCCGTGTGCGATACAAGTCATACTGCTTACCAGCATGTCATACTTTCTTTCGGCGTTATTGTGAGATGAAGCGGCCCGGACCGACATTACGCGTACGCTTACACGAGACTGGTTTCACTGCTATGCGAGCACTCGTGCTTAAAGGTGACCGGCGGGTGTCTGCTCTCTCACTTTAGTTGAACCGAGTGTGGCTACGCCCGGTCCTTGCGAAGGTTAAAACAGCACCAACTTGACAAACTATCGTTGTGGTTCTGATGTGTAGGTAAGAACGGTTCTTGCTCAGCCCGTAGCAGCCACGTAAAATTTGCAACAACAAAGTAGAGGATGTCTAACTTGTTTTTGCAGGGCATGTTGTGATGTGATATGGTCAAGACGTGATGCTATATTTTATTGTATGAGATGATCATGTTTTGTAACCGGTTATCGGCAATCGGCAGGAGCCATATGGTTGTCGCTTTATTGTATGAAATGCAACGCCTGTAATGCTTTACTTTATCACTAAGCGGTAGCAATAGTCGTAGAAGCATAAGATTGGCGAGACGACAACGATGCTACGATGGAGATCAAGGTGTCGCGGCGGTGACGATGGTGATCATGACGGTGCTTCGGAGATGGAGATCACAAGCACAAGATGATGATGGCCATATCATATCACTTATATTGATTGCATGTGCTGTTTATCCTTTATGCATCTTATCTTGCTTTGATTGACGGTAGCATTTTAAGATGATCTCTCACTAAAATTATCAAGAAGTGTTCTCCGAGTATGCACCGCTATGGAAGTTCTTCGTGGCCGAGACACCACGTGATGATCGGGTGTGATAAGCTCTACGCTCAAATACAACAGTGCAAAACAGTTACACGCGGAATACTCAAGTTAAACTTGACGAGCCTAGCATATAACAGATATGGCCTCGGATCGGGGAGACCGAAAGGTCGAGCGTGAATCATATAGTAGATATGATCAACATATTGATGTTCATCGTTGAAACTACTCCATCTCACGTGACGATCGGACATGGTGTAGTTAATATGGATCACGTAATCACTTAGAAGATTAGAGGGATGTCTATCTAAGTGGGAGTTCTTAAGTAATATGATTAATTGAACTTAAATTTATCATGAACTTAGTACCGATAGTATTTTGCTTGTCTATGTTTATGTAGATAGATGGCTCGTCTGTTGTTCCGTTAGATTTTAATGCGTTCCTTGAGAAAGCAAAGTTGAAAGATGATGGTAGAAATTACACGGATCGGGTCCGTAATCTCGAGGATTATCCTCATTGCTACACGGAAGAATTACGCCTGGAAGCACCGGCTGGGTGCGAACCTGCTGGCCGATGTAACCGACGACGTTAAGAACGTCTGGCAGAGCAAAGATGACGACTACTCGATAGTTCAGTGTGCCATGCTTTACGGCTTAGAACCGGGACTTCAACGACGTTTTGGACGTCATGGAGCATATGAGATGTTCCAGGAGTTGAAGTTAATATTTCAAGCAAATGCCCGGATTGAGAGATATGAAGTCTCCAATAAGTTCTATAGCTGCAAGATGGAGGAGAATAGTTCTGTCGGTGAACACATACTCAAAATGTCTGGGTATAATAATCACTTGATTCAACCGGGAGTTAATCTTCACGATGATAGTGTCATTGATGTAATTCTTCAATCATCGCCACCAAGCTACAAGAGCTTCGTGATGAACTATAATATGCAAGGGATGGACAAGTCTATTCCCGAGCTCTTCGCAATGCTAAAAGTCATGGAGGTAGAAATAAAAAAGGAGCATCAAGTGTTGATGGTTAACAAGACCACCAGTTTCAAGAAAAGGGCAAAGGGAAGAAGAAGGGAACTTCAAGAAGAATAGCAAACAAGTTGTTGCTCAAGAGAAGAAACCCAAGTCTGGACCTAAGCCCGAGATCGAGTGCTTCTACATAAGCAGATCGACATCGAAGCGGAACTGCCCCAAGTATTTGGCGGATAAGAAGGATGGCAAAGTAAACAAAGGTATATATGATATACATGTTATTTATGTGTACCTTACTAATACTCGCAGTAGTACCTGGGTATTTGATACTGTTTCAGTTGCTAATATTTGCAACTCAAAACAGGAACTACGGTTTAAGCGAAGATTGGCTAAGGACGAGGTGACGATGCGCGTGGGAAATGGTTCCAAAGTCGATGTGATCGCGGTCGGCACGCTACCTCTACATCTACCATCGGTATTAGTTTTAGACCTAAATAATTGTTATTTGGTGCTAGCGTTAAGCATGAACATTATATCTGGATCTTTTTTGATGTGAGACAGTTATTCATTTAAGTCAGAGAATAATGGTTGTTCTATTTATATGAATAATATCTTTTATGGTCATGCACCCTTGAAGAGTGGTCTATTTTTATTGAATCTCGATAGTAGTAATACACATATTCATAGTGTTGAAACCAAAAGATGCAGAGTTGATAATGATAGTGCAACTTATTTGTGGCAATCGCCGCTTAGGTCATATCGGTGTAAAGCGCATGAAGAAACTCCATATTGATGGACTTTTGGAATCACTTGATTATGAATCACTTGGTACTTGCGTAACCGTGTCTCATGGGCAAAATGACTAAAACGCCGTTCTCCGAACTATGGAGCGAGCAACTGATTTGTTGGAAATCATACATACTGATGTTTGTGGTCCAATGAATGTTGAGGCTCGCGGCGGGTATCGTTATTTTCTCACCTTCACAGATGATTTGAGCAGATATGGGAATATCTACTTAATGAAACACAAATCTGAAACATTTGAAAAGTTCAAAGAATTTCAGAGTGAAGTGGAAAATCATCGTAACAAAAAAAAATTCTACGATCTGATCGTGGAGGAGAATATTTGAGTTACGAGTTTGGTTTACATTTGAAACAATGCGGAATAGTTTCGCAACTCACGCCACCCGGACACCACAACGAAATGGTGTGTCCGAACGTCGTAATCGTACTTTACTAGATATGGTGCGATCTATGATGTCTCTTACTGATTTACCGCTATCGTTTTGTGGTTATGCTTTAGAGACGGACGCATTCACGTTAAATAGGGCACCATCAAAATCCATTGAGACGACGCCTCATGAACTATGGTTTGGCAAGAAACCAAAGTTGTCGTTTCTTAAAATTTGGGGCTGCGATGCTTATGTGAAGAAACTTCAACCAGATAAGCTCGAACCCAAATCGGAGAAATGTGTCTTCATAGGATACCCAAAGGAGACTGTTGGGTACACCTTATATCACAGATCTGAGGGCAAGATTTTCGTTGCTAAATTCGGATTCTTTCTAGAAAAAGAGTTTCTCTCGAAAGAAGTGAGTGGGAGGAAAGTAGAACTTGATGAGATAATCAGATCTGCTCCCTTATTGGAAAGTAGTTCATCACAAGAACCGGTTCTGTGACAACTACACCAATTAGTGAGGAAGCTAATGATATTGATCATGAAACTTCAGATCAAGTCTCTCTTGAACTTCGTAGGGTCAACCAGAGTAAGATCCGCACTGCAGTGGTACGGTAATCCTATTCTGGAAGTCATGTTACTTGACCATGGCGAACCTACGAACTATGAGGAAGCGATGATGAGCCCAGATTCGCAAAATGGCTAGAAGCCATGAAATCGAGATGGGATCCATGTATGAGAACAAAGTATGGACTTTGGTTGACTTGCCCGATGATCGGCAAGCCATTGAGAATAAATGGATCTTTAAGAAGAAGACCGACGCTGATGGTAATATAACTGTCTATAAAGCTCGACTTGTTGCGAAAGGTTTTCGACAAGTTCAAGGGGTTGACTACGATGAGACTTTCTCACCAGAAGCGATGCTTAAGTCTGTCCGAATCATGTTAGCAATTGCTGCATTTTATGATTATGAAATTTGGCAAATGGATGTCAAAACTGCATTCTTGAATGGATTTCTAGAAGAAGAGTTGTGTATGATGCAACCAGAAGGTTTTGTTGATCCAAAAGGAGCTAACAAAGTGTGCAAGCTCCGATCAATTTATGGTGCAGTGCAAGCCTCTCGGAGTTGGAATAAACGCTTTGATAGTGTGATCAAAGCATATGGTTTTATCTGAGACTTTTGGAGAAACCTGTATTTACAAGAAAGTGAGTGGGAGCTACTGTAGCATTTACGATATTATATGTGGACGACATATTATTGATTGGAAATGATATAGAATTTCTGGATAGCATAAAAGTATACTTGAATAAAAGTTTTTCAATGAAAGACCTCGGTGAAGCTGCTTACATATTGGGCATCAAGATCTATAGAGATAGATCAAGACGCTTGATTGGACTTTCACAAAGCACATACCTTGATAGAGTTTTGAAAAAGTTCAAAATGGATTAGGCAAAGAAAGGATTCTTACCTGTATTACAAGGTGTGAAATTGAGTCAAACTCAATGCCCGAGCACAGCAGAAGATAGAGAGAAAATGAAAGATGTTCCCTATGCTTCAGCCATAGGCTCTATCATGTATGCAATGCTGTGTACTGCACTGACGTATGCTTAGCAATAAGCTTGGCAGGAAGGTACCAAAGTAATCCAGGAATGGATCATCGGACAGCGGTCAAGAACATCTGAAATACACGAAAAGGACTAAGGATATGTTTCTCGTATATGGAGGTGACAAAGAGCTAGTCGTAAATGGTTACGTCGATGCAAGCTTTGGCACTGATCCGGACGATTCTAAATCGCAAACTGGATACGTGTTTTTATTAAACGGTGGAGCTGTTAGTTGGTGCAGTTATAAACAAAGCGTCGTGGCGGGATCTACATGTGAAGCGGAGTACATAGCTGCTTCGGAAGCAGCAAATGAAGGAGTCTGGATGAAAGAGTTCATTTCCGATCTAGGTGTCATACCTAGTGCATCGGGACCAATGAAGATCTTACGTGACAATATCGGTGCAATTGCCTTGGCAAAGGAATCCAGATTTCACAAGAGGACCAAGCACATCAAGAGATGCTTCAATTCCATCCGGACCAAGTCCAGTGCGAGACATAGAGATTTGCAAGATACACACGGATCTGAATGTTGCGCACCCGCTGACTAAGCCTCTTCCACGAGCAAAACATGATCAGCACCAAGACTCCATGGGTGTTAGAATCATTATCGTGTAATCTAGATTATTGACTCTAGTGCAAGTGGGAGATCAAGGAAATATGCCCTAGAGGCAATAATAAAGTTATTATTTATTTCCTCATATCATGATAAATGTTTATTATTCATGCTAGAATTGTATTAACCGGAAACATGATACATGTGTGAATACATAGACAAACATATAGTCACTAGTATGCCCCTACTTGACTAGCTCATTAATCAAAGATGGTTATGTTTCCTAACCATAGACATGTGTTGTTATTTGATTAATGGGATCACATCATTAGGAGAATGATGTGATTCACATGACCCATTTCGTTAGCCTAGCACTTGATCGTTTAGTATATTGCTATTGCTTTCTTCAGGACCTATACATGTTCCTGTAACTATGAGATTATGCAACTCCCCTTTACCGGAGGAACACTTTGGGTGCTACCAAACGTCACAACGAATCGGGTGATTATAAAGGAGTACTACATGTGTCTCCAAAGGTACATGTTGGGTTGGCGATTTGAGATTAGGTTTTGTCACTCCGATTGTCGGAGAGGTATCTCTGGCCCTCTCGGTAATGCACATCACTATAAGCCTTGCAAGAAATGTAGCTAATGAGTTAGTTACGGGATGATGCATTACGTAACGAGTAAAGAGACTTGCCAAGAATGAGATTGAACTAGGTATTGGATACCGACGATCAAATCTCGGGCAAGTAACATACCGATGACAAAGGGAACAACGATGTTGTTATGCGGTTTGACCGATAAAGATCTTCGTAGAATATGTAGGAACCAATATGGGCATCCAGGTTCCGCTATTGGTTATTGACCGAGAATAGTTCTAGGTCATGTCTACATAGTTCTCGAACCCGTAGGGTCCGCACGCTTAACGTTACGATGACAGTTTTATTATGAGTTTATAAGTTTTGATGTACCGAAGTTTGTTCGGAGTCCTGGATGTGATCTCGGACATGACGAGGAGTCTCGAAATGGTCGAGACATAAAGATTGATATATTGGAAGCCTATGTTTGGACATCGGAAGTGTTCCGGGTGAAATCGGCATTTTACCGGAGTACCGGGAGGTTACCGGAACCCCCCGGTGACCTAATGGGCCTTAGTGGGCCTAGTGGAGAAAGAGGAGAAGGGGCCAAGGGGCAGCCGCGCGCCCCTCCCCCCCAAGTCCGAATAGGACAAGGAGGGGGGCGGCGCCCCCCCTTTCCTTTTCCCCCTCTCCTCCTCCCCCTCCCCCCCCATGTCCTAGTCCAACTAGGAAAGGGGGGAGTCCTACTCCCGGTGGGAGTAGGACTCCTCCGGCGCGCCTCCTCCTAGGGCCGGCCGCACCCCCCCCCCCTTGCTCCTTTATATACGGGGGCAGGGGGGCACCCCATAGACACACAAGTTGATCTACGGATCGTTCCTTAGCCGTGTGCGGTGCCCCCCTCCACCATATTCCACCTCGGTCATATCGTCGCGGAGTTTAGGCGAAGCCTGCGCCGTAGAGAGCATCATCATCGTCACCATGCCGTTGTCTTGTGGAACTCATCCCCGACACTTTGCTGGATCGGAGTCCGGGGATCGTCATCGAGCTGAGCGTGTGCTGAACTCGGAGGTGCCGTCGTTCGGTACTTGGATCGGTCGGATCGTGAAGACGACGACTACATCAACAGCGTTGTCATAACGCTTCCGCTACGGTCTCACGAGTGCGTGGACAATACTCTCCTCTCGTTGCTATGCCATCACCATGATCTTGCGTGTGCGTAGGAATTTTTTTGAAATTACTACGTTCCCCAACAAGGAGGAGCGGCGACGGATGGGATGGGCCTCGCCCCCGTCCCCAATAAAGAGAAGGTACACCTAAGCCTCGCATTAAATGCGTCTTGTCCTGTAATACTAGCGATAAACTCGCGACGCTGTAGCACTTTCCACCTCCTGTGTGCCACTGTGGCAGCCCCTTTCGCCTATAAAAGGAGGCCCATGGCACACAGAGAAAGGATTCGGCTCCTTCGAACCTCTCAGCACCTAGAGCTAGTTCGAGAGCTCAAGAACACTAAATACATCCACGAAAGCAGGATCGTAGGGTTTTACGCATCTTTGCGGCCCGAACCTGGGTTAAATCCCTTTGTGTTGTCTACTAGTCCCACTCTTCTCACGATCCCC
Source organism: Aegilops bicornis (assembly GCA_021605145.1). Lineage (NCBI taxonomy): Eukaryota > Viridiplantae > Streptophyta > Magnoliopsida > Poales > Poaceae > Aegilops > Aegilops bicornis. Next base: position 655,166,113 of record CM038672.1, on the reverse strand, counting down.
GCGCCCCGCAACCGTAGAAGGGATTCCAGTGATCCCATAGGTGTCGTTTCCCACCAACACCCTCCTCATCATGGTGGCCGCCGGGATGATGAGGATGGCCACCGGAGATGATTCCCCCCTCCGGCAGGGTGCCGGAACGGGTCTAGATTGGTTTTTGGTGGCTACAGAGCCTTGCGGAGGCGAAACTTCTGATCTAGGGTAACCCCGATGAGTTTCAGAATATTTGGGAAGTTATAGTGCAAACAAGGGTACGGGAGGCCACCGAGGTGGGCACAACCCACCTGGGCGCGCCAGGTGGGCCTAGCGCGCACTGGTGGGTGCTACCTCTTGAGCTTGCGTTGGTTTTTCCCTTGGAGAGTAAAGGGTGATGCAGCAAAGAAGCATAAGTATTTCCCTCAGTTTTTGAGAACCAAGGTATCATTCCAGTAGGAGACTACACGCAAGTCGCCTCGTACCTACACAAACAAATAAGAACCTTGCAACCAATGCAATAAAGGGGTTGTCAATCCCTTCACGGCCACTTGCAAAAGTGAGATCTAATAGAGATAATAAAATAATATTTTTGGTATTTTTGTGATATAGGTTGAAAGTAAAGATTGCAAAGTAAAAATAGATTGTAAACTTATATGATGGAGAATATACCCGGGGGCCATAGGTTTCACTAGTGGCTTCTCTCAAGATAGCATAAGTATTACGGTGGGTGAACAAATTACTGTCGAGCAATTGATAGAAAAGTGCATAGTTATGAGAATATTTAGGCATGATCATGTATATAGGCATCACGTCCGCGTCAAGTAGACCGAAACGATTCTGCATCTACTACTATTACTCCACACATCGACCGCTATCCAGCATGCATCTAGAGTATTATGTTCATAAGAACAGAGTAACGCATTAGGCAAGATGACAAGGTGTTGAGGGATAAACTCAATAAATATGATATAAACCCATCTTTTTATCCTCGATGGCAACAATACAATACGTGTCGTTTCCCTTTCTGTCACTGGGATCGAGCAACGCAAGATTGAACCCAAAGCTAAGCACTTCTCCCATTGCAAGAAAGATCAATCTAGTATGCCAAATGTGGCGACCGTTTTTCCGGGTAATAAATTCCAGAAAATGGCCGTTGTGCTCACCAGCCCCAGGATTACTGTTAGCTGATGAGGCACCAACTTGATACAAAAATTCCAAGCAAAATACAAATTATGTGGTACAAGACCATTCTGGCCTGTGAGTACAACAAATGGTTTCTAGTGGTTGATGGCGAAAGCGATTTGTTGATCATCAGCGTCTATGGGACTCCATTTCCCACAGGAACAGCTGACCAGGATAACTCCTATCTTCGCGAGGCTGCTATCACCATTGCGTAGGTTCCGGGGCTGTCATCGCAACGCTCCTCTCCATGCAAGAAATCTGGCCAAGACAATAGCCAGGGACAAGCCAGTGAGTACTTTGAATGTACTCACAAACATTATGAACACGGGTATAATATAACAACCGATAATCATGCTTTGAAAATATTCTATGATCACAACGTCAGTCATAAAAATAAAACCCTTGATGCATGCAGGCAGGTTATTAATAAGTAACAACGAATATGTAATGACAGAGTAGGAATAAAATGCACCATTCGGATGTCTGAAGCGACGTCACAAATTGATGGTAAATAACAAGCATGCCTCAGTCGGGCGTCTGGGCGACACCACATAAAGGGCTTATAAAGTAAAATAAATAACAAGCATGCCACAGTCGGGCGTCTCAGCGACACCACATAAAGGGCTTATAAAGTAAATGAATAACAAGCAATGCCACAGTCGGGCGTCTTAGCGACACCACATAAAGGGCTTATAAGGTAAATGAATAACAAGCATGCCACAGTCGGGCGTTTGAGCGACACCACATAAAGGGCTTATAAGGTAAATGAATAACAAGCATGCCACAGTCGGGCGTCTGAGCGACACCACATAAACGGCTTATAAAGTAAAATAAATAACAAGCATGCCACAGTCGGGCGTCTGAGCGACACCACATAAAGGGCTTATAAAGTAAAATAAATAACAAGCATGCCACAGTCGGGCGTCTGAGCGACACCACATAAAGGGCTTATAAGTAATCACAGTGAATACCCAGGAGGTAGAACCATCCCAGGGATACTCGATAATTCAAATAATATAACGAGTTAGTCCATAACAAATAATAATCATAATCATTACAAGTCTCAAGTCGCGATCCCAGTTCTGGTTTAACAGTTTCTCCTCCGAAGACCGACACTAAGACCGATTAATCGACCCATCCTGCATCGTAATCCTTAACCACGGACACGGCTATTCAAATAGGTTTAAACTCTGCAGAGGGTGTACTCTTTACCCACGAGTAACGGATTCCTTTAGTCCATCGGGACTAATTCCGTCTACGGCCTTTCAGTTGAAAACACACCTAACTTGCACACACCGGCTTAACTTACCGGTGTCTGGAATCACCCACGACACTTGTTAAGTAAAACTCTAAGTGGGGAGGCTACAACCTCGCATAGCATGGGATCAAATTTATATTGCGCGCTCTAAGGGGTGGCCTCCTGACGGTGTCCTGGACTAGGGGGTACTCACCACGTCGTCTCCCGATCAGTTGGATTGGGCCGAGGATCCCCATGGCCGTATACTCATGGGCCAGTCCGGACAGTTGCCGCATACAAGGAAGATTCCACAAGACTTGGCGATCAAGACAAGGACTCCTCCCCACCGGCGATTCGGCTAGGACTCTTGTTATCCTAGGCCTCTGGTGCATTATATAAACTAGGGCCAGGCTAGTCGATATACAATATACAACAATCATACCATAGGCTAGCTTCTAGGGTTTAGCCTCTTTGATCTCGTGGTAGATCCACTCTTGTAACACACATCATCAATATTAATCAAGCAGGACGTAGGGTTTTACCTCCATCAAGAGGGCCCGAACCTGGGTAAAACATCGTGTCCCTTGTCTCATGTTACCATCCGCCTAGACGCACAGTTCGGGACCCCCTACCCGAGATCCGGCGGTTTTGACACCGACATTGGTGCTTTCATTGAGAGTTCCTCTGTGTGTCCGAAAAAAGGTCGATGGCTCGCCTGTAGATCAACTGCGACTTCGGCATCTTCGTCACCAGCTCGACTGGTCACCTTGGTTCGACCAAGAACTGCGCCCTACCTCCGATCGTCATGATCGGATGAGGGCCTTCATCAACATCAACTCCGATCTCTATCAAGATCATGGAGGAATCATCCAAGGAGCCCGAGGACTCAACGTCAACATTGCCCTCGGGCGACCATACTGTTTTTCTGGACAGCGAACTTGTGTCCGCCGCCACCGCCTCCTCAAGTTAGTGGATCTATTTTCTGCGCGAAAACGAATCCGACCCGAGTTCGTCTTTTTTATGAACGGGATTTCAAACATCCTTTTTGAAGGAAGTTTTGTATGGGGTTTTGTGTTTTGTTCCCGAACACATTCCACTAACTTTAAGATCTTTTGAACATGATCTTCAACGTCATGCTGGTGTCAAACCAGTCCGGCAATATTGCTCCACGGCTACCGACCTGCGTTAGACACGTCGTCACTTTGTTGAGCCGAGCTCAACTTCTTCGGATCATCATCTCGGTAAGCCGAACAAGAGTCCGGCATCGCGAAGGATAAATCATCACTAACATCGCCGCCCCACGGATTACACGGGCGGGCATACCGGCTGTCGCCGCACGGTCGCTTCATCAAGCCGGCATCGACCACGTCACGACCTGCATCGGCAGGGCCGCACTATTGCTTCTTCAAACTGGTGTCCATCACGCCGACCTACTTCGATATCTCGGCTGGACCGGGGGCTTCGCCATCTCTTCATCAACCTACTCCGGACACTTCGGCGTCACTAGCCGACCAGGCAATGGGTGCGCGGATCGAGTCCCAATTTTGGGAATCACCTTCCTTCGGATTGCTACAACAAATAAACCAGGTGCTATTAATCCTAGTATTTCTTTTTGCTTGTTTGGGTTAATTTTCCCAAGGAATTATTACTCTGTTTGTCCATCATATGTACACAGGTCTATCAAATGGTGGCCGCATTATCGACGGTCGCATGTTGGTTCGGTCAGTTTCCGTACATAGTCCGGCGAACGCCGCATCCGGAACTCGAACCGACTGCGTGAATTCAGGACTTGCCATGACCTTATTGCATTACGCCGACGACCTGCATCGACATTGACTTCGGCGCCAGGCCATATTTCTTTTATTACTCACTTTGCATAAATTATTTATTATGCAACATTTTCTTCTTCTTATTATTACTATTATCCCCGGTATGCACTATTTTTTGTGCACAGGAAAATGATCCAGCCGGACTATATCCTTTGGCGTCACCTCGGCTGAATGGGGGGCTTCGTCAACACTTCATTACCCCATGCAGGGGACTTCGGCATCACTCTGCCGTCCTGCATTGACCGTGCTATGTCACCACTTCGGAGTGCCGAGCTCTTTTTAATCCGCCACCTTGGGATCGGCTTGGGGGATGGAACCTTGTCCCACATCAAGCTCGGACCACGTCGTCAATACCAAACACATTAACCAGCTAAGTTGCCTTCATGCTCAAAGTTTTAAATTTTTAACTTGTGTTCGGCTCGACCAAGCATTATACATTTTTGGAAAAAAGTTGCTTGTAAAAATTTTCCTTGTCGAAACTTTGTTCGCACACACTTGACCCGCTACCCACGCTCATTATACCTGGGGGCTTCTCTAACAGAAGCTTATTAATTCGGGCTTCATGCCCAACACATGCGTCACACTTCCGCATGTACCTTTTATTCACCATTATATGCATCGATATGACTTAAGTTTTGGCCAAGCTGGGTTGCCTGGCTCATGTGCTTACCCCTACGTTCCCGATTGTTCAGCTAGGCGGTAAAGGGAGCACCTCTGCGATTGTTACTGCCGGGTCAGCCGGATGTGTACCTCAGACTGGGTGAAGCCGAAAGCTAGCGTTCTTAAGGGAATACTCAGTCGGTGAACTAAAAGATGATTTCTTACCTATTTATTTACCTGCCCCCATATGTTTTTCTGCTCTTTTAGCAGTCCGGACATGAACTTTAGGGCATGCCTCGAGAAAAGGAACCCCTAACGAACTATTCTCCTGGAAGATGTTTCTTACTAACCATGTAATATAACATAACTAGTTGGGCACTTATGCGATAAAGCACTAATGACCCCTACGCCTGGTCTCCACGCATGCCCGGTTTTTATAACCGCGAGGGTATTCGGACACACTCCGGACTATTGGGTCCAGAGGTTGAAGCGAAAAGGTCCGCTACGACAAACGATCTACAATCCGGCTAGAAGGCATTCTACATGTCACCTTACATTTTATAGTCAACTTTTACCCAAGTACTTGGGGGCTCTTATGTTTATTTGAGCTGTTTCATACTAAGTGTTTTTCTTCTTAGTCGTTGCAAAGTTAATGCACGGCAGAAGCACTTTTTTTTTCTAAAGTCCAATTTTCGGATTGGCACCGAACACTTGATCTTGTTCGGACGTCATGTTTTTACTGACGTTTTTTGGTTTTCCAAGCTTTTGGCACTTTTAACTATTTGTGTGTTTTCAGCACAAGTCTCGCAGTGCAACGCCGGACACCTTTAGAGATTCGCTAAAAACATTCTCGGATATTGCTATATATGCATCAGTTTGAATTGTGTCTTTGGTCAATAGTTGGGTTGCGGCTCCGCGCTTGCCTTCTACGTTCCGCTTTGTTCGTCTAGGTGTGCAAAGGAGAACCAACTGCGATTGTGTTTCCAGCTCGCATGGTCAAGCACCTCGATGGAGAAAGCCAAAAACCATTGTCACAATAGGTGTAAACTGGTCAGCGATCCGATGACTATATTAAATGACGGGCCATTCATAAACTGGCGAAGTGTTTCCGGCTTGACCTCGACTGTCGCCGAACACTACCGGGGGCTAGTAACTGGCCTCCCAAACTAAATCCTCAATATTTTGCTCTTACATTGGAGCTGAGGTTTCATGATCATGCTTAGCATGACAACAAAAAGAAAGGAACCGATAGCGGGACTATTTTCTTTGGAAGACATTTCTTCTGTTAAACAGTAATATAACATATCTCTCTGCGTACCTTCGTTCATAAAACCGTATGGCCAGATTGCCTTGTTTGTCGTAAATCTTTGCCCTCATAAAGGCTTTATAAAGCAGGACAAACACTCCTCGGCTACTGGCCGAGGAGATTGAAGCCGATGGTCGGTCAACAAAGTTTTGTACAATGCGGATCCGAGCATTAATGACATAAAGTACTTGGATACATTGAGTCATTACACATAATTTGTGATTTTACTATGGATATTGATCCTTAATTCGCCACCCGTGCCGCATTAAGGCTCGAGGGCTACTAGGCTTCGGGCTTATTATTTACAAATATTAAAGGCACATCAATCTCGATGCGGTGTTGCCACCCGACCCGGTGTCTCGGGGGCTACTGCATTACCTGTTCTATGCAGAAAATTTGAAGTGCAATACTGTTTCCGAGGAGATTTTGATCCTCAGGTTGGTCGGCCGCACCCAACCCGAGTCTCGAGGACTGAGCACGCCGCTTTTTGTGTCCCGAAGTATTCTGCCGAGCTAGGACTTGATCCTCAGACTGATTTTGCAAATCAACCTGAGTCTCAGCGGCTACGGGGATCAGCGGTCTTATGTCATCCTTCTTGAGGGCTACTGGCTATGTATCTCGACAGAGAATAAATTGCACCAATCAGAAATATTGACCAAAAATCAGCCCACATTCGGGGTGGTGCACCACCTCGGAAGCAATTCGGCATATAGTTCGGACGCAAGTGGCTGGCTCCTTAGAGGGCATTTCCGGCATTAAGCTCGGCTAAACTCCTTCAAACTTCTTTGAACCAAGGTGATTTACGACACCTCGGATACAGTCCGGCGTTGGAGCTCGGATACATAGTCCGGCGTTGGAGCTCGGATACAGTCCGGTGTTGGAACTCGGATACATTCTGGAGTTAGAGCTGGGAAGCGGTCCGGCGTTGGTGCTCGGCTGCAAAAGATACCTCGAATGCAGTCCGGCGTTGGAGCTCGGATGCAAGAGGACGCTGCCGCCCGGGGACAACTTCAAACCCGAGGTGTGGCATAAAAATAACAAGGCATTGATAAAGGCCGGAAACTTAAAGGGGCTCCTCGGATACCCGACGTGTAAACTCGTCGAATGCATTTCGGCGATCCTCAAGATCGAAGATGAGAAGATTTGTTGAACCAGTTTTCAAGACCGGCAACCAAGATGAAGAACAGTTCGGAAGAATCGAGGAGCGTCCCTAACTTGAAGACCGGTTCAGGGGCTATTGACGGTGTCTGGACTAGGGGGTACTCACCACGTCGTCTCCCGATCAGTTGGATTGGGCGAGGATCCCCATGGTCAGATACTCATGGGCCGGGCCCCGGACAATTGCCGCTTACAAGGAAGATTCCACAAGACTTGGCGATCAAGACAAGGACTCCTCCCCCACCGGCGTATTCGGCTAGGACTCTTGTTATCCTAGGCCTCTGGTGCATTATATAAACCAGGGCCAGGCTAGTCGAAAGATATACAATATACAACAATCATACCATAGGCTAGCTTCTAGGGTTTAGCCTCTTTGATCTCGTGGTAGATCCACTCTTGTAACACACATCATCAATATTAATCAAGCAGGACGTAGGGTTTTACCTCCATCAAGAGGGCCCGAACCTGGGTAAAACATCGTGTCCCTTGTCACCTGTTACCATCCGCCTAGACGCACAGTTCGTGACCCCCTACCCAAGATCCGCCGGTTTTGACACCCACACCTCCCCTCTCAGTCTCAACCGGAAACACCCATGCCCCCGGACCAGGTGGCCTGCCTACCAGCTACAACCGGTATCTTCCACCATGGCCTCTCCAGACGGTGTGTCTTTGGAAAGGGGTTAACGACTTACTGAATCGTACCCTACTTGTTGTAGAGCCAAGTGGTAGTACGAAACAAGTATGGGGGTTACTGGAACAAGACTCGATCTATGGTGGACTCAGGAGGTTTAAGTATTCCCTGCATGATTAGCATAACGAATATATTTCATCCAACAGATAAAATCACCACTCATCATACCCCTCATGCCATGCCGGACACACTCGTCTCGACGAGGAACTAGGGACAAGCTCGGGTCTACCCCGAGACAGAGACTTTCCCGTTTCACTTCCGGTAGGCACGAAAGGCATACGAGGATGATCATTATCACAAGCATGTCCATTTCCAACAGCAAGGAAATTTCAAATAAGCATTTATGCAAACGATCACATCACCACATAAAATAACGAGTTCCACGCATTGAGGTGGTGCCATAATCGTGTCAAACAATGCATGCAAAATATTATGCCAGGGTTCAGAATGCTTGCCTTTAATATGTGGAAAGGCAGGGTGCACTCCAAAACTTTTGAAAGTTTGCTTCTCTCTCTCCAAAGTCCTATTTTAAATAAATTTGAATTAACACACAAATTTAAAACAGCACAAAAAGTTGTCTTGAAAATTCTTCAAATAAATCTTAAAATAAACTAGACAATATTTGAGAGAGGTAGGAAAAAGAATCAATTCATTTGGAGTTATCCTTAAAAAGTTATAGGCAGTCAAAGTTGTGGTCAAATCTGGTTTTTAAATAAAAGAAAAAGAAAAAGAAACGGTACACGTCGAAGACGTACTTTGGAATCTATGCTTCCACTTACTCCAGCGTGGACGGCGCGTGAGTCACTAACAGTGGGCCCGGGGGACCCACTGGTCAGGTTTGACTAGTCGACCTCCCTCTTCCTCTGCCCCGAGCGGAGGCGAGACTCCGGCGATGCTCATCGGCGAACGGCGGCACCGTTCGGGAAACGGAGGTCACCCGCGGGCTCAGGGGATCGAGGCGGTCACTCCGGTAGTCGCTACGGTCTCTGGGGTGGATGGAGCTGCCGGAGGCGAGCTTCGCAGTGGACGGTGGCCGTCGGGTAAAGTGATTTTTCTCCCGCGGCGAGTCCCGATCAAAATCGAGCAGGGGGATGGATTCACTAGGGGGAGAGGGAGTTCCTGGAGAAGAGAGTGGAGAGGGGGAGGCTCTGGTGGCGCCGGAATGGCCAGGGCAGTGGCGGCGGCTGCAGTTGCCGGAGGTGGGGAAGAAGACCTCCCCGGGTCGATTGGCTGCCACAGAAGAACTAGGGGAGCATGCTGAGGCTGCCTAGTGAACGGAACGTGCTCGGGGACCTCTTTTTATAGCGCAACAAGGTCGGTTTGCGGCGGTCGTGGATAAGTTCGCCGGCGAACTGCCTCCCTGTAGCGGCAGGGCGTCGTGGCGACGACGAGAGCTAGAGGACGCGCGAGAGGATGAGGCTGAGCTGTTCCAAGGGCAGGTGGCGAGCAGCTGAGGCTTGGGCGGCACCGACCTGGCAGAGATGCGCTGCGGACGCCGGCGTGCCGCCAAGGGGCTCTGTCGGTGGTGCTGCAGGGCACCAGGGATGCTTGGCATGATGCGGTGAGAGGGAGAGTGCGTGGCGCGGCTCTGCGGTGCGGGCGAAACCAGGGCGCGACATGGCGACTCGGGCGCGGCACATGCAAAACGCGCGCTCTGGGCGAGTCTAGAGAACGCTCACCAGGTGCTCGGAGAAATGCCAGTGCATGCCACAAAGCTTGGGTGAGGCTGGCACTTAGCAGACCTAGGTAAGGAGTAGCTGGGGTTTTAGTGGACATGCTAGATTGACCAGAGGTGCAAGTTTATAGTGCAATGAGAAAAGTCATGTCAAAGTTGTTCATGCACTCAAGGTGTTTGACAAAATGCCATAGGCACCTAGGCATTTCTTGGTGTGGCCAAAACTTCCAGAGTGGGGTCTCTTTAGATGGATGAGAGGGTGGTGAGGTTAGTTTGCCAAAAGGAGAAACTTGCTAGTGCAAGTTTTGCAAAATTTCAGTTCTGGACAGAAAGAACAGGGCATGATTGCATGTACTAGAATTGCTCCAATGAGTCCAACCTCTTGTACTTAAGGTTCTAGCAGGAAGGGCTACAAGTAGGAAAAGGAATCAAGGATAAAGGAGCAACTAAAAATGTGGTTGTTGTACAAATCTTCCAGTTGGACCAGAATAGAAAAGAAGTTGATCCACTCAAATTTTTCAAAGAATAAAGCTGGGTTTTTGCGTAAAGTTGAATATTATGCTCCTACTGACATCCCATAATTTTGGTAGAAGCTTTAAATAAATACTTAAATGGGTTGTAGTGTAAAAATGCTCACTGGACCAGATTTGAAAATAAGATGTAGAGCTCAAAATATCCAAGGAATGAAATATCTTTTTGCATAAAAGTGGTTTGCTGACATCACATGACATCTCCAAATTTTGGTGAAATTTTTGAAAGAATTTATAAAGGAGTTGCAGTTCAAAAAGGACCATAAAACCATGGGAAACCATTGTTCAAGAAAATAAAGATTATGGAGATTATTATATAATTAATTCCTCTGATGAAAAGAAAAGATTTTTCTTGAGAGCATAAACAAGTCCAATAACATATTTGAAAAGTTTTCACTGAAGGAAATAACTCCATGATAAAAAGGAAGGAAATGTCTAAAAAAATCAAAAGGGAGCCCAGAAAGTAAAAGTTTTAGTTTCCTGGCAAAATTTTAATTAACAAAACAAGGTTAAATTTTTTGGGGTGTTACAGCAAACCAAACTGATAATTCGAAGAGACTTGCAAAGATAACAAATCATACATAAAAGAATTCAGAGGAGATTCAAATATTATTCATAGATAATCTTGATCATAAACCCACAATTCATCAGATCTCAACAAACACAACGCAAAAAGAATTACATCGAATAGATCTCCAAGAAGATTGAGGAGAACTTTATATTGAGATCCAAAGAGAGAGAGAAGAAGCCATCTAGCTAATAACTATGGACCCGAAGGTCTGAGGTAAACTACTCACATATCATCGGAGAGGCTATGGTGTTGATGTAGAAGCCCTCCGTGATCGATTCCCCCTCCATGAGCGCCGGAAAAGGCCCCAAGATGGGATCTCACGGGTACAGAAGGTTGCGGCGGTGGAAATAGGGTTTCGTGGTGGTCCTGGATGTTTTCGGGGTATATGGGTATATATAGGAGGAAGAAGTAGGTTGGTGGAGCTACGAGGGGCCCACGAGGGTGGGGGCGCCCCCAGGGGGGCACGCGCGCCTCCCTGCCTCGTGGCCTCCTCGCTTCTTTCTTGACATCCACTCCAAGTCCCCTGGATCACGTTTGTTCCAAAAACTACTCTCCCGAAGGTTTCATTCTGTTTGGACTCCGTTTTATATTCCTTTTCTGCGATACACTGAAATAGGAAAAAAACAACAATTTGCACTGGGCCTTCGGTTAATAGGTTTGTCCCAAAAATAATATAAAAATGTATAATAAAGCCCATTAAACATCCAAAACAGATAATATAATATCATGGAACAATAAAAAATTATAGATAAGTTGGAGATGTATCAAGCATCCCCAAGCTTAATTCCTGCTCGTCCTCGAGTAGGTAAATGATAAAAACAGAATTTTTGATGTGGAATGTTACCCAACATAATTGTCAATGTAATCTTCTTTATTGTGGCATGATTGTTCAGATCCAAAAGATTCAAGACAAAAGTTTAATATTGACATAAAAATAATAATACTTCAAGCATACTAACTAAGTAATTATGTCTTCTAAAAATAACATGGCCAAAGAAAGTTCATCCCTACAAAGTCAAATAGTTTGGTCATGCTCCATTTTCGTCACACAAGAATGCTCTCATCATGCACAACCCCGATGACAAGCCAAGCAATTATTTCATACTTTAGTAATCTCAAACGTTTTTCAACTTTCACGCAATACATGAGCGCGAGCCATGGACATAGCACTATGGGTGGAATAGAATATAATGATGGGGGTTATGTGGAGAAGACAAAAAAGGAGAAAGTCTCACATTGACGTGGTTAATCAACGGGCTAGGGAGATGCCCATCAATTTATGTCAATGCAAGGAGTAGGGATTGCCATGCAACGGATGCACTAGAGCTATAAATGTATGAAAGCTCAACAAAAGAAACTAAGTGGGTGTGCATCCAACTTGCTTGCTCACGACGACCTAGGGCATTTGAGGAAGCCCATTATTGGAATATACAAGCCAAGTTCTATAATGAAAAATTCCCACTAGTATATGAAAGTGACAAAACATGAGACTCTCTATCATAAAGATCATGGTGCTACTTTGAAGCACAAGTGTGGAAAAAAGGATAGTAGCATTGTCCCTTTTTATTTCTCTTTTTTGTGCCTTCTTTTTTTATTTGGCCTTTCTCTTTTTTTGGACAATGCTCTATTTATGATGATCATAACACTTCTATTTATTTACAACTCAATGATTACAACTCGATACTAGAACAAAATATGACTCTATATGAATGCCTCCGGAGGTGTACCGGGATGTGCAATGAATTAAGAGTGACATGTATGAAATAATATGCATGGTGGCTTTGCCACAAATATGATGTCAACTACATGATCATGCAAGGAAAATATGACAATGATGAAGCGTGTCATAATAAATGAAACGGTGGAAAGTTGCATGGCAATATATCTCCGAATGGCTATGGGAATGCATAGGTAGGTATGGTGTCTGTTTTGAGGAAGATATAAGGAGGTTTATGAGTGATAGAGCGCATCATATCACGGGGGTTGGATGCACCGGCGAAGTTTGCACCAACTCTCAAGGTGAGAAAGGGCTATGCACGGTACCGAAGAGGCTAGTAATGATGGAAGGGTTAGAGTGCGTATAATCCATGGAATCAACATTAGTCATAAAGAACTCACATACTTATTGCAAAAATCCACAAGTCATCAAAAACCAAGCATTATGTGCATGCTCCTAGGGGGATAGATTGGTAGGAAAAGACCATCGCTCGTCCCCGACCGCCACTCATAAGGATGACAATCAAAGAACACCTCATGTTTCAAGTTTGTTACACAACGTTTGCCATACGTGCATGCTACGGGACTTGCAAACTTCAACACAAGTATTTCTCAAATTCACAACTACTCAACTAGCACAACTCTAATATTACCATCTCCATATCTCAAAACAATCATCAAGTATCAAACTTCTCATAGTATTCAATGCACTTTATATGAAAGTTTTTATTATATCCATCTTGGATGCCTATCATATTAGGACTAATATTGTAGCCAAAGGAAATTATCATGCTGTTCTAAAGGACTCGCAAAATAATATAAGTGAAGCATGAGAGATCAACAATTTCTATAAAATAAAACCACCACCGTGCTCTAAAAGATATAAGTGAAGCACTAGAGCAAAATTATCTCGCTCAAAAGATATAAGTGAATCACATAGAGTATTCTAATAAATTCCGATTCATGTGTGTCTCTCCAAAAAGGTGTGTACACAAAGGATGATTGTGGTAAACTAAAAAGCAAAGACTCAAATCATACAAGACGCTCCAAGCAAAACACATATCATGTGGTGAATAAAAATATAGCATCAAGGAAAGTTACCGATGGACGAAGGCGAAAGAGGGGATGCCTTCCGGGGCATCCCCAAGCTTAGGCTTTTGGTTGTCCTTGAATTTTACGTTGGGGTGCCTTGGGAATCCGCAAGCTTAGGCTCTTGCCACTCCTTATTCCATAATCCAACAAATCTTTACCCAAAACTTGAAAACTTCACAACACAAAACTCAACAGAAAATCTCATAAGCTCCGTTAGTGAAATAAAACAAACCACCACTTTAAGGTACTGTAATGAACTCATTATTTATTTATATTGGTGTTAAACCTACTGTATTCCAACTTCTCTATGGTTCATAACCTCCAATACTAGCCATAGATCCATCAAAATAAGCAAACAACACACGAAAAACAGAATCTGTCAAAAACAGAACAGTCTGTAGTAATCTGTATCTAACGCAAACTTCTGGAGCTCAGAAAAGTCTACCAATATAGGACGACCTAGATAATTTGTTTATTGATCTACTGCAATTGGAATCAGTATTTTATCACGTTTCGGTGATTTTTCACAATTGTTTTCGTGAGCAGAAAGTTTCTGACTTTTTCAGCAAGATCAAATAACTATCATCCAAGAAGATCCTATAGGTTTTACTTGGCACAAACACTAATTAAAACATAAATCCACATCTAACCAGTGGCTAGATCAAATATTTATTACTAAATAGGATCAAAAAGCAAGAAACAAAAATAAAATGGGACATTTACATCTATGCCCTTAACTCGAACCCACTACTCAGTTTTGCCCCTAATTTTTAGGTATGCTCAGTTTTGCCCCTCCGCCGTTAGTGTCACTTATAGAAATGCCCTTTTGCATCGGTACCGTCTGGTCAAAGGACTTTGACCATCCAGAAAAAAAATAGCAAAAAAAATCAAAAAAAATCTGAAATTTTGTGGGATCGAAGATAGTCATGTCCGCAAGGCGCGTGCAAATTTGTGTGCCGGTCGGACACCGTGGGAGCTTGTGGCAAAGGAAATCATAAATTTTGTACGCATGTGAACAGTAAATTCGAAAAAATAGGAAAAAATAAAAAAAATATGAAATTTTGGGGAACTGAAGATACTTAGGTGCACAAGATGTGTGCACATTTTTGTTGTGTTTGGACATCGTAGGAGCTCGCGGAGAAAAAAATAAAGTTTAGCTCCTACGAGCTCCTACGGGCTCCTACGATGTCTAAACACAACAAAAATTTGCACACATCTTGTGCACCTAAGTATCTTCAGTTCCCCAAAATTTCATATTTTTTTGATTTTTTTTCTATTTTTTCGAATTTACTGTTCACATGCGTACAAAATTTATGATTTCCTTTGGCACGAGCTCCTGTGGTGTCCGAACGGCACAGAAATTTGCACGCTTTATGGACATGACTATCTTCGATCCCACAAAATTTCAGATTTTTTATTTTTTTTGCTATAGCTGGTGGTCAAAGTCCTTCGACTGCACGGTAACACAAGAAAAAGGGCATTTCTATAAGTGATACTAACGGCGGAGGGGCAAAACTGAGCATACCTAAAAATTAGGGGCAAAACTGAGTAGTGGGTTCGAGTTAGGGGCAGAACTGGAATTGGCCCAAATAAAATTGGGTTGCCTCCCAACAAGCGCTATCGTTTAACGCCCCTAGCTAGGCATAAAGGCAAGAATAGATTTAGGTACTATCATCTTTAGTATGCAATCCGTAAGTGGCTCTCATAATAGATTCATAAGGTAATTTAATTTTATTTCTAGGAAAGTGTTCCATGCCTTTCCTTAACGGAAATTGGAATCTAATATTCCCTTCTTTCATATCAATAATTGCACCAATCGTTCTAAGGAAAGGTCTACCAAGAATAATAGGACATGTAGGATTGCAGTCTATGTCAAGAACAATGAAATCTACAGGCACACAATTCCTATTTGCAACAATAATAACATCATTAATCCTTCCCATAGCTTTCTTAATGGTGGAATCTGCAAGATGCAAGTTTAAAGAACAATCATCAAATTCACGGAAACCTAACACATCACACAAAGTTTTTGGAATCGTGGAAACACTAACGCCCAAATTACACAAAGCATAGCATTCATGATATTTAATCTTAATTTTAATTGTAGGTTCCCACTCATCATAAAGTTTTCTAGGGATAGAAACTTCTAATTCAAGTTTTTCTTCATAAGATTGCATTAAAGCATCAACGATATGTTTGGTAAAAGCTTTATTTTGACTATAAGCATGAGGAGAATTTAGCATGGATTGCATCAAGGAAATACAATCTATTAAAGAACAATTATCATAATTAAATTCCTTGAAATCCAAAATAGTGGTTTCATTGCTATATAATGTTTTGACCTCTTCAATCCCACCTTTACCAATTTTTGCATCAAGATCTAAAAACTAAGAATCATTGGGACGCCTTTTAACTAAAGTTGACTCATCTCCAGTCCCATCATTATCAACATTCATATCGCAAAACAAAGATTTGATAGGAGACACATCAATCACTTTTAGATCTTCATCATTATTATCATGAAAGCTATAAGAATACGCTTTTACAAAGCAATCTTTCTTAGCACGCATCCTAGCGGTTCTTTCTTTGCATTCATCAATGGAAATTCTCATAGCTTTGAGAGTCATTGATATCATGCTTAGGTGGAATTGATCTAAGTTTCATAGAATCAACATCAAGAGAAATTATATCCACGTTCCTAGCCAGTTCATCAATCTTAGGCAATTTTTCTTCAAGTAAAGCATTGAAATTCTTTTGAGAAATCATAAATTCTTTAACACTAGTCGCAAAATCAGAGGGCACATTATTAAAATTTCCATAAGAGTTGTTGTAGGAATTACCATAATTATTAGAGGAATTACTAGGGAACGGCCTAGGATTAAAGTTTCCTCTATACGCGTTGCTACCAAAATTGTTCCTACCAACAAAATTCACATCCATAGATTCATTATTATTCTCAATCAAAGTAGACAAAGGCATATCATTAGGATCAGAAAAAACACTCTTATTAGCAAACAATTTCATAAGTTCATCCATCTTTCCACTTAAAACATTAATTTCTTCTATTGCATGAACCTTTTTATTAGTAGATCTTTTGGTGTGCCATTGAAAATAATTAACCATAATATTATCTAGGAGTTTAGTAGCTTCTCCTAAAGTGATTTCCATAAAAGTACCTCCCGCGGCCGAATCTAAAAGATTTCTAGAAGCAAAATTCAATCCGGCATAATTTTTTGGTATAATCATCCATAAATTCAAACCATGTGTAGGACAATTACGTATCATTAATTTCATCCTCTCCCAAGCTTGTGAAACATGCTCATGATCAAGTTGCTTAAAATTCATAATATCGTTTCTAAGAGAGATGATCTTAGTGGGAGGAAAATACTTAGAGATAAAAGCATCTTTGCACTTATTCCATGAATCAATACTATTTTTAGGCAAAGACGAAAACCAAGTTTTAGCACGATCTCTATGCGTAAAACGGAATAGCTTCAATTTAACAATATCATTATCCACATCTTTCTTCTTTTGCATATCACAAAAATCAACAAAGTTGTTTAGATGGGTAGCGGCATCTTCACTAGGAAGGCCAGAGAATTGATCTTTCATGACAAGATTCAACAAGGCAGCATTGATTTCACAAGATTCAGCATCAGTAATAGGAGCAATCGGAGTGCTAAGAAAATCATTTTTGTTGGTATTGGAAAATTCACACAATTTAGTATTGTCTTGAGCCATGATGACAAACGATCCAACACACAAGCACACAAGAATCAAGCGAAAAAGAAGCGAACAGAAAAAGAGGGCGAATAAAAACGGCAAGGGTAAAGTGGGGGAGAGGAAAACGAGAGGCAAATGGCAAATAATGTAATGCGAGGGATAAGAGTTTGTGATGCGTACTTGGTATGTCTTGACTTGTGCGTAGATATCCCCGGCAACGGTGCCAGAAATCACACATTGGCAGGAGATCAAATCTTGACTTGACTTGGTGTAAGCCTCCCTGGCAATAGCGCCAGAAATCCTTCTTGCTACCTCTTGAGCTTGCGTTGGTTTTTCCCTTGAAGAGGAAAGGGTGATGCAACAAAGTAGCGTAAGTATTTCCCTCAGTTTTTGAGAACTAAGGTATCAATCCAGTAGGAGACTACACACAAGTCGCCTCGTACCAACACAAACAAATAAGAACCTTGCAACCAACGCGATAAAGGGGTTGTCAATCCCTTCACGACCACTTACAAAAGTGAGATCTGATAGAGATAATAAGATAAATATTTTTGGTATTTTTGTGATATAGATTGAAATTAAATATTGCAAACTAAAAATAGATTGGAAACTTATATGATGGAAAATAGGCCTGGGGGCCATATGTTTCACTAGTGGCTTCTCTCAAGATAGCATAAGTATTACGGTGGGTGAACAAATTACTGTCGAGCAATTGATATAAAAGTGCATAGTTATGAGAATATCTAGGCATGACCATGTATATAGGCATCACGTCCGCGACAAGTAGACCGAAACGATTCTGCATCTACTACTATTACTTGTCGGTGTACAAAAAGAGGGTTTCATTTTTGTACCCATTTACCTATGCACGGGCAGTCAGAGCCACGCCCGCGGTCGCACCAAGCAGAGCAGAGGAGGTAAGTCAAGGTAAGACCGAAGCCCAAGACGAACAGAGCAACGCCAAGGCCAAGACCACAAAGAGCAGAGGGACGAAGCAGGATCCCCCGGCAAGACCCTTGCCGGGGCAACTCGCCCCACACCAGCAGAGCGAGCCACCCTTGAGCCCACGGTCCCCAACGCCATCATCCGCGTGGGGCCAGGGCTCGGGAAGGCACCCCTGTGGTGGCATGCAGATCTTTGTGAAGACATATTCAAGATCAGATGAGGATTAGAAGACGATGGTCCTCGGCAAGATCCTTGCCGAGGAAGGCCACCAGACCCCCGGCAAGGTTCTTGCCGGGGACGACAGCGCGCCACGGCAAGACCCTTGCCGGGCCACCCGGCAAGGCCCTCACCAAGGACGCCAGCAGGGCCACCGCCAGGTCCACTCCAACCAAGCTTCCGCCGCCGTTCGCATGGAGCTCCCGAGCCAACCAACTGGACAGGCACCTGCGTGGCAACACGCAGCCCTTCGTGAAGACTCCACCATCGCGCCACCTTAGTTGCCTGCCTGTCTACATGGCGCCACGCGCATCACCGGCCAGGCGCGTGTCGAAGCAAGGAGGAGCGGCGACGGACGGGACGGGCCTCGCCCCCGTCCCCTAATAAAGCGAGAGGACACCTAAGCTACGCATTTAAGGCGTCTTGTCCTGTAATATGAGGGATAACCTCGCAACACTGTACACCTTTCCACCTCCTGTGTGCCACTGTGGCAACCCCTTTTTCCTATAAAAGGAGGCCCAAGGCGACCAGGAGAAGGATTCGGCTCTTTCGAACCACGCGCTGACCACAGCTAGTTCGAGAGCTCAAGAACTCTCAGAAATACACCCACCAAATCAGGACTAGGGTTTTACGCATCCTCGCGGCCCGAACATGGGCAAACGATCCCTGTGCTATCTGCTAGTCCCGCTCTTCTCACGATCCCAGCGCCCCGCAACCGCAATAGGGATTCCAGTGATCCCATAGGTGTCGTTTCCCGCCAACATCTTTGGCGCGCCAGGTCGGGGGCACAATTGTGAGAATCTGGTCTAGTAGTTAGCCTAGCGGTTCTTCGTCGTTTTCGGTTTCTGAGAAGAAGGCGGCTGGAGAAACGACGCCGGCTCGGCAACAGAAAAGCTAAGTTATTCACTTTCTTGGATTATTTTCTTTTTACACTTGAGGTTATCGTCCTCGGAGATCTGGCCTATGTATGGGAAACCTGCACACAAAGGGTCCTCCCGCGATTGGCAACGCCTTTGTTCTATTTCGAGTCCGCTCAACAGCTCAAAGCTGCCACGTCGAGAGCGGTGGGGTACCCTTCTGCACCTGGCAACGCTCCTGACTCTGACTCAAGTCAAGCTCGACAGTTCGGGCGGGCGCGCTAAGGGCGGTAAGGTGGTTCGCCTGGCAGCAAGCACACCCGGCAGGCCAATGGGGATCCGTCCCCAAGACGCCGCCCTGGGTTTATGCACTGGCAAGGCCTACCCAGTTACGTAGGGTGGACATACAAAGGAAAATTGAACAGGAAAATAACATGCATAATACTGAAAGTGATGCAGATTTATATTACATCAAATTGTTGTTGCGGTCCTAACTAAAGACAGCGATTGTCTTGGTTGTGGATCTGCAGCGGCGATAAAGAACGGGATGCCTAATCCCGGCGCTGGCCCTCCACCCTTAGAATTCCGCTGACACGGCTGACGATGGGCTTGATACGCTCCCTGAGCGGCACGAGGTCAGTACCCTCCAGCAAGCTCTCCAGCGCGGCGTCGAAGTCGAGGTTGGGGTACCAGTGCGCCACCTTGGTGAGAACCTTGGTCATGGCATCCTGGCAAAGCCTTCGGGACTCGTCGGCCAGTGAGGCCGCCCGGTTGGCGTGGAGCCGCTCCAGAGCATCGACGACCTTCTTGAAGAACATGGTCAGGCTGCAATTGGCGCTCACGCTCCACTCCGGGACGTACCTCACATCCGGCACCCCCATGATGGCCAACTGCGTGGCGGCTTGGTTGGCGATGGTGGCGAGGCGATCGAGCCAACGGTTCTCGCCCTCCACGTGATCCGCGAAGTTGAGGCCCTCGTTCTTCCGCAACAGCTTCTCGGCCTCCAGCTCTTTGGCCAGGGCCCCCTCCCGGGTTGTGGCCTCCGACAACACCTTCTCGAGACTCTCCAACTTTAGCTTGAGGTCTTTGATGGAGTTGTTGGCCTCGTGAAACTCCCGGCCTTGGCCGACGGCGCCATGCCTCGCTGTCGAGCACCTTTGTTAAGCGTGTCCCTTTCCTGGGACAGTTTCAACGCCTGCTCCTTCAGCCTGTCGCGCTCCGCCTCCAGCTCCTCCACCTTGCCAGCGTGAACCTGGGCCTGGGCATCGAGTGCCTCTTTGTGCCTCTGCTCCAGCTCACTGGTCCGCCGCAGGGCAAGCTTCTCCACCTCTGCATCCTTTCCGCGAAGCGTAGCAGCAAGCTTCTCCTCGCGTGCAGCAAGGTCCTCCTCACAGGAGTGCGGCGGCCTCGTCTTGAAGTCTTGGCGGCTTTGGCGGCATGACCAAGTTCTTCGCCGCTTCGAAGCTTTCTCGATGTCGGCGAGCTTCATGGTGAGCTCCACGTCGCGCTTGGCCAGCTCGCCCTGAGTAGCCTTGAGCTCCTTGTGGGCCTCGCGGAACCAGTCATGCGCCTCGGCAACGCGCTCCTGGAGGTCCGCCTCCGCCTTCTCCACCACCGCCGTTCTGGACTTAACCTTGTCCAGGCGGGCGCGGTGGAGCGCCTGGAGCTTCCGGAAGCTGGCGCCCATGACGTGGAGGAGCCGCTCTTCCTGCGAACCGTCGCCGCCAACAATCGGCTCATCAACGACTTCAAGCCCGGCAGCGGCAAGCACCTCGTCGTCGAACACCTCTCCCTCGACGGGTGTCCTGGTGCTCGACGCGCGTGGAAGGTGGACGAAAAAGTCATCACTCACCCTCAGGTACTTGCCGAAGCCGGAAGCAGCAGAGGAGGAAGGCCGGTCGCCAGCCTCCTCCTCCTCCTCCTCCTCGGCAGCAGCCCCGCCGGCTTCCCCGGTAGGCCCCTTGCCGGCCTCCTCATCGGCAGCCTTGCCGGCCTCCCCGGTAGGCCCCTCGGCGACGTCCTCGGCGGCGTCCTTGGTGGCCTCCTCGGCGGCGATCTTCTCGGTGTCCGCCTCGGTGGCCTTGGCAACATCCTTGATCACGGCGTCCACATCCTATGGGTTCACCGAGGAGGAATCTGGGCGCCGAAGAAGGGGGTGAGGCAAGGCCAGGACCAAGAGCCGAAAAGAAAAAGAAGCAGGGATGAACGGCGAATGACTTACCGATACCAGCGCCCGTGGGAACGGAAGTCCCCTCCACGCCAACATTTGGCGTTGAGGCAAAGCCGCTGGCGCCCAAGTTCTCTTCCTCCTCCTCCATGTGTGTAGGCTCGGTGCTTGGCGCCCTTGCCGGGGACGTCCCTCGGGGCGGCGTGGTCGATGGGGGCGGCATGTTGGGAGTAGCCCTCTATGGCTCCTCCTGCTGCCGCTCTCCTCCTGTATACCTGGCAAGGTCAGTACCAAAGTGTCATGCCCCTGACACATGTCGAAGGGGGAAGAATGGTGAACTTATGCTGGGGGCTGTGCCGGGATCTACTGTCCGGGCTGCTCGACACCACCAGGGGCGCCCTCGAAGTACCAGCCGGGGGCTGGCCACTTGCCGAGACCTTGGCCCTCTTTGCTCTCTGGGCCAACGTCTCCCCGTCCCTGCAAGGATTACGACAAGTCAAGACAAGCAACACAGAGTGAGGAGGCAGAGATAACGAAAAGGAACCAGATGCTTACTCATCGTCCGCCTCCTCCTCTATCGTCTTCCTCTTCCTCCTCGGGCTGAGGGATCCATAATCGAAGGTGACCTCCGTGCCAACATCCACCGGAGGAGGGGAAGGAGGCGGCGTCTGGGCACACTTGGATGAAGAAGGGGCGGCTGTCTTCTTCTTCACTGCGACCTTCGCCGGCTTCTTCGCCGCCGCGGCCCTCGTGTGGGGCCAGGACCCCTCCAAGGTCAGCTGCAGCTGCGCAGCCCTATCAGGTCGGACCGTCTCGCCGGAACTAGCCCGCCGCAGGACTCGCCCTCTCCCCATAGCCGGTGTCGAGCCTGCGGTCTCGGCCTCCTCCTCCAATGACTTGCCGGTCACATCCTCAACCAGAGGAGCCTCGGTGTCGGCGCTGCTGGCTCCCCCTGCGGCCGCCGCCCACCGAGCGAGCTCCTCCTCCTCTGCGGCCATCGCGGCCTTGTCCTCCACACGCCCGGGCGTTGCCCGGCCTCCACAAGCAGGCTGTGCCTCCTCGCCTGGAGGCGATGTAGTCCAGCTCCGCCTGGGTGGTGCCCTGGATAAGCAGCCTCTTGGCGTCAGTGTTGACGTACCCCTCGTGAAGGGTGTCAAAGAACTGCTGCACTTCGGCGTCATCTGGCTCCTTCCAGCTCGGGACGGGGCCATGCGCGTTGCAGTCCGGCATCATGGCAATAATCTCACACCGACGTGAATTGTTGCACAACGGGACCACCCCCGTTGGCAGCTTAAACAACTGCCCCTTGAGGACCTTGCCGGCCTTCGTGGCGGCCCTCGCGACCTTGCCGGTCCACTCGACCTTGCCGTCGCGGCCCACGTCAAGCTGGAAGAGCTGCTGGCAGAAATGAGTGTGCGCCATCACCATGATGTCGGCAGGGTTCGTAAAGAGCCAGGCTGGCCTCCCCTTGTTATGCAGAGGAGCGATCCGGCGAAGGATGGAGTCCGCACCGATCAATTCAAGGGTGAGCCCGGCCTGGGTAAGCCGGAGAATCCTGGTGGTGGCAACCGTGAGCTTTCCGTCATCGGCGTCGACGTCGCTCCAATCACTTCCGCGAACCGGCGGCGCCCGGCGAACTCTGCAGAACGCCAGCGGGTCCTTCTCTTCGATCCAGCACCACCGGCCCCGCCATTCCTCCCACCTCTCCTTCATGGCCCCATCCGGGTACGCTCCCTTTGATTTTGGGATCAAGGCGATGCACCCCGAGATGGCACCTCCCGTCTGGATCCGAGGGAAGAAATAATGGCGGAAGAGCATCGTGTTGCGGTGCACTGCCAAGCCTTCGCAGCAGAGGTCTTGCTGAAAAGAGCCATGCACACCACCGCATTCGGAGTAAAATCCAGGAGGCGGAAGCCGAAGGTGTGCATGATGTCATTGAAGAAATCGGAGAAGGGAGGACAAAGCCCACAAAAAAAATCAACAAAGAAGGGGTACCAATTTGGGGCAGGCTCGGCGCAGTCGGCGGGGATGACACGCGTGGCTGGATGCCCCGAATTCCCTCCCCCCCCTCCCGCGCGTCTTCACTCCCCAAAGGGGCATGAAGGAGTCCCGAAGCTCGAACACGTCAACCGCCGAGGGGAAGAAGAAGGTGGACTGCGTCCGTTGCCCCACCAGCGTGCTCTCTGGTGGCTCCACAGCTCCGGCGACCTTGGCCGCCCCCTTGCCCTTGGTAGATTTTGGCGCCATGGCGGCTGGAGGAGGAGGGAAGGACAGAGGGCAGCGGAAGCGCAATGGCGGCGAGAAGAAACGAAGCTCGGAGAAAAAGAGGAAGCCATGCAGAAGTTTCTGAGATTGGGGTTGCGTGAAGGGTAAAAGGAACAGTGCGCCCGCGGTTATCCCTTTTTTATGAGGAAGCCGCAGGGCGCACTGCCCATTTACTGTGGCGTGACGCATGCGTGCGGGAACCGCCCCACGCATGCCGCCCACGTCACGCACACCCCTCCACGCCACGCCACGTGCGCGGGTCGTGGGAAGCGGAGCGCGCGAAGGGTCTTCCACGGTAAAAACCGCCCCGCCTGCCCGCGCACCGTTTTGGGCCTGGCCCAACAACATGTCGCGCTTATGTGTGGCCCAGGCCCGGGGGCTCCTGTCGGTGTACAAAAAGAGGGGCGCACTTTTGTAGCCCTTTACCTGTGCATGGGCAGTCGGAGCCGCGCCCGCGGTCGCACCAAGCAGAGCAGAGGAGGTAAGTCAAGGTAAGACCGAAGCCCAAGACGAACAGAGCAACGCTAAGGCCAAGACCACAAAGAGCAGAGGGACGAAGCTGGATCCCCCGGCAAGACCCTTGCCAGGGGCATCCTCAGCAGCCCCGGCAAGACCCTTGCCGGGGCAACTTGCCCCACACCAGCAGAGCAAGCCACCCTTGAGCCCACGGTCCCCAACGCCATCATCCGCGTGGGGCCAGGGCTCGGGAAGGCACCCCTATGGTGGCATGCAGATCTTTGTGAAGACATATTCAAGATCGGATGAGGATTATAAGACGATGGTCCTCGGCAAGATCCTTCCCGAGGAAGGCCACCAGACCCCCGGCAAGGTTCTTGCCGGGGATGACAGCGCGCCGCGGCAAGACCCTTGCCGGGCCACACGGCAAGACCCTTGCCGGGCCACCCGGCAAGGCCCTCACCAAGGACGCCAGCAGGGCCACCGCCAGGTCCACTCCAACCAAGCTTTCGCTGCCGTTCGCATGCAGCTGCCGACCCAACCAGCTGGGCAGGCACCTGCGTGGCAACATGCAGCCCTTCGTGAAGACTCCACCACCGCGCCACCTCAGCTGCCTGCCTGCCTACGTGGTGCCGCATGCATCGCTGGCCAGTGCGCGCGTCGAAGCAAGGAGGAGCGGCGACGAACGGGAGGGGCCTCGCCCCCATCCCCCAATAAAGCGAGAGGACACCTAAGCTACGCATTTAAGGCATCTTGTCCTGTAATATGAGGGATAACCTCGCAACACTGCACACCTTTCCACCTCCTGTGTGCCACTGTGGCAACCCCTTTTTCCTATGAAAGGAGGCCCGAGGCGACCAGGAGAAGGATTCGGCTCTTTCGAACCACGCGCTGGCCACAGCTAGTTCGAGAGCTCAAGAACTCTCAGAAATACATCCACCAAAACAGGACTAGGGTTTTACGCATCCTCACGGCCCGAACCTGGGTAAACGATCCCTGTGCTGTCTGCTAGTCCCACTCTTCACACGATCCCAGTGCCCCGCAACCATAGTAGGGATTCCAGTGATCCCATAGGTGTCCCACCGACATTACTCCACACATCGACCGCTATCCAGCATGCATCTAGAGTATTAAGTTCATAAGAACAGAGTAACGCATTAGGCAAGATGACCTGATGTAGATGGATAAACTCAAGCAATATGATATAAACCCCATATTTTTATCCTCGATGGAAACAATACAATACGTGTTGTTTCCCTTTACATCCTTGGGATCGAGCAACGCAAGATTGAACCCAAAGCTAAGCACTTCTCCCATTGCAAGAAAGATCAATCTGGTAGGCCAAACCAAACTGATAATTCCAAGAGACTTGCAAAGATAAAAAATCTTACATAAAAGAATTCATAGGAGATTCAAATATTGTTCATAGATAATCATGATCATAAACACACAATTCATCGGATCTCGACAAACACACCGCAAAAAGAATTACATCGAATAGATCTCCAAAAAGATCGAGGAGAACTTTGTATTGAGATCCAAAGAGAGAGAAGAAGCCATCTAGATAATAAATATGGACCCAAAGGTCTGAGGTAAACTACTCACACATCATCGGAGAGGCTATGGTATTGATGTAGAACCCCTCCGTGATTGATTCCCCATCCGGCGGAGCTCCGTAAAAGGCCCCAAGATGGGATCTCACGGGTATAGAAGGTTGTGGCGTTGGAAATAGGGTTTCGTGGTGCTCCTGGATGTTTTCGGGGTATATGGTTATATATTGGAGGAAGAAGTAGGTCGGTGGAGCTGCGAGGGGCCCACGAGGGTGGGGGCGCGTCTCCCTGCCTCGTGGCCTCCTTGTTTATTTCTTGACGTCCACTCCAAGTCCCTTGGATCATGTTTGTTCCAAAAATCACTCTCCCGAAGGTTTCATTCCGTTTGGACTCCGTTTGATATTCCTTTTCTGCGAAACACTGAAATAGGCAAAAAAACAGGAATTTGCATTGGGCCTTCGGTTAATAGGTTAGTCCCAAAAATAATATAAAAGTGTATAATAAAGCCCATTAAACATCCAAAACAGATAATATAATAGCATGGAACAATAAAAAATTATAGATACGTTGGAGACGTATTAGTGGGTTGTGCCACCCTCGGGGCACCCCCCAGGTGCTGCTCTGGCCCAATGGGTGTCTTCTAGTCCATAAAAAATCTCCGTGGAGTTTCGTTGCATTTGGACTTCGTTTGGTATATATTGATTTCCTGCGATGTAAAAAACAAGCAAAAAACAATAACTGGCACTGGGCACTGGGTCAATAGGTTAGTCCCAAAAATGATATAAAGCTACTATAAAATGATTGTAAAAGATCCAGGAATGATAATATATTGGCATGAATACTTCATAAATTATAGATATGTTGGAGACGTATCAGCATCCCCAAGCTTAATTCCTACTCGTCCTCGAGTAGGTAAATGATAAAAGAAATAATTTATGAAGTGTGAATGCTAGCAAAGTGCATAAGTTTGATCAATGGCAAAGTCAATCACTGTTCCTAGCATCATAACAACAATTCTTTCTCATAAAATTTCTCATGTTGTAGTGTCAACCAATTCACATGTTAAGGTTTAAACAATGAACTCTCTTGAAATCCAACAACCTATGTTCTTAGTCACCAAGCAATTGCAATTCAATTTATTCAACAAAGTCTAAGTAAGAGCTCCACATACTCAACCATCATATAGTCTTCTATGATTGCTAACACACACCGCGTACACATGAGCAAAACGTTTCAACCGGACACATAGAAAGATAGGGGCTTATTGTTTTGCCTCCCAACGTATTCACTTCAAGGGTGATGTCAACAATAATAACTCATGCTACCCATATTCAACCGAACATATGTTCCTAGATCTTTCCTCACCACATGATGCTTGCCAAAAGAGAAAAATAAAAAGGAATAGAGAGAATAACTTTGACTCTTGCATGAAAGTAAATACATAAAAGTAAAAGATAGGCCCTTCGCAGAGGGAAGTAGTGATTTGTAGAGGTGCCAGAGCTCAAAGCGAAAATTGAGAGATAAAAACATTTTGAGAGGTATACTTTTACCACCAACGAAAATGATTCAGAGCTCCCAACACTTTCCATGCTAGATATATCATAGGCGGTTCCCAAACAGAAAATAAAGTTTATTCCTTTTTACACCATACTTTCACTTTCCATGGCTAGCCGTATCCACGGGTGCCTCCATACCAACACTTTCCAAGGAATTTATTATTTGACAACATAAAGTAAATTCATTTTTCATTTCGGGACTAGGCATCCTTAAAACCTTTGCCTTACTCTCGTGCAATGACAAGTGAAGAAACACTCATCGTGAGAATAACACATCTAGCATGGAAAATATTGGCCACCCCTCACCGCCTCGCAAGCTGTACGAGAACACAAAAGAGAAATTTATTTTTGAAAATTAGAGATGGCACATACAAATTTGCTTAGAATGGCACAGAAATACCACATATAGGTAGCTATGGTGGACTCTTGAAAATAAGATTTGGGTTTAAGGGTTTTTGGATGCACACGTAGTATCTCTACTTGGTGCGGAATTTTTGGCTAGCAAATATGGGGGGCAAGCACCACATGTTGAAGGATCTATGACAATACGACTTCTATGTGAATATGAGCAAACATAAGTCATTACGTTGTCTTCCTTGTCCAACGTCAAGAATTTTGGCATATAATATTTTAATGGGGGCTCACAACCACAAAAGGTTTCCAAGATAGTGTATTTGCATGTGAAAGTTCTCTTCCTTATACTAATTATTCGTGAATTGCTTGTATGACCAATATTGTGATTGTCAAGCCTAAAAAGGTTTCACTTTCTAAACCCAAATGTGAAGCTACCACTAGGCATGATATGATTTCAACTTCATGATATTCAATTCATTCAACAATTTTACTCATAGGATATAAGTGAAGCACATGAGTAAATGACAAACTACTCCAAAAATATATAAGTGAAGATCATGCGAGTAATTAAATAAATAGGTAGCTATTTGAGGACTCTCTCTTATTAAAAACTTTCAGATCTAATTAATTTATTAAAACAGCAAGCAAAACAAAACAAAATAACATTTCAAGAATAGTACACATCATGTGAAGAAGCAAAAACTTAGGCTCAACCGATACTAACCGATAATTGTTGAAGAAGAAAGGTTGGATGCCTACCGGAACATCCCCAAGCTTAGATGCTTGAGACTTCTTGAAATATTATTTTGGGGTGCCTTGGGAATCCCCAAGCTTGAGATTTTGTGTCTCCTTAATTCCTCTCATATCACGGTTTACCTAAATCTCAAAAGCTTCATCCACACAAAAACTCAACAAGAACTTGTGATATAAGTTAGTATAAACCAATGCAAAACCCTTATCATTCTCTACTGTAGCAAATCACTAAAATTATTATTCAACATTTCATACTAAATGCCTATGCATATTTAATACTCCTATCCTCAAATAGAATCATTAAACAAGCAAGCATATGCAAGCAATGCAAACATAACAGCAATCTGCCAAAATAGTACAGTTTGTAAAGAATGCAAGAGTATCAATACTTATTCAACTCCAAACATTATGACATTTTACCACACTATAGAAAATTTATCAGAGATTAATTTGCAAAAAGTTTCAACATTTTATCACACTCTGACTTTACTAGGGAATTTTTGCAACGTTGATAAACTTTCTGTTTTGAAACAGCACATGTAGACTTGGAAAATAAGCATGACAAAGGCTATACTTGACATTTTTATTGAACTAAAAGATTCAAAACATTATTCTAAATAGCAGCAATCAAATCCTAACAAAATAAATTGACGCTCCAAGTAAAACTCATATCATGTGACGAATGAAAACATAGCTCCAACTGAGGTTACGGATAATGTTGGGGACGAAAGAGGGGATGCCTTCCGGGGCATCCCCAAGCTTAAAAGCTTGGATCTTCCTTGAATATTTCCTTGGGGTGCCTTGGGCATCCCCAAGCTTAGGCTCTTGCCACTCCTTATTCTCCTCATATTGATATCTCACCCAAAATTTAAAACTTCAATCACACAAAATTAACGGAACTTTGTGAGATAGGTTAGTATGATAAAGAGCAAACCATTTCACTTTTGGTGCTGTAAAAGACAAGATTCATAATTGTTCTCACACAATTCCTACTGTATCATATCATTTCCACAACTTATATTGAGCAATATAAGCCATAGAAACTAGAAAACAAGCAAACTATGCATTGAAAACAGTATCTGTCAAAACATAATAGCCTGTAGTAATCTGTACTCAAACCATACTTATGCTACTCCAAAAATTATGAAACAAATTGGACAACGTGAGAAATTTGTATATTAAACTTCTGCAAAAAGAATAAACTCAAAATCACTCTTCTGTTAAAAATGAGAATTATTTTCGTGAGCATAAAAGTTTTTGTTTTTCAGCAAGATCAAATAACCTATCACCCAACATGATCCCAAATGCTTTACTTGGCACTTCATTGAAACAAAAGCAATAAAACATGATCAATACAGTAGCATAAGCATGTGAACACACAAAAACAGTAAGTAAAAGTGTTGGGTTGTCTCCCAACAAGCGCTTTTCTTTAATGCCTTTTAGCTAGGCATGATGAGTTCAATGATGCTCGCATAAAAGATAAGAATTGAAACATAAAGAGAGCATCATGGAGCATATGAGTAGCACATTTAAGTTTAACCCACTTTCTATGCATAGGGATTTTGTGAGCAAACAACTTATGTGAACAATAATCAACTAGCATAGGAAGGCAAAATAAGCATAACTTCAAGATTTTCAACACATATAGAGGAAACTTGATATTATTGCAATTCCTACAAGCATATGTTCCTCCCTCATAATAATTTTCAGTAGCATCATGAATGAATTCAACAATATAGCTATCACATAAAGCATTCTTTTCATGATACATAAGCATAGAAATTTTGTTACTCTCCACATAAGCAAATTTCTTCTCATCAATAGTAGTGGGAGCAAACTCAACAAAATAACTATCATGAGAGTGAAAATTAAAATCATGATGACAAGTTTCATGTTTATAATTACTAGTCGTCAACCTGTGCGACCGCACGGGCTAGATATTTTACATAACACATAATGTAAATGATTAAACAACATATTATTTGTCAAAAACTATGTAGGCAAATTACACATGCCCCTGTAATATAACTACATAAAATAACTAACCATTTATATATAGACTATTGGAAGTGTCTGCACCACTATTAGACTTTTAAATGTTTACTATGAGTCTATAACGTTGTGCGAAATAATTACATGCATATTTCACGTGCATATAAGATTGTACAAACAGAAACAAAAGCACAACAGACATATGTTCAGAGTATTAGTCCTTATTTTTACTAATTCTTTTATATTATTGCAGAATAGTATATGATTTACAAAAGCAATCCGTACTTTTGTAGTTATGTGAGCATCATTACACACCAGGGATTTATTTACTTTATGCTTCTTTAGAGCACGGACAGCTACACTAAATTTTTCCCATCATCCCTTGGTTTCGTAATGCTCTTCTCTCAAATATATTATTTTACAACGATAATGCTTGATGCATGATGACCAACAAAAAAAGCTTTTCACGCTCAAAATTTAACTTCTAAAAATTAATAAAAGAGATAAACTATTCCTTGATGGCATAAAGGGTATCGACATTACTCCTGGTGTTGTAGAATTTTAACCGGAAGCAAGCGGCAGCTTGGCTACTGGCCTACAACACTTACAAGTAGAAAAGGTGCAGCAAATTGTCATCCAAATATCCGTGTGTCATTATACAACAAAAGTATAGTCTACCTCTACAATCATACAAATGTATAGTCTAACTCTGCAATCATACAAAAGTATTTGCTAGCTTTTCCATGTCCCACTACTCATACATATTTTCTCCGGACATGTTGTCTGCGGTAGTTTAATAACTTTGGCTAGAATTTACATTATACTATAAGAATATCACTAAAATTCTAAAAGCATGGCATCTATAATCTTAGGACGGATATTGAAAAAAGCACACGGATTTCTCAACCTGAACTGTTACTTTATCTTCATAACTTGAAGAAAACTTCCCTTTTTAGGTCTCCTCCTATTGACCAAGTCTGCCTAGAAACGGCAAATTTTGATAGCTTCAAAATGGAAGGAGTGAAGGACTGCAGGCCTATCCATCAGTTTGTTTTTTGATCGCAGAAGCCTATGACTTCATTTATCACGTATTATCTACCACCACGTGATGATGCAAAATCTAAAACAATGCCAAAAGTCATTTATAATCTACCACATGGAACGTGCATGCATGTGGGGAGCAATTTAAGAAATAAAAATAAGTAATTACCATGGTTGTTTTCACCATATAACAGAAAAGAGATGACATGGATGAACTTCAGTACATACATCAGTGCTATTACAGTTGACGAAGGGCTGCCATGGTTGGTGTTTCCCTGCCGGTAACGCTTGTGGAGGCATCAGCTAAGAACTACTGTACATATTCATCACCTTGACCAGCTGGTGAGTAAAACATGTGTTAAGTCAACAATTATTGGGGTCATCAATATGCTTGACGGATCCTAGTAGGCAAAGACAAAATGTACAGAACTAACATATCCTTCAGCTTACCTAATTTTTGTAGACATATACTCCCTCCGTTCCGAAATAATTGTCTTTCTAGCCATCTTAAATGAACTACAACATACGGATGTATGTAGACATGTTTTAGAGTGTAGATTCATTTATTTTGCTCCGTATGTAGTCATTTGTTGAAATCTTTAGAAAGACAATTATTTAGGAGCGGAGGGAGTATATACTACAGGCCGTAGTCCAGTAAAAATCAAACATCTGGTTTGTTGAGGATGGATCTTGTTTGCAAAAAATTAAATCTATACGCCATCTTGTTTTGGCAAAATTAACTTTTCCTTAATCAGGGGATACATACATTGGTGCATACTTGTAGAGGCCAAACAAAGGAACGGCAGATAAGAAGCTGCCGCCGGCCAGTACTTGTTCTCGACTCCTCACAAGCGCACGCGTCCTCATTGCTTGAACTTTTTTGGGCAACTGCCAAGGAGAAAATCTATAGCTCATTCGCCTCAGCTTAATGCTAGGCGTTGCTTTCGGCAGTCTCGCCAGGCGTCGAAGGCCAGTTTGTAGATCCTGTCCTCTCTGCAATAACTCTTAGGACAACATGCCTCGTCCTCTTAATCTACGTACAGCCATCCTCCGGCCTCCGCCATATTCAGCTCCAATGCTAGCTCTCCTCTCATCTCTCCATTGACATGAACTGATCCACGCTATAACTACATCAAGCAAACCATCAAGGACACATGTTGCTTCTTCCTCGGTCTTTGTCAAAAGATGATGAGGCAGTCGTGGTTCAGCTTCCTTTCTTCAGATGTCGCATGTACGATTGCAGGCAACCAAAATCCCCTGTTCATGGAGGTGGCAGGAGGGTGTTCAACTTATGTGTTCTCTTTTCTATTGGTACACCTTCTCTTCTGTCTTCTCATCCGCTGGATATGCCAATGGTGGGAATTAATTATCCTGAAAAAATATGAAGGATTTGTAGGTTGGTTGAACTTGAAGCTGAGATAATTTTGAGATTGAGAGACTATAGACAAAAGAGGTCGGGGAGAAGCAGATGCCTGGATTAGGTATCATGCTGTTAGGAATCAATGTAATTTAGAGATCTTGCTGTAGAACAGAGAAGATTTTTTTGGAATACGGGGTTACCTTCCTGCGGACTATCGGCTATGGACTTGCAATCTCCACGACGACAGCAAATGACCGATCTTCTTCAAAAAGCGCTGGGTAAACCTCCTCGAATTAATTGATCATCCCAAAAACAGAGACTGCATTGCAATATGGTCGCACTTGGCACCTGAGAATATTAAGGGGGTCAGAGAGAGGCTCAGATTGGATTGAAGATTTAATTGCGTCAAGGACGCACCGCCTCAAGTATCGATTGGGCATGCTAAAGTATATTGAGGCTGGATGTGACGCTCTCGGCGGAGCAGCGATGTGGAAGATCGGGGGATGGGAGGACCGGGAAGGTGTAGATTGAGACCTAACTTGAGGGAGGCAATGCACAATAGGAGATGCGCCGGGTAGGACTCTAGGTTAAACATACGGATATGAGTTTTGTTTTGGGACTCCGGGAGGAAGAAGCACACGGAGGTATTTTTTTAAGTACACTTTGACGTGGAGATAGGTTGGAAACGTGGGACACATTGATTTGGCTTGGTAAAAAAACCACATCCATCTAGCGGCCTATTTTCTCCTTAAACTATATCTAATGGCTCTTAGATATTAATTCCTAGGATTAACGTGGAAGCTCGGATGGTGCTTTCAATTAATAAATATAAGCTATAAGATTCAATATAGCATACATGTTATCACCATAATTATCATATATAGGAACTTTGTTGTCATAATCAATTGCAACCTCCTCCAAAATAGTGGACTCATCATTAAATAAGGTCACGACCTCTGCAAATCCACTTTCATCAATATAATCATCATAAATAGGAGGCATGCAATCATCATAATAATTTTCTCATCAAAACTTGGGGGACTAAAAATATCATCTTCATCAAACATAGCATCCCCAAGCTTGTAACTTTGCATATCATTAGCATCATAGATATTCAAAGAATTCATACTAACAACATTGCAATCATGCTCAATGATGTCTACTACGCAACCTTCTTCTTGTAGACGTTGTTGGGCCTCTAAGTGCAGAGGTTTATAGGACAGTAGCAAATTTCTCTCAAGTGGATGACCTAAGGTTTATCAATCCGTGGGAGGTGTAGGATGAAGATGGTCTCTCTCAAGCAACCCTGCAAACAAATAACAAAGAGTCTCTTGTGTCCCCAACACACCCAATACAATGGTAAATTGTATAGGTGCACTAGTTAGGCGAAGAGATGGTGATACAAGTGCAATATGGATGGTAGATATAGGTTTTTGTAATCTGAAAATATAAAACAGCAAGGTAACAAGTGGTAAAAGTGAGCGTAAACGGTATTGCAATGCTAGGAAACAAGGCCTAGGGTTCATACTTTCACTAGTGCAAGTTCTCTCAACAATAATAACATAATTGGATCATATAACTATCCCTCAACATGCAACAAAGAGTCACTCCAAAGTCACTAATAATGGAGAACAAACGAAGAGATTATGGTAGGGTAAGAAACCACCTCAAAGTTATTCTTTCCAATCAATCCGTTGGGCTATTCCTATATGTGTCACAAACTGCCCTAGAGTTCGTACTAGAATAACACCTTAAGATACAAATCAACCAAAACCCTAATGTCACCTAGATACTCCAATGTCACCTCAAGTATCCGTGGGTATGATTATACGATATGCATCACACAATCTCAGATTCATCTATTCAACCAACACATAGAACCTAAAAGAGTGCCCCAAAGTTTCTACCAGAGAATCACGATTTAAAACGTGTGCCAACCCCTATGCATAGGTTCATGGGCGGAACCCGCAAGTTGATCACCAAAACATACATCAAGTGAATCACGTGATATCCCATTGTCACCATAGATACGCACGGCAATACATACATCAAGTGTTCTCAAATCATTAAAGACTCAATCCGATAAGATTAATTCAAAGGGAAAACTCAATTCATTACAAGAGAGTAGTGGGGGAGAAGAAACATAAGATCCAACTATAATAGCAAAGCTCGCGATACATCAAGATCGTGCCAAATCAAGAACATGAGAGAGAGAGAGATCAAACACATAGCTACTGGTACATACCCTCAGCCCCGAGGGTGAACTACTCCCTCCTTGTCATGGAGAGCGCCGGGATGATGAAGATGGCCACCGGTGAGGGTTCTCCCCTCCGGCAGGGTGCCGGAACAGGGTCCCGATTGGTTTTTGGTGGCTACAGAGGCTTGCGGCGGCGGAACTCCCGATCTATTCTGTTCTTCGAAGTTTTTAGGGTACATTGATATATATAGGAGGAAGAAGTACGTCAGGGGAGCCACAAGGGTCCCACGAGGGTGGAGGGCGCGCCCTAGGGGGGTGGGCGCGCCCCCTACCTCGTGGCTTCCTCGTCTCTTTCCTGACGTGCACTACAAGTTTTTTCAGTAGATTTCGTTCCAAAAATAACTTCTCCAGTTGGTTTCATTCCGTTTCGACTCCGTTTGATATTCCTTTTCTTCGAAACACTGAAACAAGGGGAAAAACAGGAACTGACACTGGGCTCTGGGTCAATAGGTTAGTCCCAAAAATAATATAAAAGTGGATAATAAAGCCCATAAACATCCAAAACACATAATATAATAGCATGGAACAATAAAAAATTATAGATACGTTGGAGACGTATCAGCATCCCCAAGCTTAATTCCTGCTCGTCCTCGAGTAGGTAAATGATAAAAACAGAATTTTTGATGTGGAATGCTACTTGGCATAATTTCAATGTAATTCTTCTTAATTGTGGTATGAATATTCAGATCCGAAAGATTCAAGACAAAAGTTTAATATTGACATAAAAATAATAATACTTCAAGCATACTAACAAAGCAATTATGTCTTCTCAAAATAACATGGCCAAAGAAAGTTATCCCTACAAAATCATATAGTCCGGCTATGCTCTATCTTCACCACACAAAGTATTTAAATCATGCACAACCCCGATGACAAGCCAAGCAATTGTTTCATACTTTTGACATTTTCAAAACTTTTTCAATCTTCACGCAATACATGAGCGTGAGCCTTGGATATAGCACTATATGTGGAATAGAATGGTGGTTGTGGAGAAGACAAAAAAGGGAGAAGATAGTCTCACATCAACTAGGTGTATCAACGCGCTATGGAGATGCCCATCAATAGATATCAATGTGAGTGAGTAGGGATTGCCATGCAAGGGATGCACTAGAGCTATAAGTATATGAAAGCTCAACAAAAGAAACTAAGTGGGTGTGCATCCAACTCGCTTGCTCACGAAGACCTAGGGCATTTTGAGGAAGCCCATCATTGGAATATACAAGCCAAGTTCTATAATGAAAAATTCCCACTAGTATATGAAAGTGAAAAAATGAGAGACTCTCTATCATGAAGATCTTGGTGCTACTTTGAAGCACAAGTGTGGTAAAAGGATAGTAACATTGTCCCTTCTCTCTTTTTCTCTTATTTTTTTTGTTTGGGCCTTTTCTCCCTTTTTTTATGGCCTCTTTTCTTTTCTCTTTTTTTTATTTTTCGTCCGGAGTCTCATCCCGACTTGTGGAGGAATCATAGTCTCCATCATCCTTTCCTCACTGGGACAATGCTCTAATAATGATGATCATCACACTTTTATTTACTTACAACTCAAGATTTACAAATCGATACTTAGAACAAAATATGCCTCTATATGAATGCCTCCGGCGGTGTACCGAGATGTGCAATGAATCAAGAGTGACATGTATGAAAGAATTATGAACGGTGGCTTTGCCACAAATACGATGTCAACTACATGATCATGCAAAGCAATATGACAATGATGGAGCGTGTCATAATAAACGGAACAGTGGGAAGTTGCATGGCAATATATCTCGGAATGGCTATGGAAATGCCATGATAGCTAGGTATGGTGGCTGTTTTGAGGAAGGTATATGGTGGGTGTATGATACCGGCGAAAGGTGCGCGGTATTAGAGAGGCTAGCAATGGTGGAAGGGTGAGAGTGCGTATAATCCATGGACTCAACATTAGTCATAAAGAACTCATATACTTATTGCAAAAAATCTACAAGTTATTAAAGCAAAGTATTACACGCATACTCCTAGGGGAATAGATTGGTCGGAAAAGACCATCGCTCATCCCCGACCGCCACTCATAAGGAAGACAATCAATAAATAAATTATGCTCCGACTTCATCACATAACGGTTCACCATACGTGCATGCTACGGGAATCACAAACTTTAACACAAGTATCTCTCAAATTCATAACCACTCAACTAGCATGACTCTAATATCACCATCTTTATATCTCAAAACAATTATCAAGCATCAAACTTCTCATAGTATTCAGCACACTCATAAGAAGTTTTTTTACTAATCTTGAATACCAAGCATATTAGGATTATTTAAGAAAATTACCATGCTATTTAAGACTCTCAAAATAATATAAGTGAAGCATGAGAGATCAATAGTTTCTATAAAACAAATCCACCACTGTGCTCTAAAAGATATAAGTGAAGCACTAGAGCAAACAACAAACTACTCCGAAAGATATAAGTGAAGATCAATGAGTAGTCAAATAATTTTGCAACTATGTGAAGACTCTCTAAAATTTAAGAATTTCAGATGTTGGTACTTTATTCAAACAGCAAGCACAACTAAATAAAATAAAATGACGCTCCAAGTAAAACACATATCATGTGGTGAATAAAAATATAGCTCCAAGTAAAGTTACCGATGAACGAGATTTAAAGAGGGATGCCTTCCGGGCATCCCCAAGCTTAGGCTCTTGGTTGTACTTGAATATTACCTTGGGGTGCCTTTGGGAATCCCCAAGCTTAGGCTCTTGCCACTCCTTATTCCATATCCCATCGAATCTTTACCCAAAACTTGAAAACTTCACAACACAAAACTTAATGTAAAAACTCGTAAGTCTGGCCGTGAAAGAAAAAAACCACTTCAAGGTACTGTAATGAACTCATTATTTATTTATATTGGTGTTAAACCTACTGTATTCCAACTTCTCTATGGTTTATAAACTATTTTACTAGCCATAGATTCATCAAAATAAGCAAACAACACACGAAAAACCGAATCTGTCAAAAACAGAACAGTCTGTAGTAATCTGTAACTAACGCAAACTTCTGGAACTCCAAAAATTCTAAAATAAGTTGGTTGACCTGAGAAATTTGTCTAGTAATCATCTGCAAAAAGAATCAACTAAATATCACTCTCCAGTAAAAAGTTTTAGCTAATCTCGTGAGCACTAAAGTTTCTGTTTTTTACAGCATGATCATAAAGACTTCACGCAAGTCTTCCCAAAGGTTCTACTTGGCACAAATACTAGTTAAAACATAAAACCACATCTAAACATAAGCTACATGGATTATTTATTACTAAAAAGAACCAAAAAGCAAGAAACTAAAATAAAATTGGGTTGCCTCCCAACAAGCGCTATCGTTAAACGCCCCTAGCTAGGCATGATGATTTCAATGATAATCACATAAAACATAAGAATTGAAACATAAAGAGAGCATCATGAAGAATATGACTAGCACATTTAAGTCTAACCCGCTTCCTATGCATAGGGATTTTGTGAACAAACAACCTCGTGGCTTCCTCATCTCTTTCCTGACGTGCACTCCAAGTTTTTCCGGTAGCTTTCCTTCCAAAAATAACTTCTCCAGTTGGTTTCATTCCGTTTCGACTCCGTTTTATATTCCTTTTCTTCGAACATCAAACAAGGGAAAAACAGAACCGACACTGGCTCGGGTCAATAGGTTAGTCCCAAAATAATATAAAAGTGGATAATAAAGCCCATAAACATCCAAAACACATAATATAATAGCATGGAACAATAAAAAATTATAGATACGTTGGAGACATATCACTCATCATTTAAATATTTTGTGCCAAACATTTTATTGACTTCTTCTTCTAACAGTTGAGCATAATTTTCCGAACCATCATTTTCAAGAAAGATATTATAAAGATATCAATAATATGATGCAACCTCAATTCCATTTTTTGTAGTTTTTTTTATAGACCAAACTAGTGATAAAACAAGAAACTAAAAGATTTGATTGCAAGATCTAAAGATATACCTTCAAGCACTCACCTCCCCGGCAACGACGCCAGAAAAGAGCTTGTTGTCTACTACGTAACTTTATTCTTGTAGACTCGTGTTGGGCCTCCAAGTGCACTGTTCAGTAGGACAGTAGCAATTTCCCCTCAAGTGGATGACCTAAGGTTTATCAATCCGTGGGAGGTGTAGGATGAGATGGTCTCTCTCAAACGACCCTGCAACCAAATACAAGAAATCTCTTGTGTCCCCAACACACCCAATACAATGGCAAATTGTATAGGTCCACTAGTTCGGCGAAGAGATGGTGATAAAAGTGTAATATTGATGGTAGAAATATATTTTTATAATCTGAATAAATAAAAATAGCAAGGTATCAATTAGTAAACGGGCACAAAAAACGGTATTGTAATGCTTAACAAGGAGGCCTAGGGTCCGTACTTTCGCTAGTGCAATCTCCCAACAGTGCTAACATAGTTGGATCATATGATTACCCCTCAAACTGCAGCAAAGAATCAATCCCGAGTTCCTATTAGCGGAGAACAAAATATAGGAATTATTTGTAGGGTATGAAGCCACCTCAAAGTTATTCTTTCCGTTCAATCTATCTTAGAGTTCGTACTAGAATAACGCAAGCTATTCTTTCCGTTCGATCTGATCAAGAGTTCGTACTAAGATAACACCAAAGCATATTCATATTCATAATACTCAATCCACACAAAGAACTACAAAGAGACCCCAAAGTTTCTACTGGAGAAAAACGTGCATCAACCCCTATGCATAGATTACCCCTATATCACCGCGGGAATCCGCGATTTGAATGCCATAACATATATCAAGTGAATCAATAAGATACCCCAATTGTAACCTCAAATATTCATATTGCAAGACATATATCATGTGTTATCTGAATATTCAATCCGACAAGACAAAACTTTGAAGGATAAAGATTTAATTCATCATAACTAGAGTATAGAGGGTAGAAACATCATATGATCCGACTATATTAACAAAGCCCATGATATAGATCATGAGAGAGAGAGATTAAACACATAGCTACTAGTACAAACCCTTGGCCCCGAGGGTGGACTACTCCCTCCTCATCGTGGTGGCCGCCGGGATGATGAAGATGGCGACCGGAGATGATTCCCCCCTCCGGCAGGGTGCCGGAACGGGTCTAGATTGGTTTTCGGTGGCTACAGAGCCTTGCGGCGGTGGAACTTCTGATCTAGCGTAACCCCGATGGGTTTCGGAATATTTGGGAATTTATAGTGCAAAGAAGGGGTACGGGAGGCCACCGAGGTGGGCACAACCCACCTGGCGCGCCCTTGTGATTTGTGCCCTCCTCAGGGCACCCCAGGTGCTGCTCTGTCCCAATGGGTGTCTTCTGGTCCATAAAAAATCTCCGTGGAGTTTCGTTGCATTTGGACTTCGTTTGGTATTGATTTCCTGTGATGTAAAAAACAAGCAAAAACATCAACTGGCACTGGGCACTCGGTCAATATGTTAGTCGCAAAAAATGATATAAAGTTGCTATAAAATGATTGTAAAACAGCCAGGAACGATAATATATTGGCATGAATACTTCATAAATTATAGGTACGTTGGAGACGTATCAACACACACCCCTCACAAACCAGAGCAACTCACTAGAAGGTTCGTGGTTCGGAGAGGGAACAATGCATGTTTGATGACGAACGGGAGATAGCTTCCTCTTACGGCCTTCAAATTTTTTTCTATGTTTAACGTGCACTAATACAACTGTCATGTGAAAATTTGGAAAATTTCAGGGGTCATTTGACCTTTTAAAGACATTTAAGTGATTTTCCAATCATTTAATGACCGTAATTCAAATTTGAACTACATCTACATGCAACGCCTAACCATAACGGTTTGAAAAATCATATTTTTGTGTACTTGTGTGCGAGCTAAAAAATCATCAGACGATGTAAATATCTAGTGTTCAAAAAAGAAAATGTAAAGATCTGGCAAGACAATCGGCCCCCACACAATTGGCACTCTATCTCGCGGCTCGAGGTTTGGTAGGTGAGTGGCGGGGATCATTAATCAGACACAGTTCTGTGTTGGAAACCGTCAGCTATTATATTCACACACGGATTTTGCTGCAGGAACCGTGTGTAATTCAAACCACAGTACTCGTAAATTCTGGCAACCGGCGTGTGTACTGTAACCGTCGATCTAGATTCCGGCCTCCAACAAATACTACCTTGCTCATGTCGTCCCGCCTGCAAATCTACATCATCCCCTCGCTCGCCCTCTCTCTCTCTCTCTCTCTCTCTCTCTCTCTCTCTCTCAAATCTCTGCCATGGTGCCGCTGGCTGCCCACGCGCTGGCGAGGAGTCGCCGCCCCCTGAGGACGCTCACTCGATTAGCAGCGACGAGGACCCCTACGCGCCGCCTGACGAGGTTGCGCCGGACCCCCAACTTTGGATTGGTTTTGGGGCCAGTACAATCTTTGTTTGTGGAAGTCACTGCCGCCGGCTGAGAAAGCCAGGCAAGTGGCGTTCAAGAAGGAGATGGCGGAGGAGGAAGCCAGGTACCAGGCGGCCTGTGAAGCCCGTGATGCCGCCTGGAAAAAGGAGGCGGCGGAGCTTTGGGGGCGGGCGCGTCGTCGTGCCGAGGAGGTGTATCAAGACGGGTACTTCGTAAGGAAAGTAATAGGCGATGGGCGCCTCGTCGCTGCGTGGAGGTGGGCCGATAAGCTCCAGTGTGCCACCGACGAGGAGCTCCGGTGGACACCCAACAAAATGGCAAGATCGACTGCAAGGCCCGGCCAAAGAAGAGGCAGATCAAGACGCCAAGCCGCGGAAGTGAGGAGGCGGAGTACGCCTCCAAGATCGGGAAGACGCAGCGCACTAGGGAGCTGCTGGCGAGGGGCTGCTGGAATACTAGCCCTAGGAGGGATTATTAGTTTTAGCATTGTTTGTTTTCAATTTTATGCAATGTACCTAGTAGTTAAGTATCATATTATATATATATATATATATTCTGTGATGAACTAATGAACAATTTATATATATATATATATATATATATATATATTATGAATTCCATTTTCTATCTATTTTTGTATACTAAATTGAATCTAGCTGTTATCATCCACATATACGGAATGGAAAGCGTATACACACACATTGAAACAGAATATATAAGAATGGAAAATAGAGTACACACATTGAAACAGAGCAATACTATAATTGCTGTGAATACATAACTATCCACATCGAAATGACTTTTCAAAATAAAACATGTCCATGAGACCATGGCCAGCAGCCCTTGCCTACGGTAGCTCTTGGCTCTGCCTGAACTCGTGTAGGCGTCATTCAAGCAATCGACACGCCATAAAGACATCTGGAGCATGATCTCGAGCTCCAAGTTGGCTATTTCATCAGAGATCACCAGCTCGAGGATGCGACGGCCATGTTCCTCTACTACGCCCAGGTGGGCACCTGGGCCAAGGAGGCGGTCGAGCCTACGGACTAGCGCGTTGGCATCCAGCGGGCCACAGACAAGGCGAACGACGCCACCCATGCGAACGGCACGGCAGGCGTTCGGTGCAAGTACGACGCGGCTGGCCTCTGGTGCAAGTACGGTGCTGAGGGCCTCTGCCCACTCCTGGTGAGGAATGGGGGTACTGACGGGACGTGTACCCAGCTGCGACGCCTTGTCGACAGCAGGCAAGCGCCGATGGATCCGCTCTTGCTGTGCGGTGCACCGCGCCTCTCGCTCTGCGGCGCTCCAATGGTCTCGCCGTGTGGCGAGCCGCAGCCTATCGGCGCGGGTGCGCCTAACTTGCTCTGCGGCGCGGCATTGATCATGTTGTGCAGCGAGCTGCAGCCTGTCGGCGCTGACATGCCTATCTTGATTCGCGGCGATCAAGCGCCATGCGCCAAAGGTATGCTCAACCCTGGCGATGACGCGCATCACGGTGTCGTCCATCGCGTTGCCTGGGAGCGCCTCGGCCTCGACGGGTCGTGGCGCCTGCTTGTTTTCCTTGTCGACGAGGTTGATGGCAGAGGCGGTGCTTTAGTGGGTTGGCATGCTTGGAAAAGGTGGATGTGCTACATGCTGCACCTGCGCCTCCGTGCGTCCCGTGCCGCCCATACGCAATATTGCTGGGTGGCGGGAAACAGGTGAGGAAATGGCGGGAAACGGTGGCGTGTTCATAAAACACCATCAATTAATGGACACTTTTTTTGATATTCTCAATTAATGGAAACTTAGCATAGAAGGAACATCGAGCTAGCACAAGAAGGTGATGATGATCAGATGAACACGGGCTACACTAGGGAACCCGTCGATGATGAATTCATCAATCACAAATGGTTGAATACTAGCAAGCGTTTGCCCACAACACACACGGCCTATTCCATCACAAACAGGTCGGATGGATCAACTGTATGCCACGTATCGCACATTGTCAAAAAGGAATGCGGTAGACCTTCTTTAACACGTGTTAAAAAAAAGGACCTCGAGATTAAATTAACTCATGGGATGGGTTGTATCAGTCATTTAATTTGAAGATATGACCCATCCTATCAGTTAATTTAACATCAACACAACTTCCCATCCAGTCACCCATCTGATGGCTGCTCCAGCCTGAGCACACTTAACTTGAGAGTTCTCTTACATGAGCTACTGGTGGAACAACTAGTCCTTGCTGATAGGATGCCTCTTTGCATCCTTATGGCATATCCGGATGACCGCCCGTCCCCCAATGGCCAATAGATGTTGTCTAGACA
Source organism: Aegilops bicornis (assembly GCA_021605145.1). Classification (NCBI taxonomy): domain Eukaryota; kingdom Viridiplantae; phylum Streptophyta; class Magnoliopsida; order Poales; family Poaceae; genus Aegilops; species Aegilops bicornis. The sequence goes on along the minus strand of CM038672.1, from coordinate 655,122,323 downwards.
GAGCATATCACATACATATTATTACAAGCAATCGTCTGTGTTATTATCGGTCTTCGCACACATTTCTGATTACAGACCTGTTTGCCGCGTATCACACACGTTTTGTTATATTGAACCGTTTCTGTTCTCTTGTCTCAACGCAAACAGTTCATCTGAGTGAATCGCATGCCGTATATCACACACACCTTCATCTGGCTGCCCGTTTCTTTTGTGTTGCCTAATCACAAACAGTTCATCCGAGTGAACCGTATGCGGTACATCGCACACACCTTCATCTGGCTGCCTGTTTTTTTGTTCCTCCTCATCGCAAACAGTTAATTGAGCTGAACCGTATGCCCTGCATCGCACACGCAACTAAAATCTAAACCGTGTTTGATTCATCCTCCATCGCAAACATTTTGCACCTTTTTTGACGGTTATTTTACACCACCGTTTGCGATTATGGCATCGCACACGGGTTCATTGAAGGGTCTCTGATCGTAGTGTCGCGTTAGCAATAACTTGGAGTAGTGTTTACTCGTTCCGTAATACATCATCCCGTAACTAACTCATTAGTCACATTGCTTGCAAGGCTTATTATGACGTGCATTACCGAGAGGGCCCAGAGATACCTCTCCGATACTCGGAGTGACAAATCCTAATCTTGATCTATGCCAACCCAACAAACACCTTCGGAGATACTAGAGCATCTTTATAATCACCCGATTCACGTTGTGGACGTTTGATAGCACACAAGGTATTCCTCCGGTATCCGGGAGTTGCATAATCTCATAGTCGAAGGAATATGTATTTGACATGAAGAAAGCAATAGCAATAAAACTGAACGATCAACATGCTAAGCTAACGGATGGGTCTTGTCCATCGCATCATTCTCCTAATGATGTGATCCCGTTCATCAAATGACAACACATGTCTATGGTTAGGAAACTTAACCATCTTTGATTAACGAGCTAGTCTAGTAGAGGCTTACTAGGGACACGATGTTTTGTCTATGTATTCACACATGTATCAAGTTTTCGGTTAATACAATTCTAGCATGAATAATAATCATTTATCATGATATAAGGAAATATAAAGTAACAACTTTATTATTGCCTCTAGGGCATATTTCCTTCAGTCTCCCACTTGCACTAGAGTCAATAATCTAGTTCATATCGCCATGTGATTTAACACCAATAGTTCACATCTTTATGTGATTAACACCCACAGTTCACATTGCCATGTGACCAGCCCAAAGGGTTTACTAGAGTCAATAATCTAGTTCACATCGCTATGTGATTAACACCCAAAGAGTACTAGGGTGTGATCATGTTTTTCTTGTGAGATAAGTTTAGTCATCGGGTCTAACACATTCAGATCCGTGTGTATTTTGCAAATTTCTATGTCTACAATGCTATGCATGGAGCTAATCTAGCTAATTGCTCCCACTTCCAACATGTATCCAGATCGAGACTCAGAGTCATCCAGATCGGTCTCAAAGCTTGCATTGACGTAACTCCTTACGACGAACTCTTCATCACCTCCATAACCGAGAAATATTTCCTTAGTCCTCTAAGGATAACTTTGACCGCTATCTAGTGATCCACTCCTGGATCACTATTGTACCCCCTTGCCAAACTCATGGCAAGGTACACAGTAGGTCTGGTATACAACATAGCAAACTTTATAGAACCTATTGTTGAGGCATAGGGAATGACTTTCATTCTCTTTCTATTTTCTGTCATGGTCGGGTTTTGAGTCTTACTCAACTTCATACCTTGCAACACATGCAAGAACTCCTTCTTTGACTATTCCATTTTATACTACTTCAAAATCTTGTCAAGGTATGTACTCATTGAAAAATTTTATCAAGTGTTTTGATCTATCTCTATAGATCTTGATGCCCAATATGTAAGCAGCTTCATCGAGGTTTTTCATTGAAAACTTATTATTCAATTATCCTTCTATGCTTTCCAGAAAATTCTACATCATTTCCGATCAACAATATGTCATTCACATATACTTATCAAAAAGGCTGTAGTGCTCCCACTCACTTTCTTGTAAATACAGGCTTCACCACAAGTCTGTATAAAACTATATGCTTTGATCAACTCATCAAAGTGTATATTCCAACTCCGAGATGCTTGCACCAGTCCATAGATGGATCGCTAGAGCTTGCACATTTTGTTAGCACCTTTAGGATTGACAAAACCTTCTGGTTGCATCATATACAACTCTTCTTTGAGATATCCATTAAGGAATGCAGTTTTGATATCCATTTGCCATATTTCATAAGGTAGCAATTGCTAACATGATTCGGACGGACTTAAGCATCGCTACGGGTGAGAAAGTCTCATCGTAGTCAACTCCTTGAACTTGTCAAAACCCTTTTTGTGACAAGTCGAGCTTTGTGGACAGTAACATTACCATCAATGTCAGTCTTACTCTTGAAGATCCATTTATTCTCTATGGCTTGCCGATCATCGGGCAAGTCAACCAAAGTCCATACTTTGTTCTCATACATGGATCCCATCTCAGATTTCATGGCCTGAAGCCATTTTGTGGAATATGGGCTCATCAACGCTTCCTCATATTTCGTAGGTTCGTCATGGTCTAGTAACATGACTTCCAGAACATGATTACCGTCTCTGGTGTGGAATGTTCTCTGGTTGACCTACGAGGTTCAGTAGTAACTTGATCTAAAGTTCCATGATCATTATCATTAGCTTCCTCTCTGGTTGGTGTAGGTATCACGGGAACGGTTTTCTGTGATGAGCTACTTTCCAATTCGAGAGAAGGTACAATTACCTCATCAAGTTCTACTTTCCTCCCACTCACTTCTTTCGAGAGAAACTCCTTCTCTAGAAAGGATCCATTCTTAGCAACAAAGATCTTGCCTTTGGATCTGTGATACAAGGTGTAGCCAACAGTTTCTTTTGGGTATCCTATGAAGACGAACTTCTCCGATTTGGGTTTGAGCTTATCAGGCTGAAGCTTTTTAACGTAAGCATCACAACCCCAAACTTTAAGAAACGACAGCTTAGGTTTCTTGCCAAACCACAGTTCATACGGTGTCATCTCAACGGATTTAGAAGGTTCCCTATTTAACGTGAATGCAGCTGTCTCTAATGCATAACTCCAAAACAACAGTGGTAAATCGGTAAGAGACATCATAGATCATACCATATCTAATAAAGTACGGTTACGACGTTAGGACACACCATTACGCTGTGGTGTTCCAGGTGGAGTGAGTTGTGAAACTATTCCACATTGTTTTAAATGAAGGCCAAAATCATAAATCAAATATTCGCCTCCGTGATCAGATCATAGAACTTTATTTTCTTGTTATGATGATTCTCTACTTCACTCTGAATATTTTTGAACTTTTCAAATGTTTCAGACTTGTGTTTCATTAACTAGATATACCCATATCTGCTCAAATCATCTGTGAAGGTCAGAAAATAACGATACCCGTCGCGAGCCTCAACACTCATCGGACCGCTTACATCGGTATGTATTATTTCCAATAAGTCAGTGGCTCGCTCCATTGTTCCGGAGAATGTTATTTGGTTGATAATATCACCATCTCACACTCCCTTTACCTTCGAGATTAATGTTGAGCCTAAAATAAATGTTATTTGGTGTTTGCGTTGAGCATAATATGACTGGATCATGTTTATTGCAATATGGTTATTCATTTTAGTCAAAGAATAATTGTTATTCTGTTTACATGAATAAAACCTTCTGTGGTCATACACCCAAGGTGAATGGTTTATTGAATCTCGATCGTAGTGATACACATATTCATAATATTGATGCCAAAAGATGCAAAGTTGATAATGATGGTGCAACATATTTGTGGCACTGTCGTTTAGGTCATATTGGTGTAAAGCTCATGAAGAAACTCCATGCTGATGGGCTTTTGGAATCACTTGATTATGAATCACTTGATGCTTGCAAACCATGCCTCATGGGCAAGATGACCAAGACTCCGTTCTCCGAAACAATGGAGCGAGCAACTAACTTATTGGAAATAATACATACTGATGTATGCGGTCCGATGAGTGTTGAGGCTCGCGGTGGGTATCGTTATTTTCTGACCTTCACAGATGATTTGAGCAGATATAGCTATATCAACTTGATTAAACATAAGTCTGAAACATTTGAAAAGTTCAAAGAATTTCAGAGTCAAGTGGAAAATCAACGTAACAAGAAAATAAAGTTTCTATGATCCGAGTGGAGACGGACATTTGAGTTACGAGTTTGGTCTTCATTTGAAACAATATGGAATAGTTTCACAACTCACGCCTTCTATCACAGATCCGAAGGTAAGAAATTCATTGCTAAAAATGGATACTTTCTAGAGAAGAAGCTTCTCTCAAAAGAAGTGAGTGGGAGGAAAGCAGAACTTGATGAGGTAATTGTACCTTCTCCCAAATTGGAAAGTAGTTCATCACAGAAATCAGTTCCAGTGATGCCTACACCAATTAGTGAGGAAGTTAATGATGATGATCATGAAACTTCAGATCAAGTTACTACCGAACCTCATAGGTCAAACAGAATATGTTCTGCACCAGAGTGGTACGGTAATCCTATTATGGGAGTCATGTTACTAGACCATGACGAACCCATTTAACTATGAGGAAGCGATGATGAGCCCAGATTCCGCGAAATGGTTTGTGGCCATGAAATCTGAGATGGGATCCATGTATGAGAAGAAAGTATTGACTTTGATTGACTTGCCCGATGATCAGTGAGCCATTAAGAATAAATGGATCTTCAAGAGGAAGACGGATGCTGATAGTAGTGTTCCTATCTACAAAGCTCGAATTGTCGCAAAGGTTTTCGACAAGTTCAAGGTGTTGTCTACAATGAGATTTTCTCACTAGTATTGATGCTTACAGTCTGCCTAAATCATTTTAGCAATTGCCGCATTTTATGAAATTTGGCAAATGGATGTCAAAACTGCATTCCTTAATGGATATCTCAAAGAAGATTTGTATATGATGCAACCAGAAGGTTTTGTCGATCCTAAAGGTGCTAAAAAAGTGTGCAAGCTCCAGGGATCCATTTATGGACTGGTGCAAGCCTCTCGGAGTTGGAATATATGCTTTCATAGTGTGATCAAAGCATATGGTTTTATACAGACTTGTAATGAGCCTGTATTTACAAGAAAGTGAGTGGGAGCACTACAACCTTTCTGATGAGTATATGTGAATGACATATTGTTGATCGAAAATGATGTAGAATTTTCTGGAAAGCATAAAGGAGTGTTTGAAAGGAGTTTTCAAAGAAAGACATCGGTGAAGCTTCTTACATATTGAGCATCAAGATCTATAGAGATAGATGAAGACGCTTGATAAGATTTTTCAATGAATACATACCTTGATAAGATTTTGAAGTAGTTCAAAATGGAACAGTTAAAGAAGGAGTTCTTGCCTGTGTTGCAAGGTGTAAAGTTGAGTAAGACTCAAAGCCCGACCATGGCAGAAGATAGAGAGACAATGAAAGTCATTCCCTATGACTCAGCCATAGGTTCTATAAAGTATGCCATGCTGTGTACCAAACCTATTGCATACCCTGCCCTGAGTTTGGCAAGGGAGTACAATAGTGATCTAGGAGTGGATCACTGGACATTGGTCAAAAATTATCCTTAGAGGACTAAGGAAATATTTCTCAGTTATGGAGGTGACAAAGAGTTCGTTGTAAAGAGTTACGTTGATGCAAGCTTTTACACCGATCCGGATGACTCCGAGTCTCAATCTGGATACATATTGAAAGTTGGAGCAATTAGCTAGAGTAGCTCCGTGCAGAGCATTGTAGACATAAAAAATTGCAAAATACATACATATCTGTATGTGACAGACCCGTAGACTAAAACTTCTCTCACAAGCAAAACATGATCACACCTTAGTACTCTTTGTGTGTTAATCACATGGCGATGTGAACTAGATTATTGAATCTAGTATACCCTTTGAGTGTTGGTCACATGGCTATGTGAACTATATATGGGTGTTAATCACATGGTGATGTGAACTATTGGTGTTAAATCACATGGCGATGTGAACTAGATTATTGACTCTAGTGCAAGTGGGAGACTGAAGGAAATATTCCCTAGAGGCAATAATAAATTTGTTATTTATATTTCCTTATATCATGATAAATGTTTATTATTCATGCTAGAATTGTATTAACCGGAAACTTGATACATGTGTGAATACATAGACAAAACAAAGTGTCCCTAGTATGCCTCTACTTGACTAGCTCGTTAATCAAAGATGGTTAAGTTTCCTGACCATAGACATGTGTTGTCATTTCATGAACGGGATCACATCATTGGAGAATGATGTGATGGACAAGACCCATCCGTTAGCTTAGCATTATGATCATTAAGTTTTATTGCTATTTCTTTCTTCATGACTTATACATGTTCCTCTGACTATGAGATTATGCAACTCCCGAATACCGGAGGAACACCTTGTGTGCTATCAAACATCACAACGTAACTGCGTGATTACAAAGATGCTCTACAGGTGTCTCCAAAGGTGTTTGTTGAGTTGGCATAGATCAAGATTGGGATTTGTCACTCCGTGTATCGGAGAGGTATCTCTAGGCCCTCTCGGTAATGCACATTACTATAAGCCTTGCAAGCAATGTGACTAATGAGTTAGTTGCGGGGTGATGCATTACAGAACGAGTAAAGAGACTTGCCGGTAACGAGATTGAACTAGGTATGGTGATACCGACAATCGAATCTCGGGCAAGTAACATACCGATGACAAAGGGAACAACATATGTTATTATGCGGTTTGAGCGATAAAGATCTTCGTAGAATATGTGGGAGCCAATATGAGCATCCAGGCTCCGCTATTGGTTATTGACCAGATATGAATCTCGGTCATGTCTACATAGTTCTCGAACCCGTAGGGTCCACACGCTTAACGTTCGATGATGATCGGTATTATGAGTTTATGTGTTTTGATGTACCGAAGGTAGTCCGGAGTCCCGGATGAGATCACGGACATGACAAGGAGTCTCGGATAAAACTGAAGGACCGGAGGATTACCGGAACCCTCCCCCCCCCCCCCGAGAAGTTAATGGGCCACCATGGGCCTTAGAGGACAGAGGGCCGGCTAGGAGGTGACGCATGCCCCCCAGTCCGAATTGGACAAGGGGTGGGGGCGGCGCCCCCTCCTTCCCTCTCTCCCCTTCCTCCTTCCTTGCCCTCCTTGTTGGACTAGGAAAAGGGGGAACCTACTCCTAGTAGGAGTAGGATTCCCCCCCTTGGGCGCGCCCCTTGAGACCGGCCGGCCCCCTCCTCCCCTCCTTTATATACAGGGGAGGGGGCACCCCATAGACACAGAAGATATGTCTTAGCCGTGTGCGGTGCCCCCCACCATAGTTACACACCTCGGTCATATCATCGTAGTGCTTAGGCGAAGCCCTGCGCCAATAACTTCATCATCACCGTCACCACGCCGTAGTGCTGATGAAACTCTCCCTCGACCTCAACTGGATCAAGAGTTCGAGGGGCGTCACCGAGCTGAACGTGCGCAGATCGCGGAGGTGCCGTGCGTTGGGTACTTGGATCGGTTGGATCACGAAGACGTTCGACTACATCAACCATGTTACTAAACGCTTCCGCTTTCGGTCTACGAGGGTACGTGGACCCACTCTCCCCCTCTCATTGCTATGCATCTCCTAGATAGATCTTGCGTGAGCGTAGGATTTTTTTGAAATTGCATGCTCCGTGTCCCAACAATTGCAATAAATATGATCTAATCATATTAATGCTCAACGCAAACACCAAATAACTTTTATTTAGGTTCAACACTAATCCCGAAGGTAGAGGGAGTGTGCGATGGTAATCGTATCAACCTTGGAATCAACACACATTGTCACCTCGTCCTTAACTAGTCTTTTTTATTTTGCAACTCCTGTTTCGAGTTACTACTCTTAGCAACTGAACCAGTACCAAATACCGAGGGGTTAACTATAAGCACTAGTAAAGTACAGATCAATAACATGTATATCACAATATACCTTTGTTCACTTTGCCATCCTTCTTATCCACCAAGTATCTGGGGCAGTTCCACTTCCAGTGACCATTTCCTTTGCAGTAGAAGCACTCAGTTTCAGGCTTGGGCCTAGCTCTGGGCTTCTTCATGGAGTGGCAACTTGCTTGCCATTATTCTTAAAGTTCCCTTTCTTTCCCTTGCCCTTTACTTGAAACTAGTGGTCTTGTTAACCATCAACACTTGATGCTATTTCTTGATTTCCACCTTCGCCGATTTTAGTATCGTGAAGAGCTTGGGAATCGTTTTTTTATCCCTTGCATATTATAGTTCATCACAAAGTTCTAGTAGCTTGGTGATAGTGACTAGAGAACTCAGTCAATCACTATCTTATCTGGAAGATTAACTCCCACTTGATTCAAGCGATTGTAGTACCCAGACATTCTGAGCACATGCTCACTAGCTGAGCTATTCTCCTCCATCTTGTAGGCAAAGTGAGGTCCCATACCTCTCAACACGGGCACGAGTCTGAAATATCATTTTCATCTCTTGAAACATCTCATATGCTCCATGGCGTCCAAAACATTTTTGAAGTCCCGGTTCTAAGACGTAAAGCATGGTGCACTAAACTATCAAGTAGTCATCATACCGAGCTTGTCAAGCATTCATAACGTCTGCATCTGCTCTTGCAATAGGTCTGTCACCTAGCGGTGCATCAAGGACATAATTCTTCTATGCATCAATGAGAATAATCCTCAGATCATGGACCTAGTCCGCATCATTGCTACTATCATCTTTCCAACTTAGTTTTCTCTAGGATCATATCAAAATAAAACAGGGGAGCTATACGCGAGCTATTGATCTACAAAATTGATACGCAAATACTATCAGGACTAAGTTCATTATAAATTAAGTTCAATTAATCATATTACTTAAGAATTCCCACTTAGATAGACATCCCTCGAGTCATCTAAATGATCACGTGATCCAAATCAACTAAACCATGTCCGATCATCACGTGAGATGGAGTAGTCTTCAATGGTGAACATCTCTATGTTGATCATATCTACTATATGATTCACATTTGACCTTTCGGTCTCCAGTGTTCAGAGGCCATGTATGTACATGCTAGCCTCGTCAAGTTTAACCCGAGTATTCCGCATGTGCAAAACTATCTTTCACCCGTTGTATGTGAAAATAGAGCCTATCACACCCGATCATCACATGTTGTCTCAGCACGACGAACTGTCGCAACGGTGTAAATTCAGGGAGAACACTTATACCTTGAAATTTTAATAAGGGATCATCTTATAATGCTACCGCCGTGCTAAGCAAAATAAGATGCATAAAAGATAAACATCACATGCAATCAAAATATGTTACATGATATGGCCATCATCATCTTGTGCCTTTGATCTCAATCTCCAAAGCACCGTCATGATTTCCACCGGCTTGACACCTTGATCTCCATCGTAGCGTTGTTGTCGTCCCGCCAACTGTTGCTTCTACAACTATTGCTAACGCAGAGTGATAAAGTAAAGCAATCACATGGCGTTTGCATTTCATACAATAAAGCGACAACCATAAGGCTCCTGCCAGTTGCCAATAACTTTTACACAACATGATCATCTCATACAACAACGTATATCACATCATGTCTTGACCATATCCCATCACAACATGCCCTGCAAAAATAGGTTAGACGTGCTCTACTTTGTTGTTGCAAGTTTTACGTGGCTGCTGTCGTGGTTCTAAGTCTAACAGTAGAATGGGGGGTAGGTATGGAGAGGCAAGATCCTAGCTATGGAGTAGTTGTATACGCAAGGGATTTACGAGTTCAGGCCCTTCTCGGAGGAAGTAATAGCCCTACGTCTCGGAGCCCGGAGGCAGTCGACTGGATTATATGCGTATGTGTTACAGGGGTGCGAACCCTTCTACCTGTGGAGGGGGGTGGCTTATATAGAGTGCGCCAGGACCCCAGCCAGCCCACGCAGTAGAGGGTTTAAGGTGCGTTAAAGCTAGGCGTTACTGGTAACGCCTTACATAAAGTGCCATTAAGATCATAAATACTATTTAACTACGTAACGCTTGGGGCACCGAGTGGCTCTTGGACTCCTGGTGGTCGAGTGGGTCTTCATGGTCGAGTGTCTTTGAATCTGTCGAGTAGAAACCTACCAGGTCGACTGGAAGGCTGCTTCTCTTGTGAGTGTCCTTGTGGAGGGTACCTTTGGGCAGGTCTGTGACCCTATCCTAGGTACATGACTTCATCATTAGCCCCCGAATGGATCGAGGTTTGACTGAGGGAGGAGTTGATAATCTTTCCGACCTGTTCTTCGTGTTGTGAGTGCGTCTTACTCTGGATCAACGACCTTTTAGTGATGGCATCAACTTCTCTTTCAGTCGCCTTGATCCATTCCTCACGTTTGTCGAGTGAACTCCACGAACTTGAGGATTTCCGAGCGACGGATCGGAGGAAATCTGCTATCTGACGAGTTGCTCTGCGGTTAGCGGATTTCACGGGATCCGAATTTTGGGAAGCGCGCGAAGCGGAGAAAATTGTGGCACTCGGATGGGATAAGACGATGACGCCTCGATCTTGGCGCCGCCTTTTTCGCCACGTATCGTATGCGGCGCTGTTCTTGGGATTGTGACGGGATTGCACAGGCCTACCGGTCAGCCACTCGGAAGCGGCTCCATATAAAGCGTTGGACAGGGCATTTTGAACAGTGCGACCCCAATTTTCTCCTCCCTCCGCCTCCAAACCTTCTCGCTGCGCTCTTCGCCTGTCCAGCGCCGCAGCTCGGTACTTGCTTCACCGGCGACCATGGTGAAGGAGAAGACCGCAGCCCTGGAATGGGTGAAGAAGGCGGCGGCGAAGGCCAAGGGGAGAGCGCCCAGTCGGGGCGGATCCTCTTCGCGGTCCAAGCTGCCGCAAGGCTGGGTCCAAGGAGATTGGATCCGCTCGACCATCACCGAAAAGGATCTCATCGATATGGCCAATGAAGGACTGATCCCCCATGGGTCGGCGAGGCTTCCGGGTACGGAGTGGCAACCGCAGCCTGAAGAGGGTGAGTGTGTCCTCCTGGCCACCAATGTAGATCGGGGGTTTTCTCTGCCGCCAAATCCTTTTATCCGGGGGTTTTTGAACTTTTTTGGAGCGCAACTCCATCATTTCACTCCAAACTCCATTGTCTATCTTGCATCTTTCATTTCGCTATGCGAGAACTTCTTGGGTTGTCGACCGCACTGGGGTCTCTTCAAGCACATATTCACCTGTCGCTCTCAGACGGTGAAGAAAACGAACCCGAATGACGAGAGGACCCAAGTAATCCAGATGTGTGGGGGACTCGGGGTCCAGATGAGGGGGAAGAGCGCCTTTCCGGCTATGACTCTCCCTGACTCGGTTAGAGGGTGGCAGTCGACCTGGTTCTAGTGCCAAGACCAGCCGACGTCGGGGCAGTCGACTGGGCTCCCTCCTTTCTCCATGAGTCGAGTGAACAAGCCATCTTCTCTGAAAGTGTTACCAGAGGAGAAGGCCCAAGTAAAGTTGCTGATGGAGCATGTAGTCCAGCTTATTCGCGACGGGGTGACTGGCATGGATCTCCTGGAGGTTTTCCTCCGACGGCGTATTCAGCCACTCCAATACCGAGGTCATACGATGTGGATGTACTCTGGTATGGATGATACCACTTGGGTCCATCCAGAGGAGGTCGATGACGCCACGCTGGAGAAGTGGATGACTGCCATCATAGGAAACAAAGACAACCCTCATGGAGCTAGGAGGATTCCACCACTCGACCGGAGTTACCAACTGCACAAGGTATAACCACTTATCTCCTAATCGTGATTCTGCTGCATTCATTCTGTTTTGATGCTAATTCGTCGACTGACTTTCGCCTTGTTTTGTTGTCTTCTAGGTCACCACTGAGATGTATTCGATGCCCAACGGGGCGCAGGAAACAGTAGAAGAAGAAGAAGGAAGTGGAGGTGAAAGTCCGGAGGAATGGGAGTCCAACGGCGAGGAGGATGAGGAGGATGATAGCTCTGATGACGAGGAGGAGGAGGAGGAAGAGGAGGAAGACGTCGATCCTCCTCGCTCGGAGGGAAGGTCCAAGTTGATGCATGACCCGGCGGCCGGGCGCGGTAAAGTTGTTGTGCCCACTGGGCAGTCGACGAAGCGACCTAGGACAACTTCCCCTGCGCCGACTGAGAAACCGCCGAAGCAACCTCGGGCGACATCGTCAAAGCCGGCAAAGGCCCTGCCCAAGATGCGAATGGTCATCCCCACCATCTCCGGGTAACCAACAGTACCTTGTATTTCCTTATTCAACATGAGTGAACTTTTGGTCGACTTGATGACTGATCAGCCGATTCTTGAAATCTACAGCGCCGCTACCTCCGAGACTTCAGCCAAGCACGAAGATCAGCAAATGGAGGATGCTGCCACCTCCAACCTTGGTAAGATCTCCGAGGTTTCGCTTTTAGTCGAGTGGAGCTTTTAGTCGATTAGACTTCCATGTTTACTTCTGAATCTTTCTTGTAGTTCCGCCTCACGTCATTGATCTCCCCGATGATGACGAGGAAGCGCCATTAAGGAAGAGGCAGAACAAGAAAGTGCCTGCTGGCAAGACTGCTCCAGTCGCGGCGATTCCTGAGACGCTGATTTCCGAGGGAGGCAACCCCACTCGGACTTTTGTGTCTTTCGATGTACCGCTGACAAGTGCCCAACCCACTTCGTCGTCTGCTGATCCACCATCTCTCTTTGCTATACACCACATCCCGGAAGACCAAGTGAGTGCTGCTAAGGAGGCCATACGCCAGGCAGCGATCATGATGGAGCAAGTGAAAGCGGTCCGAGAGGCTAGTCAGGCGGCCTATGATGCTAGTTCAGCTCTCGAGCAATGTCCAAGTAAGTCAATCGTTGCTTGCTTTGTTAGGATATGCTACCTGAAACTGCTTCCTTTTGGAGATTTCCATATCTGTACACCCACTGGGTGGGTGTGTCGATTGAACTTTTGTGGGGGCACGCTGAGTGCACCTAGTGGGTGTAGTCCCCGAGACTATGGTCGACTGCGTGCAGTCGGGTATAGTCTTTATGCTGTGAACTTCTTCACTCGACCTAGACGGACCAAGTCGAATGGAACCGTAAACCGGTGGGGGCACGCTAAGTGCACCCACTGGGTGTAGTCCCCGAGACTATGGTCGACTGCGTGCAGTCGACTATAGTCTAAAGAACTGTTTTTTTACTGCGGCTGACCGCTGACAATTAGCCATGGTTTTAGAATCATAACCTTTTTGCCTCTTTTGGTCGACTGGTCGAACCAAATTGGTAAACCAGTGGGGGCACGCTGAGTGCACCCGCTGGGTGTAGTCCCCGAGACTACTATCGAATGTTTTGATTCGACTGTAGTCTTAGAAATGCTACTATTTTTCCTTAATCACTCGGAAGTGATCTGTCTTTGATGTCTTTTGTTGGTTGACTCTTTGTAGAAATCTTGCGAGCTTGTGGCTCGCTATACTGAGTTAGAGAACAAGCAGATCCAGCTCAACCTCGATTTGAAGCTTGCTCAGGACAATTTGCAGAAGGCAAAGAATGAAGCAAAAGGTATGGTTGGTGAGAATTTTTGACGACTGTGTTTGTTTTTCTGTTCATTCTCAACTCTGTTCTCATTGTTGCTTTGCAGATAAACTGGAAGAGACTTTGAAGAAGAAGGACCTTGACCTTGCAGAGGCACAGAAGGTGGCTTTGGAGAAAACAAAGCTCACTGAAGAGTGCCTCAGTCGACAAACTTGAAGATGAAAATGCCAAGCTGAAAGCCGCTCTTGACGCGGCTAACAAGGAAGTTAGTCGACTGAAGAACGACAAGATTGTTCTGTCTGACAAGGCTGGCCAACTAGCGGGGAAGCGAAAACGACACGGAGATTTATCTTGGAGGGCTCGCCAAGAAGCTATTTCTCATGCTTGAAGGTAATCTCTTTTATCCGACTGTCTTGCTCTCACCGGCTCATCACATGATCGTTATTTTGAGTCCGAGCTGTGTTTTCAGAATTCTGCCAAAACTTTGAAGAAGAAACCAGTCGAGTGGAAACCAGCTTGGACCCCATCAACTCTCCCGTGAAGGACGAAGCTGCTATGAATGTGCTCGATCGAGTCTCGCGTTGCTAGCGTGGTGGATTATCTTGCTCGACCGAAAGTTGCGATGTCGCAGATCGACTCGACTCTCGGCGTAATGCAGACTCTTCAGAATGACCTTGAATCCCTGATGACTCGACTGAATGAGATTCCAATTCGAGTGCAAGAATGGAAAAAGTCTTCTGCCAGGTGTGGTGCTGATGTTGATCTATCTCTGGTTCGTGTCCACTGCAAAGAAGCGCAAGAGGACAAGCTGGTGTCTCTCAAGGTTGCTAATACCAGGAAGCACGACTTCAGATCTTTCATGGAGACTTTCATCGTTGTTGCTACCCGTATTGCCGACGGAATCGACCTCGACCAGTTTGTTGCACCTTCCAGTCCTCCGCCGGAGGAGTAAAAAACTTCTAAGTCCCACTTTAAATTTGCCTCAGAATGCCGAGTGGTTTTTGTAACCGATAAACTTTAACAGGCTTAATGCCTGAGCACCTTTGGATCCGTAGGACGTTTATCCGAACTTGATTTATCCTTTAACATGCTTTGTTTGCCTTCGAGAGAACTTTATTCCTCATTCGGAAGATATTCCGTTGAAATTCCAGTCGACTTGTGCTTCATCTATCTTGCAGGTAGAGATGGAACACAGACTGCGACTGAACTTGTTGTCCTTGCGGATTGGGATGAACCGCACGTTGTACTTGTGGCGAAGCTCTGAAGGAGGAGGTAGCAGTCGGCCTGCACCTCGTCGTCCTTGCGGATTGGGATGGACCGCACGTTGTACTTGTGGCGAAGCTCCAAAGGAGAAGGTAACAGTCGACCTGCACCTCGTCGTCCTTGCGGATTGGGATGAATTCCTTACTTAGGCGATCACTGGGCTGCAGCTAAGCCTCCGAGTGGGAGGTTTGCTCTCCACTCGGTAGGATTTTTATTACTTAGGCGAGCACTAGGCTGCTGCTAAGCCTCCGAGTGGGAGGTTTGCTCTCCACTCGGTAGGATTTCTATTACTTAGGCGTAGCTGGGCTGCAGCTTAAGCCCCGAGTGGGAGGTTTGCTCACCACTCGGTAGGATTTCTATTACTTAGGCGAGCACCTGGCTGCAGCTAAGCCCCGAGTGGGAGGTTTGCTCACCACTCGGTAGGATTTCTATTACTTAGGCGAGCACGGGCTGCAGCTAAGCCCCGAGTGGGAGGTTTGCTCACCACTCGGTAGGATTTCTATTACTTAGGCGAGCACCTGGCTGCGGCTAAGCCCCGAGTGGGAGGTTTGCTCTCCACTCAAGAGGATTTTTATTATTTTGGATGTTAAGGCTAATCCTTGGGCGTTGTAAGCCCCGCGTGGGAGGTGTGCTCCCCACTCGGTCGGATCTCTATGCCCTAGGCGAGCACTGGGCTGCAGCTAAGCCCCCGAGTGGGAGGCTGACTCGCCACTCGATAGGATTTTGGATACTTAGGCGAGTACTTGGACTGCAGCTAAGCCTCCGAGTGGGAGACTGGCTCGCCACTCGGTAGGATTTTGAATACTTAGGCGAGTACTTGGACTGCAGCTAAGCCTCCGAGTGGGAGGCTGGCTCGCCACTCGGTAGGATTTTGAATACTTAGGCGAGTACTTGGACTGCAGCTAAGCCTCCGAGTGGGAGGCTGGCTCGCCACTCGGTAGGATTTTGAATACTTAGGCGAAGCGGATTCTCAGCTAAGCCCCCAAGTGAGAGACTGGCTCGCACTCGGAAAGGATTTTTTTACGAACTTAGGCGAATCGGATTCGCAACTAAGCCACCCACTGGGGGAAATTTCAACAAAAAGCAATAACAATCCTTTGGGAAAATTATAACATTCTTGTCTTAGATAAACAAACTACAAAAGTACTTTTATTACATCTCAACCGAGTGAGTTTTAAGTGTAAAAGGGGCGGAGCAGCTCCGCGTTCAAGCTCGAGGCTCGTCGATCTGGCGATCAACGTTGTAGAGATGATATGCTCCGTTGTGGAGGACTCTTGTGACGATGAAGGGACCTTCCCAAGTGGGGGCGAGCTTGTGTGGTTTCTGTTGATCCACTCGGAGGACCAAATCTCCCTCTTGGAAGGCTCGACTCTTCACATTTCTGGCATGGAATCGACGCAAGTCTTGCTGATAGATAGTCGAGCGGATCAGGGCCATTTCTCTCCTGTTCCAAGAGGTCGATTTGCATCTTGCCGGGCTTGTTCTGCTTCTTCTTCAGAGTATAGCTCGACTCGAGGCGCATTGTGAAGCAGGTCACTCGGCAGAACTGCTTCATCTCCATAGACCAGGAAGAATGGAGTTCTCCTAGTCGACCGATTAGGAGTGGTCCTCAATCCCCAGAGAACTGATGGAAGTTCGTCGACCCAAGCTCCTGCTGCGTGCTTAAGATCACGCATCAGCCGTGGTTTCAACCCTTTGAGAATGAGGCTGTTTGCTCATTCTACTTGTCCATTCGACTGAGGATGAGCCACTGAAGCATAATCGACCCGCGTGCCTTGAGAGGCGCAGAAGGATTTGAACTTGTCATTATCAAAGTTGGACCCATTGTCGGTGATGATGCTATGCGGAACTCCATATCTGAATATCAACTCTCTGATGAAACTGATAGCAGTGCATGCATCGAGGTTCTTGATGGGCTTGGCTTCGATCCACTTGGTGAACTTGTCAACTGCTACTAGCAAATGAGTGAAGCCGCTTCTGCCAGTTCTCAACGGTCCAATCATGTCCAATCCCCAAACAGCGAAGGGCAGACGATGGAATGGTCTTAAAGGCTGAGGCGGGCTTGTGCGACATGTTGGAATAGAACTGACATCCTTCACACTTGTCAACTATTTCTTTTGCCATTTCATTTGCTTTCGGCCAGTAGAAATCCCGGGCTTTCGGTATGCTTTTAGCCACAATGGTCCGAGAGGACGATGATGGCCACAGTGGTCCCCGAGTGGATATCCTCAAGAATTATCTCGACCTCTTACGGCGTGATACACTTACGGCCGACTCCATCCACGCTTTCTTCGAACAACCGTCCCTTGATCACTTGTAAAGGCCTTGGATCGCTCGGACGATCTGTCGAAACCTCTTCTTCATTCTCCGGGAGCTCTTTCCTTAGGATATATGCAATGTACGGCCTTTGTCGGTCGGGAGTGATGAACACCACTTCCATAATTAGGTCGACCACGGCTGGGACCTCAACTTCAGTTGGATCATTGGCACTCTTTTGCTGCGGGGCTTCTTCCGTGAAAGGATCCTCCTGCACTGAAGGTGCATGAATGTGCTCAAAAATACATTATCGGGAATGGCTTCCCTTTTGGATCCTATCTTCGCCAAATCATCCATGACTTGATTTTTCGATCCGGGTATATGATGAAGCTCTAACCCTCGAATTTCTTCTCCACTTTTCTCAACGTGCATTACAATAACCTGTCATAGCTGGGCTTCGACATCCCACTCCTTCATCACTTGATTAACAACCAGATCCGAGTCGTCAGAGACCATAAGGCTGACGGACGCCGAGTGAAATGGCCATGCGCAACCCATACAGAGTGCTTCATATTACGCTTCGTTGTTGGAAGAATCAAAGTGAATCTGGAGAACATACTTGAGCCTATCTCCTCGGGGAAACTAATACAACCCTCGCACTGTAACCGGCCCAAAGATCTTGGAACCGATTTAAAAAACATAGTCCGTTGTTTCGAGTGAACTTGAGTCGGAAGCTGTTGTTCAGTCCACTCGGCGAGGAAATCTGCTATTGCTTGGGACTTGATGGCTTTCTTTGCCTCGAATTTGATATCAAGGGGAAGGAGTTCAATCGCCCATTTTGCCACTCGACCAGTTGCATCTCTGTTGTGAAGAATTTCCGACAAAGGGCCGTCGCTGAGGACTGTAATGGAATGATCAGAGAAATAATGAGCAACCTTCTTCGTGGTCATATAGATCCCATAAACAAGCTTCTGATAGTGAGGGTATCTTTGCTTTGATGGGGTCGATACTTGAAAGATAATAAACTCGGCGTTGAACTTTGAAGGCTTTTCCTTCTTCCCGCTCGACCGTAAATGCAGATCTTGACGACTTGTCCAAAGGGCTGCAATGTAAAGCAGCAAAGGCTCTTTGCTGATTGGAGCAGCAAGCACCGGTTGGTGGAGAGCGAGCTTTGAGCTCTGCAAACGCTGCATCAACTTCTAGATTCCACTCGAACTTGTCTGACTTCTTCATCAGTCGGTAAAGAGGCAATGCTTTTTCACCGAGGCGAGAGATGAATCGAATTAAAGCGGCCAAGCATCCAGTAAGTTTCTGGACATCGTGCACACGCACCGGGCGCTTCATTCGAAGTATGGTGCCAACCTTTTCTTCTGAGATTGGCAAATGTTTCAGCAAGGTCAGTCAACAGGTCGGAACCCTTTCGTGACTTGACCACTATATCATCCATGTACGCTTCCACATTCCGACTGATTTGAGTGAGCAAACACTTCTGAATCATCCTCATGAATGTGGCTCCGGCATTCTTGAGACCGAATGGCATGGTGACATAACGAAGCACCTGAATGGAGTGATGAACGCTGTTTTAATCTCATCGGGTCCATACAGACGGATCTGATGGTACCCGGAATAGGCGTCTAAAAAAGACAAGCTCTCACATCCCGCAGTTGAGTCGACTATTTGGTCGATGCGAGGAAGAGGGAAATGATCTTTCGGGCAGGCCCGATTGATATGCCTGAAATCGATGCACATTCGCAATGACTTGTCCTTCTTGGGGACCATGACGACATTGGCGAGCCACTCGGAGTGGTAG
Source organism: Aegilops bicornis (assembly GCA_021605145.1). Lineage (NCBI taxonomy): Eukaryota > Viridiplantae > Streptophyta > Magnoliopsida > Poales > Poaceae > Aegilops > Aegilops bicornis. The sequence continues at coordinate 655,103,422 of CM038672.1, read as the reverse complement.
ATCTCTCGGATGAACTCTGCTGCTAAGAGCCGAGCCACCTCCTCACCAATGGCCTTTCTCTTCTGGACGGTGGACCGCCGAAGATACACTTTAACCGGTTTGAATTTTGGGTCGACTCGTAGGCGATGCTCAGCCAGCCCACAGGAACACGGCATGTCGTGAGCTTCCATGCAAAGATGTCCCAGTTCTCACGGAGGAACTGGATGAGCGCTTCTTCCTATTTTGAGTCGAGTGTTGTTGAGATGTTGGTCGGAGCAGCATTGGGATCGGTCGGGTGAATGTGAACCTGTTTCGTCTCACCAGTCGACTGAAATGCTGACTCCGTAGCAGGCTTCTTAGCTCGCAACAAATCACTCGGATCTGCAGTTTTCTGATACTCTTGTAGCTCTACCACTGCCAACTGAGCATCAGCGATCTTAGAGCCTTTCTGGAAGCACTCTTCTGCTTTCTTCCGATTGCCCGTGACAGTGATCACGCCCTTGGGACCAGGCATCTTCAATTTAAGATACACGTAACATGGTCGGGCCATGAAACGTGCATAAGCTGGCCTTCCCAGGATAGCGTGATAAGCGCTCTGGAAATCCACGACCTCAAAGGTCAACTTTTCTTTCCGGAAATGCTTCGAATCACCAAAAACTACATCGAGAGCAATTTGGCCGAGTGATTCAGCCTTCTTTCCAGTAATGACTCTGTGGAAGCTCATGTTACTGGTACTGATTCTGGACATCGGAATTCCCATCCCTTTCAACGTCTCCGCGTACAATATGTTCAAGCCACTACCACCATCCATCAGGACTTTGGTCAGTCGAGTGCCCTCAACAACTGGGTCGACCACCAATGCTTGCCTCCCAGGGGTGGCAATGTGCGTCGGGTGACCAGACTGGTCGAATGTGATGGCGGTCTGGGACCATTTCAGATAATTGGGAGTCGCCGGAGCAACCAAGTTCAGTTCCCGATTGATAACCTTCAATCGACTTTTGCTTTCGACGTCAGCAAATATCATCAGGGTGGAATTGACCTGGGGATATCCGCCATCGCTGTCATCTCTGTCCTCAACTTTGTCTGTTTCCTTATCCTTAAACCTTGAGTTGTTTCCCTTGGAACTGCTGAATCAAGAGCCGACACTGTCGAGTGGTATGTTTCGGGTAAATGAGTTTACCCTCTTCATCTTTCTTTTTATGAATATGACATGGCAAATCCAACACGTCGTTTCCATCCTGCTCTTTCACCTTCTTGGGGTTCCAAGGACCCTTGGGTTTCCCCTTGAACTTTCCTGGGGTCACGGCCAAGGCCTCTCCGGGAGCAGCTGGCTCGGCTTTGCGCTCGCTCCGACCGAATTTCCTCCGCCGGCCTCATTGGCGGCCGATTTATATTTACCACTCCGGAGCCGATCCTCTTCTTCACCATTTGTAAACTTGGTGGCAATCTCCATCATCCGACTCAGGGTCATATCTCCGGTTCGACCAAATTTCAAACTCAACTCTCTGTTTTTGACGCCTTCTTTGAAGACACAGACTGTCTGGTGGTTAGATACATTCTCAACTGTGTGGTGCAAAGTGATCCACCTCTGGATATAATCTCTCAAAGTTTCACTCGACTTTTGCACACACGACTGCAATCGCGGTCAAACCTGCTGGTCGTTTGCAAGTTCCTTCAAATGTCCTGACAAAAACTCGGGCAAGATCTTCCCAAGTGTAAATACTGCTGGGTGCTAACTGATTCAGCCACGCCCTGGCTGAACCCTCCAACATAAGAGGCAAATGCTTCATGGCTACTTCATCGTTGCCACCGCCGATCTGAACAGCCACTCGGTAATCTTCAAGCCAAGTGTCAGGCTTGGATTCACCAGTGAACTTACTGACTCCAGTCGCCAACCTGAAGTTGGGAGGAATCACCGCGGCTCTGATGGCTCTGCTGAAACACTCTGGTCCCGAGACATGAACTCTGCTGCTGGAAGGAACATCTCTATCATGGTCGTCTCGGTGAGCTCTGTTCCTGTCGACCAAACCTTGAACGATAATAGACCTCGCATCAAAGCCTGGTTCCCTGGGGTTGACTGGAACTCTTCGCCCAACACTGTGCTGGCGTGTGTCGTCCTGCTGCCAACGAGCGTATGATCCACCCCTTGAGGGAGGAGTGGGCACTCGACATCGATCGTTGCGATCGAATCGGTGCTCATACTGCTCGCGGCCCTTGTATTGATCATCATGCCGGCCCCCACGTTCCTCACGCCTTAGGGGCGATCTCGGACTATGGGCCGACTGGACTGAATTCGCAGCGACGGATCGTCTGTGAACCCTATTCCGCGACTGGGATACAACTGAGTTTTGATCTCCTGCCGCCCGGAGCAGATCCCAGATTTGCTGCAAACCTCTACCCAGCTCCGACTGGGAAGGCTGAATTGACTCTGCTATACGGGCGGCAGCTGCTAAATTCTGAATCGGAGTTCGATATACCTGAGTTGGCGGTTGAAAGAGCTGACGTCGACTGGATTCTGGAACCCTTGGTCGCGTGCGCTCATCGAGTACTCGCTGAAGATTCTCCAGTCGAGTGCGCTCAGCCAGGTTGGCCAAGCACGCATCCTCCAAGGCACGAGCCTTGGGGCTTTCTCCAACGATAGGAGTGTGAAGTGCATCCATGTTCCGACGGCGAAGCTCCTCCCTCTAGAGTGAAGTGAGGGGCTCGGGCAGGTACTCTTCGTGGGCTTGCTCTAGATCGCCTCCACCGTCACCTACGTTGGTGCGGGTGAATCCGGGGGGGACTGCGTGGTCCATCGACCATCAGAACCTCCGCCGCCGGGTCACTGCTATCGCATTCGGACGCAGTCTCTGCGGAGCCAGTCGAACAGGCCGTAGAGAGATTCGTCGGGCTCGATCGCCGCGACTTGGGGGGTGGCCGACTGGCGGGCCACTGCATGCCTCACCCACCGTTGAAGCCTCGACCGACTGGAACGCTTGCGCCGGTGGGAGACTGGGAGTGAAGTCGGCGCAGGAGCCGACCCATACTGGGTCGACGGTTGCCGCAGGAGGACGTCGCGGACACACGCGCGGAAGTGCGTCGCCCATGGACGGGAGCTGGCCCACGCCGAGTGGAGCCTCCTGAAGCCAAGCGGAGTCGTCGGGCGCATTTAACGTGAGCTCACCGAGACGGATCTCGTGGCCGTCGACCAGAACTCCCCCTGAAACCATGATGTAGGAGATCGAAAGAATCCCAACTTCTCCAACAAATCGCTAGAACACCTGCCCCACGGTGGGCGCCAACTGTCGTGGTTCTAAGTTTGACAAGAGAATGGGGGTAGGTATGGAGGCAAGATCCTAGCTATGGAGTAGTTGTATACGCAAGGGATTTACGAGTTCAGGCCCTTCTCGGAGGAAGTAATAGCCCCACGCCTCGGAGCCCGGAGGCGGTCGATCGGATTATATGCGTATGAGTTATAGGGGTGCGAACCCTTCTACCTGTGGAGGGGGGTGGCTTATATAGAGTGCGCCAGGACCCCAGCCAGCCCACGTAGTAGAGGTTTTAAGGTGCGTTAAAGCTAGGCATTACTGGCAACGCCTTACATAAAGTGCCATTAAGATCATAAAGACTATTTAACTACAGACCATTTGGGCACCGAGTGGCTCTTGGACTCCTGGTGGTCGAGTGGGTCTTCATGGTCGAGTGTCTTTGAATCTGTCGAGTGGAAACCTACCAGGTCGACTGGAAGGCTGCTTCTCTTGCGAGTGTCCTTGTGGAGGGTACCTTTGGGCAGGTCTATGACCCTACCCCAGGTACATGACTTCATTAGCTGCTACGGGCTTCTAGTAAGAACCGTTGTTACCTACGCATCAAAACCACAACGGTGATTTATCAAGTTTGTTGTTTTAACCTTCAACAAGGACCCGCCGCAGTCAAATTCGATTTAACTAAAGTTGGAGAAACAGACACCCGCCAGCCACCTTTATGCAAAACTAGTTACATGTCTGTCGGTGGAACCGGTCTCATGAACGTGGTCATGTAAGGTTGGTCCGGGCCGCTTCATCCAACAATACTGCCGAATCAAAATAAGACATTGTTGGTAATCAGTATGACGATCACCGCCCACAACTCTTTGTGTTCTACTCATGCATATCATCTACGCATAGACCTGGCTCGGATGCCACTGTTGGGAAACATAGCATGCAATTTGAAAAAAATTCCTACGCTCACGCAAGATCTATCTAGGAGATGCATAGCAATGAGACGGGGAGAGTGTGTCCATGTACCCTCGTAGACCGAAAGCAGAAGCATTTGACAACGCGGTTGATGTACTCGAACTTCTTCTCGTTCCGACCGATCAAGCACCGAACATATGGCACCTCCGAGTTTTGCACACGTCCAGCTCGATGAGGTCCCTCGAACTTTGGATCCAGCAAAGTGTCAAGGAGAGTATGTCAGCACGACGGCGTGGTGATGGTGATGGTGAAGTAATCCGCGTAGTGCTTCGCCTAAGCACTACGTGAATAGGACCGGAGGCGTAAACTATGGAGGGGGCGCCGCACACGGCTAGGAATCAATATTGTGTGTTCTACCGGTGCCCCCCCCCCCACACACACATATTATATATAGGTGGGAGAGGGAGAGGGGCAGCAAGGGGCAGCCCTAGTAGGAGTAATCCTACTTGGCTGCCTCCCACAAGTCGGCCTCCCCCCTTCCATAAGTGTCGGAGCGGGAAGGAAAGAGAGGGGGGAGAGAAGGGAAGGGGGAGGCCGAATCCTCCCCTTTCATTTCTCCCTTACCCTCCTTCCTTCTCCTCCTATTTGGCCTATATGGGGGCGCACCAGCCCACCAGGGGCTGGTTTGTCCCGCCCTTGGCCCAATAAGGCCCATATCTTTGCCGAGGGGTGCCCGGAACCCCTTCCGGTGACCCGATACCTACCCGGTACCCCCAGAATACTTTCTGGTGTCTGAATACTATCGTCCTATATATGAATATTTACCTCTCGACCATTTAGAGATTCCTCGTCATGTCCGTGATATCATCCGGGACTCCGAACAACATTCGGTCACCAAATCACATAACTCAAAAAATATAAATCGTCATCGAACGTTAGGCGTGCGGACCCTACGGGTTCGAGAACTATGTAGACATGACAGAGACACCTCTCCGGTCAATAACCAATAGCGGAACTTGGATTCTCATATTGGCTCCCACATATTCTATGAAGATCTTTATCGGTCGAACTGTTATGACAACATAAGTTATACCCTTTGTCATCGGTATGTTACTTGCCCGAGATTCGTCGTCGGTATCATCATACCTAGTTCAGTCTCATTACCGGCAAGTCTCTTTACTCGTTCCATAATACATCATCCCGTAACTAACTCATTAGTCACATTGCTTGCAAGGCTTATTATGATGTGCATTACCGAGAGGGCCCAGAGATACCTCTCCGATACTCGGAGTGACAAATCCTAATCTTGATCTATGCCAACCCAACAAACACCTTCGGAGATACCTGTAGAGCATCTTTATAATCACCCAATTACGTTGTGACGTTTGATAGCACACAAGGTATTCCTCCGGTATCCAGAAGTTGCATAATCCCATAGTCGAAGGAATATGTATTTGACATGAAGAAAGCAATTGCAATAAAACTGAACGATCAACATGCTAAGCTAACGGATGGGTCTTGTCCATCACATCATTCTCCTAATCATGTGATCTCATTCATCAAATGACAACACATGTCTATGGTTAGGAAACTCAACCATATTCGATTAACGAGCTAGTCTAGTAGAGGCTTACTAGGGACACAGTGTTTTGTCTATGTATTCACACATGTATCAAGTTTCCGGTTAATACAATTCTAGCATGAATAATAAACATTTATCATGATATAAGGAAATATAAAATAACAATTTTATTATTGCCTCTAGGGCATATTTCCTTCATGGACATGATAAACCCCTCTGTGATGGTGTCTAGATTGGATCTGGTGGTTCTAGAACTTGCGTCGGCTAAAATTGGTTTTCGTCGACTCCCCTAGGGTTTCTGGAATAATGGGGTATTCATAGAGCAAAGAGACGGTTCAGGTTAATTAGCTACTGGACCCCACCTGTCATAGGAAATTAACTAATCTAATTAAGTTTTAATTATAAATATGTTTTAGTTAACCTAATATGAGGTGGGGCCCGCATGTCAGTGGCTGGGGGCTGCCCAGTCATCACAGTTGACAAGGTCAACTGGTCAACTGGGGGCTAGGGGCCCCACTAGCAGTGACCCAGGGGGTGGCCACAGGCCACGCGTGACAAGTTGCGTTCAAACCGTGGAAGCCTTCCGTGTTGTCTGGTGGTGGTGTTGGACCAAAAGGTAATCGGAAACGGGGCCGCGACGAACTACGGCGGCAGCTCGTACGGGACCTCGATGGGGAAGCTCGTGTGCACGCTCCTCGGGCTCCTACCATTGAGTAGGCCTCTGGCCTTTTTTGCATGAACCACCACGCGGGAATAAGTATGGGCACTTTGCGTCGTATGCATCAGCCGAAGCTTTCCGGACGTCAGCGACTGAGTGGTGCGCGCCGGGTTGGACTGCGTAAGCTCCTGCCTTGTTAAAGTAGGTAGGTAGGTCTGCTCACCGCCCGGGTATGCAACGTGCAGGAGTGCAAAAGGCGATGGGCCCAAGACCCCTGCGTGCTTAGGATTTATGTCGGGGGTTGGTTGCGACATATGCCAAAGGATGGCTTATCATGGTGGGAGCGAGTAGAACGTCGCCGGTGCCCGGAAGCGGGATGAGGCGTAGACACGAACGCCGGCAGATTTTACCTGTGTTCGGGCTCTCCTAGGAGATAACACCCCTAGTCCTGCTCTGCGGGGTCTCCGCATGATCACTAGTGAGTACAATGGTGCTCCTCGAGCTGTATGCTAGAGGTAGAAGAAAGCAGGACTCGCTCTATCCCTTCTCTATGTATGAGTCCAGGTCTAACAGGTTGGGAACCCTTTGCATGGGTGCCCTGGGGGGTTTATATAGGCCTAACCCCCAGGGGTACAACGGTAATTTGGCCGGGTGTAGGACCCGGCTGTCAGCGTCTCTGGTCGCCGGCTTCTCCGCCGGCCGCTGGGGCCCGCCGCCTGGTGGGCCCTGCCGGCTGGTCTGCTATAGAGCCGACAGGCTGCCTCCGCCGCTCGCCGGTCTGGCCAGCTGCTCGTTACTGTAGCCGTAATGCTAATGAAGCATGCTTGGTCGGGGAGGCGTGGCTACAGTCCCGCCGTCTGGTGGGAGATCACTGTAGCCACACCGTGTCTCGCCTGGTTAATGGTGCACGGACTTCGAGGGAGGAGTGGGCCGCCTGCTAGAGACCGACCTCCCTCGGGTCCGACTGGTCAAGTTGTGCCGCCCTCCGGGCTCTCGCTGCCTGGTAGGGCCCGCCGCCTGCAGGCCGTACCGACAGGACGTCGTGGGAGCAGGGCTCCGCCTGATTGGGGTGACGTCAAGGGTGGCGTGGCAATAGTGCCGCATCGTGCGGAGATCTCCGCCTGTATGGGGCACTGTGGCCGCGCTGTGCCTTAGATATGGGGTGATGGGCTACACTGTAGCCACATCCTGTCTTGTCTTCTTAATGGGGGCGCAGACTTTGAGAGCGTCGTGGGCCGCCTGCTAGGAGTCGGCCCATCTTGGGGCCGTCCTCCGGTGCTTGGCCGTCTTCTGGCAGCCGGCCGCTTGATCCAGCCGTACACTAGAAGGCGGCGCTTCATCCTTGATGCTTGAGGGGCGCAGCTGGCCCGATGTCTTGAAATGCTTAGGGACTCGGGTTAGGCTACCCGTGGCCCATTACTCCGACAGTAGTCCCCGAAGCTGGTGAGGCGTCGCGGCCGATAAGTCGAGGTGCCTCAGCAGTTTCCTTCTCTGAGTGCTCTTGTTGAATGCTCCGTCCATCTCCTGGCACGCCGTCTACCGGGAGTCGGCCGTGGCCAGGCCGGCTCGCCTGATATTTTTGAAATGCCAAGGCAGGAACCAGGTTGCGTGCTTGCTAGGCCTATAGGCCCGCCGCCGCTGCAAGCACGCCACGCGGCGTCGGCTAGTCGGGCTAGCCTGCCAGCCCACGTGCACGATGGGACGTGACCGCAAGCTGGGCCCACTGAGGGAGTCCTGGATTAGGGGGTCCTCGGACAGCCGGACTATATCCTTTAGCCGAACTGTTGGACTATGAAGATACAAGATTGAAGAGTTCGTCCTGTGTCCGGATGGGACTCTCCTTGGCGTGGAAGGCAAGCTCGGCAATACGAATATGTAGATCTCCTCCCTTGTAACCGACTCTGTGTAACCCTAGCCCCCTCCGGTGTCTATATAAACCGGAGGGTTTAGTCCGTAGGAGAACAACAATCATACAATAGGCTAGCTTCTAGGGTTTAGCCTCTACGATCTCGTGGTAGATCAACTCTTCTAATACTCATATCATCAAGATCAATCAAGAAGGAAGTAGGGTATTACCTCCATCGAGAGGGCCCGAACCTGGGTAAACATTGTGTCCCCCGCCTCCTGTTACCATCCACCTTAGACACACAGTTTGGGACCCCCTACCCGAATCCGCCGGTTTTGACACCGACATTGGTGCTTTCATTGAGAGTTGCACTGTGCCGCCATCATAAGGCTGGATGGCTCGTCTCGTTGTCAATGACAACATCACCTCCGGGGGAGCCCTGGCTGTAGGCCAAACTCTCTGACTAGGCGGTTTCGTCATGACCGCCCGATCGGCCGCTGCGCCGACGATGACTTCTCGAGTCATTGAAAACAGCCTCCACGTCGGCTCGGAATTCGCCAAGCAGTTGGATCCAATGGAGCTCTCTTCCTTGAACAAGCTCTTGGATCACGTCGCCACCTTGGGAGTCGCTATGGACTATGATCAGATCGGGCTTAAACCTGACCAAAGGGAGATTAATTCCCCGCCGGTCACCCATCAGATAGCGGTGGTGGAGGAGCAATGCGGCAATTCTTCCTCTATCTTGAGGACAAACTATGTCCGGATTCCCGAGCTCTCCAAGCCGGATACCCGTCTACAGGAGGACATGGCTCAAACATTGAACCTAGAATCAGTCAATGGGCCAGACCTATTGGGCAACATCCCGGAGCCCAAACTTCTAAGATCGGAAACTCCTCCGCCCCTGGGTCTCAGATCGGGTCAAGGTTCGGACTTAAATCCACCCACCCACCCAGATATAAGCGATCTTTCCCACATTAGACAAGATCCCTAGGAGATAGTACATCACTATTGGGCCAGATTCCTCCTTGTAATGAGCAAGGTTAAGGACTGTCGCGAGGAAGACGCAATTTCATTCTTTTGCAAAAATTGCACGGACAAGGGAATCCTCAACGCAATAAGTCGCCGTGACATAGCACACTGCGCTAACTTGGCGGCCATAGTACATAAGTACTGTGCGATGGAAAGCGCCTGGAAAACCCAAACAAAATTCGGGGATCCTCCGGCTCTCAATAAACCCCCCGTCCGAACTAAAAGGGTGTACTCTCATAAGTCACCCAACCCAATTACAAAGAAACAAAAGCCCACTACAAGTCATGGAACCGTATTGGAGGGGTGGCTCAACGGGCCATGCAAAATTCACAGTACAGCGGATACCATACCAACACACAGCCTTAGAGCATGTTGGGTACTTCGGCAGGTGGCTAAGAGCGGTGAGGATATCCTCATCAACAATACGTAGAGCACCATCCCGTGGAGAACAACAATACAGTATTGACAGTCTTTGAGACCTTCGCCTCAAATAATAGGCATAAGCGAGCACTCCGCAGCCTCGCCGAAGTCTGCCAAATAGCAGCAATAAATCCATGGAGCGATACGGCTATCACCTTCAATGCCAGTGACAAACTTAAATTCCGAACAGTATGAGCACCAGCCGCCCTGGTCCTTAGCCCAATTGTGGACAGCTTCCGGCTTACTAAAGTGCTCATGGACGGCGGCAGCGGATTAAACCTCATCTATGAGGAGACTCTTAGAAAAATGGAAATAGACAGAAGCCGCATTGAGCAAAGCAGCACGACCTTCAGAGGAATCATCCCTAGTCGAGAGGCACGATGTGCTGGCATAATCACACTAGATGTGGTATTCGGCACGCCGGAGAATTATAGGTCCGAAGAAATCACATTCCAAGTGGCCCCGTTCAATAGCGGATACCACGCCCTTCTAGGGCGGGAGGCATTCACGATCTTCCAAGTTATACCCCATTACGCGTACATCAAGCTCAAAATGCCCGGGCCCAATGGAATCATCACTTTAGCTAGTGATCCGGACATAGCACTCCGCGTCGAAAATAAAACAGCCGCACTGGCCCTCGAGGCGTTATCTGAAGCCCTCGCGGCCGAGGAACTAACCGCGCTGCTCTCCACAGTGGACAGGGACGACGTGATACTCGACAAAAGATCCAAGTCCACCTCTTTTAAACCAGCGGATGAAATAGTCAAATTCCAAGCACATCCAACGGACCCTAAAAAACAGCATCTATCGGGGCACAGTTAAACCCCACAGTAGACGCTGCACTACGCGAGTTCTTGCACGAAAATTGGGACATCTTCGCCTGGCATCCTTCAGACATGCCAGGAATCCCACGCAGGCTGGCCGAGCATAGCCTTAACATTCTAAAGGGGTTCAAGCCGGTCAAGCAGTCTCTTCGGTGTTTCTCTGAACCTAAGCGACAAGCCATGGGAGAAGAGCTAGCCAAGTTACTGGAGGCCGGATTCATCCGAGAAATAAATCATCCGGACTGGCTAGCAAACCTGGTGATGGTACCAAAGAAGGACAAATACTGGCGCCTATGTGTTGACTTCAAGGACCTTAACAAGGCTTGCCCCAAGGATCCCTTCCCCTCCCTCACATTGATCAAATTATCGACGCTACCGCAGGACACGACTCATTGTGTTTCCTCGACGCATACTCCGGATACTATCAAATTAAGATGGCGGAGTCCGATCAAGCCGCAACGGCATTTATCACTCCATACGGCCCCTTCTGTTTCAATACCATGCCTTTCGGGCTAAAAAACGCCCACTACTAGGAAAAGGCCTACTAATGGCGCACCGGTTTTGCCTACTAATGGCGCACTACCGGTGCGCCATTACTATCACGCCACTAGTATTTTTTAGTAATGGCGCACCACTGGATTAATCTCGGGTCAATATGCTTAAACTCAGGTCAAATCGCACTCCGTGGTCAAACTTCCCGAAAGGTCACCCATCCTCACACTACTCCAGCCCAAGCACGGTTAACTTCAGAGTTCTATCCAACCCCAAAGAATAAATTTCACTTCACGTGCACTTGTTGATATATCTAGCATATCAATCCTATTATACCTTGTTGATGTCAAGGACTTTGTTCATGTTCATGACTATGATGAAATTTTGAAAAATATTTCAAACTTCCCGGTCATATTACGTATCATTTTTTGAAAAACAATTCAAAAAAATTCAAAATCAATTTTTTTGAATTTTTTTGCCTCTAGATCTTGAAAGCCCCGTAACTTTTTTTCTGTAGGTTTTTGGGGATTTTGAAAATGTTTAACGGGGTTCCCCTAGTTAAATTCGGATGTAACTTTTCGAGTAGATGATTTTTCATATATAAAACTTTTTAATCCGAGTTCGTATGCAAAAGTTATGCCCATTTTACAAAATTTCCAGAGAGATTTTGCAAATAAAGTCGAAATTTATATTTGTAAATTTTCCCAACAACTAGACCACATATCACATGGGAAAGTTATTTTCTTTTATTTTTTTGACATTTTTATCTTTTTTTTATTTTAAAACTGAAAAGGCGGTCCACGGGGGTGCATTCGGTGGAAGCTGGCAATTAGTAATGGCGCACTGGGTGGTGCGCCATTAGTAGTTAAACTAGTAATGGCGCACCACACCCACGGTGCGCCATTACTAGTTTTGAAAAAATTATAAAAAATTTGAATTTTTTTATTTTTGTTTTGAAAAAACTTTAGTAATGGCGCACCAGTGGACAAAGGCACCATTACTAGTTAAAATTCAGTAATGGCGCACTCTCCACAGGTGCGCCATTACTAACAATTTTTTTTATTTTTTTTATTTTTTGCAAAACTACTAATGGCGCACGGTTGGTGTGGTGCGCCATTACTATGTCAACTAGTAATGGCGCACCACTCCCATGGTGCGCCATTAGTAGTTTTGAAAAGATTAAAAAAAATTACTAATGGCGCACCGTGGGATGTGGTGCGCCATTAGTATTTGCACACTCATGGCGCACCAACACATGGTGCGCCATTAGTATTTAGTAATGGCGCACCACATGTACAGTGCGCCATTAGTGTCCATCCCATCTATAGCCCTTTTCCTAGTAGTGGCTGGTGCAACCTATCAACGCATGATTTAGACATGCTTGGAGACACAGATCAGCAAAACAGTGGGGGCATACGTAGACGATGTTGTCATTAAAACCAGACACGTCGAATCCTTAATAGACGACTTGAGGCTCACGTTCGACAATATCCGAACATGACATTAAGCTCAACCCGGAAAAATGCGTCTTCGGCGTGCCCGCCGGAAAGCTCTTAGGCTTCATCGTCTCCAACAGAGGAATCGAAGCAAATCCGTCTGAAATCCGAGCTCTGTCACAGTTGGCCATCCCAACAGACCTCAAGCAAATCCAGAAACTAACTGGATGCGTGGCTGCCATAAGCCGCTTCATCTCCCGATTAGGAGAAAAGGCACTGCCTCTTTATCGCCTTCTCCGATGCACCGAACACTTCGAGTGGACGAATGCGGCCACGGCCGGACTAGAGGAAATAAAAGCCGTTTTGGCCACAAACCCAATCTTGGCTGCGCCAAATGTAGGCGAACCAATGCTGTATATATAGAGGCATCACACCAAGTTGTAAGTGCAGTGCTCGTCGTCGAACGAGAGAGAGACGAACATAAGTTCCCGCTCCAAAAGCCAGTATACTATGTATCCATTGTCCTCACTCCATGCAAATCGGGTACCCACATTATCAAAAGATAGCATACGCGGTCTTCATGGCATCCCGGAAACTAAGACACTCCTTTCAAGAGTGTTCAATTACGGTGGCCTCTGAAGTACCACTCAACGACATAATAAACAACCGTGAAGCCATGGGCCGGTTTGCTAAATGGGCTATTGAGCTCCTCCCGTTCGACAGAATATACAAACCACGGCGAGCCATTAAGTCACAGCATCGCCGATTTAAATGGCCGAATGGGATGTAAGTTTAACTCCCTAAAGAGTACGGCGCATACTCCAATTGGATCATGCACTTTGATGGCTCTAAAATGCTGGCGGGTCTGGGGGCTGGTGTCGTCCTGACATCCCCCACCGGAGATACAGTCCAGTATGTACTCCAAATATTATACACAGACTCCAACAACGCAGCAGAATACGAGGCCCTATTACACGGCCTCCGGATGGCAGTCTCCATGGGCATTCAACGCCTAGAGGTGCGGGGGGATTCGAACCTTGCAATATCTCAAATAAATGGAGACTTCGACGCCAAGGATCCAAAAAAGGCGGCTTATCGCAACGCCGTCCTCAAAATGCCATCTCGGTTCGAGGGGCTTGAATTCCACCATGTGGTCCGGGAAAACAATCAGGCGGCAGATATCCTTGCCCGCATCGGCGCTAAGCGCGACCCGGTCCCACCTAATATCTTTTTGGAAAGGCTGTTGAAGCCATCTGTGGTATGGGAAGGAGAGACCGGAAATAATAGTCCGGACCCGGACACAATGCCAGATCCCGAACACCCTGACGTAATCGGAGGCTCTACCACCGAAATAACACCTTACGACCACGTGATTATGGCTGTCATTGCCCCGTGGACAGAACCATTCCTGGCATACCTAACTAGGCAGGAACTACCTGAGGACCCAAATGAGGCGCGCTGCATTGTGTGGCGGTCTAAGGCCTACAAGGTCCACGAGGGAGAACTTTATAAGAAAAGCACTATTGGAGTCCTTCAAAGGTGCATCTCCGAAGAGGAAGGGCGGCAACTTTTGGCAGAAATTCATGGTGGACTTGGCGGCCACCACGCCGCAGCTCGGGCCCTTGTAAGCAAGGCCTTCCGTACAGGTTTTTACTGGCCGACGGCCCCAGCAGACGCACAGGACCTCGTTCAACGATGCGTCGGTTGCCAGCTTTTCGCAAACCAAAGCCATATGCCGCCTATCGCTCTCGAAACAATCCCCATTACTTGGCCCTTTGCGGTCTGGGGGCTTGATATGGTCGGACCCCTCAAAGGGGGAAGCCATAAGAAAAAATACTTATTGGTCATGGTGGATATATTCACCAAATGGATAGAACCCAAACCAGTTAAAACGGCTGAATCTGGACCAGTGATAGACTTCATATCCGGGGTTGTACACCGTTATGGCGTCCCCCACAGCATCATCACCGATAACGGCTCGAACTTTACAGCCGACGAGGTAAAAATTTGGTGAAGCAACATGGGCATTAAGCTCGACTATGCTTATGTCTATCACCAGCAAACTAACGGTCAAGTCGAGCGAGCAAACTGTCTCATCATGAGCGGCATTATACCCAGATTAGTGCGATCCTTAAAGGAATCAAATACGCACTGGGTAGAGGAGCTCGATTCCGTACTATGGGGGCTGCGGACCACGCCGAATCGCACTACCGGATACACATCGTTTTTTATGGTGTACGGCGCAGAGGCGGTACTGCCCTGCGACATAATTCATGACTCGCCTCGAGTGCGCATGTATGAAGAGAAAGAGTCCGAGCTTGATCGGCAGGACAGTTTGGACACCCTGGAGGAGGAGCGTGACGTGGCAAAAGCCCGTTCCGCATTCTATCAACAACAGGCTCGAAGGTATCAAAGCAGAGAAGTACGGGCCAAAACTTATAACATTGGCGAACTCGTTCTACGCCTACCCCTACCGGAGAAGAAAAAGAACAAGCTCAAGCCGAAATGGGAAGGTCCCTTCGTTATCGACCAAGTTCTGACCGGTGGAGCGTACCATCCGCAGGATGCATCGGATAATCGACTCGAGCCAAACCCATGGAACGCAGCCAGACTCCGAAGGTTCTACGCCTAGTGCCGGACTCCATGTTTGTCTCCTTACCTCCGTCAATTTTTTTATATCTGTTATCTGTCTTTTATTTCTTTCTTTCTTCCCTTTTTCTTCAAGGCCTTAAAAGGCTAAAATGTGTCTTGATTACACAATCTTGACGCGCTAGCCGTGCTCATTATACCTGGGGGCTTCTTATATAGAAGCTTAATTTAACTATTTTCCGGGCTCTATGCCCCACACATGTTTTATTCTTCCACATGTACCTTTTTTTGCCATTATATGCATCGACATGACTTCAGTTTTGGCCAAGCTGGGTTGCCTGGCTCTTGTGTTTATGCCCTACATTCCCGCTAATTTGGCTAAGGCATAAGGAGAGCACCTCTGCGATTGTTACTGCCGGGTTAGCCTGATGTGTACCTCAGACTGGGTGAAGCCGAAAGCTAGCGTTCTTAAGGGAATACTCGGTCGGTGAACAAAAGATGATCCTTATTTATTGTAATACATGCCCCCAGATGTTTTTATCCTGCGTCTCTTTTCGCAGCCCGGACATGCACATTAGGGCATGCGTACCCAGGGAAAGGAACCCTTAACGGAACTATTCTCCCTAGAAGATGTTTCCTACTATCCATGTAATATAACATAGCTAGTTGGGTACTTGTCTGTTCAAGCACTTATGACCCCTACGCCTTGTTTCCACGTGTACCCCGGTTTTTTCATAACCGAGCGGGTATTTAGATACACTCCGGACTATCGGGTCCATAGGTTGAAGCGAAAAGGTCTGCCATGACAAATGATTTACAATCCGGCTAGGGACAATTCATGTCACTTGAAGTACACAGTCACTTAGACTGACTAAATTCTTCTTCTATACCATCCAACAGGCTGTCTAGCCTACAATCCTGTTGGGAATACTTTGCGGCTAATTCTACTTGGTCATACACCAAACTGACGGGGATCTCTTTCCCATCAGGCCCCACAGGTCCGACCTCGGCCATGTGGTTCGGTCAGCATTGGTATATCGCGTCTTCACCATGGCCCAGGCTTCCCTCGCACCTTTCCTGCAGGCTGATATCTTCCATAATCGGAAGCGCCGCCGCGCTCCCTTGAGCTTCTCTATAAGCTCCCCCAGGCCTCCTGGCGGGGAGGCGGATGGCCACAAGGCTTGGGCAATGCCCTGCATCACCCGCCGAACTTTTTTGTGCAGTTGTGAGAGCTCTGGCAGAAGATCACCTGCAGACCCGGGCATTTCCTCTGCGGGACGACCCGTCAGCATACCTACAGATTTAACTCTGTTAGCCGGTTTCTTCGCCAAACTCAATAAAAAGTTTGTTCGAGCACTTACTAAAAATGTCGCGTCGAAGCCTCTTATTCTCCTTTACGGAGTCAGCAAGTTGGGCCCGAACATCTTTCAGTTCAACACTCAGTTGGATATTGGCATCTTGGAGATCGTTTTTCTCCTGCCTAAGCTGCTTCAACACGCGCTCGCCAGCCTTTAACTGTCGTTGAGCATGTTGCTCATCCCCTTGCACTACATCTGGATTAACGCCAGCATCATCTGCAGAATCTATTGTTAGATTTGCATGCATGCCGCATACTAAACGGCACATGTCATTCTTTTTGATAGAGACAAGTGTTACCAGAGGAGGCCTTCTCGGACTCCTTCATTGCGACAACTGCAGCCCGTAGCTGGGCTTTGCATTCTTCCAGCTCTTGAGACAATTGGGTATTCTTATCCGTAAGAACCTGCACAAAGAATGATCCTTAAATCAGTTGTGTCAACTGTTTCAAGTCTCAGGGGCTACTGATATACATAATTATTAGACTTCCTTACCCGTATATCCTTTACATACTGGTTCGTGGCTCTGGCAAGACCATTTTGAGCAGCTCGAATGTACGCGTCTCCTGAGTTGAAGGCATCGAACGCCTCTTGGGAGAAACAAGCGTCACGGAGTACGACCTGGCGACGCCTGTGATTCATGGCGCTCTCCACTTCGGAATTTGTAGCGGATAGCCTATCCGCATCCTCTGTAGGAGGTACCTCTGGCGTTGGCCCCATGTTAGCGTCCACCTTTATGTCCGGCTCTGGAGCCCGACTGGTGGAGGCGTGACCGGAAACTTCTTCGGATATAGTCCGGCGAGCGTTTTTTCTACTAAGAAACATGAATGTCATTATATTTTAAAAGACGACAACCACAGAGCGGGGTTCTGTTTCGTACCTCTGCGACGGCGTCTCAGTCTTGACTGCCTTGCTTTTAAGCCTACTCGGCTTCGGTGCCCCTTGTGGGTAAGTCACTGCGGGTTCGGCATGGCGTCCCGAGGGCCTTCCCTGTAAGACACCATATGTGTGCGGTAGGTGAAGTGCAGAAAAAGGGATCCTTTTCGGAAGTTGGGACTCCGGTTTTACTTACATGCGATGCAGAGAGTAGTCCAGGATAATCGGCTATGATGGCCACCATGGCATCATCGCAGCTCAATTGATAGAAGGTCCTGTCAATCAGCTCCACAAATATGTCCGGATCCTCTTCGAGTCCGGGGTCGAGGGCCCGGTCAGGGTCCTCTGGTTGTGGAGGCAGGCTGTGGACCTCCCTCACAGATTTTCGCAGCTCCTGCTATGAAACAAAGGTAAGTATTTATGACAAAGAATGCGGGAAGGTCCGGAGTAAAAAGTAGCAGCTCACCCAGCTTGGGGGGGGGGGGGGGGGTTGTACATGGAGAATCCATCCTGTGGCTTGATGCGGATGAACTCCTCTTCCTCTCCTTTGTATAGATCGAACAATTTTTTTGCTAGAGCAGCGACTGAGTCCCGTCCCTTACGACCGCAGCGAGTGGCATTGTCTTATCCATTGAAGTGCCACATGGGTTGCCCCCGATATTGAAGTGGCTGCACCCCCTGCATTATACATATTGACATCACTTCGATTACTGTCAATCCTGATTGGGCCAGCATCTGTATCCGACCCATCAGGTAAAGGACCTCCCCATTATCTCCCTCCTGAGGGCTCTGAGGGCGCCAGCTGCGGCGTTTCTTTACGGGAGCATTGTGAAACTCAGGAAGGCCCATCCGAATAGGGTCCGGAAGGGGGACGTCCTCCATATAAAACCACTCCGAAGGCCAGTCTTCGGATGTCTTCTTCGGAGTACCGGACAGGTATCCGGTCCCGGCGATGCGCCATATTTCGGCTCCGCCCACTTGATATATTGACCTCCTCAGGTAATGGGTACGAGGCAGAATAGCCTCTTCCATAGCTCGAAATGAGCTTCACAGCCCAGAAATAGCTCGCAAAGGGCGACATAGCCAGCGATGTGTAATATGGAGGCGGGAGTAAAATTATGCAGCTGGAGGCCGTAGAACTCTAGGAGGCCATGGAGGAACGAATGAATTGGAAATCCAAGCCCTCTTAATAAGTAACGGACAAGGCATACCCGCTCCCCCATTGATGGGTTGGGAAAGCTCTCCGCTTGCTCCCCGCCATTGTAGGTGGCGAGCCCGGCTCGAACGGGGACCATATACGCTGGGGGAGAAATCCCTGGGTCTGTAACTCTACTAATTGGCTGTGGGGGACGGAACACTTCTTCCAATTTCCAGGCTTAGGGCTATGGGAGCGAGAGGAGGAGCTGCGATGACCGGCCATGTTGGAATGGATTTTTCGGGTGCGCTCCGATGGATACTCGATGTGGGAGGATGGTGTGATCTGGATCAGAGAATCCCCGTCTCTTTAATAGGCGATTTATCCACACGGCTGGGGAGGCAAACGTAAAAATGCCGTGGCTTCTCGCATTCGCTCGACGTGTGGAAGATAGCCATTATTAGGCGCGGAAGCCAAGGAGTGCAACATTTATGGGAAGCCGGACACTACCCAACAGGTACTCATAATTTGGAGAAGAACCCGCCTTACAATGTTGAAGACAATCTGCGTGCCGGACTCATCGTTCATTGAAGCCTGGTTCAGGGGCTACTGAGGGAGTCCTAGATTAGGGGGTCCTCGAACAGCCGGACTATATCCTTTAGCCGGACTATTGGACTATGACAAGATTGAAGACTTCGTTCCGTATCGGGATGGGACTCTCCTTGGCGTGGAAGGCAAGCTTAGCAATACGGATATGTAGATCTCCTCCCTTGTAACTGACTCTGTGTAACCCTAGCCCCCTCCGATGTCTATATAAACTGGAGGGTTTAGTCCGTAGGATAACAACAATCATACCATAGGCTAGCTTCTAGGGTTTAGCCTCTACGATCTCGTGGTAGATCAACTCTTGTACTACTCATATCATCAAGATCAATCAAGCAGGAAGTAGGGTATTAGCTCCATTGAGAGGGCCCGAACCTCGGTAAACATCGTGTCCCCTGCCTCCTGTTACCATCCGCCTTAGACGCATAGTTCGGGACCCCCTACCCGAGATCCGCCGGTTTTGACACCGGCACCCGCTATTACCGGGCCTCGGCACGCGAGCGGATCCGCTGCAGCCGAGGCAGGTGGTTGCGATTTTATGCGGAGTTACTGCACGCAGTAACTCATGCAATAATCTTATGGTCGTAGGGTCGTGGGTGCAGTTAATCCCACGATCCTACCCCCGCCCCCCTCGGCTTCGCAGCCCAGGGGCTATAAGTAGGCGGGAGGGGGAGCGGCAGAGCACGTGCGCCCTCCTCTCCCTTTGCCATTTTCGTCCTTCTCCTCCTCTTGCTGCCACCGCACTTCTACACTTTGTCGAAGCGCTGCTGCAACTCGTCGCTGTTGAACTCCTCCGCCCCAAACCTCTCGCTTCGCCGCGGTCTTTGCCCTGCTGCCGCGCCATCTCTCTGTCCAGCTCGAACTCCATGGCGCACGAACGGGGAGGGGATTGGGACGGCTCGGTCGTGATAGACGACCATCTCACCTTCCTTCGCGCCACATGGCGGCTGCCTGGCGCGGGCTTCGTCAAGGTGCACGTGCCACCGGAGAAGGAGATCTCGCCGGTGTCGAAGGGAGGCGAGCTGTTTATCTTCCGCTCGCACTTCCTCCGTGGCTTCGGCCTGCCGGCAAGTGGGTTCCTCCATTCCTTCCTCGACTTCTACCATCTTCAACCTCATCGTCTCACGCCCAACACCGTGACGTTGCTGTCCGCCTTCGTCATGATGTGCGAGGGCTACCTGGGCATCCTCCCTACCATCGAGTTGTGGGGAGCATTCTTCTACACCAAACTGGGCACCTTCCTCAAGGACAAGACGACCCAGTGCGGCGCCTTCGTCGCGGTGCGCCGTCTGTCTTCTAAGAATGTCTTCCCCTCCATCAAGCTGTCACAGTCGGTCAAACTGTGGCAGAAATCATATTTCTACATGGAGAACATCGACCCAGCCATCGACTTCATCAACCTGCTGCCCTATGAAGCCGGCCCTCCGGCTGAGCCTCGGGCCAACTGGGGCTACAAGCCGAAGCCCATGTCGGCCGACGCCACCGACGCCAGGCTCCGGGTGCTGATTGACGCAGAAAGCCTCAAGGCGTCCGACCTGCTGGTCGCCTTCGTCGTGCGTCGGGTTCTCCTGCTCCAAGGCCAGCCTCATATGTCTGCCGGATGAGCGGGCACAGTGACCCAAGCCGGATGTGCACTAGGGACATGCCGACTGCTGAGGTTGCCCGCGTGGTGAACGAGATCTCCGACCTCAAGCTGTCGGAAGGGTCTTGGCGATTCGGCAAGCGGCCATACTTCCGTGCCAACCCGCCGCCGGCTGTAAGTTTCTCAACTCGTTTCTTTTCAGTACCTCGTCTTGGTGTTTGTCTTGCTGTCTTGAATAGTCGGTCTTCGAAACGCAGATCTACATGTCTCGGCGACGGCCGCCATAATGGGGTCAGGTGGAGGCTACCAGCCGGACCGGGAGGTGAGCGATGTGGACGACCCCAGCGTGGGGGCGGCCGCCCTGGAGGACAACACCATAGGCGGCGGAGATGGAGCAGGCGGCTCTGAAGATGGAGGCGGCCTCAAGACCTGTCCTGATGATGATGAGGATGAGGACGAGGCGCCGGCAAAGGCGTACATGGGCCCTTCCGCCGAGCCGGCTGCTCAAGGCGGCACGCGCAAACGCAAACAAGGTGTCGTCTTGTTTGGCAGCGTGCCGAAGAAGACCAAGAACCCGACCGCCGCGACCAAGCGGAAAGAGGCCGCCGCGAAGGCGACCGAGTTCCAGAAGCTTCCGAAGGTGCCTCCTATGGTGTCTGCATAAGTATCTTTTCCTTGTGCTTTCCTTTCTTGTCGATTCTATCTGAGCTTCTTTTCTTTATTTTTCTTACTCAGGGCCCCGCTCTCTCTTGAGAAGTCGGCCGCCGCCTCCGTCATTGGGTCGGCGGAGACCTCCAACACCACCCGGCGGATCGACCCTGCTGCCGACCTCCTGGAGGCGCAGGAACGAAACTCGCAGGAGGCGTGTGCCGAGCGGGAAGCCGCCCGTAGGGAGAAGGCGGAGGCGGACAAGGCGGCGGCCGCCGCGTTGAAGAAGCTGGCGAAGGCTGAGGCCGCCGCTGCCGCGAAGAAGCTGGCTGAAGAAGCCGCGCGCCATTAGGCGCCGCTATTTGTCGACCCCTGAACTCTGCGCCGCCACCACCGGAGTTCACGGTGCCGACAAAGGGAGCCGGCGACTATCATCCGGTCATGGAGAGGGAAGGCGGTGATGTCGTCATGCCAAAGGTAGTCGTGCCTCCGCCACCGCCGTCTGGAGGAGCGCGGGACAAGCAGCCGGCTGCCCTGCCGGTGCCGCCAGCCGGAAATGAGGTGGTGACGGGCCCGACTCCTGAGGCTCGCACACCATCGCACCGCCGAGGCGCGAATGCGACTTCGGTGCCACGACCGCTGGAAGCAGGCGCTGCGAGCTCGTCTGTCCCGGTTGCCGAAGCAACCAGCACCGCACCCCCTAAATGGGTGCGTGGAGGCGGGACAGACGCTTTAAACCAAGCGATCCTAGACGTCCAGGCCAAACTCCGAGCTGAGGCCACCGCTCTTCAGCAGTGCAACATGGCTTTCTTGGATTTGCGAGCAGCCATTTGGGTATATCTCTTATATCTTCGTCTCTGATTCTTGTATTTCTCTATGGGAGTTTCGGGCCGGCTGCTGAGCAGGCGGCTGGGAACTTTAATTGGCAAGCTCCGAGTGCTAACTTTATCTGCTATCCTCATTGTAGGATTATCATAACCTTCGCGCGATCACCTTCAACTCCAACGTCCGAGATCTAGACCGACGGACCGCCGACTTGTCGGAAAGCCGGAGTAAGTGTTCGTTTTCTTTCTCTGCGGGGGCGTGCCAGCGCACCCGCAGCCTATAGCCCCCGAGATTCGGGCCGACTGCTGAGCAATCGGGCCGGATCTCCCCGGCAAATGCACTTCTTCTTTGTTGATGGTTGATGTTTTTCCTTTCTCTATTCTTGCAGAGGCCAACGCTGCCTTGCAGCAGCAGCTGGGTGAAGCCAACACCGCGTTGCACAGCAAGGAACCAGAGTGCAATGAGCTGGCCCAGGAGCATGACCGACTGACCAAGCAACTGACGGAACAGGCGGAGCTTCTCCAGAAGGCCCGGAAGGAGGCGGAGGTGATGGAGTCCAATCTCCTCGCCGAGTTCGAGACCGAACGCTCCACCTGGGCTGACAAGGAGGCGCTGCTGAAGTTCGGCTTCGGCAGGATTGAAGACATAGTTGATGGTAAGCTTTCTTCTTTTTCTTTCTTTGAGCTGCCGGCTGCCGATCGAGCGGCTTCTAGCTTCTGACTTCTGACTTCTGATTTCTTTGCTTTCTTCCTGAGCAGACTTCTTTCCTGGCCACTCCGACGCCGCCATCCAGGCTATTGACGCTTATCGTGAAGAACGGAGGGCGGAAGGTGTGCAGATCCTTGCCGACGCCCCCGGGACCCTTAGCGAACAGCTTCTTAGCATCCAGGCCCGCCTTCGGCCGGTTCATCGGATGCTGCGCCGTCTTCAGCGTGTCCGGGCCCAAACGATCTCTGCCTTTTGGCCGGACATGCCTTCTCCGCGCACTCCCAAGTCGGACTGCCGACTGCCGACTGGCTGGAGGTGGCTGCCGGCCGACTTGAGGCTTGGAAGGGTTCCTCGGCCCGGGCTGGAGCGCGCCGGGCCTTGGAGTTCATCAAGGCATGGTATCTTGGGCTAAATCTAGCCCAGTTGACCATGTTTCGGCACGAGGCCCAGGAGGAGCTGGTGGCGGTGGAGCGCGATCTTGTCAGACGGGCGGCGGCGATTGCCCAGTACACCAACACCAGCGTCTTCGTTCCCGAGTTGGCCGAGAATGGTGCTGAGGAGCCCCCGGAGTGGTTCGGGATGAACCCGGAGGACGACAAAGACTCGGCCGAGATGATCGACTCTAGCGACGAGGGAGAAGATGAAGAGGATGAGGAAGGCGAAGAAGGTGTGCCAAAGGTCGGAGCGGACGGCCAGCCTCAGCTTGACCGTGCCTCAAACAACGAGCTGCACTCGAGTGCGCCGACTACTACTGGAGACGACCAAGCGGAGACTGACCAGCCGTCCACTCCACCAATCGGCACCACCGACTCCGCCAACCAGTCGGACCCCTCTGCTGCTCCCTAGACCGCCGACTTATCTTTATTTTTCCTGTTTTATCAGTCTCGACAAACTTTGTTAAATTTGCACAATTCCACCCGCGGAGTGTATTTCAGACTCTGTTGAATGTTAGCCAAGGGCATTTTGACATGTAAATATTCTTCCACCCAAATATTCTTTCGCGGGGTGTTTTTGCCGAGTTCTGACTTTTCTTGCTTTCTGCTCCTTGGCTTTTTTCCTTTGCCACCCAACCTTGGTTGCCGTCTTGCCAGCCAAACAGCCACTCTGCGGACTGCGGCTGGGTCAAGTACTTAGCTACTTTCAGGAGAGCAAGTACTTAGCCACCTAGAGCGTTAGCAAGTTAAGTAGAAGTCGGTCGGCCAGCCGCTCAGCAGCCAGTCGATGAGGAAGGAAGCCGGCCTGAACTATGTGCATGCTTTGGGTCCTTAGCCATTTTTCATGTGGACACCCTTCTCTGCCTTTAACTCCTGCCCACCGGACAGTCGCTCTGCGAGCTGCGGCTTCTGGCAGGAGAAGGTTTAGGTGCCAACACACAACTTGTCCGACTGTAGGAAGCACCGCATAGTACAAGGCGGTGAGTCCCCGGGCCGACTGGTCGAACCCGGTGCCAGGCGGAATAATGAAGTAACACATTCATATGCATAATACTTATCATATAGATAGAAGAGGGTAGCCCCCGAGCTCTTCTTGGAGGACCCGGAGTCTTCGTACTTAATACAAAAGGTAGCATGGTACATACTGCATCAACTGTAAAATCTTCGAAGGAGGTTTGCATTCCACGGCCGCTCTGTCTCCTTGCCAAAGTCGTCTCTCTTGCGTGCTCTGGGCTTATGAGCATCGATTAGGTAGTAGGAGTGGTTGCCCAAAACTTTGCTGCTGATGAAGGGGCCTTCCCAAGGTGACGAGAGCTTGTGCTGGCCGGTTGTTCACTGGATCAGCCGGAGCACAAGGTCTCCCTCTTGGAAGGATCTTGGCTTGACCTTCTGATTGTAGTATCGGCATAGACTCTGCTGGCAGATGGTGGACCGGCTGAGTGCCAACAGCCGGCCCTCTTCCAGCAGATCGACACCGTCTTCTCGTGCTTCTTTTGCCTCCTCCTCAGTGTACATGGTGACTCGAGGGGAGTCGAGTTCTATGTCCGTCGGTATGGCGGCTTCGGCACCGTAGACGAGGAAGAAAGGCGTGAAGTCGGATGACTTGTTTGGAGTTGTGCGCGGGCTCCAGAGGATGGCCGGCAGCTCATCGAGCCAACAGCCGGCCGAATGCTCCAGAGGCTTGACCAGCCGGGGCTTGATGCCGGAAAAAATGAGGCATTTGCTCGCTCCACCTGGTCGTTTGACTGCGGACGGGAAATGGACGCTAAGTCTAGTCGGATGCCCTGCGTCACGCGGAAACGGGCCAAGGCGCCTTTCGCAAAGTTTGTGCCGTTGTCGGTGATGATGCTGTGTGGTATGCCATACCGAATGGTGATGTCAGCGATCAAAGTCACAGCAGTCGGACCATTCAACTTCTTGATTGGCTTTGCCTCTATCCACTTGGTGAATTTGTCCACGGCGACAAGCAGATGAGTCATGCTGCCGCGTGCTGTCTTGAATGGTCCCACCATGTCCAACCCCCAGGCGGCAAAGGGCCAGGCTATGGGGATGGTCTTGAGTGCAGAAGCCGGCAAATGTGGCTTGGAGCGGAACTTCTGGCATCCCTTACATTTCTGGACCAGGTCTTTGGTGTCTTCTAGAGGATTCGGCCAGAAAAAACCATGGCGGGAAGCTTTGGCAACAAGTGATCTTGAAGCCACGTGGTGACCACACTCGCCTTGGTGGATATCTTTGAGGATTGCTTGGCCTTTCTCCGGCTCCACGCAGTGCTGGTACACGCCAAAGACACTGCGCCTCACAAGTTCTCTGTTGACAATGGTGTACGCTGCTGCCCGACGTTGCACTTGTTGGGCCGAGATCTCATCAGTCGGCAGTTCCTTGTTCACCAGAAAGTTGAAGATGGGCTGCGCCCATGAAGGTGCTGCTATTTCTTTGACTGCTAGGGCTGCTACTTGTACGAGGGCGGTTGGGCCGGGAGGCGGCGGGTTGGAGTCGGCTGCCGCTTGCTGTGTCGATGAAGTCCCCGGGCCGACTGCTGCAGTCCCCGGGCTGGGTTTCGAAGTCCCCGGGCCGGGTGCGACTGCTGCAGCCCCCGAGCCGCCTACCGAAGTCCCTGAGCCGGCTGCTGGGGTCCCCAAGTCGGATCCGACTGCTTCGGGAGGTGCCGGCACGAAGATGGAATCTGATTCTGGTGACGGCTAGAGGAGGCGTTGCAGGGCAACACCGGCTTGTATTGCTTGCCGGTGGAGCCGATCCGTGCCAGAGCATCGGCTTGCTCATTGTCGTTTCATGGCACATGGAGGAACTCGCACCCCTCAAAGTATCCACTAAGTTGCTGGACATGGAAGCGGTAGCTTGCCATGTTTGCATCATTGGCGTCCCAGTCGCCCGACGACTGCTGGACCACCAATTCGGAGTCACCATAGCACAGGATCCGCCGAATGCCGAGTTCCTTGGCAAGCCGGAGCCCGTGTATGAGTGCTTCGTATTCAGCTACGTTGTTGGAGGCGGCAAAATGTATTTGCAACACATATCTGAGTTTGTCGCCTTTGGGAGAGGTTAGGACGATGCCGGCTTCCAAACCGGTGTGCATCTTGGAACCATCAAAATGCATCCGCCAATGGGTGGAGTCCAGTGCTGGCGGCAGGTACTGGGTCTCAGCCCAGTCGATGAGGAAGTCAGCTAGTGCTTGGGACTTGATGGCGGTACGAGGCTGGAAGTAGATGGTGTAGGGGGGCAAATCTATGGCACATTTGGCCACTCGACCTGAAGCGTCTCGGCTCCAATGATCTCGGCAAGTGGAGCAGTGCAGACAACAGTGATTGGGTGCTCTTGAAAGTACGGCTTCAGCTTCTTGGCGGCAAAATGCACGTCGTAGCACATCTTCTGATACTGGGGGTAGTTCTGCTTGGAGGCGGACAACATTTCACTCAGGTAATACACCGGCCTCTGGACTGGTAGTGTTTTGTCGTCTTCTTTGCGCTCCACAACTATGACTGTGCTGACCACCCGGCTGGTGGCGGCGATGTAGAGAAGCATGGGCTCCTTAGCAGTTGGAGCCACCAGGATAGGCGGAGCGGTCAACATCTTCTTGAGTTGGAAAAAAGCTTCGTCCGCCTTGTCATTCCACTCGAAAAAAGTGGTCTTCTTCATGAGCTGGTACAGGGGAAGAGCCTTCTCGCCCACCCGACTGATGAAACGGCTGATGGATGCCAAGCAGCCGGTGAATTTCTGCACATCCAACAGTCAGGTGGGTACCTCCATCCTCTCGATGGCCTTGATCTTCACAGGGTTGCACTCTATGCCGCGCTCTGAGACCAGAAAACCAAGAAGCTGGCTGGTTGGTACTCCGAAGACGCATTTCTCCGGGTTGAGCTTGATTTGAAAGCGGCGCAAGTTTTCAAAGGTTTCCTTTAGGTTTTCAACCAGAGTGCCACGCTTCTCTGTCTTCACTACAATGTCGTCCACATAGACGTGGGCGTTTCTACCGAGTTGCTTGAGGAGGCACTTCTGCATGCAACGCTGAAACGTGGCACCAGCATTCCTCAAGCCAGATGTCATGGTCAGGTAGCAGAAGGCTCCAAATGGTGTGATGAAGGCGGTCTTCAGCCTGTCGGCCGGATTCAGCTTGATCTGATGATACCTTGAGTATGCATCCAAAAAACTCAACAGCTCGCATCCGGCTGTGGAGTCTATCACTTGATCAATTCTTGGCAAAGCAAAGGGATCTTTGGGGCAAGCTTTGTTGAGGCTGGTATAATCAATACACATGCGCCACTTCTTAATCTTCTTCAGCACAAGGACCAGGTTGGCTAACCACTCTGGGAAGAACACTTCCATAATGAAGCCGGCTGCTAGGAGCCAGGCTATCTCTTCTCCAACGACTCTTCTCTTCTCTTCTGACAGGCGGCACAAGGGCTGCCTGACCGACTTGGCATCAGGTCGGACATGTAGCTTGTGCTCGGCGAAATCCGTCGGAACACCCGGCATGTCCTTAGGAGACCATGCAAATATGTCCCAATTCTCACGGAGGAAATCGACGAGCTCGCTTTCCTATTTGCTGTCAAGGTTCGCACCTATGACAGCGTGCCTCTCCGGGTGCTCCGGGTCCAAGGGTATCCTCTTCATTTCTTTTGCCAGCTTGAACGAGCCCTCAGCTTTCGACTCCTTGGGGTTTGGCGACATTTCCGTCTGCTTGCCTGCCATTGCCACAACCCGGTCAAGGAGCCGCTTTTCTGCTGCAATCACGAGGGACTCGGCTAGCCGGCTGCTGTCGGATGCACAGGCGGATGACTTCTTGTAGTCCCCGACTATGGTTAAGATTCCCTTGGTGCTTGGCATCTTCATCTTGAGGTAAGCGTAGTGGGGAACCATCATGAACTTAGCCAGAGCAGACCGGCCAAGTAGCGCATGATAGGGGCTCTCGAGGTCCACCACCTCAAACCAGACTGGCTCTCAGCGGAAGTGATCTTTGTCTCCGAAAAGGACATTTATCTGGATCTTGTCGATTGGTGAGCAGGAAAGGCCAGGGACTATGCCATGGAATACAGTCTGACTAGGCTGAAGTTGCTTCTTCTTGATTCTCAACTTCTCCATAGTGTTACGGTATAGGATGTTGATGCTGCTGCCGCCATCTATCAGAACTCAGGAGAAGCGAGCAGCCCGCCTCTCTGTTGCGAAGGTGGCATCCAAGACCAGGGCATAAGAACCAGGAGAGGGCATCACCTCCGGGTGGTCAGCTCTGCTCCAACTGATAGGCTTCTCAGACCAATGCATGAACTCGGGGGTCTCTGATGCTACTGCATGTACTTCTTGTTGCCGTTGCCGTCTGCTGTGATTGTCGTCGGCCACGCTGGTGAACACGACATAAGCTCCATGCTCTTCAGGATATTCATCTTGTATTGTGCCGACTGGCCGAATTGCCGGTTGCTGGGAGGAGGAGGCGGCGGGCCGGCAGGCGGAGGAGGCAGGAGTCCATCGCCCTTGGCGATCCTGGTGAGCTAGTGGCACTTCCGAGTGGTGTGGTTGGACGGCTTCGCGCCACTGTGAAACTTTCAGGGTCCATCGAGAGTCTGCTCGTATGAGAAAGCGGGCAGCCAGTTGGGCTTGCCGCCCTTGTGACGCTTGCGAAGAGGCTGCCCTTCCGGCTGCTGGTCTTCAATTGTCGCCACCTGCCGGCTTGTAGAAGCCGGCGGCATGGCTTTACGCTTGTTGTCATTCTATTGCTGATGCCGACTGGTGTCACCAGCCGGAGTCCGAGGAGCTTGAGGAGACACTTTGCCAGATGCGTCGACTTGAATCTACGCCTTCATAGAGGAGTCGGCCGTGGCGTACTTGTCTGCTATGATCAGCAGTTCGTCGAGGGTCGCCGACTCGTCGCAGAGAAGCCGGTGCTTGAGGAGGGTGCCTTCTCGGCACCCGGCGGTGAAGTACTTGATGGCCTGCACCTCGTGCACGCCCTCGCAAAAGTTGCGCAACTCGGC
The DNA here is from genome assembly GCA_021605145.1 of Aegilops bicornis. Lineage (NCBI taxonomy): Eukaryota > Viridiplantae > Streptophyta > Magnoliopsida > Poales > Poaceae > Aegilops > Aegilops bicornis. Next base: position 655,074,263 of record CM038672.1, on the reverse strand, counting down.
CCAGCGCGTGAGGTAGTCATGAGTCGACTCGTTGGGGCCTTTAATGCACAAGGAGAGCTGGTGAGGCTTGGGCCGCCGCTTGTACGTGTTTGTGAAGTTGCGAACGAAGGCTTCCGTGAAATCAACCCAGCTGTTGATGCTGCGGGGCTTCGGGCTATTCAGCCATGTCCGGGCTATGCCCTCACTACAAAAAAAATACACTTCCGTGATGATACGTGTTTGTCACAGTAGGTCGTGTTTTTTGTCATGCATGTACATCCATGACAAATTTATGACAGAATCAAGATAGTCATACTGTCTTTGTCGTAGAAGTGTTCCATGACATTACCAAAGTTATCATCTCGAAGTGTCCACTTCCATGACGATAAATGGCGCGTCCACGAAGTGCTTTATTAAGGGTGACCGACACGTGGCATCCACCGTAACGGAACGCCGTTAAGCTATGGGGTCGGGTTTTGGATCCGATAACCCGTTATCAGCCCGACCAATGGGGATTTTCCATGTGTAAAATCATCATTGGCTGGAGAAACTGCGATGTCGACTCATCGTTGGGACAGATGTCATCCACTCATTGGACGTAAGGCGCCTATGATACGCCGACACGTGGCAGGCCCAACAGAGGCCCATTCACGTGAAAAGGCCGGCCCGTTTGACTTGGTCAAAAGGTGGCGGGCCGGCCCATGGAAAGCCTGTTAATGGCATGTTCGCATATAGCCCATTTACGGCCCGCTAACCCAAGGCCCATTACGCCCTATCTGAATTAGGCCCAGTAGCATCATTTGGGCCATCCAATATGATTCCAGCCCGTTTTCACTTCTGGCCCATGTATGGCCCATGACGTCTTTCGGCCCATATGAGGCCCTATGTAACTCTTGGCCTATTAACGGCCCGTGGTGAAATTGGCCCGCAATGAGCGATGTATCACTTTACACCCATTAACGGCCCGTGGTGAAACTGGCCCGTAATGAACAGTATATCACTTTATACCCATTAAGGGCCCGTTATTCAGTTGGCCAGCAAATGTTATCTTCGACCTTCTCAGAGCCCATTTATTCTTGGGCTCATTTCCAGCATTCGTTTACTTATGGCTCATTACTGTCATTTTATGCTTGTGGGCCAAATTCAGCCCGTGGTTACATCGGCCCGTTTGTGGTCCGTTAATACATTGGGTCATTTTCATAGCGTCATCAGATACGGCCTATTAACGATGGCCCGTTATGGTCATACGGCCCGCATAAGGCCCATTGATGATATGGCCCGTAGAAGCCCCATTGTTTCTACGGCCCGTAGAAGGCCCATTGTTTTTACGGCCCGTAGAAGGCCCATTGTTTCTATGGCCCGTAGAAGGTCTACTATTTCTACGGCCCGTAGAAGGCCCACTGTTTCTACGGCCCGTAGGAGGCCAAGTGTCACTATAGTAAATATTAGCCCATGGTTATTGCGGCCTAGTTTTAAAAAGAACTGCACTAACTACAAGCAAATAAATAAACAAGACAACAAGGAAATAAATAAGCAAGCAACTTATGCTAGGCTATCACGGTACATTACGCATATTACATCCACCGGGCATAAAAGTTCGCCACCGGTGCAAATATAGGGAACAAAGCGACATATCATATACACTTTGGTTGTCAAAGTTGGCGACCAGCGCAAATAAATGCATGACAAAACAAATCCAGAACTGAAACCACTTGAGAAGATCTCAGAAACAATATCCTGGGTACCCATAATCTTTGGCAAGATGCTTAGCAAGCTTATTAACTTTCTCTTGTTTGGCGCTTAAATCCTCCAAATTTGTCATTGCACTAGAAAATATGCATTTGAATTCTGCAGGGACTTCCTCGGTCCTTCACTTCCTATCGCAAAGCACATCTCGATCGATGTCTTTCAACTTGAAGTTGAGACTCAAGAAGACGAACTGATTCAGCAATGAGTTCAAGAGCTTGTGCCAGCAGTAGTGGCCAGTAAATCGAACACTACATCAAGACAGGACTTTTGGGTTCCCTCACGGTCGTAAAGAAAGTTTTTATCAGCTTTCTTGGAGACCAAGAGGGATGTCTCACTATCTTGAACCATATCTGCATTACTTCCTTTACCATTGGATAACGCTGCATCGTTTCTCCAATATTTTGTCCGCATTCTAAAAGAGAAACAAGCGAGACACATCACATGTTTACTATGTTGTATATGAAACTCATTTTGGTAAATGAGTTCAGTAGTAAAGTGGACAGGATAACAGCATGAAACAAAGATATATCTATGTACCATGGTCACTTTATGGTCTATATCATTCTAGTTTTTGTTGCCAAATCAAGATAGAGACACAGTTCAAATAATATTTGTTCAAGACAAAGCAGAATAGGCAGAATATAAGTGTGGGTAACTATAGAGCAATAACAACACTTGTAATGTGCATGACATGAGAACATAACTGTTTATTCAATTGAAACTGAAATCAACATAGAGCAGGTTACAATAGCAAACCAGTTAAAGAAACAGGTTTAAAACATAATTGCTATGCCATTGGAGTTTCAATTCCATCCTTCAAATTTGAAAATAGTTGGCATGAGTAAATACAGTAATGCAAGAGCAAAGGAGTATGAACCATAGCTACAGAACTTGACCTGAGAACAAATCTTCTTCTCCTTTAAGCATTGAGTTGGGATTCGGAGTGGTGGTCCTCGTGCTTTGGGCACTGCAGTTCCCTTACTAACTGCTTGTGTTTGGGTGCTATGTGGTGGAGACGGTGTTGTGTCAACTGGAACTGGGTTACTATCTGCCGGGGTTGGGGTTAGAAGGGGTGTAGCTGGTTCTCTGTCCAACTGGGTAGGTGTACAATCTGTGAGAGTCTGGGTTATGTGTGGTGGATCTGGTCCTTGGGCAAGTACAACTGTGGTTCTATCTGCATCAGCTGGTAGCACTATCTTTTCTGAAGACCGTGTTGTTACTCCCTTAGATACTGCCATCACGCTCTCCAATTCAAATGGCTGATAAACAAGAAAAGTAATTGAAAGTAGGCTACACGTCGGTCGACTGACTTTTTCATCTCTGGTCAGTCGATTTTGCAGCCGTTGGATACGAAATCAAGGGCCTACGGTTCATCTTCAACGTCCACCCCTCGAGCTGCCAAAGACCACCGCCAAACAGCAGCCCCTCAAGATATGATCATGGGCGGTGCGCCGCCCGCCCCGAAAACACTCCCCACCGCAGGTCCGCCGCCGCCCCGGCCATACCTCTAGGCCCCCACGTGCCGAGCTTTTTCTCTGGCGATCCCCACGCCACCGCCCCGCCAACGCCACGCCACCACCGGCGACCACCGCCCACATCCTGAACCCTAAGATAGATAGTGGGGTACCTGTCGGCGTTCTGGGAACGGGGGTCCCAGACTTGCCTACCTGCGGCCTGCGGCGTGGCTCAAGGGGTGGCCCAGCAAGGCCCATCTTCATCAACACAAGCTCAAGACCCTCACGAGGGGCCAAGCCTGTGAAGGCGAAACGACGGAAGCTTACTCAAGCACGGCCTCGTCGGTGGCTCGCGAGGAGGCGGAGAGATCAAGGCGGGTACCTCACGAGGTGCCCATGACGCAAGCCATGACGCACCAAGGGCGCCAGCGGGCGCCCGGCCCGTGCAAAGGTCCTCCTTTCCTCTTTGGTGCAAAGGGAGCAAGCGCAGGCAAGAGTATCAAGCAAAGGCATCCGTTTCGGTGCAACAAGACCAAGACCGTCGCAACGGTAGGAAGGAATTCATCGTGGAGCCCAAGCCAGCGTCACCACCAGAGCCTTTGACAGGCGAGGAGCAACTTCCTACTCGATTTTTGGGAAGAGGCCCAGGGCCTTTTCCTATAAATAGGACTAGCCACCCGCAAGGTAGAGGCATCTAGAGAAAGGATCCAGCATCTGGGATCAGCAGAGAGAGAGCGACTGAACTCCCCCTAGCAGTTCATCGTACCAGCCAAGAATAGACCCTCGCGAGGCTGTTCTTCCTTGTATTGTTCATCATCAGCCCAAGAGGCAATCCACCACACCACAAACTAGAGTAGGGTATTACACCACAATGGTGGCCCGAACTAGTATAAACCCTGTGTCTCTTGTGTTGTTCCTTTCATAGTTTAGATCCTAGCGAGGCGGCGAGGTGCAGGTAGGTAGAGGGTGAGATCTCCGCGCACCCGTGTTGAACCAAGAGGGTCTGCCGGAACCCGAAATCCGACATTTGGCGCGCCAGGTAGGGGTGCGCCGGAGCTTTCCTTCCGCCGACCCGCTCTCCGCCGACACCGCGACTCGCCCTGCGATGAGCAGCGCCGCTTCGCTCGCCAGATGCGGTAGGCAGGGGCTCGGGCCGTGGCCCAGGCCTTGTGACAGTATGGTGGCGGACAATTTCAAGCCGGGAGAGCGCCGCGGCCACAATGGCACAACTGATCCGCTGGCCTTCCTGCTGGCGTACAAGGAGGCCATCCTCGAGGCGGCAGGCGACGACAGGGTCATGGCTAACTGGCTTTCCATGGCCCTCATCGACGCCCCGCGCATGTGGCTGCTCCACCTACCGGCGGCTTTCATGGCCTCTTGGGAAGAGCTGCGCAACCTCTTCCTCGCCTAGCACGCAGCGCCGGCGCCCCCAGTCGTCGCGGCTCTCCTGGGCGGCTCGCAGGCGCCACCTTCAGGCCGCCACGTCAAGCCATTCGTCCGCCAGGTCGGCGCTGCCTCCACGCGGCAGGGGGCTCCCCCAGGTCGGTCGGCGCCCAAGGCCGATCTGGCCTTCAGCTCGGAGGACCACCCCTCCAACTCAACCTGCTCGGGTGCGCTCCCAATGTTGTGCACCCCCACCATCTGCCAGGTGGCCGTCACCAGGACACTCATCAACGGCGGCGCGGGCCTCAGCGTGCTCTCGGTTGAGGCATTCAGCCTCCTCCACATACCACCGGAGCGGCTTCAGCCCAGCCGGCCCTTCTTGGGCGTCGGGGGCGGGTCATCCAGCTCCCTGGGGCAGATCCGACTCCCAGTAACCTTCGGCACCTACGACAACTTCCGCACGGAGCTAATCGACTTTGACATCACCCCCATCGGCCTCCCATACAACGCCATCCTCGGCTACCCAGCACTGGCCCGATTCATGGCCGCGACTCACCCAGCGTACAACCTCATGAAGATGCCCGGGAGTAACAGCGTCATCACCGTGTCCGGAGACACCGGGGATGCGTTGCAAGTGCTCAAGCTCGTCTTCAAGACGGCAGCGTCAGTGCAGCCTGCCGGCTCAGACGCCCCCGAGCCCAAGGGGGCCGCGCCAACCAAGAAGAAGCGGTTGTTCACCCAAGAGAAGGCGGAAACCAAGCAGATACCGGTCGACGAGGACAGATCCACTGACGCCACCTTCACCATAGGCGCCAACCTCGAGCCCGAGCAGGAGGAAGCCCGGGTCAAGTTTCTGCGCGCAAACAAGAAGGTGTTCGCGTGGGAGCCTGATCAGCTGGCGGGGATCCCTAGAGGCGTAATCGAGCATCACCTCAACGTGTGCCGCGAACGTGACGCCTTCGGGAAGCAAAAGCAAGGCGGCGATCCATCGAAAAAGCAGTGCTTTCATCGTCCAAGAGACCCGCAAACCGGAAGCTGCAGGGGGTCATTCGCGAGGTCCGATATCCAGATTGGCCGCCAACCCTGTTGTTGTGCCGAAGAAAGGGGGGAAGGAATGCATGTGTGTCGACTTCACCAACCTCAACAAAGCCTGCCCGCAAGATCCATTCCCGCTCCCTCGCATCGATCAGATCGTCAATTCCACCGCCGAGTGCGACCTGTTATGTTTCTTGGATGCCTTCTCCAGGTATCACCAGATCAAGATGGCGGTAGAAGACGTGGAAAAGACGGCTTTCTTGACCCCGTGTGGGGTGTATTGCTACACATGCATGTCGTTCGGGCTGCGCAACGCAGGGGAAACCTTTCAGCGGCTGATGCACATCACCTTGGGCCCGCAGCTCGGGAAGAATGTGGAGGCTTACGTCGATGACATTGTGGTGAAGTCTCGCGAGGCCAAGACCCTGATACAAGACCTGGAGGAAACCTTCGTGAGCCTCAACGCAGTGAACCTGCGGCTCAACCCAGAGAAGTGTGTGTTTGGGGTCCCCTCAGGCAAGCTCTTGGGCCTCCTCGTGTCCCACCGAGGCATCGAAGCTAACCTAGAAAAGGTCAAGGCGGTCGAGGACATGAGCCCGCCAAAGACCCTCAGAGAAATGCAGAAGCTCACTAGGCGTGATGCTGACAAGGACGCTTCATCTCCAAGTTGGGGGAGCGAGCGCTGCCTTTCTTCCAGCTGATGAAGAAAAAGGGGCCCTTTGAATGGACTGAAGAGGCTGACAGGGCGTTCCAAGATCTCAAGAGGTACCTAACCAGCCCTCCGATAATGGTGGCCCCACGCCCACAAGAACCCCTGGTGCTCTATCTTGCAGCCACTCCCTACTTCGCCAGCGCAGCCCTGGTGGCGGTTAGGGAGGAGCTTCAGAACCAAAGCATGGCGCTGCCTGGGTCAAGGCGAAGCAGGATCAAGGAAGACCCACAGAGACCACTACCATAGCCGAGAAGGATCAGCCGCCGCAGGGAAACGCACTCGGGACAGAAGAGACCCCTCCCCCTGGCGACCAGCCTCTGGAGGGTCCACTGCCTCAGGAGGCACCACGGTCTCCGGAGGGCGCCATTGACACCAGCACTCCAAACCTCGTTGAACACCCTGTGTACTTCGTCAGCACTGTGTTGCGGGACGCGAGGGCGCGGTACCCCATGCCTCAGAAACTCCTCTTCGCGCTATTGGTGGCCTCGCGCAAGCTGTGGCATTATTTTCAGGGACACCCCATCAAGGTTGTCTCAGCGTACCCCTTGGAAAGGGTGTGCAGGAGCCCTAACTCAGCTGGAAGTGTCGCTGAGTGGAACATTGAACTGCAAGCGTTTCAGCTCAAATTCAGCACAACCAGAGTCATCAAGGGGGGCGTGTTAGCGGATTCGTGGCAGAATGGACGGAGGCGTCGGGCCTCAAGGCTGATGAGGATCGATCCCTCTCCCCGGGAAGCGAGGTGCCGGAAGGTTGGGTCATGTACTTCGACGGGGCATTCTCCAGGCACGGCGCGGGGGCTGGAGCAGTGCTCATATCTCCTACTCAGGACAAGCTCTACTACGCCGTGTAGATCTGTTTCCAGCATGGAGAAAAGTTCTCCAACAACATAGCAGAATATGAAGGCCTAATAGCAGGCCTGAAGGCCGTAGCTGCCCTAGGAGTGAAGCGCCTTACCATCAAGGGTGATTCACAACTCCTCGACAACTTCTCCAACAAGGTGTACGAGCCTAGGGATGAGCACATGGAAGCCTACCTTGCGGAGGTCCGCAGGATGGAGAAGCAGTTCTGGGGGCTGGAGTTGCAGCATGTGCCTCGTGGCACCAATAAGGAGGCCGACGACATCGCCAAACGAGCATCCAGTCAGCTGCCTCAGGAGCCTGGCGTCTTCGAGGAGCGGCTCTTCAAGCCCTCGGCCATGCCATCACTGTCAAGCGCAGCGCAGCCACGGGAGGAGCTCCCCCAGCCACCAGCCTCGGGAGCCCCTGCCAGGGTCTGCCTCGAGCGCGCCTACTCTTGACGAATGAGCCTCAGGAGGGGTGCTGGATCACAGAGCTCCGGAGCTACTTGACGCAAGGGACCTTACCGGAGAAGGAGGAGGAAGCAGAGCGTGTGGCGCGGCAAGCCACAGCATACTGCATCAGTGATGGAGAGCTCTATCGGAAGCAACCAAATGATGTGCCCCTACGCTGCATCTCCAGGGAGCAAGGGAAGGAACTGCTGGCAGATATACACGGTGGAGACTGTGGGCATCATTCATCATCGCGGACCCTCGTGGGCAAGGCGTTCATAGCGGTTTCTATTGGCCTACTGCGCTCAATGATGTCATCGAACTGGTGAAGGCTTGCGAGGCCTGCCAATTCCATGCCAAGCAGATCCATCAGCCGGCGGGAGGTCTGCAAACTATACCCCTCTCGTGGCCATTCGCGGTCTGGGGGCTGGATATCCTGGGCCCGTTCCCTCGGGCGCCAGGGGGCTATCGCTACCTCTACGTCGCCGTGGACAAGTTCACCAAGTGGGCTGAAGTGGAAGTTGTCCGCACCATCCCCGCAGGCTCTGCGGTCAAGTTCATCAAGGGCATCGTGAGCCAGTTCGGGGTGCCGAACCACATCATCACCGACAACGGTTCGCAGTTCACCAGTAACCTTTTCAAAACATATTGTGCTAACCTTGGGACGCAGATATGCTACGCCTCGGTAGCGCACCCACGGAGCAACGGTCAAGCCGAGCGGGCCAACACGGAGGTCTTGAGAGGCCTCAAGACCAGAACATTCAAGAAGAAGCTGGAGGCCTGCAGCAGAGGCTGGTACAACGAGCTGCAGTCTGTGTTGTGGTCCATCCGCATGACCGCGACCAAGCCAACCGGCGAGACCCCGTTCTTCCTGGTCTATGGAGCTGAAGCAGTCCTCCCTCACAAGGTCAGACGTTGTTCCGCACGGGTCCTGGCGTTCGACGAGGCGCAGCAGGACGCATGCGAGGGACAGACCTCATGCTGGGGGAGGAGCATCGATGGGAAGCCGCGCTGCGAGCGGCAAGATACCAACAAGCGCTACGGCGATACCACTGCCGCAACATCCTCCCCAGGACTCTCGAGGTAGGAGACCTCATGCTCAGGCGGGTTCTCTCCAGGGAGGGACTGCATAAGCTCTCTCCCATGTGGGAGGGCCCGTTCAAGGTTGTTCATGTTTCCAGGCCCGGCTCTGCGCGCTTGGAGACTCAGGAGGGGGTGCCCGTCCAGAACACATGGAACATCCAGCACCTCCGGAGGTTTTACCCCTAAAAAGGACCAGAGCCTGTGAAGAAGGCAAACGCCTGTGAAGCCGCTGCATTTTGGAAAAGGCCCAGAGCCTGTGAAGAAGGCGAACGCCTGTGAAGCCGCTGCGTTTTGGAAAAGGCCCGGATCCTGTGAAGAAGGCAAGCGCCTGTGAAGTTTATCTTTCTGAGAAAGGCCCGGAGCCTGTGAAGAAGGCCAATACCTGTGAAGCTCGCCGCCCGTGACACTCTCACGATGAGTTGGGGCTGTACACGCCCCGGAGTCTCAGGAGCGCCGGCCTCAGGCCCTGGAGCTCCCTCCCACGCCCAGTGGCAGCACTTAGCTCCGCGCTGGTGAGAAGATGTCGAAGACTAGATTAGGTGCCGGACGCAGCTTTTCTCATTTGCTTTCTGTAGTTGGCTTGTTCATCCCCATTCGAGGTTTTATTGAAGTTGTTGTCGTCTTTGGCTTGTGACTCTTTGCCTTTTCGCTCTCCTGCCTTGATTTCTCTCGCGCAAGTCTCGCGAGGGAGCAACGCGGGCACCCTCGCGAGTGTTTTCTGCCCTAATCATTTGAGGCTCCCCTACCCGGGTCCACTACAGGATCACCCCTCCAGTCCGTGCCCCACGGGCACCACGACGCGAACACAGGACCTGGGTCGGTCGCCTCCACAGCTGAGGCCGGGAGCTACCTCTCCAGACTAACCTTCGCAGGACATGAAGCGTTCGACGAGGCCTCGGCCTCGGGAAACGAGGGCCACGACAGGCGCCCCCGAGCTAAGTAATTTCTACGCGCAGGCGTGTGGCACAAAGGCATAATACCGAGATAGCAGAAACAGTACGATAACTAACAGCAATAGTCCAAGCACGCCCATGCGGGGCCCCACACTACTGTCTCTTTGCGCATGAAAAGGAAAAGGAACAAAATAGGCGTGGCTCGCCTAACACCAACTCGCGGGGGAGACTCGAACTGCCTCCGGAGCTCAGGCGGACTCCCTCTCGCGCTTCACCGGGGCGAGACGGCGGGCAGACCCGCTACCTCCCTCCAGGAGGGCGCGGCGGCACGGAGGCTAGTCGCGGCCACCGCTGGAGCAGCCGCTGCCCAAAGAAGAGTCGTCAAAGCTCGACGAGCCCCGAGCGCCGCCGACCACGCGCGCACTGTCGTCTTCATCATCGCTCAGGTTGGACCCACGGCCGCGGTCGTCGTTCTCAGGGCAGCACCCAGCACGGCGACCAGCTTCCCCGAACACCCTCACGTAGAGGGTGGCATCGCCGTCAAACTTGAAGTGCAGGGTGCACCGCCGGCTCAGACCACCTTGCTGGTAGCGTTTGCGGCCAGCGGGTTAGGGCCGAGCTCCTGCCGAAACCTCGGTGAAGCCCGGGAGGCCCGGCTGCAGCAACCATCCGCTGAAGCCAAAGGCCGCCTGGGGCACCAGCCGAAGCTCACCTAGGAGGAAGCAAGGAAGCTGGAGTCGGGTCTTTGGTCGGCTCCGCCGACCACACAACGATCTCCGGCAGCACCTCCGCCGAGTGGAAGCGCTGCCTAGGGGTCGCGGCGCCAGAAGGCTGCCTCAAAGAGCTGCCTGCCGCCCGTCCACCACGCGGGAGATCACCTCCACGATCATGAGGAGCCACCATGGGAGCCACAGTGGTGTTTGCGAGGAGCGGCCTCGACCAGCTTAGGCGGGGAGAGTCAGGCTCCACCTAGCGAGCCTTCCCCTTCTACGCGGCTGAGAACCTCTTTGGCGGAGCCATGGAGAAGAAGAAGAAGCAAGAGGAGATGGACTAGAAGGGCGGGCGTCGTCCCGTACTTATAGCCGGGGAAGGCCAACCACCGGCCTCCACGATCACAGGTAATCATGACCCGCTTTGCATGCAGGGACTTGTCTATTCGTGCAGTCGCCGAGGCATCGTGGGGGAGCAGGGCCGCCCACGTCAAATCAACCGCCACGCGGCACCCAAGGCCGCAGGCTGTTAGGGCCCGCAGCGCTTCGCACTTGCCCCTTCGCTTCTCTGCTCAGCCAAGTCCAGGCGCGCCTTGGGCCCGGGGGCTACTGTCGGCCTTCTGGGAATGGGGGTCCCCAGACTTGCCTGCCTGCGGCCTGCGGCGTGGCTCAAGGGGTGGCCCAGCAAGGCTCATCTTCATCAGCACAAGCTCAAGACCCTCACGAGGGGCCAAGCCTCATGGGGCATACGACGGGAAGCTTCCTCAGGCACGGCCTCGTCAGGCTGGCTTGCGAGGAGGCGGAGAGATCAAGGCGGGGTACCTCACGAGGTGCCCATGACGCAAGCCATGACGACCAAGGGCGCCCGAGCGGCGCCAGCCAGCATGATGTCCTCCTTTCCTCTTTGGTGCAAAGGGAGCAAGCGCAGCGAGAGTATCAAGCAAAGGCATCCGTTTTGCAACAAGAACAAGACCGGCCGAACGGCGGAAGGAAGTCATCGTGGAGCCAAGCCGGCGTCACCACCAGAGCCTTTGACGGCGAGGACCAACTTTAGTCGGGATAAGTGTACTAGATGTTCCCCTTCAAAGCGGCCAATTGTTGGCGCCCTTCCCGCCGATTTTTTGAAGAGGCCTGGGCCTTTGCCTATAAATAGGACTAGCCACCCGCAAGGTAGAGGCATCTAGAGAAAGGATCCAGCATCTGGGATCAGCACAGAGAGAGAGAGCGACTGAACTCCCCCTAGCAGTTCATCTCACCAGCCAAGAACAGACCCTCGCGAGGCTGTTCTTCCTTGTATTGTTCATCATCAGCCCAAGAGGCAATGCACCACACCACAAACTAGAGTAGGGTATTACACCACAATGGTGGCCCGAACTAGTATAAACCATGTGTCTCTTGTGTTGTTCCTTTCATAGTTTAGATCCTAGCGAGGCGGCGAGGTGAAGGTAGGTAGAGGGTGAGATCTCCGCGCGCACCCCAGTGTTAGAACCTAGAGGGTCTGCCGGAACCCGAAATCCGACAGTACCTCTTCGGCGAGCCCCCCTCCCCGCTGCGGTTGGTTCTTCCTTCAGCCCGGCGAGCCCAACCCTTGAAAATCGACTGACCCAAAAGTCGATTCAGTCGACTGAAGTGTAGCCAAATCGGAGCAGCATCGCAAGCAAGAGCAAGAGCGAGAGCAGCAGTGCGAGAAAGAGCAATAGCAAGAGCAGACTAGGCAGGGACCGAGAGCAAGAGCAGAGCAAAGAAGCGAGCGAGAGCTAAAGCAGCAGCAGCTCCTACTGATGTGGACGTCGCCGCCGAGGGAGCAACATCGTGGAGGAAGTGGCCGGCGACGCCGACGTGGATGGAGCCGCGCCGTGTCGGCTCGGGACCGAGCGCCGGCAGCACCGTGAGATCGAATCAAGAAGAAAATGCGGCGATTAGTGTACAACCTCTTTGGTGGTGCCGATTAGGCTGCAGCTTCATCTGAGGAAACAGTGATGATGATGCTCTTCCGGTGGTGCAGGTGAAGACGGCGGTGTGGGAATGGAGGTGGCGTGAAAGATGAGGGGAACGTCGGGGCAGCTCCTTGGAGGTGGAGGACGGGGTGGCTGAACCGGCGGGACAATGAGATCGACGACGGATACTCATCTGGTACGGTGGATGAGGGACGTCGAGGTGTTGCTGTGGATGATGTCGTCGGCGAAGAGGCTCCGGTTGGGTGGCGGAGGAGCAGGGTGTGGGGTTTCGTCGCGGGTTTTCGCGGCCTCGGTGTAAGAATGGGTGGGCGGATGGGATGGCAGTGGGGAACCATGGCTTAGAGACGCGCTTGTCCGAAATGTGGGGTAAGTTACCGAAGTACCCCCCACCGATTTGAGGCGGTTCTTTCGGTTCAGGGGTACCACGGGCATTTCACGTGTCGGGATTTCATAGGAGGTGGGAGTTTTCGCGCGCGTTGTAATTTCAGAATAGCAAGGAGCGGGTTGAGATGGAGGAAGTTGTCGGAGCACAACAAGACAAAGATATATCTTAAATATTTCGGGCTAACAAGGCACGAGGTGAAATTTCCGGACAAGCCTAACGTGTACTGTACCAAATCAATGCGCAATACAAATGTCATTCAAAACTTTGAATTCATGTTATGTTCAATTAAAATATTTCGCTACGTGTATAATGCATGCAACCAACTACTCAAATGAATGTTTTAGTGCATTCCAAACGTATATACTACCGCTTCAATATGAACTAAATTTGAATAAGATCTACTGATAATGATTGTTGTGAAGTCAAAGCATTTGAATTTGTTTCTCTGTTTTAATAAGATCTACAATCATCATTATTGTCAAGTTAAACCATCGTTTGTGTATTATCTTCACAAAGACACCACATGATTAGTCTCGAGTTACATATGAACTATGTGTACTATATGAACTCGAACTAGATTTTTTGAATCCACTTTATTTTGATTTCAAATCTCATTACATTTCTAGCTCTAGCTAGATCTTCATAATCTAAACCATGTCTCATATGTATAATGTGTTTATCACATTATGTATGGTGCCCCGCCCCACGCCTACAAGTATTTAGATGTGAGTTGCAAACACCACACATTACCACAAATTCAAATAAAATGTGAGAATGTTCGATATATAGTATTGTTTAGATTGCTCGATATTTAGTTGTAAGATGAAAATGCCGCACATTATCACAAATTCAAATAAAATGTGAGATTGTTTGATGTATAGTATGGTTTAGATTGTTCAGCATTTAGCTGTGAGTTGCAGATGCCATGCATTATCACATTATGGTATAACATGTGCACAGCACGTGTATCACCGCTATATTCATGCATGCAATGTTTAAAACACTATGATCTCCTATTCAAATATATGAATCCGCTTTCATATCAAATTATGATCTTTGTTAGTCTCTTACACCCACACAATCCTCTAGCCTTTGTAGCTACCACTAACTTTCTCTCGTGCATGCACACGCCCTCCTCGCCCTCCTCCTCCCTCGGCATTCTATCCACCGGGCACATTCATTTTTTTCTTTAAGTCGTTCTCCCAGAGTCTCCACAACTCCTTTCCGACACACACCGATCGATAAACCTCTCCAGCGATGCCTGCCTCTGACATACACACACAGCTTCAATCTCCTCCTTTATGTGTCCTTTCCTCGTGTCTCTCATATGGTCAGACACACGTGTAAACTCTCGCCCCTATTTTCATCGATTTCACAACCGCACACTCCTCCCCCTATCTAGCTAGTAGTTGGGCCTCTCGCACCACCTCCTAGCTCCATTCTCTCTGTCTATCCGTCTCGCTGGGCCTTATTTGCCTCTAACAAATGGACGTACACCGACCGATCTCTCGCTATACATATAGCCAGCTAGGTCCTTATAACTCGTTTTACCCACACATCGATCGATCTACCTCATTAGTTGTGTCTCTCCCTTTCCTCCGACAAACAACAATTGATCTACCGATCTAGTTAGGTTTGCTTCTGAAACACATGATTCCCCTTCATCATCAATGGATGCGTCCCCAGCATCTATCACGCACAGTGCACACACGTAAACACATCCCCACTCTTATTGATAACATTGCAGTTCCACCCTCGGTTTGTCTAGTAGGCCTCTCCCAACATCCCCGAGAAGCAACTCCATCACCCATCCAGCACTCTACCCCTCTCCTCCCTCTCCCTCTCTCTCTCTCTCTCTCTATCCCATCATATTTCCCGTCCTTGATTATGTATGGATGTCGACCGATCTCCCTCAAGACATAGCTGGGTCTCTCCTTCTCAACACATATACGAGTCGTTCTACCTCTATAGTTAGGCCTCTGCCTACCCCCCCCCCCCCCCCCCCCCCCCCCCCCCCCGCACACACCGATACATCAAGCGCTCTAGTCATGTCTCCTCACACACACAAACTTGACATGTGCCCTCTAACGCTTTGGTAGGGCCACCGCCCTATATCTTTGACTTGCACACACACACACACACACACACACAATTTCGATGGCTCTCTTCATCGATCTCGCACCCACCCACTTTATCCTCTCTTCGACTCTATCGATAGCTATGACCCCTCCCTCTCTTCTCGTGGATTGCCCGACCTTCTATGTATGATATGGATAGGCCTCCATTTCACACACATTGCATGCAAAAATTTGTTTGAGATGTCATCGACACATATTCCCACAAATAATTCACGAAATCAACCCCCACCCCACCCCCACCCCCACCACAAAACAAAAAACACTCACGAATGCGGTTTGTATCTCTCACACACACCCACATAGGTGGGGGCGTGCCACGAAGAGAAGAGGTGCATGCACGCGCACGTACTCCGTCTCTTTCCCAAGCACACCCGCGGGTACATGGTGGAGCTCATTTCTGTACGAAAAAGGCAGCCCACGTGGTAATTTGGCACGTGTACTGGTTGTCCACTTGGTGGAGGGAGGATCGTCTACCACAGGTGAACAAACAAATTGCAACTTGACGCGTTATGTTAAATTAGAAAAAGACGCAAACCATGTGGGGCCTACCTTAGAGGCAAGGCTCTATACACTGGAGTACTTTTGATGTGTCCCGTCAACTCGAAGAACGAGGAGAAGCTTGCTTAATACGCCTGCCTCCCCATACAGGCGCGGTGGCTCAGCAGGATGAGGTGAAGCTTGCTCCTCCCTCGCCCATCTTGTGGTGGCTCGCAGGACGAGGAGAAAAATTTACTACTCCCTCTGTTTACTCCTCGTCCCTACTACCTTGGTTATAGAGATTATACCATATTGTTTGGAATATATATGTCCTTTAGTAGATTTCAATATGAACTACTAGTACATACTCCAAACACTGATGTATATACACGTATTTTAGAGTGTACATTCACTCATTTTGCTCCGTATGTAGTAGCACTCTCCCTCGCCCCTCGACCCTCGCCCACGTGGTGGACGTGCAGCAATTCATTCGGTCTCATATAGCCAGAGCGATATATACTGCACTACCAGTATTGCTCGACTTCCCAAAGAGGCGAAGAGCCAATCGCAAGGTTAATATTTTGGAGATGCCAAGCGCAAGGTTAGTAGGTGCCGCGTCATTTATAAATATTTTTTTCTTCAGTGGCACGTACGCAATATGATAGGTTCATATGGAGAGAAAAGGAAACCGCTCCACTATATACATAGTCAAGACGGGCCAGCCTACACGGTTGCTTGTTGGGGTTGCTTTCTTCACACTCTCTCGCACAAAAGCATCGTGTGGCCACATCTCTAACATCCCGGCGGATCACGTCCGCTTGGGGAAGGGGTGGATGCTTAGTGTAGATGCGGTGGCCGTCCAACAATGAAAACCCACTGTCGGCACGTCGATCAGGGGTCCCCGCTGTTCTCTCTCACAAAGCCGGTGAGGTTGCCTTCGTCCCTTGCTCACCGCCATAACGTGGGCAGTTGCCGCCTCCGCCGCCTCCTCCTCAAGGTTGAGCTACATCCCTCGGGTACAACTCCCTTCTGACCAGCTTTCACCATCGCTCCAGCTACCCACATCACTCCCACTGTGGATATTTCTCTACTTCTTTGCCCCGCACATACGATACTTCTACCGCTTCTACGTCTTGTATTTGTGATGAGTTTATGTCTCATCAACTAGTCCTAGTAATCTTATTCTAATCACGCTTCTTCAATTTCTTTGCCTGTGGATGCTCATCTCGATTTTATGAAACTGCACAAAATGATCGATGGTCAAAGGTTGCAAACTTCATTTATTAGGAAGCTCGAATGTTGCCGCAAATTGAAGCCTGGTCAGGTTCACGGTTCAAGGGCTAGGGACTGCATGGATCGTTTTTTTCTTTAGCTGCCTCTGTTCCAAAATAAGTGTCAACTTTAGTAGTAGTACAACTTTGTACTAAAGTTTGCACAAAGTTGAGACACTTATTTTGGAATGGAGGGAGTACATATTTTCTATGATCTGTCAATCATTGAGATGCAATAGCATGCATGTTAGTCTCCTTTGTATTTGATGAAATGTTGCAACGGGCAACCTTGGATGCAAGATACATGTAACAGGAGCTGGAAGCTTCATAGCATTGTACAAATTTATCTCACTGATAAATTACAGTACGTACTAGTACTATACTAGTACTTCCTCTATACTAGTACTTCCTCTGTTCCTAAATATAAGTCTTTGTAGAGATTTCACCATTAACCACATGCGGATGTATATAGATGCATTTTAAGTGTAGATTCATCCCTTTTGTTCCGTATGTAGTTCACCTAGTGGAATCTCTACAAAGACTTATCTACTAGTAATAGCTAGCCCCCACTACTAGGAATTCTCTATCCTCTCCTTGAGCCACATCATCAAAATTGACGTAGCCGTTAGATGAAGTAAATCAGTCATAATAGCCGTCTGATCTAGACGTTGAGAGGCTCCGCACTAAGCCACATGCAAGCATGCAGAAATACCGTGGCACATGCATGTGAGTGGGTTTTAAATCACATCAACATGTCTGCATGCAAGCATGCACCGTAGCATGCATGTAAGTGAGCTTTTAAGTCCCATTAACATGTCAAAAAGAAAAATATAATCCCATTATGCAGTAGGAGTTGGCTGATCTTTTTTCCTTACGTGGGATGATCTAAATGATGATGGGAGTTTATTTAGTTTGGCTACCACATTTGTCATGCGGTTATAGATTTTTTTTTAGTTCTATGAAATCAATAATTTTGCGCAGAGAGATATACCATTGTTCCGCGGCAACGCACGGGGAATCATCTAGTAATGTTTAGGAACGGAGGGAGTACTATGTAAAGAGTTAGGTGTCGCGCGGTGATAGTGTGAGGTGGGCCATGTAATCACTGAGCCTGCGTGTTTTCACTGCTCTTGCACTCCTCCGCTGTAAGAATGGAGAAAATTGTAATCTACTACCTCCTTTCGCCAAAAGCGTGGGACATCCAGCAGTCCTACCACCTCGGTAATAAAGGCCAATGAGTCGTCAAATCACATAGACCCAAAGATAAGTTGACCAGACGAAGCAACCATCACTCTTGCGCCAGTGAGAGGTCGCGTCCGCTCTTCCCGGGCATGAATGCGGCACCGATTCTTTAGAGCGATGCTGACCGTTTCGGGCGGGAAGCGCGCTCGGGCGATGGAGGGGCTTTGGGTGGGCCAGGCTGGTGAGGAGCGCGCGTGGCAATTGTCCGCATGTCCCTACCGGACACGCCCGAAAACGAGAGGATGCACCGACTCTCGCGGCTAAAATCGTACACTACACACCATATCTCTGTAGGAGTAGGTCGATCTGTCGCACTCTCTAACACACACATGATGTTAAACACACGCACGCACACGCACGCACGCACCTTGGTCCCGTTGCACCTTCTAACGTGACTTATTACACCTAGACGGAGGGAGTAGTCAGTATCCGAGACACGGTGGCACACTGACTTAAGTCGAATACAAGTGCCCAAAATTTGTATGCATGTTATAATAAGGATTCGCTTAAAATAATGCATGGAGTGAACAGAGGGATCAATTGGATGTGTTCTGAGCAAAGAGCGAGATGTGTGAGGTAGTAAGATACACCGCTCGCGCTTTTAATTTTTCTTATTAATTTGTTTGTTTCACCCTCTGACTGGTGGGACCCAACGTACTACGTGGAGAGAGGTAAGGTGACTAAGGCTGCATTATTTCTACACCACTGCGGATAGTCTTACCACCAAAGCCACATGACACGATTATGATTGTAATCCTAATGACTCCCACACACACAAAAAAACACGGCATGCCTGTCACATGAATGCAGGAATGTATAAAAGGTTATTTTCCTCTTGTTGAACATAACGGAAGGGTTGTGTAGCTGGTTAGCCTGTTCGCTCATCAAACTTGAGGTCTCGGGTTCGATAACTACACTTGAGCATAATTTTTGCCAGGAGGATTCTTTGACTGGTCAAAATGTTTTCTAGGGTTTGCACGCTTCACACTCTCTCTCCAATATATATATACACACTGGAGCCTCAGCGCTTGTAGTTGCTCTCTTCACACTCTCTCGCCCTCTCCTGCTGGAGCCTCAGCGCTTGTAGTTGCTCTCTTCACACTCTCTCGCCCTCTCGTTGGCCTCTCTCTCCCCTCACTGCTGCTCAAAGAGTCGGCAGGATCCGTCCGCCAGGAAGGGAAGGAGGCTTAACGCTGTCGCCGTCGGCGAGGGAGGGAATCCACTACCGGCACTGTTGTTCACTTTTCACCCAGCGGCGGCGCGGGAGGGCCTCCAACCCTTCTTCTTCGCAGATCGTCTGTCGCCCACCGAACCACGCCCCAAGAACATTAAGGTATATTTTACTTACTCCACATGCATTGCTCTAGCTACATGTATACCATGAATCTAGGACATGGTTCAAAGAGGAAAGGAGTGGGGGAAAGTAGTGGGAAAAGTTGTATATAGCATGAATCTAGGACGTGGTTCAAAGAGGAAATGAAGGGGGAAAGTTGTATAGCATGAATCTAGGACGTGGTTCAAAGAGGAAAGGAATGGGGGAAAGTAGTGGGGAAAGTTGTATCGCATAAATCTAGGACATGGTTCAAAGAGGAAAGGAAGGGGCAAAAGTACTAGTTCAAAAAGGAAAGGAAGGGACAAAGCTGTAGAGTTTGAGCAGGACTAGATTTTCTGCGCTCACATAGGGAAAGGTGTCTAAAGATAATGTAACTGGGACCAACACAAATATGCTCCTTGGTTGTTTGTTCTTTGTTGCAACAGACTGTGCATGACCACAGTACATCGGTAGATGCACATGGTGCTGGTGTGTCCACTGTCCCGTGCAACTCATTAGCTGTTGTTAATCTAAGGCCCTGTTTGGTTAAAAACTCTCTTGTCCCTACCTGCTTGGTTCCAGGGACTAAACATGGACTAGAGTTTATCAAATGACATGATAAAAGACCATGTTACCCCTAGTAATGAACTAATAGAAACAAGGTGCGATGAGTGGCAGGGCAAACTGTCGGAAAAGTCCCAAAAAGACTCCCTCGGGGTCTTCTTTCTTTAGTCCCAAATGCCCACTTTTAGTCCTGAAAAGTCCCTCCGGTTTGGTTTAGATGTGACTGACACGGAGTTTTTTTAGTCCCTACACCAAAATGTCCCTGTAAACAAACACCCTCTAATAATGTCATTTGGAAAATTGATGTAATGCCACAGTTAAAAAGCAAATTACATGTTTACGAATTTTATTGTTAATATAATCTCTATGTTAATATTAATCAATGCCACCGCTTGAGAAATGCTCTTGTCTTGCTTTCTTTCCCATTTAGATAAGGTAGATGCTTCTTTTTGTTGGCTTCTGTGTCATCCACCGTTATTGACCACTAATTGTTTCCTTTGCACCTCTGTAAACAGGGTTATCTACTTCACCTCGTTGCCATTGTGACCGTTTGTTTGCCTTTGCACAAAACACTTTTGTTTTAAGAGTGTTTTGTGCAGTTCAACCAAAATGTCACACCGACAATGTTGCTTGATTGCTTGATCTTAGTGGAGCTGCACAAGAGAAGATCTTACTTCCTATCCGTTAAGGCGAATTTGGTTCAGATCTTCTTCTTATGAGTTGTTTGAATTCCGCATCATGAGAGGTCAGTGCTAGCCTTCTTTCACATGATTCTGCAGTGTGCTTTCACATGTTGTGCTACATGTAAGATAATGTTGCTTGATTTTAGTGAACTGTACAAATGGAGCAAGACTTCCAATCTGTATGTGCACCGTAATATCCCATTGAGGTAAGATAAGGATATTTCACAACTGTCGGCCTGTATTTTGCCACTTTCATCAGAAAATTAAGTTTAGTACTATGCTTTTGCTCCCTAATTGACATGCCAAATCTTACATTGAAGGCGAAGCTTGTCTGTTATTGAACCAAGTGATGAAGGGGAAGAACAAGAGGAAGAAAAACAAAAATCAACTGCCGGTGCTGTAATGAAGCACTGGAACTGTGATGACACAAGTAATGATATAGTTTTGCATCTTAATTTATTGCTATGGCTGGAACGAGAAATTGTTTTGCCACTGATTTGATGCCATACGTAATTATCTCTACTTGTGCAAACATGGATTTTCTTTGAAGATACCATATATTTTAGTGGAACTGCACAAGAAGATGTTGGAAACATTAAACTAATCGAGGAGTATATAGTAAGCATGGCCACCCTCGTAGATAGCGACAGATGGTTCTGGAGAAGTGCCTCATTTGTATGCTCTACACAATCAGCCTCCTGACAAATGTTGGTACTCACCCATTGATTTCATCCATATGATTGAGCTTTGTCATCTCTATTGGTGTTGTGCTACTATTTAGATACTGTCATGAAAAAGTGGTATTGTCCTTGAGAAGTTCTTCATCTATGTTGTTTTAAATATTTCCTTTCCTTTTTTTCGAGCAAACAGGGATCATCTTCCTCTGAAGAAGAATATGGAGTACGTGAAGTGACTAGTTCCGATTATGCCAGGATGAAGAAGCCATGTCTATCTTCTCATCAGAAGGAGCAGTTGAAGGATGGTTACATTACTCCCCACAAGACCAAACTAACTTCAAATTTCGGAAGGACCGACAAATCTCCATTTTTTTGCTTTGTGATGCTTAGTACAATGTTGTTCTAGGATTCTTTCTAGTGAGTTCCATTTTTCTAAAAGTGTTCTCTACATGGACCATGTATGTGCTTGTTGAAACTGTCAATTCATAGTACAGTTTGCTTTATACTAATCACTTTTTTGTATTTGTGCAAACAGGGTGCTCAGCTTGATTTCAACGGGAACTGCACAAAATGTTCATGAATACATCGAATCATTCATTTCCACCACAAGAAAGGAGGTGCCCATAAGTTCAAGGCGTTGCAACATATAAGGGTGAAATCATACAAGCTACGCGCGAATTTGGTTGATTTTGGTGGAACTGCACAAAAAGAACAGCTGGTTTATTTAGCACGAGGTGCCATGTCAATGTCCGAACTGATGGCAAACCCTGCCCATTCCACAATCGTAGGCATTTGATATTTTGGAATGGGACAACCTTGTCAAATTTTGCTCATTTATTTTAGCAAGATATGCGTTTGATATTTTTGAATGGGACGCCCTTTGCTGTCAGCAGCGGCGATTAATTTTTTCTTTATTCTTTAGTTGTGAAGTAAATATTGCCTCTGACATGTGAGTCGCTGAGATGCATAATCATCGATTGTTTTGAATGTTCTCTATGAATTTCCAGGCCTGTGTGTTTGATTGCAATACGTAAACGCTAAAAGCTGCTCAAACTCTTTGTACTCCTTCTGTTCCTTTTTACTTAGCACATTGTGAAAGTGCATACTTTTTTGTATAAGATTGGTCAAAGTAGAGATACTTTGACCGCAGACAAAACTTGTATGCACTAGAAAGGACCGGAGGAGTACATGTGAAACTGCTGCAAACGTGGTGATCACCACAGGAATAATGCTAGTACGTATTGTTTTGCATGTTCATCCAATGCCAGTGATACAGAATTGAACTAACCGAAATAAATTCATTCATACACGGCCGGATTTCATATAAACATGCCGGATTTCATTACATTTCATACATTCTTCAACTAAAAGGGTGTTTGTGGCCGCATGCATCTCCCGAGATGCAGAGGCCGGGGTCATCCTCCTTTTAAAAAACTAAAAGGGTGCGCTGCAGGTATAATTAATTAACCGGTTACCCACTGTGTCCTTGAGTAAGCAGAAAGCTAGTGACTTAATCTGCAGTGCATTTATGAATCGACATGTGGCCTGTTGGGCCCATGTGTCAGTCCGCGAACTGCACTAGCAGTTAAGTAGAAGCAGCTTTCTTCTCCAGCGCGGCTCTCCGACTCCACGTCGCCGCCAACAAGCTAACCGGCCATCAATGGTCAACCTGCGTAGCTTGGCTTCAACCGGAGGGTAGCAGCGGTGGCCTTACTTGGACCCGAGCGGCGGCGACCTACCGTATTCTACTCTTCCTCATTTTCAGTGTGGCGCAGCCTCGTTGGCAGCGGGGTGGGGCCTCGGCGGAGCCGGCGATGTCCTCTGTCTCGTTGCCGGCGGGCGCCGCCTCAGCGGAGCGGTGGAAATCATCCCCCACGTTGATGGCAGGGTGGGGCCTCGGCTGAGCCGGCGATGTCCTCTGCCTCGTTGTTGGCGGGGCGGGGACTCAGCGAGCCGGGCGGTATCCTCTGCCCGTTGTTGGCGCCATGGGCCTCGGCGGAGCAGGCGTCGTCGACGCCACACTGGCGAGGACTTCGTCGAGCCGGGTGTCCCTGCCTCGTCCTCGGTCTCGTCAAACAGCGCCTCGCCCACTTCATCGCCCTCTTTGCTAGCCTCTTTGTAGGCGGCCGCAGCCTCCACCACCCGCATGCGCTACCGCCAGCGCTCGAGGCGGCCCTTGCGGGCGGAGCGGTACGAGTCGAGCAGCGCCTCCTACTCCGCCCACTCCGCGGCGATCTGCTCCTCCGCCTGCAGATGCTCCTGGAGGAGATGGTGGTTGTAGGCGGC
Organism: Aegilops bicornis; assembly: GCA_021605145.1. NCBI lineage: Eukaryota > Viridiplantae > Streptophyta > Magnoliopsida > Poales > Poaceae > Aegilops > Aegilops bicornis. The sequence continues at coordinate 655,050,984 of CM038672.1, read as the reverse complement.
GTCGGCCTGCGCCTCCCGGAACTGCTCCTCACGCATCGGCCTCACCCTGTCCATATATTGGGCACGGGCCTCGCCGATGGTCATGGTGCAATGCACCAGCGAGGATGGCACGGAGGAGGGGGTTGGCGCCGGATCGTCGACTACCATGTTCTCCATTAGGACGCCGTCGTACTCCGGCTGCCTGTCGGCCAGCCGGTCGGCAGCAATGGCTGCCATCTCCTTGTGGTCCGTCGTCCGCCCGTCCCGAAGAGCGCTGGAGCGCGAGGAAGCCATGGTGGGCAGTAGTGTTGTGGACAGCAGAAAGGGAACGGATGCGGATGACTACGGCTATGGCGGGCGCAGCAGTTTATATAGAAATGGTGGGCAGGCGGAGGGATGGACGTGTGGCGCCGGAGTAGTCGCCTCGTCAACCGCGTATCATTAATGTGTGCGGCAGATGGACGGACGGACGGCACTTGTGTCGTTTGAAAGCAGAGCAATCGCCTGCACCAGGAAGCGGGGCGGCCGCCGATCAAGTCATGGAAGGCTGGGCGAGGAGATGACTTTACTTGGATAGGATGACAATGGGGACCCACCAGGTCCATAGCCTCACGTACGCAAGTGCCTCATTGTTATTTATATATATATATATAACTATAATTTATTTTGCTTCCTCCTGGTTTCCTGACATCACGGTCCCACACCATTTTCAACCTATGTACTCTAGTCAATAAATGAGAGAATTGCACAAGAAGCGACCGGCTACCGGGACCAAGCAGCTCGAAAGCAAAGATTTGTGTTTACGAGGTGAGCACCTTGCAGATTTTTTTGATATTTACCCAGATATTAATTTTTCTCCTCCGAACAACAACGAAAACATCGCTGCAGGTATTAACTGGGCAGGTTGTGGCCTGTCTAGCCTAGGCCAGATATCCAGCCCAGATATTAATCTTTTTTCAAGCTGAAAATGGCTAGCCCAGTTATACTTTTTTTAGGAATACCTAGGCAAGGTCAAGTTGTTATTCACCGCTTCCAATCGGGCTACAAATCTTTCTGGGAGGGATGCATTAGGATTGACAAGAAAATGGTCTTTAAGAAATAATAAATGGGATGTAATTATAAAAACTGGGTAGTAACTATTAAAAAAATGCACCAAACAGTGATTACTTTATAAAATATTATTTTTGGAATATTGAAAATTTTAATTTCATTAATTGTTGCGAGCGCAATGTTTCGTTGGATTTTTATGTAATATAAATTTATATTGAAATTGTATTTAATCTGACTAGAAATTTCGGGATAGAAAAATTCGGATCCCATCAAAATGTGGGAAATTTTATTGAATTCTGTTTTGAACGGTTGGTTGAAATGGGTTGTAGTTTTAACAAACTGTAAATGGGCTGTAGTAAATTCCATTAGAATTAAAAAATGGGCTACACATTCTTCCAAATCTCAAGTGGGCTATAAGTTCTCTGCCACACACTTCTGGCCTTACTAAGTTGACGCGTCCGTTGTCTCAAAAAAAACTAAGTTGACGCGTCCCCTAAAAACACAGAGTTGACGCGTATGCAAGGCTTTGTCAACTTATAGTCAACACACGGTTCTAGCAGCAGTGGCCGTTGGATGTCCATCCAACGGATGCCGTGCTTCTTCTTCAATCTCGGATATTCTAGCTTCACCGCCTAAAAATGATTCCTCCCACGACATATGGGGAGCACCATTTCGAAGTCGACCTATGGGCCTACTAAGTTGACGTACCAAGGGCTTTGTCAACTTAGTCAATAATAAACGATTCTGGCTGTAAAGGATCAGACGATGTCCATCCAACGGCCATCGTGCTTCTTCAACCTCTGGTCTTCTTGCTCCGGCCGCCCAAAGCAAGCAGCGCCGGTCGCCGCTTGCTCCTGCTCTCCCGTGGTCGGGTCAGGCCGTGGGAGGCCTCACCGCCCCTTACTACTCCAACCGCTGGCCAGGCCATCCCTCCACTCACCCACACCCTCGTTATTCGCGGGCGACGGCAGCGCTTAACCAGTTGAACCTCGCATTCTCTCCGCTGCAGTGCATCCACCGCCGCGTCTTCCCCAGCTTCGCCGTCCCCTTCCTAGGCCTCGCCATCGCTCCATCGCCGTGGTGCTCTCGGCTGCATGGTCAACATGGTCAAGGAACGACTTCCATCGACGTGGACCGTGACGTGGAGAGGCCGACACCGGGTCCACGGCAGCCGCAAGGAAGTGCCTCCTTATTACGCCGCAAAATAATTATTCCTCCACCGACAGCGGAACCCACCGGACGGGCCACCGTATTTCGCGAAAAAAATGATTCGCCCCCGAGTGCCGGGACCCACGAAGCTACATCTTCGCACGCAAGGAAGTGCGTCCGGAAAACGATTCGCCTCGATCGCTGGGACCCACCAGCTACATCTTCGCACGCAAGGAAGTGCGTCCGGAAAAAAAAACAATTCGCCCCCCGACTACTGGGACCCACCAGCTACACCTTCGCACGCAAGTGCGTCAGGGCAAAAAAACGATTCGCCCCCTGACTGCTGGGACCCAGCAGCTACACCTTCGCACACAAGGAAGTGCGTCCGGGCAAAAAAAAGATTCGCTTCGACCGCTGGGACCCAAAGAGCACCTTTCGCACGCAAGGAAGTGCGTCCGGCAAAAACAAAACGATTCGCCTACCTGACCGTTGGGGACCCACCAGCTACATCTTCGCAGCAAAGAAGTGCACGATACCGGGCCCACCTGGTCGAAGCGTACGTAGCGTTGTCATCCTAGTCGCGAACGTGTACGTACATACTGGTCGATGTAGAGGCACGCACGTGTCGTAGTAGAGGCGCACACGTAGCATATACACGTACGTACAGCGGCCAGGGTGCAAGAAAGAAAATACGGCCACGTATGTGTACATACGGGTGGGGTCTCGAACGCCTAGTCGCGCATACGTACGGAGAGGGCTCGTGTTCATGGGGAGGCAACGGAATGCGTTGTGTTCATGGGGAAGCAATGGAATGCGTCGTGTTCATGGGGAGGCAACGGAATGCGTCGTGTTCATCGGGAGGCAACGGAACGCGTGGGAGCCAATCGGCTTGGACGGAACAGGCGATGGGAACGAGGCCTGGCGTAGCGCACAATGGAGGAAACGGACCTCCTACGGTTGAAACGGGGGTCATGTTGATCGCGAGGGGTGTGGCGTACCGCAAAACGGAGGAAACGGGTCTCCTACAGTCGAAACGGGGGTCCTGTTGATCGGGAGGGGTGTGGCATACCGCAAAACGGAGGAAACGGACCTCCTATGGTCGAAACGGGGGTCCTGTTCATCGGGAGGGGTGTGGCGTACTGCAAAACGGGACTCCACGGGATACTGTTCATCTCCATCGTCGACCTCCTCCAACCTCCACGGGCTCCTGTTCATCCAGCCTCCACCGCGCGCTACTCCACCGGCTACTGTTCAACCACCCCTCCATGGGCACCCATCCATCGTCTATTGTTCATCCAGCCCTCCACACTACGGGGTCCTGTTCAACCACCCCTCCACGGCCACCCCTCCATCGTCTATTGTTCATCCAGCCCTCCACACCACGGGGTCCTGTTCATCCAGAGGCAACACCACCGCCACCGCTCATCCAACCCCCGCCGCCGCAACACTCACTGTTCATCCAATCGATCGGCTTCAGTTAGCAGCAGTAGCGAAGGAATCGCTCCGTCGGGTTCAGTTAACAGCCATCGATCGATCGCTCGGGTTCAGTAACGCGTAGCCTGCAGTGCAATCGCCGGGTTCGATTAGAGAGCCCAACGCCTCGCTTCGATTCGATTAGAGCCAACGCCGCACACGCAGCAGCGTACGTTAATACGAGAGAAACGCGCATCACTCGGCCCCCGACCTCCCACCGTAACCGGGAACTCCTCGAAATTTTCCTACCCCTTGCTTCTACCATGGTTTTTTCTGTCATGGACAGCCCAAAGAATATCATGTAGCTGCGTATCCGGCCCGCCCAGGATGAAAAGCCCATTTTCTGTCATGATTTTTTTTCATAGAAGTAGGAGCCCACCACATCTATGATGATACCGGGTTATGTCACAATTATCGTCATAGAAGTGTCATATGTATGACAGAAAAAAAATTCGTTCGGCCCAAAATGTCACGGATGTGTCTTTATTTTGTAGTTCCTGGAGCATGAGGGGAACGTACTTCACAGCAACTCGCTTGTTGCCGTTTGCTATGCTGACGGTCGTGCATTAGTCGACCAGCCAGTCTTCCGGCTTCACGGAGCCGGTGTACTTGGGTGTATCTCTTGGGAGCGTGAACCCTTTGGGGAAAGGCTCATCTCCGATGCGGGGGCCAAAACAAGGCGGGCCCAATGCGTCTTCTTCTTCTAGCGCCAGGGATCGGTTGAGACGGTCGATCTGGTGGTGCATCGTTCTCTCCGACTCCTTCTCGGCGGCCAAGGTGGTCACCGAGTGTCGGGTGGTCAACAGGCGGCGGGGAAGCGCGCCTCTTCCTGCAGGGAGGAGGGGGAGGCGGACAGTCGTCCCGTCATTCCACTGCTCTTGGGCGGCCATCTTGGTCGCGCTCGATGGTGATGTGAGTCCGGCTGCGGCTGGCAGCCGGCTCCTTGTCTCTTCTATCACGGACGCCACCAGTCGGCGTCCGGGATGTTGCGCCTTGATCTCGGCGAGGAGGCTGATTCTCGGTTTGCAGGCTGGGCTCCACCACTCGGCGGCCGGCTTCTTGCTGCATGGCAGCCGCATCAAGGAGCTGCTGCACGCGCCCCATCATGCAGCGACGCTCGTCGCCCTCCATGTGCTCCAGCTCTTCTGTTGCCGCCTGGGCGGCTCATATGTTCTCCTGAGGCGTGGCGTAGGTCGGGCGGTCGGCCCCCAGCATGCTCGCGATGGCGGCTCCGCGCTGTCGGTTGTTCCCCACGCGGCTGGGCTCGCCGCCAGTCGGCGTGCCATCGTTTGCATGGTCGACTTCACGCTGGTAGGCCTCAGAGAGGTGCCTCATTGCGGCCAGCTTCTGGGTGCTGTCGTAGAGTGCCTTGCGATGTGCCTCCAGTGCCTTGCCGTCGGCGTCTTCGGGTATGGGTGCGGCCAGGTCCCGCAATGCCGCCTGCAGCGTATCCTGGCCACCTCCGTTAGAGTGCTCGCCATGGCTAATGACAGGCACCTCCGTGACGGTTCTTCCACCACTGTCCGCGCGAGGAAGCGGTTCGTCGTAGACCACCACGTTGGTGGGGAATGCGTCGGGCGACGCCATGTCGGAATCGACAAGCATCGGGTCGGTAGACCCAACCAATTCCACGTCCACAGCCGGCTCGTTGAAGATGTGGAGATGTTCAAGGAGGCTGACGAGGCGGCTCTCGGGGCCATCCGTGCCCGCGTCAGATACGGGTTCGTCGGAGAGGAGAATCTCGCCTACAAGATCGACGAGGCAGCTCACCGCGCAGGCGACCTCCACTCCGCGCAGTGCGTCGGTGCAAACGCCGTCTGGCTGCGCTCGCTAGGAAGGAACAGGGTTCCCGTCCAGAACAGGTCTTCGGACAATGGTGCACCTCGCCCCATGGTGGGCGCCAAATGTCGGGGGTTGGGTGCGACATATGCCAAAGGATGGCTTATCATGGTGGGAGCGAGTAGAACGTCGCCGGTGCCCGGAAGTGGGATGAGGCGTAGACACGAACGACGGCGTACTTTACCCAGGTTCGGGGCTCTCTAAGGAGATAACACCCCTAGTCCTGCTCTGCGGGGTCTCCGCATGACCACTAAGGCACTAGTGAGTACAATGCTGCTCCTCGAGCTGTATGCTAGAGGTAGAAGAAAGCAGGATTTGCTCTCTCCCTTCTCTATGTATGAGTCTAGGTCTAACAGGTTGGGAACCCTTTGCATGGGTGCCCTGGGAGGTTTATATAGGCCTACCCCAAGGGGTACAATGGTAATCTGGTTGGGTGTAGGACCCGGCTGTCAGCGTCTCTGGTCGCCGGCTTCTCCGCCGGCCATTGGGGCCCGCCGCCTGGTGGGCCCTGCCGACTGGTCTGGTACAGAGCCGACAGGCCGCCTCCGCTACTCGCGGGTCTGGTCGGCTGCTCGTTACTGTAGCCATAATGCTAATGACGCACGCTTGGTCGAGGAGGCGTGGCTACAGTCCCGTCGTCTGGTGGGAGATCACTGTAGCCACACCGTGTCTCGTCTAGTTAATGGTGCATGGACTCCGAGGGAGGAGTGGGCCCCCTGCTAGAGACCGGCCTCCCTCGGGTCTGACTGGTCAAGATCTGCCGCCCTCCGGGCTCTCGCTGCCTGGTAGGGCCCGCCGCCTGCAGGCTGTACCAACAGGTCGTCGTGGGAGTAGGGGTCTGCCTGATAGGGGTGACGTCAATGGTGGCGTGGCAACAGTGTCGCGTCGTGCGGAGATCCCCGCCAGTACGGGGCAATGTGGCCACGTCGTGCCCTGGATATGGGGGTGATGGGCTACACTGTAGCCACATCCTGTCTTGTCTTCTTAATGGGGGCGCAGACTTTGAGAGCGTCGTGGGCCGCCTGCTAGGAGCCGGCCTCTCTGGAGGCCGCCTGCTAGGAGTCCGCCCGTCTTGGGACCGTCCTCTCGTGCTTGGCCGTCTTCTGGTAGCCGGCCGCTTGATCCAGCCGGCCACCAGAAGGCGGCGCATCATCCTTGATGCTTGAGGGGCGCAGCCGGCCCAATGTCTTGAAACGCTCAGGGACTCGGGTTAGGCTACCCGTGGCCCATTACTTCGACAATTTAGACCGGTGTGCTGACCTCTCTATCAAGCCTAGGTAGGGTTGCGGTGTGTTGATCGGCCGAGGCCGGTCATGACCTGATGGTGTGTCCGGCCGAAGTTGATCGAGCGTGTTGGGTAAGTTGGTGCACCCCTGCAGGGAAGAATGATCTATTCGAATAGCCTTGTCCAGGGTAACGGATGCTCAGAGTTGTATCCCGATCGATACAACTAGAACTAGATACTAAATGCTAAGGCATGTTATGAATATGATGGCTTCGGGATTGCTTTCTCGCAGGGAGTTGAGGAAGTGATATTTGGGCAATGTTACAACATGTTTGCTAAATATAAACTACTATTATATACTCTGCAAGATGCTTGGAGCTGCTTGAATATGCTAGTCTTCGATAGGCTAGGATTTTCCCTTCTCTTCTAGCATTCTGCAGTTCAGTCCACCGATATTACCCATTTCATTGATACCGATGCATATGTAGTGTAGATCCTTGCTTGCGAGTACTTTGGATGAGTACTCACGGTCGCCTTGCTCCCCTTTTTCCACCTCCTTCCTTTCTTCCCAGATGCTGCAACCAGATGACGAAGTCCAGGAGCCAGATGCCACCTTCGACGACTACTACTACTACCCCGAGGGTGCATTCTACTACGTGGAGGCCGCCGCCGACTAGGAGTAGTTAGGAGGCTCCCAGGCAGGAGGCCTTGCCTTTTCGATCATGTTACTTTTGTGCTAGCCTTCTTAAGGCAAACTTGTTTAAATCATGTCTCTACTCAGATAATGTTGCTTCCACTGACTCGTTTGTTTTCAAGCTTATGTATTCGAGCCCTCGAGGCCCCTGGTTTGTATCATAAAGCGTGTATTATTTTTCATTTGTGTCTAGAGTTGTGTTGTGATATCTTCCCGTGAGTCCCTGATCTTGATCGTACACATTTGCGCGTATGATTAGTGTATGATTGAATCAGGGGGCGTCAAATTGTCCTCACCTTGGGCTCCCTCTTCGGTACTTCTTTGGCCCACTGGATGTCTTCTGGTCCAAAAAAATCACAAAAAGTTTCGCTGCGTTTGGACTCCGTTTGGTATTGATTTCCTGCGATGTAAAAACATGCAGAAAACATCAACTGGCACTTGGCACTATGTCAATAGGTTAGTACCAAAAAATGATATAAAATGACTATAAAATGATTGTAAAACATCCAAGAATGGTAATATAACAACATGGAACAATAAAAAATTATAGATATGTTGGAGACGTGTCATTATATGATCCAATTATGTTTTCATTGTTGAGAGATTTTGCACTAGTGAAAGTATGAACCCTAGGCCTTGTTTTCAACAATTGCAATACCATTTTTGCTCACTTTTACAATACAAAACAAAGACACATCCGTGACATTTTGGGCCAAACAAATTTTTTTCCTGTCATGCTTATGATACTTCTATGATGATAATTGTGACAAAACCCGGTATCATCATAGATGTGGTGGGCTCGTACTTCTATGACAAAAAATCATGACAGAAAATGGGCTTTTCATCCTAGGCGGGCCGGAGACGCAGCTGCATGATATTCTTTGGGCCGTCCATGACGGAAAAAACCGTGGTAGAAGCGAGGGCGAGGAAAATATCGGGGAGTTCCCGGTTACGGTGGGTGGTCAGGGCCGAGCGATGCACGGAGGTTTGCGCATTTCACTCGTACATGTACGCTCGCGTGTGCGAGGCATTGCGCTCTAACTGAACCCGAGCCAGGCGTTCGCTATTGAACCCGAGCGATTGCACTACAGGCTACGTGTTACTGAACCCGAGTGATCGATCCCTAGCTGTTAACTGAACCCGATCGAGCGATTCCTTTGCTACTGCTGCTATCTGAAGCTGATCGAACCTGCTGCCTCCTTCCCTTGATGAACAGTGAGCGTTGTTGGGGGCGGGGTTTGATGAACAGTTCCCGGTGGGGTGTTGGATGAACAGGACCCCGTGGTGTTGCCGCTGGATGAACAGGACCCTGATCGATCGAGCCGGTTGGGGTGGATAAACAGGACCCCGTGGAGGGATGGATGAACAGGACCCCGTGGAGAGCTGGTTGAACAGTAGCCGGTGGAGGGCTGAATGAACAGTAGCCCGTGGAAGGGTGGCTGAACAGGACCCCGTGGAGAGCGCTAGTTGAACAGTAGCCGGTGGAGGAGCGGTGGAGGCTGGCTAAACAGGAGCCCGTGGATGAACAGTCGCCGGTGGAGGCTGGAGGAGGTTGATGGTGGATGAATAGTAGCCCGTGGAGGCTGGAGGAGGTCGGCGGTGGAGATGAACAGTAGCCTGTTGAGTCCCGTTTTGCGGTACGCCACACCCCTCCCGATGAACAGGACCCCCATTTCGACCGTAGCGCTCCAACACAAGTCTGTTTCCTCCGTTTTGTGGTACGCCACACCCCTCCTGATCAACAGGACCCCATTTTGACCGTAGGAGGTCCAAGAGAAGTCTGCTTCTCCGCTTTGGCGGACGCTGCACCCCTCCCGATGAACAGGATCCCGTTTCGACCGTGGCCGGTCGAACAGAAGGTCGTTTCCTCCGTTCTGCGGTACGCCAGGCCTCCTTTCGATCGGCTATTCCATCCAAGCCGATTGGTTCCCGATGAACACGACGTATTCCGTTGCCTCCCGATGAACACGACGCATTCCCTTGCCTCTCGATGAACATGACGCAGTTTCTCCGTTCTGACCCAGCCGGTTGGCTGCCGATGAACAGGACACTGTCGCTGCCCCTCCATGTACACGAGCCCTGGCCGTACGTATGCGCGAGTAGGCGTTCGAGATCCCACCCGTATGTACGTACGTGGCCGTATTTTTTGGTGTGTGGCTGTATGTACGTGTACACGATTTAGACGGGACAGCCAGAACTGCTACGTGGGGGGCTCTACTATGACATGTGCCGCTACTTACTCGGCCATGGTTCATCATTGCAGAGCGACCGATCGACCAGTATGTACGTACACGTTCACAATAAGACAGGCAACGGTACATATGCTTCGACTGGGTGGGTCCCAATTGTCAGGGAGGATAAGGATGCACTTCCTTGCGTGCGAAGATGTAGCTGCTGGGTGCCAGCTGTCAGGGGGGTCATTTTTTTTTGCTCGTGATAAGGACACACTTCCTTGCGTGCAAAGATGTAGCTAGTGGGTCCCAGCAGCCAGAGGGAGAAAACATTATTTTTCAGGGTAAAAAGGATGCAGTTGCATGCATGCGTCCATGGGCGTGGTGCGTCCCCACTGTCAGCCTCTCACGTACAGTCATCTTCCGATGACTCTCGTTTGTTGACCACGTTGATCACAATGTGCCGAGCGCACCAAGGCCGATGGACGATGGCGAGGCCCCATACTGGAATGACCCAGAGATGGGGAAGACGCGGCAGTGGAGCCGCAGATGGAGAGGAGTGGGAAACTTGACTGGTTCGGGTGTGCGGCATCACTGCCGCCCACGGGAGACAGGAGCAAGAACAAAGGTTGAAGAAGGAGCACAGCTGTTGGATTAACATCCAACGGTCCAGCTGCTAGAATCATTTGTATTAAGTAGACAAAGCCCTGCGTACACGTCCGCTTGGTAGGCCCACAAGTTAGCCACCATATCTGCCGGGTCCCAGCTGTCATTGGGAGGAATAGTTTTTTCGCATAACAAGGAGGCACTTCCTTCCGTGCGAAGATACAACCGATGGGTCCCAGCTGTCAGGGGGAGGAAACATTTTTTTCAGCTTAATAAGGAGGAAATTTCCTTGCGTGCGACCATGGACCTCGTGGGTCCCAACCGTTAGGCTCTCCGCATACAGTCCTCTTCCGACGATTATTGTTTGTTGACCATGTGGCGCCCGGCTGTACAAGGCGTGATTTACAGCGAGGCCCCGGACGGGAACGACCCAGAGATGGGAAGATGCGGCAGTGGAGTCGCAGATTGAGAGGAGTACAAGGGTTATAACTGGTTCTGGTGTGGCGTGGGGCTGCAGTCGGTGGAGAATAACAGGAGGTGTGGAGGGGTGGAGGGATAGCCTGGCCGGTGGTGGGGTAGCGCCATAGCGATGCGCATAGAAGCTGCTAGTCAGCCGGAGGTCGGGCGAAAGCGGGTCCCGACGACGCTGGAGGAAGAAGACGAGAGATTGAAGGTGCATGCCAGCCGTTGGATATAAATCCAATCGTCGTGGATGTCATAATCATTTGTTGACCAAGTTGACAACGCCTTGCGTAGGCTTCGACCTATTGGCCCACATGTCAGCCTGCAAAAATGTGGCATATATTTAACCCATGTTTTTGAATTTAAAGTCCATTTGCTGGGCTGGGTGAACAAATAATTTCGCGTCAATGCGGGCCATTTAATATTTTCTAAGAAATCCTAGCCCATTTGCACTTTCTTAAAATACATGAATTAGCTGGGCTCGTTCTATATAAAATGTTAGGTTAGAAGGAGCAATTAATATCAAAAAATAAACCAGAGCGACACATTTTTAATGTATAAAATTAACAAATTAGTGAGTTATTTCTCAAAAAAAAATGAGCGCGTTATTATTACGTTGGTCCTTAAAATCTTCGCAAGCTTTTGTGTGCAATCACCAGGGTTTTCCTTGCCTGTGAGTCAAAAGCAACCAGGATTTTCCTTGCCAATTTATGTTAAACATTTACTTTTACAAGGTAATAACACATGGGATGTTTTTATAATTTATATATAAGTCTCTATTAAATATACGATAATAGTAATAATATAAATATATATATAATGTGGTTAGAAGGGAAAACATAAGTTGGACACAACATTATTATTCTTATATATAGATAAATAGAACAGATATCTGCGTTTTATTTAAAAAAATGCATTGGGCTGCCGATCTTTAAGAAAAAGTAAAACCTACGCTGGGAGGCCCATAGGCTGGTATGGACCTCAAAAAATAAGTTGAAACCACTACCTCCGTATGTCGTAGGCTACGCATATTTAAAAACAAAACCTAGGCCTAGCTGATACTTGTTGGCCCTCTAGAAAAAAATGATACCAACTAGATCCCCGATACCCCTTTCCCGCAACAAAAAAAGAAAGATCCCCGATACCCCTAAAAAAAGCTCCCCGATGACAGTCATCGTTGGAAATTTATTTTGTTTATTGGCTAAGGTTGACAAACCCGTGGGCCCCAACGTCAGTATACAATTAGGAGGAAGCTTTCTTTCCAACGGGGCACTTGCTTGTGTACGGCTTGGACCTGGTGGGTCCCTACTGTCAGTCTCTCGGCATACAGTCCTCTCTGGATTCCTCTCGTTTGTTGAGCATGTTGACAACCACATACGGCGGCGCCACGGTGAGCGCACACGGACGGGAAAGAACCAGAGCCGGGGAAGATGCCTTCATTCTTTCGAACATACCGCACTAGCCCGGTGGCTGCAGCCCTCTCACCCAAAAGATGTACTACCCGGGTTCGATTCCAACTGGTGCAGTTGAAAAATATCTAACACTTGCCAAAATTCCGTCCCTACTTTACCCAGTTTTTCGCACACTCAACATTGTCATGCCATTTTGAAAATAACATATCTTTTTGACTTTGCATCAGATGAAGATGTGCTATACATGCATGTTGATCAGCATGATGTTAACTTGTTGTTAGTTCCATTTTTTACCATGAATAAAATTTCCAACATTCTGTTATCCATATTTGAAAAGTGCATGTTGATTCAAATGCTCTGCCTCTGAAACATGCAGTTTCTTATCTGAAAATCACCTGGACAAGCAGCCATCACCGGTGTTGGATTCTATGTCGCGCTTCTTCAATCCCCCGGCAGGCGCGTGGGGGAAATAAACTTACGTCCCGTGCTTCTAGTTGGGGAATGGAGCGAACTGGATTAAAGAGGGGGCCGGTGGCGCGACTGAAGAAGCACATCAGACGCGATTTTTTTAGTGGATGGCTCTCAATGAAGTTTTTTTTACTTGCCTCAGCACCATACAACTTGTATTTTTAGCCTTCCAGTCCGTGGTGGACCAGCAACCCATTTGCTGGGCGGGCCAACCTACAGAAACCAGCACTTTATTTTTTCATCAAGCCCTAAAAATAACACAATACTATGTTTGTTTTGAGGCCAAAAACATTACGGCAGGGGTTGAGCGGGGGAGGGGGGAAGACAGAGCAAAAAGATTAAAAAGAGCTGATGCGCGGTTGCTACCCTAACAAAGCAAGTGCAATTCTTCTTGGGAAGAAGGTGTGCCGTTGACACCCACACGTCACAAATCCCACAGTAGACATACTAACAAGTTCACGCACAAGTACAACAGAAAAGGTAAACATCCGTATCAAACTCAGGTTCACAGGACACGTTCATATTCATAGCCAACATTCACAATCAACAAGTCAACAGATTCATATATACACAAGTTCAGCATGTCTATGCATCCAAATGATTGATAGATCACAAGACAATATTCATAGATAATTGACAAAAAGATTCAGATATACACATGTTCAGTATGTTTATGCATCCAAATGATTGAGATCACATCCAATATCATCTATGGACGAACTTTAATTACCTAGGGTACAGACTGGTAAATGGTGTTCAGTAAGAGGTACTTCTTGCTAAATTAATGCTTGTACGAGTAAACTTTCAAGTACATAAGAGGCAGCACAGACAATCTGAATTTTTCTTGTAGGTTTATCCTCAAATAGTGGCCTCGTGCCGAGGGAGGTTTGAGCAACTTGGCCACTACTTTCATCCAACTAGTTTGCTGGCTCATCTTGGTCTTGTAGCTCGCCAAAACTCTACATTACAGACAAGAAAGGAGGCGGTTGAGAAAATGAACCACCCAATTTTTTTGTGCAGTTCAACTGAAATGGAGCATCCTCGGCGCATGACTGATTAAGTGCCAGATGAATATACGCGTCAACCAACTTGTCTATAATCTTTATACTCCATGCCATACAGTTCGCTACCATATGTGCCGACAACCAAAAGGCACAAGTTGGGACCAAAGACTGGACTGCGTTTTTCTGGGCTATGCGCCAAGCAATATTTTTGGCGTTCACTCTCCTAATACTTGGAGTTTGACAACTAGTTGACGCCGGTTGATACTCGAATGAATATAGGCACTTCTTCTTGTCAACATCGATGCTTGTCTAAGTGAACTGTGGAGTACATAGCAGCAGCATAAGTATCTGTCCATCTGATCTTTTTGTGTAGCTCTACTGAAATCACCCAATGTAATGATTTTCCTGCATGTTCAGGCTCCAAGTTACTCCTTTATGAAATTGGCAAACAGTAGCATAATACCAAATTACCAATACATATGACTAGCACAATAATCAGGATAAAGACCGGTACCAACCTGTGTGAGGTAGCATATCAATTACTATTTCCTTTGATTGGAAGCCGAGATAAGCGAAGCGACTGATAGGAAAGGAAGGAAGCAAGCCGAGATAAGCGACCGACGGGAAAGGAAGGAAGCAGTCAAGGCAATGAAGCACCCAAAGTTTTTGTGCAGTTCCACCAAAATCGAGCATCCCAGTTAGCACATATATTGAGAGAGTGAGATTACTGTAACAGTGGGACTAGTTGATGAAACATACACTAACAAATACAAGCACCCTCATTATCTTAATGGGTAAAGTTAGCAACATAGTAGTCTTGCTTAAAGAGAGGTATTAGTTTATTTAATCAGTGCCAATTAGCTCAACACTCAAAGCATTTCCATGTATCATAGGTTGCAAAACTTTAACGTGCAAAGATAAAGGAGATTCTCATGATAGTAGCACGATACAAATAGAGATGACAGCAAACTAATATGGATGAAGGCCTTAGGCCGGTACCAACCTGACCAAAAAGCTTATTCATGTAGTCCCAGAAGAGATGATAAAGCACTCACTGGAATCACTCAATAGTATATATTTTTGCGCACTTCAAATGTATGGTTGAAATCACTCTTGTTTACCAGTGGTGAGATTATATCGAAAGATTATCAAGAACTTCCAGCAGAGTTAAAGCACTAGCTGGGATACAATTCACTGTCTTGTCTTGTGTAGTTCCACTAAAATGTATGATTGGCACAACATGATCCCTATTTGCACAAGTAGGAACATGGTGAAACCTTCATTAGCTTAGTGAGAAAGGATAGAAAGACATTAGCATATTACTCTAACAGTAGCATCAAATTCATGATGGACAATACGCAAAACATTGCCTCATTGAACCAATGGCAATAAATTGACATGCAAAACAATAGCACTATTATGTCATGACACTACCAAGATTCCCTCCCTGCTCCACCACAAGATTCACCTCCACAGACACACATAAACACGTACATGATTCAGCATAGGGTGCTACTAAAGATTTGTTTAACTCTGACAGGAAAATTAGGCAGCAATAAATTAGTGCTACTTAAGTACTCCTAATTAATTAAGTGACCTTGCAGGAGAGACAAAGAAGTGGAAGGGCTCCCTGGAGGACCGTCTCACATGTAAGGTAGACGTTACTGGAGCCCTTTAATGGCCTCGACCGAGGCCTCGGCTTCAGCAAGATCACCTTGGTACTGTTGATCGTGTAGAGCAGGGTCAGAGATACATCCATAATCCAGTTAATTAGTATGATGTGTCGACAACCCAAGTACTACTCTGCTGCATTTCTCTATCTATCTCTACTCTACTCTTATAAAAATAGAGTTGGTCATGATGGTGTGCCTGCCATCCTGCAATATAGGCTGTCCGATTATATCTGATGGATAGGAAGGAAACTATGGCAATTTTGCAAAAAGTTACCCACACCCCTCTCCACATTTGCAAATAAGGCCTTCCCTCGTTCATCCTTTTTTCTCACAAGATAAACTACTCATACAAATGCATCTTGATGTTACGTGCAACGCACAAGCATCTTGCTAGACTTCCAAGTAAATTGACTAGTAGCAACACAGCAATACAATACCACTAGCAAGATGTCAGGATAACATAGGACGGTACCGTCGTGTGATCTTCTTCATTTCCTCCTTCTTATTCTTCTTCTTCTTCCTCTTCATGCCCTGTTTCCCTTTCTTCTCACCAAATTGGTGAAACCAAGTACATGATTGGCCTTCTATTTCAGAATTGGTTTTGTCAATGAGGGAGTACAAGTGTACTAGTAAACAATAGAATTATTTTCTCATGGCAGTCGCAAAATAGAGATGAACACGTGCATTAAATATCGTTCTTACCTAAAGGAAGGTTATGGTGCCAATATGGATGATGAAGATTGGAACACAAATCTCCCTTTGTGCAGTTCCACCGAAATGAACCAACGGTTCCATTCTGACATTCCAGTTAAACAACACAAAAGTCACTTCTTTTAAGAAGTGTTTTGTGCAGTGCACCAAAAGGTCACAATAGCAACAACATGAAATGGATATCCCTGTTTGCACAAAAAGCTACAGAGGAAACAGTCAGAGTCTCAAACAATTACTGGCAAAAACATTTGGCTAAACTTTTCATGGCTTATAACAGTGGCATGGCTTCATTTTACCAGGGGCATTAGATTAAGAACAGCTAAATATTTGGTATAAGGGCATGGGACAGTGGGTGCACCAGCAGTCCAGCACCATGTACCTAAACGGGGGCATAAAGTGGTGATTCAGAGTTTATTGCCCCGAGAAACAAACATCCAAGAAACATATCTGGGTTGGTCCCATTTTCTCTCACTCTAGCCGCCTACTCCTATGTGTGGACAGCAAATCTAGTCCTGGTCGTACCACTGTGTACATTGTTTCCCCCATATTTCCCTTTTCGACCAAGAGACCGGTTGGATGACTAGTCTGTACTACTTTCACCCCCTTTCCTTCCTGTTTGTACCATGTTCAATGTACATACTAAATCCCCCCCCCCCTTTATTTCTTGTTTGAACCAAGTACAAGATTCGACTCCATGAAGTAGCTTTACCTCTAGCAATAGAAAAAATAGGTGACATTGGACCATCTGATCGAGAGGGGCTGAGAGGTAGAAAATGATGCACATGCAGCGGCGTAGCGAGCAGGGGAAGTAGAGCTAGGCAGGTTTCGAAAGAAGATATACCTGAAGGTCGTCGGATGTGGATAGGTGGGCGGCGGGAGGCTGGATCCGCCCACAATAGGGCAACAACAAAGGGATCGGAGGACCTCATGCGCCGGCGCTCGACCAGAGATAACGGTGCTGCCGATAGTGGGTCTCCTCCCTCGCTATCGACGACGGCCTAAACGCTGCCCCTCCTCCCCTTCACCGGCGGAGGGGGATACATCCGGATCTGTAACCAGCGGTGAGGATAGAAAGACAGTGTTACCACCGCTATCTTGTTTAGATCTGGAGAGGATGAGAGTGTGTGAATAGAGCAACCCTAGCAAGCAAGCGCGGAGGCTCCGGCCTATATATATAGAGCAACCCTAGCGTAGTGGGGTAGTTTTCCTTTTTCACTCCATCAGAACAA
The DNA here is from genome assembly GCA_021605145.1 of Aegilops bicornis. Taxonomy (NCBI): domain Eukaryota; kingdom Viridiplantae; phylum Streptophyta; class Magnoliopsida; order Poales; family Poaceae; genus Aegilops; species Aegilops bicornis. The sequence goes on along the minus strand of CM038672.1, from coordinate 655,033,839 downwards.
TCCTTTAAAATTGTGTACGTGCCAGGTCGCCGTTTTTTTGAGTTGTTGATCGTATTTTGAGATAGTTACCCACTTATTCCAATTGGTGTTACGGTGTGCCAGGTCGCACTTTGTATCGTTCAAGTCTGGTACTAGACACTCCATTAAATGAACAACCACTGCCTAGTAAAATTTGTGAACGAGCCCACGGCTAAAATTATCGGAAATGTGGGCTGCCCCAACATGCATTATTATTTATATTTTCTATGTGGGAGTATCCTCAAAACAAAATGTGAGAGTACAATATTTATTGGGCCCCTTTGTAATTTGTGCTAAATTTTGACCAAAGATTTAACTGAAAAAATGTTAGTGCATGTTAACAAAAATTATATCCTTTGATTCGTATTTGAACATAGTTTTCAATGATGTAATTTTTTGTGACATGCATGAACATTTGGTTAGTTAAATTTATAGTAAAATTTTGGCCAGATTATCATAGGGACCAATAAACCAGGACGGAGCTCCTCGTCTGTCGTCCCTCCTCGTGCACAACCATCTCTCGCTTTAGGGCCGGGGCATTACAAAGCTTTACCGTCATATATTCATACTACTTCAAGGTGCATTAAATCAACACATACAAGTATCAAAAGGAAAGTCACGGCATGCATGCATGCGTTGTAATTAATGCATCGGTAAATGCAAATTATTGAAATATATGGAGTGCACTACTTTGATGTGTCGCGTCAACTCGTACAACAACGAGAAGTTTGATTAAAACACCCTCTCTCGCGCGGGCTGAGCTCTGGTGCCTTAACTGCACCTACCTTTGGATGTATGACAAGTGGGCCAGCCACCTGTTGGGCCGACCTGTCATACACCCTAAGGCAGGACCAATAAGTCAATGAAGCTGCGTCCCTCCCTCGCCCGTGAGCGTTGTGGCTGGCAGGACTAGGAGAATCTTTTGCTACACGCTCTCCCTCCCGCACGCGGTGGACATGTAGCAGTTCATTCGGTGTCAGATGGCCAGAAGCATACTGTAGTACTCCACTGCAGTAGTACCATCATTATTCGACTTCCTGAAGAGGCGAAGAGCCAAGCACAGCCCGGACGCTCATGTGGCAGTTTCATGTGTAGAGTAGTCTAGGATAGCATGTACCGTGCCTCTAAGCTTATAATTGTTGTTTCTTGCCCTGAACTGCCGCCGGGTCGTCCCTTTATATACAGAGGTCGACACCCAGCGGCTCATAGAGTCCCGGTCAGCTCATAAACAGTGTCCGGCTCGGTCTCTCTCTATCCCTGCCTTACAGTACAAGTTATATACATATGGCGGTTTATCTCTACAGGCCTTAAGTCGCCTTTGGGCCTTGGGCCCTTAACTGAACCGCCATCTTCCAGGGCTGCCTTGGGCTTCATGAATCGCCATTGGTATAACCCGGCCCCTCCTGGGCGGGTCATACCTAATAGTAATATCCCCAACAGGATGTATTGGGGACCCCTTCACTTGGAGGAGGGGCGACATTAAGGAGAGGCTTGATTGCGCAGTTTGTAATGTAAAATGGGCAAACAAGTTCCCTAGGTCTGCAGTTATAAATGAAGAACATGTACATTTTGATCACCGCCCTCTTATTCTAGATACAGAATATTTTGATGGTAATATTTTTAACCAACCAAGAAGCCGAATGAAACAATTTTAAGCCGGATGGCTCAAAGAAGAAACAGTTGAAGAAATTGTACGTACAATGTGGGAAAAAGTAAAGATACGGGGTATTTGGCCACCTCTCGCTGAGCGTACACGGGCAGTGAATGCGGATTTGCATATTTGGGACCGTGATATTCTCAGAGGACCGAAAAAGAGAATCAATAAATTAAAAAATGAATTAGAAAAGCTGCGGAGGGTTCCTATAAACGCGGAATCCCAAACACGACAAAAAGAGATTCTTGTCAATATTGAAACCTTTTGGAGCAAGAGGAGATCTACTGGTTACAAAGGGGTCGTGCAAACTGGCTTTTACATGGTGATCGCAACACTTCTTTTTTCCACAATGCGGCAACGGCTAGGAAAAAAAGAAATTAGATTAAAAAATTGCTTGATGATAATGGTGTTTGGGCGCAAGATACAGAGATGAAAAACCATATTACGGGGTACTTTTCTGATCTCTTTACTTCACAAGTTGCTCAACCGAATCCGGAGATTTTATCCCTTGTCAGAAGAAAAGTGACAGATGAAATGAATATTGCTCTCCTTGCCCCTTATACGGCAGGGGAGGTTCGAAAGGTGCTATTTGATATAGGAGATTTAAAAGCGCTGAGTACGGATGGACTACATGCCATTTTTTATTAAAAAAAATTGGTCTATGTTGGGGGATGATCTGACTGAAGAGGTACTCAAGGCGGTGAATACCGGCACTATACCTGATGGGTGGAATGATATAGCAATTGTAATGATCCCAAAGGTCATTCCCGAGATAAGGTAACTCAGTTTAGACCAATCAGTTTGTGCAACGTGGTGTATAAGGTTATTTAAAAATGATTGCGGCTCGTCTGAAGTTAATCCTTCCAGATGTTATCAGTACGACTCAGAGTGCATTTGTACCTGGAAGAATGATCGCAAATAATATTTTAGTGGCCTACGAATGTTTTTACACAATAAAGAAAAAAAGGAGTGGTAAAGAGGGTATTGTGCAATCAAACTGGATATGCATAAAGCGTATGATCGAGTATTGTCGTGGAATTGTCACGACAGATGTCCTTAGTGTCAGGACTTAGTCGTGAGGCCAACGCACCTATGTGGTAGCTTGAGAGGGGTTGAGTGGGACAAGAAACGCGAGGTTTTACCTAGGTTCGGCCCCTCACGGTGGAGGTAAAAGCCTACATCCTGCTTCATTGATATTGATGATGATGATCACGATTACAAGGGTGCTCTATCTCGTGAGCTATAGATTTGTCTGTCTAACTCTAACTTGTCCAACTTCTGAAACTTGTCCCCCTTGGGGTGCCCTGTCCCTCCTTATATAAGTTGGAGGGGCGAGTTACATGACTAGTCCTAGTAGGACTAGGATTACTCTATTACAAGTGGAGTCCTAGTCTTGCTTCCTTTGTAAGGGAATATTCCTTATGCTTTCATCTTAAGTTGGCCCATAAGAACATAAGTCGGCCTTTCCACGAGTGGCCTTCTGGGCCACCGGGTCTTGTCGCTCATCTGACCCGCCTGCCGGGTTACCAATAAGTTACCAGGCCCCACCAGGTCATCAGTGAGTGGAGAGATCTGGGCGGGTCACTTCGTGAGTCGCCAAGTCCGGCCGGGTCATACTTTTGGCCGGGTCATATCATGGGGTATATCCCCGACATTAGCCCCTAGTTTAATTTGGATTTATCCATGTTAAACTGATCCTGCAAAATAAACACAAGAACAAATTTGACAGGTTGTGCTCCGGGTTAAAAATTCTTGTAAGCCGGCACCTGATCATCCTTAAGTCCGGGTGAATAGGCCAGCCTCATAATCAATTTGCTGACATTGGTTTCTCACAGAAAAAAATTGTGAAGAATAATTCATTTGATTCAGCTCCCAATGCTTAACAAAAATATTGGTCTTGAAATACTCATTTGATTTTCAGTCGGCTTGAAGATGTAGAACTTGCCAGTTTATCATTGTCAATTTGTAAATATTGATGGCACCGGGTCATAATTGTTGCTAACATCAAGCTTGAAAATGTACCTCCCTTATATGCATATCACTTGTAGCCCCCAAGTCTTAAGAAGGGAGCGTAGTAACAGCTTAAGACTTGCTTCAGTAACCTTGAAGAAATCCATGTTGTTCATCTCAATCACTAGTCAAAACTGAATATTCCACATATGCAGCCCCCAAGTGTCGGATTGTCATGCTTGCAGCAACCTCGGACTTTGTAATTGCCTTATGCTTATAAAAACTTCAACCAGTGTAGCCCCCAAGGGCCGGGTCATTATACAATAATGAGCAGGGACTTTGTAGATACGATTATTGAAAATAACATCATATGATGTAACCTCCATTGTAGGGCTTGAACCCACGACCACAAGGTTAAGAGCCTTGTGTTCTACTAACTGAGCAGTGGATCCTTCAATATAATGGATTAAGGCTTTTGTACCTTGAATTTTTGACAGGAGCAATTGCTAGCCCCCAAGGGCTGGCTCATTACGATGTGATGAGTCGGGTCTTCAATAAAGTGAGCAAAAAAATGACTTTGCATTAGCCCCCAAGTGCCATGGTGCATGCTGGCAATGACATGGGACTTGCATATTTGATGTAATCTCAACTTAAATAATGTAGCCCCCAAGTGCAAGGTCGTAAGCCTGCGGTGACTAGGGACTATTACCTCCATTGTAGAATAAATCATATACATTGATAAAAAAATAGCCATTGCACTGAAGCGACTTTGAAAACCTCAATCATAATATTGGTTACTGATAACCATAATAAAAATCCAGCCATGTTGGCTATTAAAGATTTGAATAATATAACCCGATTTGAAAACCATTTCCTGCACACAAACAAATCATAAGTGCCCTGACGGTTTACCGCAGGGCGGGTCATGATGCCCAGTATAATTCCACTGGTGACCATAGAAGTCCATAACCAGGGTAGGGGTAATATCCCAAATATGAGACATAATCAGGGCTGCTTGGCCTGACTAGTAAAAAACCATATGGTAAGAAAAAGAGGTGATACAAATCCAAATAAAAAACCCAAAAAAACATGAGGCTTTCATAGGCCGCTGAGCCAAAATATCTTCTTCAATGAAACTAGCATGATAGTCGCTGGAGTATCCGCACTTCCTGTGAGCCGGCTCTCACATGACCCAATCGACATTTTAACCCGGACAAGTTCAGGATCTTTAAAAGATTGACTTATCGAGAGTATGGCGGGGTCGGAGTAGCATCGTGCAAAATAGGCCGGTTTAACCAAGTTTCAAGGAAGGCGGCTTATCAACCTGAGCTTCTCCTTGCATTCTGTAAGCCGGATCTTTCATGACCCGGTCAATGTTTTAACCTTGACAAGTTCAGGGTCTCATTTAAGATATTCACTTGTTAAGAACAGGGCGGGTCATCCAGGATTACCTGGTCGAAGAGCATCTTGGATACAGGCCGGATAACCCGGATTTTTGGTGAATACACCTGGCATCCATGCCAATCAAGAGGGTAGATACAGCTATGTTCATTGAACAGGAAGCCCCCAAGTGATATGTTTCTGAGTTGTGCTCAATGGGTACCTATGTTTGAGCTGTGTTGTGCATCCAACTCTCTTTGGTCCCTGTAACTCAGGCATCAAGCCTCCAAATGATTTGTAATAAGGCGTGTAAGCCGGAGCAAGAGGGTAAGCACAGCTATGCTCATTGAGCAGGAAGCCCCCAAGTGACCAATAAGATAAGACAATAAGGCAGGATACCCATGTTTGAACCGCGCATCATGGCAGCAAATTCTCTTTGGCAACTTTCTAGTTTTTCCTGAGAACTCGAACTTGCGAGAAATGGATTCTTTTTGAACCGGATGTTTAAACCGGATATTGAGAGCCTCAAAGCTTTATGGGAGAGAGATGTCTCTTGAGCCGGATTTTAAACCGGAATCTTCATTTTGAGCCAGAAATTTTCTGACGGCCTTTTCATCAATATGGCAGCAGCCTTCGGGACTGTGTTATCTTCCCCTTCAACGTCCTGAGGTTCTTGAATTTGCTGAAACTGGCAAGACTTGCTGAGTCATATCATTGTAGCCCCCGAGTCTTAAGATGACTCGAGGAGTCATCTTGAGATTCTCCATAGTTGACCGTGATATAAGCCGGCATATAGTTAAACAACGGAATGCTGGAATATGTTGAAGCTCGGCGGGTTGTACATGCCCCCGTATGATTTGCGTCAGTAACCCGACCAATGGTTCATCCCAGCTGGTTGTTGAAAATAAACAAATCATAGTGGTGGCAACTTGTGCGCCTGTCCATTGAGCCATCTGGTGCAAGCAGAGGCTGGTAATATATCCTTGGCTCAGGAGTTGTTGGAATAGACCGGGCTGCAGGACGGTGGCTTGCATATATCCATTGGACAGCTTGTGTGAGCAGGCCTGGCTTTGATTTGTTGATGTATATGCAGCGGTCAACCGCGACATTAAAAGATGGAGTGGACGCGTGAGTCGGCCGCAACGTCATAAGCCGCGCAGACGGATGAGCCGGCCGCGAGCGTGGGCGGATGAACCGACCGCAGGCGCGGTCCCGGTGAGTTGATGTGGACCGGGCCGCAGGGGCAGCGACTTGGGCGCTTCCATTGATCACGGCAACATGGACAAATACCAGTGCAAAATGATGATGTCGTGTACTCCGTATCCACGGTATAATGCCATTTTTGTAGTAAATGATTACCCTGCATAAAATTACCGTAGAGCAGAGAAGTTTGTGCTCAGAGTAATTAAAGTATACTAAGAAAATATATAAAAGAAATAGCACCTGACTTTTTGCACGTATGTTGGTGCGGCCATTAGCGCGCAGTTGGTCTCCACGTATGTGTCCTTCATCCAATTCTCGCAGACTCATCTCCGATGAAAATTAACCCAATGCGGAGTACCAGTACTAGTTGCCATTTTAAATTCTCTATAAGTTATAACAAGCCCAACGAGTCAAGCGAAACGGAGCCCTCATATTCTACAGTTGCAGTTGTGTAAGACCAGCAAACGCATGTTCAGCTTGCGAACGATGCTCTGCAAGGGTGGCTCAAAGGCAGAAAAAATGGGCGACGAAGCCACCGGTGCGGGCGTCGCAGGTGCATGGACACTGGAGAAAATCTGGGCGCGGCTGAAATGAGGAGGCGCATGCGAGCGCAAGGCACATCGGCGGGTCGACAAGGCGAGGCCCGGCAACCGAGATGCGCCGGCGTGGTAAGGCCGCGGCTGCGGCAGAGTCGAGTCATCGTTCTTCTCCGGGTCGTAGTTGCTTTAACCAATCCAGCTACTCTCTTCTTCTCTGTATTTCTTTTGATCAAATGGTTTTGGCCAGGTTTACTTGTGCCATTGTCAGCGGCTGATAGTACTCTGGTTCCACGGAGTTCCTGTATTGCCATCTAGGTTGCCGTCATTTACCTTTAAATGTACTAGAAAGGAGGGAATCTTATGTGTTCTTGCTCTCTGAAACTATTTGCCCATGTATGTACTGACTCGCTAATTGTTCTGCAAGCTCCGGCGGCTTGCAACAGAAGCGAGGCCGGCTCAAGGCGAGCGACAACAGCGGCCCGTAGCAGAGGCAAACAGTAATCTTGATGCGGCAGCTTAAAGTGAGGTCTAGGGGCGGTCCGGAAGCAGCTCAGCGTAGGCCGTCAGTTGGTAACGCCCTGGCAGCGGACGGCGGCTCGACGCACACGGAGGCGGCTGCTCGGACATCAGTCAACAATCCATTGCGCAAAGCACTATGATTGGTGATACATACAATATCTCTGCTGGTAGCCCTGATTCATCTCCGTTGATTAGTGTGTTGTTCATTTTCACAGGGTGCATCATCATTGCATTCAAAAACAACTTGATCTTGCTGACTTCGATTGTAACACCCAACAATGAATCTGGATGCCATTTGTCAGTTCTTCTGGAACACATTCTTTGCAAGGATTGTTGGATTCAGCAGATCACATAAAAGATTCTTCTTTGCTTTAATAGATTCCCGCATGAGGCATCAGCAGTAGCAGAATTAAGGCGTACTGTAGTCGAATATTGAATAATTGGCTCCATAAAGGCATCATACTGGATACTTGGCGGGGGTGCCTCGGAGGCAGCCAGCTCAATGCAGAGACAGTAGCCGGCTCAGCGTCAGAAGCAACGGCTCACCATCAGCGGGCGGCTTGAGGCCGCGGAGGCAAGGCCGACGAAGCGGAGGCCGGCGGCTTGACGATTCAGAACGAGGACGCATTCGGCGATTCAGAGCAAGGTCGGACTTGGCGATTCAGAGCAAGGCCACGGCAACTCGCTCGCAGCGGAGACCGACTCCTGAGCAATGGCTCGCGCGGTCAAACCGGCGACTCGGAGGTGGCGTCTTGAGGCAGAGACGGCGCGATGAGACTCGAGCGACAGCGACTTGAAGCGCAAGCGGCGGAGGCAGAAACCGCAATCGCGGCTTGGCTAAAGCACAGACCCGTTGGCGGCCCGGTGATTGGCAGCAGCGGAGACGACGACTCACGGCGCGGGTGCTTTAGAAGCGAAGCTGGTCCAGCGATTCAGAGTGGAGGTGCGGCATGCCTGAGAAGGCTGGCGTCGGGCCGGACTCGAGCAGAGGAGGGCGGCTCGAGGGAGGCCGCGGTAGAGGTGAACCACGGCGGAGAGTCACCGAGGCCGCTGGAACAGAAGCAGTCGACGGCCCGATGTCGCGGTTGAGGTCGGTCGACTCGAAGGCGGCGGCTCAGAGTCCGCTGCCGTGGTGATTCGTCGGGCGAGGAGGTGGAGGCGGGTTGGTTCTGGCAGCAGTGGCGACTCGGCGGCGGCGGCTGAAGCCAGCCGCAGAGGCCGACGATCGGCAGAGCAACGGCGGCTCGATAGCGGAATCCACTTCCGAATCGTGGGTTGTTTCCCCCCTTTTTTTAACTTCCCGTGTAAATCCAAATTGATGGCTGCTGTTCTGGTCCTTTCTTTTGGCCATAACAATCGGCTTCAACTTTTGATTGTTTTTACTCTCGTCAGCCGCCCTGGATGTGATTTACTTCACGCATAGTTTCCTTTCAGAGAATAAAAAACAAGAATCTGTCCTGAAGCGATTTGGTGGCCGCGTATGAGGTACTGCAGCGGAGAACTTTTGTCTGTCTCGGCGATACACTGAAAATTGACCCGGTTTCGACGGATCGTCCGATCACAGCAACGCGCATCATGCAACCCTATTTTTTCTTCAACTCAAATCTTGTACTCCCAGATCCAAGGTAAATCCTGTATGATTGTCTCGTACCGGTTCTTCTTCATCCGGCTGATCGCGAGTTTCTCGATCCCTGAAGAAAGCCCTCCAATAACTTATCACCACTGTAAGTACGCCCCACGGTGGGTGCCAATTGTCATGGAATTGTCACGGCAGATGTCCTTAGTGTCAGGACTTAGTCGTGAGGCCAACGCACCTATGTGGTAGTTTGAGAGGGGTTGAGTGGGACAAGAAATGCGAGGTTTTACCTAGGTTCGGCCCCTCACGGTGGAGATAAAAGCCTACTCCTGCTTCATTGATATTGATGATGATGATCACGATTACAAGGGTGCTCCATCTCGAGAGCTATAGATTTGTCTGTCTAACTCTAACTTGTCCAACTTGTCCCACTTAGGGTGCCCTGTCCCTCCTTATATAAGTTGGAGGGGCGGGTTACATGACTAGTCCTAGTAGGACTAGGATTACTCTATTACAAGTGGAGTCCTAGTCTTGCTTCCTTTGTAAGGGAATATTCCTTATGCTTTCATCTTAAGCCGGCCCATAAGAACATAAGTCGGCCTTTCCACGAGCGGCCTTCTGGGCCACCGGGTCTTTTCGCTCATCTGACCCGCCTGCCGGGTTACCAATAAGTGACCAGGCCCCGCCGGGTCATCAGTGAGTGGAGAGATCTGGGCGGGTCACTTCGTGAGTCGCCAAGTCCAGTCGGGTCATACTTCCGGGCCGGTCATATCGCGGGGTATATCCCCGACAAGTATGGTCCATTCTGAAGGAAATAATGCTGAAATTGGGATTCCAAGAGAAGTGGGTAGATTTAGTTATGCAATGTGTATCCTCTGTGGAGTACCGCGTTCGGTTTAATAATGAAGAGACTGAGAGCTTTAATCCTACTAGAGATCTGAGGCAGGGAGACCCCCTCTCCCCATATTTATTCTTGTTATGTACGGAGGGGTTGACTGCTCTACTAGCTAATACAAAGGAGAATGGTTATATTTCTGGAGTTAAGGTCTGCATTTTATTTGCCGACGATTCTTTGATCCTTATGAAAGCGAATGCTATGAATGTCGAGGCATTGAAATCAGTATTGGACTCTTATTGTGCTACCTCAGGGCAATTGGTGAGCGTTGAAAAATCCAGTATTTTTTCAGTCCCAATACGAAAGTATAAAATAGAGGGCAAATTTGCACAATACTGAATATTATGACTAAAGCCCCCAATGACAAATATTTGGGTTTGCCTACAAATGTGGGCATGGACAAAAGTGATTGTTTCCAATTCCTAATTGATCGCATTATTACACAAATTAGTGGATGGAAGGAGAATTTGTTATCCACAGGAGGAAAGGAAATTCTATTTAAATCTGTTGTACAAGCTATCCAGCTTATGATATGCCTGTATTTAAAATTCCTAGAAAAGTTTGCAAAGGAATCATTGACGCGATGCCACAATTTTGGTGGCGCGACAAGGAAAATCAGAAAAGGATGCATTGGATGGCGTGATGGCAGATGTGTGCCCGAAAAGAACAAGGAGGAATAGGATTCCGAGATATACATTGTTTCAATTTGGCTTTGCTAGCCAAGCAAGCGTGGCATTTGCATGATAACCCGGATCATTATGTGCCACAATCTTGAGAGCTAAATATTTCCCGGATGGCGATTTAATGAATGCAAATCTAAAGAAGGGTTCCTCTTTTACCTGGCAAAGCATTGTGGCGGGGGTTAATTCTCTAAGGAATGGCTATATCTGGCGAGCTGGAAACGGACAAAAAATTGATATTTGGGAAGATGCATGGATCCCGAATTGTGCAAATAGGAAAATAATTACTCTTAGAAGGGGCAAATTTTGTCAAAGGTCTCTGATCTTATTGATCCCATCACGAGTTATTGGGATGAAGACTTGGTGAAATGTCGGATTTCACCGCTTGGAGTTTCACAACAAATGGGTTGTTCACTGTTCGATCAGCTTATTGGGAGGAATGGAACAAACAACATGGAAGGAAATTGCAACATACAGATGGTATGGGTAGATCCAATGCTAATCTTGTCTGGAGCAAGATCTGGAAGCTATCTTGTCTGGCAAAGGTAAAAATCTTCATCTGCCGTACATTGCATGGAACACTCCCATGTCGTGTTACGCTCGCTAATAGACATATGAAGATCTCTCCCACTAGCCCAACATGTTGAAATGGGCTAGAAGACACGAAACACGTCTTGTTTCTGTGTTAGAAGGCGAAAGAGGTCTGGGATAAGTTAGGACTGTATGAGGTGATCAATAGAGCTTGTGTTGTTGATCGGGTGGGAGAGGCAGTTCTTGAATTTTTATTACTTATGCCAGAGGAAGAAATATCTGTTACGGGACTCCAGAATACAAGTGAATTGATCGTTATAACAGCTTGGTATTTATGATGGGATAGACGTAAACTGGTTTATAAAGGAAAGCCTCAAGATGCACATCAAACTTCGATGGGGCCCCGCGCTATACCGGCAAATTATGTTAAAGCAAACTCCCCTAAGGCAATCAGTAAAAAAGGGATGGCTTAGACCTCCTATGGGTTTTGTGAGGATAAACATTGATGCTTATTTTGACCATGATCTGCTTAGAGGCACGGCGGGGCAGTCCAGAGAGATGACAAAGGAAGGTTCATTGTTGGCGGAAGTTGGAGGATTGACTTGTGTGCGGATGTTCTACAGTAGAAGCATTGGCACTAAGGTTTGGCTTTACCCTAGCACAGAAGGCGGGGTGCAACCGCCTTATTGTCAACTCGGATAATATGAAAGTGATTGACACGATGAATAATGGAGGACAATCGGCGGGAGCGGCGACAACAGTGTTCGACAATTGCTATTTTATGGCTTGCGAATTTACTATTATTAGGTTTGAACATTGTAATAGGGAAGCAAATAAAGTTGCTCATGAACTGGCTAGGCTAGAAAAAATTGCGACTAGGGATTGGTTTGAGGAGCCCATGGATGATATTGTATCTCTTCTTATTGACGATGTAACTGTTATTTCTAATTAATAAAGCTTAATTTTAAAACGGCATTTTCTCGATTGCATCGACTTTAACTTTATCTACTTTAATGCCTCTTTCAGAAATTTTATGACCAAGAACTATACCTTCATTCACCATAAATTGACACTTCTCCCAATTCAAGACAAGTTCACAACTCTGCAAAACTCTATCAAGATTGCTCAAACAGTCATTAAAAGAAGTTTCGTATACGGAAAAGTCATTCATGCAGACCTCAATAATTTTCTCACAGAAATCAAAGAATATAGCAGTCATACATCTTTAAAAAGTAGCAGGTGCATTGCATAAACCAAAAAACATACATCTATAAACAAAGGTTCCATAAGGACAAGTAAAATTAGTTTTTCTTGATCTTCTTGCGACACAAGTATGTGAGAGAAACCAAAATATCCATCCAAGAAACAAAAGTGTGTATGCTTTGACAACCTTTCAAATGTTTGATCAGTAAAGGCAAAGGATAATGTTATTTCCTAGTAGCTTTATTCAATTTTCTAAAATGAATTACCATCCTATAACCTGTAACAACTCTTTGTGGGATAAGTTCACTTTTATCATTAGGAACAACTGAAATGTCACCTTTCTTAGGGACACAATGAACATGACTTATCCATCTACTACCAGCTATAAGATAAATTATAAATGCTTCAAGAAGTTTTAATATTTTCGTCTTTACCACTCCTTCATCTCAGGACTTAAGCGTCGTTGATGATTGACGATTGGTTTGACATCGGACTCCATGTTAATCTTTTGTTGACATAGAGTAGGACCAATGCCTTTAAGATTATCGAGAGTATATCCAATTGCAGCATGGCGTTTCTCCAAAGAAAGTTTTCAATAATCTCTTTTCTTCATGCACTCAAATGTTAGCATTGATAATAATAGGATATATTTTGTTTTCATCTAGATAAGCATATTTAAAAATATCAGGGAGTTTCTTTAATTCGAACACAAGATCACCCTTAGATGGAGGAGGATCCCCAATATTTCAACAGACAAATTATGTTTAAGGATATAAGCTTGACTAAAGAATGTTTCGGTAAATGCACTGTAAACGCTTTAAAAATGTAAGTACATTATTTATTGGAATGTATGTATTTATAGTATTTCTGTATATAAACAAAAGTAGAAACATAAAAAAAGGAAAAATTAAAATGGAATGACAGCTACTAGCCGGCCCACTGCCGAGAACTGCTTGAGTCGAGCTGTGCCTTCTTCTTGCTGCCCACCCGTCTCCCCGTTGAACCACGCCGGAATCTAGCTATGATTTGGCAAAAAAAATCCAGCTACTCCTAGCATTGGCTGCATGCGGAACCCAAACGTACCCAAATACGACCAACCACGCAGACTAACATGTCGGGCCGACCATTCGACCGGCCACAATGGTTTGTGAGATGGGGTACACCCGTCGCCTCATCCTTACCCCGCGTGTAAAAAAAATTCCGCAGACTGCAGCAATTATTGTGGCAAATTTCAAAAAAATAGGATCCAAAATCCAATCCCCCTTTCTCTCTCCTCCCTCCGCCCCGACCCCAAACTCCTCTCGCACCAGCCAGCCTCCTCGCGCGCGAACCCCGTGTCTCCGCCCATGCCCTCGCGGTGGCTCTGATTCGGCCGTCGTCGCCCCCATGCAGCACCGCTCGCCGGCGGCTGCCTCGGCCTCTGCCTCCCCCGGGGACTCCAAGTACGATCTACACTGACTCGTCTACTTCCGGTGCGCTCCAAAGTCAGTAACGATCGTTGATCACTACCCATTATGCATCTTCATACTATTCATGGGTGATCGTGTTGGGGAACGTAGTAATAATTCAAAATTTTGCTACGTGTCACCAAGATCAATATAGGAGATGCTAGCAATGAGAGAGAGAGAGAGAGTGCATCTTCATACCCTTGAAGATCGCTAAGCGGAAGCCTTACAAGAACTCGGTTGATGCAGTCGTACTCGTGGCGATTCAAATCGCAGAAGATCTGATCTAGCGCCGAACGGACGGCGCCTCCGCGTTCAACACACGTACAGCTCGGGGACGTCTCCTTCTTGATCCAGCAAGGGGAGAGGAGAAGTTGAGGAAAAAAAACTCCAGCAGCACGACGGCGTGGTGGCAATGGAGCTCGTGGTTCTCCGGTAGAGCTTCGCCAAGCACTACGGAGGAGGAGGAGGAGTTGGAGAGGGGGAGGGCTGCGCCAGGGAAGGGGTTCCCGGCAGCCCTCCCAACCCCCACTATTTATAGGAGAAGGGGAGAGGGGGGTGATACGTCCATTTTGCATCATGCTTTTATATCGATATCTATTGCATTATGGGCTGTTATTTCACGTTATGTCACAATACTTATGGCTATTCTCTCTTATTTTACAAGGTTTACATGAAGAGGGAGAATGCCGGAATTTGGAATTCAGGCTGGAAAAGGAGCAAATATTGGAGACCTATTACATGCAACTCCAAAAGTTCTGAAACTCCACGGAATATCTTAAAATAAATAAAGAAAAATCATCGCCAAAGATGAAGGCCGGGGCCCACACCTGCTCACGAGGGTGGGGCGCCCCCCCAGGCGTGCCCCCTACCTCGTGGGCCCCCGGTGGCTCTCTGATGCCCATCTTCTCCTATATGAAGTCTTTCGATGAGAAAAACAAGAGGCAACCTTTGGGACGAGACTCCGCCGCCACGAGGCGGAACCTTGGCGGAACCAATCTAGGGCTCCGTGAGGCTGTTCTGCCGGGGACACTTCCCTTCGGAGGGGGGAAATCATCGTTATCATCATCACCAACGTTCCTCTCATCGGGAGAGGGCAATCTCCATCAACATCTTCACCAGCACCATCTCATCTCCAAACCCTAGTTCATCTCTTGTATCCAATTCTTGTCTCCAAGTCCGGGATTGGTGCTAGTAGGTTGCTAGTAGTGTTGATTACTCCTTGTAGTTGATGCTAGTTGGTTTATTTGGTGGAAGATCATATGTTCAGATCCTTTATGCATATTATTACCCCTCTGATTATGAACATGAATATGCTTTGTGAGTAGTTACGTTTGTTCCTGGGGACAAGGGAGAAGTCTTGCTACTAGTAGTCATGTGAATTTGGTACTTGTTCGATATTTTGATAAGATGTATGTTGTCTAGCCTCTAGTGGTGTTATGTGAACGTCGACTACATAACACTTCACCATTATTTGGGCCTAGAGGAAGGCATTGGGAAGTAATAAGTATATGATGGGTTGCTAGAGTGATGAAGCTTAAACCCTAGTTTATGCGTTGCTTCGTAAGGGGCTGATTTGGATCCATATGTTTCATGCTATGGTTAGGTTTACCTCAATACTTTTGTTGTAGTTGCGGATGCTTTCAATAGAGGTTAATCATAAGTGGGATGTTTGTTCAAGTAAGAACAGCACACAAGCACCGGTCCACCCACATATCAAATTATCAAAGTACCTAACGCGAATCATATGAACGCGATGAAAACTAGATTGACGATATTCCCATGTGTCCTCGGGAGCGTTTTCCTATTATAAGAGTTTGTCCAGGCTTGTCCTTTGCTACAAAAAGGTTTGGGCCACATTGCTGCACTTTATTTACTCTTGTTACTTGTTCCTCGTTACAATTTATCTTATCACAAAACTATCTGTTACCACTTATTTGATTTACAGAGAATACCTTGCTGAAAACCGCTTATCATTTCCTACGCTCCTCGTTGGGTTCGACACTCTTACTTATCGAAAGGACTACGATAGATCCCCTATACTTGTGGGTCATCAAGACTCTTTTCTGGCGCCCTTGCCGAGTGTAGCGCCTTTGGTAAGTGGAATTTGGTAAGGAAAAATTTATATAGTGTGCTGAAATTTTACGTCACTTGTTACTATGGAAAGTAATTCTCACGAGGGGCTTGTTCGGTATCTTCACCCCGTCCAGTAGAGCAAAGAGTTTCTCCTCAACCTACTGAACCTACTGAAAATGAAACTCCTTTTGAAGTTCCTTCGGGTATGATTGAAAAACTGCTAGCTAATACTTTTACAGGAGATGGAACAAAGCATCCTGATAAACATTTACTCTATGTGGATGAATTTTGTGGACTATTTAAGCTTGCAGGTATACCCGATGATGTTTTTAAGAGGAAGGTCTTCCCTTTATCTTTGAAGGAAGACGCATTGACATGGTATAGGCTATGTGATGATACGAGATCATGGAACTATAAAAGATTGAAATTGGAATTTCATCAAAAGTATTACCCTATGCATCTTGTTCATCGTGATCGCAATTATATATATAATTTCTGGCCTCATGGAGGAGAAAGCATCGCTCAAGCTTGGGGAGGCTTAAATCAATGTTATATTCATGCCCCAATCATGAGCTCCCAAGAGTGACAATTCTTGAATTTTTATGCTCGGCTTTACGATAACAATCGCACCATGCTCGATACTTCTTGTCTTTGGCTCTTTTATGATGAAGACTATTGAATTTAAATGGAATTTATTGGATATAATTAAGCATAACTCTGAAGATTGGGACCTCGACGAAGGTAAGGAGTTAGGTATGACGCCTAAGTTTGATTGTGTTAAATCTTTTATGGATACCGATATTTTCCGTAAGTTTAGCACTAAATATGGACTTGACTCTGAGATAGTATCTTCTTTCTGTGAATCTTTTGCTACTTATGTTGATCTCCCCAAGGAGAAGTGGTTTAAATATCATCCTCCCATAGAAGTAAAAGTAGCTGCACCTATTAAATTTGAAGAAAAGACTGTCACTTATAATGATCCTATTGTTCCCACTTCTTATGTTGAGAAACTACCTTTCCCTGTTAGAATGAAGGATCATGCTAAGGCTTCAATCATTGTTAAGTAAAAGCAATATTAGAACTTATACACCTTACGAGAAAGTCAAAGTAGAACCTAATATTGCTATTGTTAAAGATCTCTTGTACGATAATATTGATGGGCATGTTATTCAATTACGTGGTGAAACTGCTAGAATTGCTAAACCGTGTGCTAAAGATAAACATAGACCTGTGGTAGGTGTGCTGTTATTTACATTAAAATAGGAGATCATTATTATCATGGCTTATGTGATATGGGTGCTAGTGCTAGTGTTATACCCATTGACTTATACAAAGAAATTATGCATGATATTGCACTTTCTTTGAGTTAGAAGATATTGATGTTACAATTAAACTTGCCAATAGAGATACTATATACGCAATGGGAATTGTTAGAGATGTTGAAGTCTTGTGTGGAAAAACCAAATATCCGCTGATTTTCTTGTTCTAGGTTCTCCACAAGACAGCTTTTGTCCCATTATATTTGGTAGACCCTTCTTGAATCTTGTTAATGCTAAGATAGACTGCAAAAAGAATGTTGTTACTATTGGCTTGGATGATATGGTTCATGAGTTTAATTTCTCTAAATTTAGTAAACAACACCGTGAGGAAGAATTACCTAGTAAGGATGAAATTATTGGTCTTGCTTCTATTGCCGTACCTCCTAGTGATCCTTTAGAACACTATTTGCTAGACCATGAAAATGAGATGTTCATGAATGAAAGAAGGGAAATAGATGAAATATTCTTTAAACAGGAACCTATTCTGCAACACAATTTTCATGTTAAAATCCTAGGGGATCCTCCTCCACCCAAGGGTGATCCCATGTTTGAGCTTAAATCGTTGCCTGATAATCTTAAATATGCTTATCTTGATGAAAAGAAAATATATCATGTTATTATTAGTGCTAACCTTTCAGAGCATGAAGAAGAAAGATTATTGAAAACTCTGAAGAAGCACTGTGCCGCTATTGGGTATACTCTTGATGATCTTAAGGGAATTAGTCCCACTCTATGTCAACATAAAATAAATTTGCAAGTGGATGCCAAACCAGTTTGTGATCCTCAACGACGTTTGAATCCTAAAATGAAAGAAGTGGTAAGAAAAGAAATACTCAAGCTTCTGGAGGCAGGTATAATTTATCAAGTTGCCGATAGTCAGTGGGTAAGTCATGTCCATTGTGTCCCTAAGAAGGTAGGTATTACTGTTGTCCCTAATGATAAAGATGAATTGATTCACAAAGAATTATCATAGGTTATAGGATGGTAATTGATTTCCGCAAATTAAATAAAGCTACTAAGAAAGATCATTACCCCTTACCTTTTATTGATCAAATGCTAGAAAGATTATGCAAACATACACATTATTGCTTTCTAGATGGTTATTCTGGTTTCTCTCAAATACTTGTGTCGGCTAAAGATCAATCAAAGACTACTTTTACATGCCCTTTTGGTACTTTTGCTTATAGGCGTATGCCTTTTGGTTTATGTAATGCACCTGCTACCTTTCAAAGATGCATGATGGCTATATTCTCTGATTTTGTGAAAAGATTTGTGAGGTTTTCATGGAATGAGATGACTTTTCCGTCTATGGTTCCTCTTTTGATGATTGCTTGAGCAATCTTGATCGAAGTTTTATGGAGATGTGAAGAAACTAATCTTTTCTTGAATTGGGAAAAGTGCCACTTTATGGTTAATGAAGGTATTGTCTTGGGGCACAAAGTTTACGAAAGAGGTATTGAAGTTGATAAAGCCAAGGTTGATGCTATTGAAAAGATGCCATGTCCCAAGGACATCAAAGGTATAGAAAGTTTCCTTGGTCACGCCGGATTTTATAGGAGGTTCATTAAGGACTTCTCAAAATTTCTCGGCCTCGACTAATTTATTATAAAAAGATGTACCATTTGTCTTTGATGATGATTGTGTAGAAGCATTTGAAATACTTAAGAAAGCATTAGTCTACACTTTTTGTTGTTCAGCCACACGATTGGAATTTACCCTTTGAAATTATGTGTGATGCTAGTGATTATGTTGTAGGTGTTGTTCTAGGGCAAAGAGTTGATAAGAAATCAAATGTTATCCATTATGCTAGTAAGACTCTAGACAATGCTCAAAGAAACTATGCTACTACCGAAAAGGAACTTTTAGCAGTTGTGTTTGCTTGTGATAAATTCAGACCCTATATTATTGATTCTAAAGAAACTATTCACACTGATCATGCTGCTATTAAATATCTTATGGAAAAGAAAGATGCTAAACCTAGAATTATTAGATGGGTTCTCTTGCTGCAAGAATTTGATTTGCATATTGTTGATAGAAAAGGAGCTGAGAACCCCGTTGCAGATAACTTGTCTAGGTTAGAGAATGTTCATGATGACCCACTACCTATTGATGATAGCTTTCCTGATGAACAATTAAATGTCATAAGCACTTCTCGTAGCACTCCATGGTATGTTGATTATGCTAATTATATTGTTGCTAAATTTATACCACCTAGCTTCACATACCAACAAAAGAAAAAGTTCTTTTATGATTTGCGACATTACTTTTGGGATGACCCACATCTTAATAAACAAGGAGTAGATGGTGTTATTAGACGTTGTGTACCAGAGCATGAACAGAAACAGATCCTACGCAAGTGTCACTCTGAAGCTTATGGAGGACACCACACTGGAGATAGAACTGCACATAAGGTATTGCAATCCAGTTTTTATTGGCCTACTCTCTTCAAGGATGCCCGTAAATTTGTTTTGTCTTGTGATGAATGTCAAAGAATTGGTAATATTAGTAGACGACAAGAAATGCCTATGAATTACTCACTTGTTATTGAACCATTTGATGTTTGGGGCTTTGATTATATGGGACCTTTTCCTACCTCTAATGGATATACACATATTTTAGTTGTTGTTGATTACGTTACTAAGTGGGTAGAAGCTATTCCAACTAGTAGTGCTGATCACAATACCTCTATTAAAATGCTTAAGGAAGTTATTTTTCCAAGGTTTGGAGTCCCTAGATATTTAATGACTGATGCTGGTTCAACTTTATTCATGGTGCTTTCTGTAAAATGCTTGCTAAATATGAAGCTAATCATAGAATTGCATCTCCTTATCACCCGCAGTCTAGTGGTCAAGTAGAATTGAGTAATAGAGAGCTCAAATTAATTTTGCAAAAGACTGTTAATAGGTCTAGAAAGAATTGGTCCAAGAAACTTGATGATGCATTATGGGCCTATAGAACTGCATATAAGAATCCTATGGGTATGTCTCCGTATAAAATGTTTTATGGAAAAGCATGTCACTTACCTCTCGAACTAGAACATAAGGCATATTGGGCTATTAAAGAGCTCAACTATGATTTCAAACTTGTCGGTGAGAAGAGGTTATTTGATATTAGCTCACTTGATGAATGGAGAACCCAAGCTTATGAAAATGCTAAGTTGTTCAAAGAAAAAGTTAAAAGATGGCATGACAAAAGGATACAAAAGCGTGAGTTTAATGTAGTTGATTATGTATTGCTATACAAATCTCGTTTAAGATTTTTTGCAGGAAAACTTCTCTCTAAATGGGAAGGTCCCTACGTTATCGAGGAGGTCTATCGTTTGATTGCCATAAAATCAACAACTTCAAGGCACAAATCCAAAGGTGGTAAATGGTCAAAGAATCAAACATTATATCTCAGGTAATCCCATAAATGTTGAAACCAATATTATTGAAACCGTAACCGAGAGGAATACATAAGGGACACTTTCCGGATCGTTTAGGACTCGAAAAGAAATAGGTATGTAATGCGGTAAGTAAACCGACTCCAAAACAATTTTTAAGGCAATATTTCTCCGTTTTGGAATATTTAGAAAAATAGAAAAATAAGTGGAAGTCCGGGAAGGACACGAGGGCCCCACAAGGGTGGTGGGCGCCCTACCCCCTGGCGCGCCCCTACCTCGTGAGCACCTCGTGTGCCCTCCGGACTCCGTTTTCTTGCACGATACGTATTTTGGTCCGTAAAAATTCATTATATATTCTCCCAAAGGTTTTGACTCCCGTATCATGCAAATATCCTCTGTTCTTGTTTTGAGCTGTTGCTGCTGCAGATTAGAGCAAGATGTCTTCTCAAGGGTCAGTCGGGGAGAGCCGGGTATCTAATCCGGCACCGGAACCAAGGGCACCTGGCGATCTTTGACCACTTTGGGCCAGCAACGGAGGAAGAGATGGAGGCCGACTTGATGACGGTAGATGCCATGGAGGATCAAGAAGTCACCTCTCGCCTCCGAGCTGGGTTTACAATGGGGGAACTACAGAGCTCGGCTATTCCAAACTCGGTTATCCCTTCCAATGTTAGATTTCTTTCTTATGAAAATATGAGGAGGAGTGTCTCTTGTTCTCCCGTAGCTATGCAACACCCTTGGGTGCAAGGAGCTTTAGCCATTACAGGAAAGCTTCATAAGGAAATAATGGACCTCAAGCAGCAAGTCAATAAGCTCGAGGAGGAGAACCGTATCTTGAGGGGAATCATCGCCAAGAATATTACACCAACAACAAAGAAGGAGACATAATCACATGGGTATGGGCACTCCCTTGGCAAGCTGCCAAGCTTGGGGAGGTGCCCCGGTATCGTATCACCATCACAACTCCTATCTTTACCGTTTTTCTTAGTTCGATCCTATTAGTAGTATCTTGATCTAATAGAATAAAGATTATGGCATGATCTAGTTTTGAGTTTTTCTTTATGATCCCTCTATGTAATCGAGTCTGTGAGCTATATATATAATAAAGATTAGTGTTGAGTCAAGGGCTTGATTATTTTGCCATGATCTTGGGTGGATAATAGAAAGAAAAAGAAAAAGAATAAAAAGAAACAAAGAGTTCATATTGATCTTATTGAAAGTAATGACTTCACATAGAAAGAGTATGATGATTAAAAGTTGTTGGGAGTTGGCAAATATAGCTTTGTTCATCGTTGCAATTAATAGGAAGTATCATTGACATCTTTTATGATTGGGAGCACTCATTAAAATACAACATGCTAAAGAGTTGATGTTGGACAAGGAAGACAACATAATGAGTTATGTTTTCTTATATCTGAGATAAAGTATGTTGTTATGGATCCTCTAACATGTTGAGCTTGCCTTTCCCCCTCATGCTAGCCAAATTCTCAGCACCAATTAGAGATACTACTTGTGCTTCCAAATACCCTTCAACCAGTTTAGCCATGAGAGTCCACCATATCTACCTATGGATTGAGTAAGATCCTTCAAGTAAGTTGTCATCGATGCAAGCAATAAAAATTGCTCTCTAAATATGCATGACTTATTAGTGCAAAGAAAATAAGCTTTGTACGAACTTGTTGTGGAAGTAACAAAAGCGACGGACTGCATAATAAAGTTCCACATACAAGGGGCAATATAAAGTGACGTTCTTTTGCATTAAGATTTTGTGCATCAACCATAAAGGCGCATGGCAACCTCTACTTCCCTCTGCGAAGGGCCTATCTTTTATTATTATCTTCTACCTTATGCAAGAGTCACGGTGATCTTCACCTTTCCTTTTTCATTTTATCCTTTGGCAAGCCCAGCATGTTGGAAAGAACATGATATATATATCTAATTGGATGTAGGGAGCAGGAATTATTATTGTTGACATTACCCTTGAGGTAAAAAGTTGTGGGGCAAAACTACAAGCCCCTATCTTTCTCTGTGTTCGATTAAAACTCCGTAACCACAAGTATTGCGTGAGTGTTAGCAATTATGAAGGGCTAAATGATAGTTGAGTATGTGGACTTGCTTTTAAGCTCCGACATAGATTCTTTCCGATGTTATGATAAATTGCAATTGCTTCGATGACTGAGGTTATAATTTGTTGGTGCCCAATAAGGTTTCTGATTCATACTTTTGCATTGTGAAAAGATCATCACTTGAACATAAGTAATCGTATGACAAAATCTATATATGTTGTTGTTATGAGAATAATCATGATGCCTTCATGTCCGTATTTTATTTTTTATCGACGCCTCTACCTCTAAACATGAGGACATATTTATTGTTATCGGCTTTTCGCTTGAGGATAAGCAAGGTCTAAGCTTGGGAGAGTTGATACGTCCATTTTGCACCATGCTTTTATATCGATATCTATTGCATTATGGGCTGTTATTTCACGTTATGTCACAATACTTATGGTTATTCTCTCTTATTTTACAAGGTTTACATGAAGATGGAGAATGCGGCTTTGGAATTCGGGCTAGAAAAGGAGCAAATATTGGAGACCTATTCATGCAACTCCAAAAGTCACGAAACTCCACGGAATATCTTAAAATAAATAAAGAAAAACGTCGTCAAAGATGAAGGCCAGGGGCCCACACCCTGCTCACGAGGGTGGGCGCGCCCTACCTCGTGGGCCCCTGGTGGCTCTCCGATGCCCATCTTCTCCTATATGAAGTCTTTCGATGAGAAAAAAACAAGAGGCAACCTTTTGATACGTCTCCAACGTATCTATAATTTTTTATTACTCCATGCTACTTTATCTATTGTTTTGGACTATATTGGGCTTTATTTTCCACTTTTATATTACTTTTGGGACTAACCTATTAACCGGAGGCCCAGCCCAGAATTGCTGTTTTTTTGCCTTTTTTAGTGTTTCGAAGAAACAGAATATCAAATGGAGTCCAAACGGAATGAAACCTTCGGAAACGTGATTTTCTCACGAACGTGATCCAGAGACTTGGACCCTACGCCAAGGAACCCGGAGAGGCGGTCATGAGGGTGGGCGCGCCCCACCTCGTGGGCCCCCTGATGCTCCACCGACGTACTCCTTCCTCCTATATATACCTATGTACCCCCAAACGATCAGAACAGGAGCCAAAAACCTAATTCCACCGCCGCAACTTCCTGTATCCATGAGATCCCATCTTGGGGCATGTTCCGGAGCTCAACAGTAGTGGGCATCCACCACGGAGTGCTTCTAAATCAACACCATAGACACTCCGATGAAGTGTGAGTAGTTTACTTCAGACCTTCGGGTCCATAGCTAGTAGCTAGATGGCTTCTTCTCTCTTTTTGGATCTCAATACAATGTTCTCCCCCTCTCTCGTGGAGGTCTATTCAATGTAATCTTCTTTTTGCGGTGTGTTTTTTGAGACCGATGAATTGTGGGTTTATGATCCAGCTTATCTATGAATAATATTTGAATCTTCTCTGAATTCTTTTATGTATGATTGAGATATCTTTGCAAGTCTCTTTGAATTATCCGTTTGGTTTGGCCGACTAGATTGGTAGTTCTTCCAATGGGAGAAGTGCAAGGCTTTGGGTTCAATCTTGCGGTGTCCTTACCCAGTGACAGAAAGGGTTGCAAGGCACGTATTGTATTGTTGCCATCGAGGATAACAAGATTGGGTATTTATCATATTGCATGAATTTATTCCTCTACATCATGTCATCTTGCTTAAGGCGTTACTCTGTTTTTAACTTAATACTATATATGAAATCTTGAAAGCGGTCGATGAGTGGAGTAATAGTAGTAGATGCATAAACTTTTCGATCTACTTGTCTATGACGTGATGCCTATATACAAGATCATACCTAGATATACTCATAACTATGCTCAACTCATCAATTGCTCAACAAAGAATTTGTTCACCTTTGTAGAATACTTTTGCTCTTGAGAGAAGCCACTAGTGAAACCTATGGCCCCCGGGTCTATTCTCATCATATCAATCTCCATCACTTTTATACTTGCTTTGTTTTACTTTGACTTTACTATTCACTTTGCATCTATATACCAAAAATACCAAAAATATTATCTCTATCAGATCTCACTCTCGTAAGTGACCGTGAAGGGATTGACAACCCCTAATCGCGTTGGTTGCGAGTAGCTATCGTTTTGTGCAGTCTGAGGGACTTGTGCGTGGCCTCCTCTTTGGATTGATACCTTGGTTCTCAAAAACTGAGGGAAATACTTACGCTATTGTGCTGCATCATCCTCTCCTCTTGGGGAAAACCAGCATAAGCTCAAGACGTAGCAAGAAGGATTTCTGGCACCGTTGCCGGGGAGTCTACACAAAAGTCAACATACCAAGTACCCATCACAATCCCTATCTCTCGCATTACATTATTTGCCATTTGCCTCTCCTTTTCCTCTCCCCCACTTCACCCTTGCCGTTTTATTCGCCCTCTCTTTCCCAATCTCCTCCTCCTTTTCCCGTTGCCTTTTTCTCGTCCGCTTGTTTGCTCGTGTGTTGGATTGCTTGTTTGTCGCGATGGCCCTACCTAAATTTGGTGATCTTCACCTTAAAAGGCTAGAGGAGATCGAAAACAATGTCAGAAAGTTTATGGTTTTGCAATTTGAGCATAATAATTTCTTTCGAAACGAGCTTAAGGAACAAAAGAGTTTTATGAGTTATATGAATAAATAGCTCGATGATATGTCTAAGGAATTTGCTGGTATAAGAGCCCAAATTGCTCGTCTTGAAAATATGACCGCTGAAATTTCGGATATGCAAGCTATCTTAGTCAATAAGATGGCCGCTAAACCGAATTCCTATGAAAATCAAGATGAAGATCTAAAAGTTATTGATGTGTCCCCTATTAAATCTTTTTTTTTTGCAATATGAATCTTGATGAAACTGAATATGATCTTCCTTTACCTAGAAGGCGTTCTAAGAATTCGGAGTTTTTAGATCTTGATGATGAAACTGATAAAAGTGGGATTAAAAGAAATAAAAACCTAGATGTTGCTAAACCCACTATATTGGATCTCAAGGAATTTAATTATAAAAATTGCTTTTTAATTGATTGTATTTCCTTGTTGCAATCCGTGCTAAATTCTCCTCATGCTTATAGTCAAAATAAGGCCTTTACCGAACACATTGTTGATGCCTTGATGCAATCTTATGAAGAAAAACTTGAGTTGAAAGTTTCTATCTCTAGGAAACTCTATGATGAGTGGGAACCTACTATCAAAATTAGAATTAAAGATCATGAGTTTAATGCTTTGTGTGATTTGGAGTGCTAGTGTCTCTACTATTCCCAAAACTTTGTGTGATTTGCTAGATTTCCATGACTTTGATGATTGCTCTCTAAACTTGCATCTTGCAGATTCCACTATTAAAAAGCCTATGGGAAGAATTAATGATGTTCTTATTGTTGCAAATAGGAATTATGTGCCCGTAGATTTTATCATTCTTGATATAGATTGCAATCCTTCATGTCCTATTATTCTTGGTAGACCTTTCCTTAGAACGATTGGTGCAATTATTGATATGAAGGAAGGGAATATTAGATTCCAATTTCCATTAAAGAAAGGCATGGAACACTTTACTAGAAAGAAAATAAAATTACCATATGAATCTATTATGAGAGCCCCTTATGGATTGCCTGCCAAAGATGGCAATATCTAGATCTATCCTTGCTTTTATGTCTAGCTAGGGGTGTTAAACGATAGCGCTTGTTGGGAGGCAACCCAATTTTATTTTTAGTTTTTTGTTTTTGCTTCTGTTTAGGAATAAATAATCCATCTAGGCTCTGTTTAGATGTGGTTTTATCTTTTAATTAGTGTTTGTGCTAAGTTAAACCTATTGGATCTTCTTGGATGATAGTTATTTGATCTTGCTGTAATTTCCAGAAACTTTGTGCTCAGTGCCCGAATTGTTAAAAATCACCAGAACATGATAAAATACTGATTCAAATTGCTGCTGATCAATAAAAAAATTTTACAGGTCTTCTAATTTTGGTAGAATTGTTTGAGTTCCAGAAGTTTGAGTTAGTTACAGATTACTACAGACTGTTCTGTTTTTGACAGATTCTGTTTTGCGTGTGTTGTTTGCTTATTTTGATGAATCTATGGCTAGTAAAATAGTTTATGATCCATATAGAAGTTGGAATACAGTAGGTTTAACACCAATATAAATAAAGAATGAGTTCATTACAGTACCTTAAAGTAGTCTTTTGTTTTCTTTCTCTAACGGAGCTCACGAGATTTCTATTGAGTTTTGTGTTGTGAAGTTTTCAAGTTTTGGGTGAATTCTTTTGATGGATTATGGAACAAGGAGTGGCAAGAGCCTAAGCTTGGGGATTACCATGGCACACCCAAGATAATCCAAGGACACCAAAAGTCAAAGCTTGGGGATGCCGGAAGGCATCCCTCTTTAAATCCACTTCCATCGGTAATTTACTTGGAGCTATATTTTTATTCACCACATGATATGTGTTTTGCTTGGAGCGTCTTGTATTATTTGCATCTTTGCTTGTTAGTTTACCACAATCATCCTTGATGTACACACCTTTTGAGAGAGCCATACATGAATTGGAATTTGATAGAATACTCTATGTGCTTCACTTATATCTTTTGAGCTTGATAGTTTTGCTCATAGTGCTTCACTTATATCTTTTGAGCGTGATAATTTTTGCTTTAGTGCTTCACTTAGATCTTTTAGAGCACGGTGGTGGATTTGTTTTAAAGAAACTTGATCTCTCATGCTTCACTTAGATTATTTTGAGAGTTGTTAATATCATGGTAATTTGCTTAATGTTAATATACTTGGTATTCAAGATATGTGAAACTTTCTTCTGTGTTGAATACTAAGATAAGTTTGATGCTTGATAATTGTTTTGAGATATGAAGATGGTGATATTAGACTCATGCTAGTTGAGTAGTTGTGAATTTGAGAAATACTTGTGTTGAAGTTTGTGATTCCCGTAGCATGCACGTATGGTGAACCGTTATGTGATGAACTCGGAGCATGATTTATTTATTGATTGTCTTCCTTATGAGTGGCGGTCGGGGACGAGCGATGGTCTTTTCCTACCAATCTATCCCCCTAGAATCATGTGTGTAATACTTTGCTTTGATAACTTCTAGATTTTTGCAATAAGTATGTGAGTTCTTTATGACTAATGTTGAGTCCATGGATTATACGCACTTTTCCCCATCCTTCCACCGTTGCTAGCCTCTCTAATACCGCGCACCTTTCGCCGGTATCATACACCCACCATGTATCTTCCTCAAAACAGCCACCATACCTACCTATCATGCCATTTCCATAGCCATTCCGAGATATATTGCCATGCAACTTTCCACCGTTCCATTTATTATGACACGCTCCATCATTGTCATATTGCTAGCATGATCATGTAGTTGACATCGTATTTGTGGCAAAGCCCCCGTTCACAATTCTTTCATACATGTCACTCATGTTTCATTGCATATCCCGTACACATCACGGAGGCATTCATATAGAGTCATATTTTGTTCTAAGTATCGAGTTGTAATTGTTGAGTTGTAAGAAAAATAAAAGTGTGATGATCATCATTATTAGAGCATTGTCCCAAGTGAGGAAAGGATGATGGAGACTATGATTCCCCCACAAGTCGGGATGAGACTCCAGACGAAAAAAAAGGAGGCCAAAAAAAGAGAAAAGGCCCAAATAAAAAAATGAGAGAAAAAGAGAGAAGGGACAATGTTACTATCCTTTTACCACACTTGTTCTTCAAAGTAGCACCAAGATCTTCATGATAGAGAGTCTCTCATTTTGTCACTTTCATATACTAGTGGGAATTTTCATTATAGAACTTGGCTTGTATATTCCAATGATGGGCTTCCTCAAATGCCCTAGGTCTTCGTGGAGAAAGCGAGTTGGATGCACACCCACTTACTTTCTTTTGTTGAGCTTTCATATACTTATAGCTCTAGTGCATCCGTTGCATGGCAATCCCTACTCACTCACATTGATATCTATTGATGGGCATCTCCATGGCCCGTTGATACGCCTAGTTGATGTGATACTATCTTCCCTCTTTTTGTCTCCTCCACAACCACCGTTCTATTCCACATATAGTGCTATATCCATGGCTCACGCTCATGTATTGTGTGAAGATTGGAAAAGTTTTGAAAATGTTAAAGTATGAAACAATTGCTTGTCTTGTCATCGGGGTTGTGCATGATTTAAATACTTTGTGTGGGGAAGATGGAGCATAGCCAGAATATATGATTTTGTAGGGATAACTTTCTTTGGCCATGTTATTTTGAGAAGACATAATTGCTTAGTTAGTATGCTTGAAGTATTATTATTTTTATGTCAATATGAACTTTTGTCTTGAATCTTTCGGATCTAAATATTCATACCATGATTAAGAAGATTTACATTGAAATTATGCCAAAGTATCACTCCGCATCAAAAATTCTCTTTTTATCATTTACCAACTCGAGGACGAGCAGGAATTAAGCTTGGGGATGCCTGATACATCTCCAACGTATCTATAATTTTTTATTGCTCCATGCTACTTTATCTATTGTTTTGGACTATATTGGGCTTTATTTTCCACTTTTATATTACTTTTGGGACTAACCTATTAACCGGAGGCCCAGCCCAGAATTGCTGTTTTTTTGCCTTTTTTTTAGTGTTTCGAAGAAACAGAATATCAAACGGAGTCCAAACGGAATGAAACCTTCGGAAACGTGATTTTCTCACCAAACGTGATCCAAGAGACTTGGACCCTATGCCAAGGAACCAGAGAGGCGGTCACGAGGGTGGGAGCTGAAGGAAATATGCCCTAGAGGCAATAATAAAGTTATTATTTATTTCCTTATATCATGATAAATGTTTATTATTCATACTAGAATTGTATTAACCGGAAACATAATACATGTGTGAATACATAGACAAACAGAGTGTCACTAGTATGCCTCTACTTTACTAGCTCGTTAAATCAAAGATGGTTATGTTTCCTAACCATAGACATGAGTTGTCATTTGATTAACGGGATCACATCATTAGGAGAATGATGTGATTGACTTGACCCATTCCGTTAGCTTAGCACTTGATCGTTTAGTATGTTGTTTATGCTTTCTTCATGACTTATACAAAGTTCCTGCAACTATGAGATTATGCAACTCCGTTTACGGAGGAACATTTTGTGTGCTACCAAACGTCACAACGAATCGGGTGATTATAAAGGTGCTCTACAGATGTCTCCAAAAGTATATGTTGAGTTGGCATGAATCAAGATTAGGTTTTGTCACTCCGATTGTCGGAGAGGTATCTCTGGGCCATCTCGGTAATGCACATCACTATAAGCCTTGCAAGCAATGTGGCTAATGAGTTAGTTACGGAATGATGCATTACGGAGCGAGTAAAGAGACTTGCCAAGAACGAGATTGAACTAGGTATTGGATACCGACGATCGAATCTCCAAGTAACATACCGATGACAAAGGGAACAACGTATGTTGTTATGCGGTCTGACCGATAAAGATCTTCGTAGAAAATGTAGGAACCAATATGGGCATCCAGGTCCCGCTATTGGTTATTGACGGAGATGTATCTCGGTCATGTCTACATTGTTCTCGAACCGTAGGGTCCGCACGCTTAAGGTTTCGATTACGGATATATTATGAGTTTGTGTATTTTGATGAACCGAAGGAGTTCGTAGTCCCGGATGTCATCACGGACATGACTAGGAGTCTCGAAATGATCGATACATAAAGATTGATATATTGGACGGCTATATTCGGACACGGAAAGGTTCCGGAAGTTTCCGGAGAAAGACGGAGTGCCGGATGGGTTACCGGAACCCCGGGAAGTAATGGGCCTTATTGGGCCAAGAGGGAGAGAGAGGGCTGCGCCAGAGGTGGCGCGCACCCCCATGGGGAGTCCGAATTGGACAAGGAGGCGCGGCCCCTTCCTCTCCCTCTCCCTCTCTTTCCTTCCCCTTCCTCCTTCCTAGTTGGACTAGGAAAGGGAGTCCTACTCCCACTAGGAGGAGGACTCCCCCTCCCTGGCGCACCTCCTAGGGCGGCCGGCCCTCCCCTTGCTCCTTTATGCTCAAAGGGGGCAGGGGGCACCCTAGGACACACAAGTTGATCCTTGAGATCGTTCCTTAGCCGTGCGGTGCCCCCTCCACCATATTCCACCTCGGTCATATCGTGGCGGTGCTTAGGCGAAGCCTGCGTCGGAAGAACATCAAGATCTTCACCACGCCGTCGTCTTTGACGGAACTCTCTCTCCCGGAGCTTTGCTGGATCGGAGCCGAGGAGCGCCACCGAGCTGTACGTGTGCCAAGAACTCGGAGGTGCCGGAGTAACGGTGCTTGGATCGGTTGGATCGCGAGGAGAACGTCGACTACTTCCTCTACGTTGTGATTGCTTCCGCTTGGTCTCACGAGTGCGTAGACAACACTCTCCCATCTCGTTGCTACGCATCACCATGATCTTGCGTGTGCATAGGAAAATATTGAAATTACTACGTTCCCCAACAGTGGCATCCGAGCCTATGTTTTTATGGTTTGATGTTTTGCACGAGTAGAACACAAGTGAGTTATGGGCGATACAAGTCATAATGCCTACCAGCATGTCATACTTTGGTTCAGCGGTATTGTGAGATGAAGCGGCCCGGACCGACATTACGCGTACGCTTACGCGAGACTGGTTTCACCGTTACGAGCACTCGTGCTTAAAGGTGGCTGGCGGGTGTCTGTCTCTCTCACTTTAGTTGAACCGAGTGTGGCTACGCCCGGTGCTTGAGAAGGTTAAAACGGAGTCTATTTGACGAAGTATCGTTGTGGTCTTGATGCGTAGGTGAGATTGGTTCTTGCTTAAGCCCGTAGCAGCCACGTAAAATTTGCAACAACAAAGTAGAGGACGTCTAACTTGTTTTTGCAGGGCATGTTGTGATGTGATATGGTCAAGACGTGATGCTATATTTTATTGTATGAGATGATCATGTTTTGTAACCGGTTATCGGCAACTGGCTGGAGCCATATGGTTGTCGCTTTATTGTATGAAATGCAACGCATCTGTAATTGCTTTACTTTATCACTAAGCGGTAGCGATAGTCGTAGAAGCAATAGATGGCGTAAACGACAACGATGCTACGATGGAGATCAAGGTGTCGCGCCGGTGACAATGGTGATCACGACGTGCTTCGGAGATGGAGATCACAAGCACAAGATGATGATGGCCATATCATATCACTTATATTGATTGCATGTGATGTTTATCCTTTATGCATCTTATTTTGCTTTGATTGACGGTAGCATTTTAAGATGATCTCTCACTAAAATTGTCAAGAAGTGTTCTCCACGAGTATGCACCGTTGCTAAAAGTTCAGTAGTACCCGGACACCACGTGATGATCGGGTGTGATAAGTTCTACGTCCATCTACAACGGGTGCAAGCCAGTTTGCACACGCAGAATACTCGAGTTAAACTTGACGAGCCTAGCATATGCAGATATGGCCTCGGAACACGGAGACCGAAAGGTCGAGCGTGAATCATATAGTAGATATGATCAACATAGTGATGTTCACCATTGAAAACGACTCCATCTCACGTGATGATCGGTTATGGTTTAGTTGATTTGGATCACGTAATCACTTAGATGACTAGAGAGATATCTGTCTAAGTGGGAGTTATTTAATATGATTAATTAAAACTTAAATTTATCATGAACTTAGTACCGATAGTATTTTGCTTGTCTATGTTTCTTGTAGATAGATGGCTCGTCGTTGTTCCGTTGAATTTTAATGCGTTCCTTGAGAAAGCAAAGTTGAAAGATGATGGTAGCAATTACACGGATCGGGTCCGTAACTTGAGGATTATCCTCATTGCTGCCAGTAAGAATTACGCCTGGAAGCACCGCTGGGTGCCAGTGCCCGCTGCAGGAGCAACGCCGAAGTTGTGAACGTCTGGCGGAGCAAAGTCGATGACTACTCAATAGTTCATTGTGCCATGCTTTACGGCTTAGAACCGGGTCTTCAACGACGTTTTGAACGTCATGGAGCATATGAGATGTTCCAAGAGTTGAAGTTAATATTTCAAGCAAATGCCCGGATTGAGAGATATGAAGTCTCCAATAAGTTCTATAGCTGCAAGATGGAGGAGAATAGTTCTGTCAGTGAGCACATACTCAAAATGTCTAGGTATAATAATCACTTAATTCAGCTGGGAGTTAATCTTCCGGATGATAGTGTCATTGATGTAATTCTCCAATCATCGCCACCAAGCTACAAGAGCTTCGTGATGAACTATAATATGCAAGGGATGACTAAGACAATTCCTCGAGCTCTTCGCAATGCTAAAAGTCAGCGGAGGTAGAAATCAAGAAAGAGCATCAAGTGTTGATGGTCAATAAGACCACTAGTTTCAAGAAAAGGGCAAAGGGAAGAAGAAGGAAACTTCAAAAGAACAGCAAGAAAGTTGCCGCTCAAGAGAAGAAACCCAAGTCTGGACCTAAGCACGAAATCGAGTGTTTTACTGCAAGCGGTGGACACCGGAAGCGGAACTGCCCCAAGTATTTGGCGGATAAGAAGGATGGCAAGGTGAACAAAGGTATATGTGATATACATGTTATTGATGTGTACCTTACTAGAGCTCGTAGTAGCACTGGGTATTTGATCTTGGTTACATTGCTAATATTTGCAACTCAAACAGGGACTACGGAATAGACGAGCAGCGGCAAAGGACGAGGTGACGATGCGGCGTGGGAAACGGTTCCAAAGTCAATGTGATCGCAATGGCACGCTACCTCTACATCTACCTTCGGGATTAGTTTTAGACCTAAATAATTGTTATTTGGTGCCAGCGTTGAGCATGAACATTATATCTGGATCTTGTTTGATGCGAGACGGTTATTCATTTAAATCAGAGAATAATGGTTGTTCTATTTATATGAGTAATATCTTTTATGGTCATGCACCTTTGAAGAATGGTCTATTCTTGTTAAATCTCGATAGTAGTGACACACATATTCATAATGTCGAAGCCAAAAGATGCAGAGTTGATAATGATAGTGCAACTTATTTGTGGCACTTGCCGCTTAGGTCATATCGGTGTAAACGCATGAAGAAACTCCATACAGATGGACTTTTGGAATCACTTGATTATGAATCACTTGGTACTTGTAACCGTGCCTCATGGGCAAGATGACTAAAACACCGTTCTCCGGTTGTATGGAGAGAGCATCGATTTATTGGAAATCATACATACAGATGTATGTGGTCCGATGAATGTTGAAGCTCGTGGCGGATATCGTTATCTTCTCACCTTCACAGATGATTTAAGCAGATACGGGTATATCTACTTGATGAAACATAAATCTGAAACATTTGAAAAGTTCAAAGAATTTCAGAGTGAAGTAGAAAATCATCGTAACAAGAAAATAAAGTTTCTCCGATCTGATCGTGGAGGAGAATATTTGAGTTACGAGTTTGGTCTACATTTGAAGCAATGCGGAATAGTTTCGCAACTCACGCCACCGGAACACCACAGCGTAATGGTGTGTCCGAACGTCGTGTCGTACTTTACTAGATATGGTGCGATCTATGATGTCTATTTCCGATTTACCGCTATCATTTTGGGGTTATGCTTTAGAGACGGCCGCATTCACGTTAAATAGGACACCGTCAAAATCCGTTGAGACGACACCTTATGAACTATGGTTTAGCAAGAAACCAAAGTTGTCGTTTCTGAAAGTTTGGGGTTGCAATGCTTATGTGAAAAAACTTCAACCTGATAAGCTTGAACCCAAATCGGAAAAATGTGTCTTCATAGGATACCCAAAGGAGACAATTGGGTATACCTTCTATCACAGATCCGAAGGCAAGACATTCGTTGCTAAGAATGGATCCTTTCTAGAGAAGGAGTTTCTCTCGAAAGAAGTGAGTGGGAGGAAAGTGGAACTTGATGAGGTAATAGTACCAGCTCCCTTATTGGAAAGTAGTTCATCACGTAAATCGGTTTCGTGACACCTACACCGATTAGCGAGGAAGATAATGATAATGATCATGAAACTTCAGATCAAGTTGTCACCGAATCAGAGATCAACCAGAATAAAATCCGCACCAGAGTGGTACGGTAATCCTATTCGGTAAGTCATGATACTAGATCATGGTGAACCTACGAACTATGAAGAAGCGATGGTGAGCCCAGATTCCACAAAATGGCTTGAAGCCATGAAATCTGAGATGGGATCCATGTATGAGAACAAAGTATGGACTTTGGTTGACTTGCCCGATGATCGGCAAGCCATTGAAAATAAATGGATTTTTAAGAAGAAGACCGACGCTGATGGTAATATAACTATCTATAAAGCTCGACTTGTTGCGTAAAGGTTTTCGACAAGTTCAAGGGGTTGACTACGATGAGACTTTCTCACCAGAAGCGATGCTTAAGTCTGTCCGAATCATGTTAGCAATTGCCGCATTTTATGATTATGAAATTTGGCAAATGGATGTAAAAACTGCATTCTTGAATGGATTTCTAGAAGAAGAGTTGTATATGATGCAACCAGAAGGTTTTGT
Source organism: Aegilops bicornis (assembly GCA_021605145.1). Classification (NCBI taxonomy): domain Eukaryota; kingdom Viridiplantae; phylum Streptophyta; class Magnoliopsida; order Poales; family Poaceae; genus Aegilops; species Aegilops bicornis. The sequence continues at coordinate 654,998,852 of CM038672.1, read as the reverse complement.
TGATCCAAAAGGCGCTAACAATGTGTGCAAGCTCAATGATCAATTTATGGTCCGGTGCAAGCCTCTCGGAGTTGGAATAAACGTTTTGATAGTGTGATCAAAGCAAATGGTTTTATATGAGACTTTTGGAGAAGCTTTGTATTTACAAGAAAGTGAGTGGGAGCTCAGTAGCATTACTAATATTATATGTGGACGACATATTGTTAATTGGAAATGATATAGAATTTCTGGATAGCATAAAAGGATACTTGAATAAAAGTTTTTCAATGAAAGACCTCGGTGAAGCTGCTTACATATTGGGCATCAAGATCTATAGAGATAGATCAAGACGCTTAATTGGACTTTCACAAAGCACATACCTTGATAAAGTTTTGAAAAAGTTCAAAATGGATCAGGCAAAGAAAGGACTTTTTCCTGTGTTACAAGGTATGAAATTGAGTCAGACTCAATGCCCGACCACAAACAGAAGATAGAGAGAAAATGAAAATGTTCCCTATGCTTCAGCCATAGGCTCTATCATGTATGCAATGCTATGTACCAGACACTGACGTATGCTTAGCAATAAGCTTAGCAGGAAGGTACCAAAGTAATCCAGAGTGGATCATCGGACAGCGGTCAAGAACATCCTGAAATACGAAAAGGACTAAGGATATGTTTCTCGTATATGGAGGTGACAAAGAGCTAATCGTAAATGGTTACGTTGATGCAAGCTTTTGACACTGATCCGACGATTCTAAATCGCAAACCGGATACGTATTTTTATTAAACGGTGGAGCTGTCGGTTGGTGCAGTTCTAAACAAAGCGGCGTGGCGGGATCTACATGTGAAGCGGAGTATATAGCTGCTTCGGAAGCGGCAAATGAAGGAGTGCGGATGAAAGAGTTCATTTCCGATCTAGGTGTCATACCTAGTGCATCGGGACCAATGAAGATCTTACGTGACAATACTTGGTGCAATTGCCTTGGCAAAGGAATCCAGATTTCACAAGAGGACCAAGCACATCAAGAGACGCTTCAATTCCATTCGGGACCAAATCCAAGTGGGAGACATAGAGATTTGCAAGATACATACGGATCTGAATGTTGCAGACCCATTGACTAAGCCTCTTCCACGAGCAAAACATGATCAGCACCAAGACTCCATGGGTGTTAGAATCATTCTTGTATAATCTAGATTATTGACTCTAGTGCAAGTGGGAGATCAAGGAAATATGCCCTAGAGGCAATAATAAAGTTATTATTTATTTCCTTATATCATGATAAATGTTTATTATTCATACTAGAATTGTATTAACCGGAAACATAATACATGTGTGAATACATAGACAAACAGAGTGTCACTAGTATGCCTCTACTTTACTAGCTCGTTAAATCAAAGATGGTTATGTTTCCTAACCATAGACATGAGTTGTCATTTGATTAACGGGATCACATCATTAGGAGAATGATGTGATTGACTTGACCCATTCCGTTAGCTTAGCACTTGATCGCTTAGTATGTTGCTTATGCTTTCTTCATGACTTATACAAAGTTCCTGCAACTATGAGATTATGCAACTCCGTTTACGGAGGAACATTTTGTGTGCTACCAAACGTCACAACGTGGCGGGTGATTATAAAGGTGCTCTCTGAGATGTCTCCAAAAGTATATGTTGAGTTGGCATGAATCAAGATTAGGTTTTGTCACTCCGATTGTCTGGAGAGGTATCTCCGGGCCATCTCGGTAATGCACATCACTATAAGCCTTGCAAGCAATGTGGCTAATGAGTTAGTTACGGAATGATGCATTACGGAACGAGTAAAGAGACTTGCGATGCTTGAGATTGAACTAGGTATTGGATACCGACGATCGAATCTCGGGCAAGTAACATACCGATGACAAAGGGAACAACGTATGTTGTTATGCGGTCCGACCGATAAAGATCTTCGTAGAAAATGTAGGAACCAATATGGGCATCCAGGTCCCGCTTATTGGTTATTGACCGGAGATGTATCTCGGTCATGTGTACATTGTTCTCGAACCGTAGGGTCCGCACGCTTAAGGTTTCGATGACGGTTATATTATGAGTTTGTGTATTTTTATGTACCGAAGGAGTTCGGAGTCCCGGATGTGATCACGGACATGACGAGGAGTCTCGAAATGATCGAGACATAAAGATTGATATATTGGACGGCTATATTCGGACATCGGAAAGGTTCCGGAAGTTTCCGGAGAAAGACGGAGTGCCGGATGGGTTACCGGAACCCCCCGGGGAAGTAATGGGCCTTATTGGGCCAAGAGGGGAGAGAGAGGGCTGCGCCAGGAGGTGGCGCGCGCCCCCCCATGGGGAGTCCGAATTGGACAAGGAGGGGGGGCGCGGCCCCCCTTTCCCTCTCCCTCTCCCTCTCTTTCCTTCCCCCTTCCTCCTTCCTAGTTGGACTAGGAAAGGGGAGTCCTACTCCCACTAGGAGGAGGACTCCCCCCACCCATGGCGCACCTCCTAGGGCCGGCCGCCTCCCCTTGCTCCTTTATATACGAGGGCAGGGGGCACCCTAGGACACACAAGTTGATCCTTGAGATCGCTCCTTAGCCGTGTGCGGTGCCCCCTCCACCATATTCCACCTCGGTCATATCGTGGCGGTGCTTAGGCGAAGCCTGCGTCGGTAGAACATCAAGATCGCCACCACGCCGTCGTCTTGTGGAACTCTCTCTCCCGGAGCTTTGCTGGATCGGAGCCCGAGGAGCGCCACCGAGCTGTACGTGTGCCAAGAACTCGGAGGTGCCGAGTAACGGTGCTTGGATCGGTTGGATCGCGAGGAGAACGTGACGACTACTTCCTCAACGTTGTGATTGCTTCCGCTCGCCCACGAGGGTACGAGACAACACTCTCCCCTCTCGTTGCTACGCATCACCATGATCTTGCGTGTGTGTAGGAATTTTTTTGAAATTACTACGTTCCCCAACAGGGGCGCCCCCCTAGGGCGCGCCCCCTGCCTCGTGGGCCCCCTGATGCTCCACCGACGTACTCCTTCCTCCTATATATACCTACGTACCCCCAAACGATCAGAACAGGAGCCAAAACCTAATTCCACCGCCGCAACTTCCTGTATCCACGAGATCCCATCTTGGGGCCTGTTCTAGAGCTCTGCCGGAGGGGGCATCCACCATGGAGGGCTTCTACATCAACACCGTAGCCTCTCCGATGAAGTGTGAGTAGTTTACTTCAGACCTTCGGGTCCATAGCTAGTAGCTAGATGGCTCTTCTCTCTTTTTGGATCTCCATACAATGTTCTCCCCATCTCTTGTGGAGATCTATTCGATGTAATCTTCTTTTTGCGGTGTGTTTGTTGAGACCGATGAATTGTGGGTTTATGATCCAGCTTATCTATGATTAATATTTGAATCTTCTCTGAATTCTTTTATGTATGATTGAGTTATCTTTGCAAGTCTCTTCGAATTATCCGTTTGGTTTGGCCAACTAGATTGGTAGTTCTTGCAATGGGAGAAGTGCATGGCTTTGGGTTCAATTTTGCGGTTTCCTTACCCAGTGACAGAAAGGATTGCAAGGCACGTATTGTATTGTTGCCATCGAGGATAACAAGATTGGGTATTTATCATATTGCATGAATTTATTCCTCTACATCATGTCATCTTGCTTAAGGCGTTACTCTTTTTTAACTTAATACTCTAGATGCATCTTTGGATAGCGGTCGATGAGTGGAGTAATAGTGGTAGATGCAGAATCGTTTCGATCTACTTGTCTCGGACGTGATGCCTATATACATGATCATACCTAGATATACTCATAACTATGCTCAATTCTGTCAATTGCTCAACAGTAATTTGTTCACCCACCGTAGAATACTTTTGCTCTTGAGAGAAGCCACTAGTGAAACCTATGGCCCCCGGGTCTATTCTCATCATATCAATCTCCATCACTTTTATACTTGCTTTGTTTTACTTTGCCTTTACTTTTCACTTTGCATCTATATACCAAAAATACCAAAAATATTATCTCTATCAGATCTCACTCTCGTAAGTGACCGTGAAGGGATTGACAACCCTTAATCGCGTTGGTTGCGAGTAGCTGTCATTTTGTGCAGGTACGAGGGACTTGTGCGTGCCCTCCTACTGGATTGATACCTTGTTTCTCAAAAACTGAGGGAAATACTTACGGTACTATGCTGCATCATCCTCTCCTCTTCGGGGAAAACCAACGCAAGCTCAAGACGTAGCACCTTTCGGGACGAGACTCCGCCGCCACGAGGCGGAACCTTGGCGGAATCAATCTAGGGCTCCGGCGGATCTATTCTGCCGGGGACACTTCCCTCCGGGAGGGGGAAATCATCGTCATCATCATCACCAACGCTCCTCTCATTGGGAGAGGGAAATCTCCATCAACATCTTCACCAGCACCATCTCATCTCCAAACCCTAGTTCATCTCTTGTATCCAATTCTTGTCTCCAAGTCCGGGATTGGTGCTACTAGGTTGCTAGTAGTGTTGATTACTCCTTGTAGTTGATGCTACTTGGTTTATTTGGTGGAAGATCATATGTTCAGATCCTTTATGCATATTATTACCCCTCTGATTATGAAAATGAATATGCTTTGTGAGTAGTTACGTTTGTTCCTGAGGACAAGGGAGAAGTCTTGCTAGTAGTAGGCATGTGGAGTTGGTATTCGATTCGATATTTTGATAAGATGTATGTTGTCTAGCCTCTAGTGGTGTTATGTGAACGTCGACTACATAACACTTCACCATTATTTGGGCCTAGAGGAAGGCATTGGGAAGTAATAAGTAGATGATGGGTTGCTAGAGTGATGTAAGCTTAAACCCTAGTTTATGCGTTGCTTCGTAAGGGGCTGATTTGGATCCATATGTTTCATGCTATGGTTAGGTTCACCTTAATACTTTTGTTGTAGTTGCGGATGCTTGCAATAGAGGTTAATCATAAGTGGGATGTTTGCTCAAGTAAGAACAGCACCCAAGCACCGGTCCACCCACATATCAAATTATCAAAGTACCGAATGCGAATCATATGAACGTGATGAAAACTAGCTTGACGATATTCCCATGTGTCCTCGGGAGCGTTTTCCTATTATAAGAGTTTTCCAGGCTTGTCCTTTGCTACAAAAAGGATTGGGCCACCTTGCTGCACTATATTTAATCTTGTTACTTGTTGCTCGTTACAATTTATCTTATCACAAAACTATCTGTTACCACTTATTTCAGTACTTGCAGAGAATACCTTGCTGAAAACCGTTTATCATTTCATTCTGCTCCTCGTTGGGTTCGACACTCTTACTTATCGAAAGGACTACGATAGATCCCCTATACTTGTGGGTCATCAGGGGGCAGCGGCCAAGGGGAAACCCTAGATGGGTTTTGGGCGTCCCCACCCCTAGGAGACTTGCCCCCCAAGCCAGGAGGGGCGGCTGCCCTAGGGGAGGCGCCCCCACCTCTCCTGGTTACGTGAGAGGGGTAGGGAGGGGCGCACAGCCCCTTAGTTGGCTGGTTTTCCCCTTTCCCTTGGCCCATAAGGCCCCCAACGCATGTCGGAGCCTCCGAAACCCCTTTCGGACATGCTGGCCATAGCCTGGTACCCCCGGAACACTTCCGGACTCCAATACCCTTCGTCCAATATACCGATCTTCACCTCCGGACCATTCTGGAACTCCTCGTTACGTCTGGGATCTCATCCAGGACTCCGAACAACCTTCAGTAACCACATACTATTTCCCATAACAACTCTAGCGTCACCGAACCTTAAGTGTGTAGACACTACGGGTTCGGAAACCATGCAGACATGACCGAGACACCTCTCCGGCCAATAACCAATAGCGGGATCTGGATACCCATATTGGCTCCCACACGTTCCATGATGATCTCATCGGATGAACCACGATGTCGGGGATTCAATCAATCCCGTATACAATTCCCTTTGTCCATCGGTATGTTACTTGTCCGAGATTCGATCGTCGGTATCCCCATACCTCGTTCAATCTCGTTACCGGCAAGTCTCTTTACTCCTTCCGTAACGCATGATTCTGTGACTAACTCCTTAGTCACATTGAGCTCATTATGATGATGCATTACCGAGTGGGCCCAGAGATACCTCTCCATCATACGGAGTGAAAAATCCCAGTCTCGATTCGTGCCAACCCAACAGACACTTTCGGAGATACCTGTAATGCACCTTTATAGCCACCCAGTTACGTTGTGACGTTTGATACACCCAAAGCACTCCTACGATATCCGGGATTTGCACAATATCATGGTCCAAGGAAATGATACTTGACATTAGAAAAGCTCTACAAACGAACTACACGATCTTGTGCTATGCTTAGGATTGGGTCTTGTCCATCACATCATTCTCCTAATGATGTGATCCCTTTATCAATGACATCCAATGTCCATGGTCAGGAAACCATAACCATCTACTGATTAACGAGCTAGTCAACTAGAGGCTCACTAGGGACATGTTGTGGTCTATGTATTCACACATGTATTACAGTTTTCGGTTAATACAATTATAGCATGAACAATAGACAATTATCATGAACAAGGAAATATAATAATAACTATTTTATTTTTGCCTCTAGGGCGTATTTCCAATAGTCTCCCACTTGCACTAGAGTCAATAATCTAGTTCACATCGCCATGTGATTAACACTCATAGTTCACATCGCCATGTGACTAACACCCAAGAGTTTACTAGAGTCAATAATCTAGTTCACATCGCCATGTGATTAACACCCAAGAGTTTACTAGAGTCAATAATCTAGTTCACATCACCATGTGATTAACACTCAATGAGTTCTAGGGTTTGATCATGTTATGCTTACGAGAGAGGTTTTAGTCAACGGGTCAGCAACATTCAGATCTGTGTGTTCTTTGCAAATCTTTATTTCATATTGTAGATGTTGCTACTATGCTCCACTTGGAGCTATTCCAAATAGCTGCTCCATTATACATATCCGGTTTGCTACTTAGAGTCATTCAGATAGGTGTTAAAGCTTGCATCGACGTAACCCTTTATGCCGAACTCTTCATCACCTCCATAATCGAGAAATATTTCCTTATTCCCAAGGACAATTTTGACCGATGTCCAATGATCCACTCCTGGATCACTCTTATACCTCCTTGCCAAACACGTGGCAAGGCACATCGCGGTACACAGCATGGCATATCGTATAGAGCCTATGGCTAAGGCATAGGGGACGACTTTCGTCCTTTTCTCTTTCTTCTGCCGTGGTCGAGCTTTGAGTCTTACTCAAATTCACACCTTACAACTCAGGCAAGAACTCCTTCTTTGACTGATCCATTTTGAACTCCTTCAAAATCATGTCAAGGTATGTGCTCGGTGAAAGTCTTATCAGGCGTCTTGATATATCTCTATAGATCTTGATACCCAACATGTAAGCAGTTTTACACAGGTCTTCCTTTGAAAAACTCCATTCAAACAACCCTTTATGCTTTTCAAAAATTCAACATCATTTCTGATCAACAATATGTCATCCATATATAGTTATCAAAATGTTATAGTGCTCCCACTCACTTTATTGCAAATACAAGGTTCTTGCAAACTTTGTATAAACCCAAATGCTTTGATCACCTCATGGAAGCGTATGTTCCAACTCCTAGATGCTTGCTCCAGTCCATAGAAGGATCGCTGGAGTTTGCATACCTTTTAGCATCCTTAGGATTGAAAAAACCTTATGGTAGTATCACATACAACCTTTCCTCATGGAAACCATCAAGGAAACTTTGTTTTGACATCCATCTGCCTGATTTCGTAAATCAAAATGCAGCAACTGCTAACATAATTCTAACAGACTTTAGCATCGCTATGATCGAGAAAGTCTCATCACAGTCAACTCCTTGAACTTGTCAGAAACTTCTTTGAGACAAGTCGAGCTTCATAAATGGTGACATTACCATCATCGTTCTGCCTTCTTCTTAAAGATCCATTTATTCTCAATGGCTTGCCGATCATCGGCAAGTCCACCAAAGTCCATACTTTGTTCTCATACATGGATCCTATCTCGGATTTCATGGCTTCCAGCCATTTGTTGGAACTGGGCCCACCATCTCTTCTCCATAGCTCATAGGTTCATCGTTGTCCAACAACATGACCTTTAAGACAGGGTTACCACTCAGAAGTTGTACACACCCTTGTCGACCTACGAGGTTCGATAGTAACTTGATCTGAAGCTCTATGATCATCATCATTAGCTTTCTCTTCAACTGAGGTAGGTGCCACAGAAACATCTTTCTCTGCTGCGCTATTCTTTGGTCGAAGTAAAGGTTCAACAACCTCATCAAGTTCTATCTTCCTCCCACTCAATTCTTTCGAGAGAAACTCTTTCTCGAGAAAGGACCTGTTCCTAACGACAAAAACTTTGCCCTCAGATCTGAGATAGAAGGTATACCCAATCGTCTTGTTTGGGTATGAAGGAAATATGCCCTAGAGGAAATAATAAAGTTACTATTTATTTCCTTATTTCATGATAAATGTTTATTACTCATGCTAGAATTGTATTAACCGGAAACATAATACATGTGTGAATACATAGACAAACAAAGTGTCACTAGTATGCCTCTACTTGACTAGCTCGTTGATCAAAGATGGTTAAGTTTCCTAACCATAGACATGAGTTGTCATTTGATTAACGGGATCACATCATTAGGAGAATAATGTGATTGACATGACCCATTCCGTTAGCTTAGCACCGGATCGTTTAGTATGTTGCTATTGCTTTCTTCATGACTTATACATGTTCCTATGACTATGAGATTATGCAACTCCGTTCTCGGAGGAACACTTTGTGTGCTACCAAACATCACAACGAATCGCGGCTGATTATAAAGGTGCTCTACAGGTGTCTCTGAAGGTACTTGTTGGGTTGGCGTATTTTGAGATTAGGATTTGTCACTCCGATTGTCGGAGAGGTATCTCTGGGCCCTCTCGGTAATGCACATCACTTAAGCCTTGCAAGCATTGAAACTAATGAGTTAGTTGCGGGATGATGTATTATGGAACGAGTAAAGAGACTTGCCGGTAACGAGATTGAACTAGGTATTGAGATACCGACGATCGAATCACGGGCAAGTAACATACCGATGACAAAGGGAACAACGTATGTTGTTATGCGGTTTTGACCGATAAAGATCTTCGTAGAATATGTGGGAGCCAATATGAGCATCCAGGTTCCGCTATTGGTTATTGACCAGAGACGTGTCTCGGTCGTGTCTACATAGTTCTCGAACCCGTAGGGTCCGCATGCTTAAAGTTTCGATGGCAGTTATATTATGAGTTTATGAGTTTTGATGTACCGAAGGAGTTTGGAGTCCCGGATGAGATCGAGGACATGACGAGGAGTCTCGAAATGGTCGAGACGTAAAGATCGATATATTGGACGACTATATTCGGACATCGGAAAGGTTCCGTGTGATTCGTATTTTTTTGGGGGTACTCGAGAGTTACGGGAATTCGTATTGGGCCTTAATGGGCCATACGGGAAAGGAGAGAAAGGCCTCAAAGGGTGGCCGCACCCCTCCCCATGGACTGGTCCGAATTGGACTAGGGAAGGGGGGTGCCCCTTCCTTCCTTCTCCTTTTTCCTTCCCTTCTCCTACTCCAACAAGGAAAGGAGGAATCCTACTCCCGGTGGGAGTAGGACTCCCCCCTTGGCGCGCCCTCCTCCTAGGCCGGCCGCCTCTCCTCTTGCTCCTTTATATACGGGGGCAGGGGGCACCCCATAGACACAACAATTGATCTGCTTGATCTTTTAGCCGTGTGCGGTGCCCCCCTCCACCATAGTCCACCTCGATAATATCAGAAGCGGTGCTTAGGCGAAGCCTGCGTCGGTAGAACATCAACATCGTCACCACGCCAGTTGTCTTGTGAAACTCTCCTCAACACTCGGCTGGATCGGAGTTCGAGGGACGTCATCGGGCTGAACGTGTGCTGAACTCGAAGGTGTCGTGCGTTCGGTACTTGATCGGTCGAATCGTGAAGACGTACGACTACATCAACCGCGTTGTGCTAACGCTTCCGCTTTGGTCTACGAGGGTACGTGGACAACACTCTCCCCTCTTGTTGCTATGCATCACCATGATCTTGCGTGTGCGTAGGAAATTTTTGAAATTACTACGTTCCCCAACAGTGGCATCAGAGCCTGGTTTTATGCGTAGATGTCATATGCACGAGTAGAACACAAGTGAGTTGTGGGCGATATAAGTCATACTGCTTACCAGCATGTCATACTTTGGTTCGGCGGTATTGTTGGATGAAGCGGCCCGGACCGACATTACGCTGTGATGCTTACGCGAGACTGGTTCTACCGACGTGCTTTGCACACATTGGTAGGCTGGCGGTGTCGCTTTCTAACCGAGTGTATACGCCCGGTCCTTGCGAAGGTTAAAACAACACCAACTTGACAAACTATCGTTGTGGTTTTGATGCGTAGGTAAGAACGGTTCTTGCTCAGCCCGTAGCAGCCACGTAAAACTTGCAACAACAAAGTAGAGGACATCTAACTTGTTTTTGCAGGGCATGTTGTGATGTGATATGGTAAAGACGTGATGAGATATAAGTTGTTGTATGAGATGATCATGTTTTTTTGAAGTTATCGGCAACTGGCAAAAGCCTTATGGTTGTCTCTCTATTGCATAAGATGCAAGCGCCAAATAATTGCTTTACTTTATCGCTATGCGATAGCAATAATTGCAAGAGCAATTGTTGGCGAGACGACCATGTGACGACACATTGATATAGATCAAGATGATGGAGATCATGGTGTCATGCCAGTGACGATGGAGATCAAGACGATGCTTTGGAGATGGAGATCAAAGGCACAAGATGATGATGGCCATATCATGTCACATATTATGATTGCATGTGATCTTTATCTTTTATGCATCTTATCTTGCTTTGATTGACGGTAGCATTATAAGATGATCTCTCACTAAATTATCAAGGTATAAGTGTTCTCCCTGAGTATGCACTGCTATGCGAAAGTTCTTCGTCTTTGAGACACCACGTGATGATCGGGTGTGATAGGCTCTACATTCAAATACAACGGTGCAAAACAGTTGCACACGCGGAATACTCAGGTTAAACTTGACGAGCCTAGCATATAGCAGATATGGCCTCGGAACACGGAGACCGAAAGGTCGGCGTGAATCATATAGTAGATATGATCAACATAGTGATGTTCACCATTGAAACTACTCCATCTCACGTGATGATCGGACATGGTTTAGTTGATTTGGATCATGTGATCATTTAGAGGATTAGAGGGATGTCTATCTAAGTGGGAGTTCTTAAGTAATATGATTAATTGAACTTTAATTTATCATGAACTTAGTCTTGGTAGTATTAGCATATCTATGTTGTAGATCAATAGCTCGCGTCATTGCTTCTCTATGTTTTATATATGTTCCTTGAGAAAACTAAATTGAAAGATGTTAGTAGCAATAATGCGGATTGGATCCATGATATGGGGTTTATCCTCATTGCTGCACAGAAGAATTATGTCATTGATGCACCGCTAGGTGACAGACCTATTGCAGGAGCAGATGCATATGTTATGAACGTTTGGCTAGCTCAATATGATGACTACTTGATAGTTTAGTGCACCATGCTTAACGGCTTAGAGTCGGGACTTCAAAGACGTTTTGAACGTCATGGACCATATGAGATGTTCCAGGAGTTGAAGTTAATATTTCAAGCAAATATCCGAGTTGAGAGATGTGAAGTCTCCAACAAGTTCTATAGCTAAAAGATGGAGAAGAATAGCTCAAGCAGTGAGCATGTGCTCAGATTGTCTGGGTACTAGAATCGCTTGAATCAAGTGGGAGTTAATCTTCCAGATAAAATAGTGATTGACAGAATTCTCTAGTCACCATCACCAAGTTAGTAGAACTTCGTGATGAACTATAATATGCAAGGGATGACGAAAGTAATTCCCAAGCTCTTCGTGATGCTGAAATAAGCGAAGGTAGAAATCAAGAAAAACATCAAGTGTTGATGGTTAACAAGACCACTAGTTTCAAGAAAAGGGAAAAGGGAAGAAGGGGAACTTCAAGAAGAACGGCAAGCAAGTTGCTGCTCAAGTGAAGAAGCCCAAGTCTGGACCTAAGCCTAAGACTGAGTGCTTCTACTGCAAAGGGACTGGTCACTGGAAGCGGAACTGTCCCAAGTATTTGGTGGATAAGAAGGATGGCAAAGTGAACAAAGCTATATTTGATATACATGTTATGATGTGTACTTTACTAGTGTTTATAGCAACCCCTCGGTATTTGATACTGGTTCAGTTACTAAGAGTAGTAACTCGAAACGGGAGTTGCAAAATAAACAGAGACTAGTTAAGGGTGAAGTGACGATGTGTGTTGGAAGTGGTTCCAAGATTGATATGATCATCATCGCATACTCCCTATACTTTTGGGATTAGTGTTGAACCTAAAATAAATGTTATTTAGTGTTTGCGTTGAGCATGAATATGATTGAATCATGTTTATTGCAATACAGTTATTCATGTAAGCTATGAGAATAATTGTTGTTCTGTTTGCATGAATAAAACCTTCTATGGTCACACACACCCAATGAAAATGGTTTGTTGGATCTCGATCGCAGTGATACACATATTCATAATATTGAAGCCAAAAGATGCAAAGTTAATAATGATAGTGCAACTTATTTGTGGCACTGCCGTTTAGGTCATATTGGTGTAAAGCGCATGAAGAAACTCCATGCTGATGGGATTTTCGAATCACTTGATTATGAATCACTTGATGCTTGCGAACCATGCCTCTTGGGCAAGATGACTAAGACTCCGTTCTCCGGAGCGAGCAACTGACTTATTGGAAATAATGTATGCGGTCCGATAAGTGTTAAGGCTCGCGGCAAGTATCGTTATTTTTTGAACTTCACAGATGATTTGAGCAGATATGGGTATATCTACTTGATGAAACATAAGTCTGAAACATTTGAAAAGTTCAAAGAATTTCAGAGTAAAGTGGAGAATCATCGTAACAAGAAAATAAAAGTTTCTACGATATGATCGCAGAAGTAAAATATTTGAGTTAACGAGTTTGGCCTTCAGTTAAAACAATGTGAAATAGTTTCACCACTCACACCACCTGGAACACCACAATGTAATGGTGTGTCCAAACGCCGTAACCGTACTTTATTAGATATGGTGCGATCTATGATGTCTCTTACCGATCTACCACTATCATTTTGGGGTTATGCATTAGAGACAGTTGCATTCACGTTAAAAAGGGGCCACCATCTAAGTCCGTTGAGATGACACAATATGAACTGTGGTTTGGCAAGAAACCAAAGTTGTCGTTTCTTAAAATTTGGGGTTGCGATGCTTATGTGAAAAAGTTTCATCCTGATGCTCAAACCTAAAAACGGAGAAATGTGTCTTCATAGGATACCCAAAGGAGACAGTTGGGTACACCTTCTATCACAGATCCGAAGGCAAGACATTTGTTGCTGAGAATGGATACTTTCTAGAGAAGGAGTTTCTCTTGAAAGAAGTGAGTGGGAGGAAAGTAGAACTTGATAAGGTAATTGTACCTTCTCCCGAATTGGAAAGTTGTTCAGCACAGAAATCAGTTCCAGTGATGCCTACACCGATTAGTGAGGAAGTTAATATGATGATCATGAAACTTCGGATCAAGTTACTACCGAACCTCGTAGGTCAACCAGAATAAGATCCGCACCAGATTGGTACGGTAATCCTGTTCTGGAGGTCATATTACTTGACCATGACGAACCTACGAACTATGAAAAAGCGATGGTGAGCCCAGATTCATAAAATGGCTTGAGGCCATGAAATCCGAGATGGGATCCATGTATGAGAACAAAGTGTGGACTTTGGTTGACTTGCCCAATGATCGGCAAGCAATTGAGAATAAATGGATCTTCAAGAAGAAGACTGACGCTGACGGTAATGTTACTGTCTATAAAGCTCGACTTGTTGCGAAAGGTTTTCGACAAGTTCAAGGGATTTGACTACGATGAGACCTTCTCACCCGTAGCGATGCTTAAGTCTGTCCGAATCATGTTAGCAATTTCCGCATTTTATGATTATGAAATTTGGCAAATGGATGTCAAAACTGCATTCCTGAATGGATTTCTGGAAGAACAGTTGTATATGATACAACCGGAAGGTTTTTTCGATCCAAAGGGAGCTAACAAAGTGTGCAAGCTCCAGCGATCCATTTATGGACTGGTGCAAGCCTCTCGGAGTTGGAATAAATGCTTTGATGAGTTGATCAAAGCATATAGTTTTATACAGACTTATGGTGAAGCCTGTATTTACAAGAAAGTGAGTGGGAGCACTACAGCATTTCTGATAAGTATATGTGAATGACATATTGTTGATCGGAAATAATGTTGAATTTTCTGTAAAGCATAACGGAGTATTTGAAAGGAGTTTTACAAAGAAAGACCTCAACGAAGCTGCTTACATATTGAGCATCATGATCTATAGAGATAGATCAAGACGCTTGATAAGATTTTTTCAGCAAGTAAAAACCGTAACACGATTTTGAAGTAGATCAAAATGGAACAGTCAAAGAAGGAGTTCTTGCCTGTGCTACAAGGTGTGAAGTTGAGTGAAGACTCAAAACCCGACCACGGCAGAAAATAGAACGAGAATGAAAAGGTCATTCTCTATGCCTCAGCCATAGGTTCTATAAAGTATGCCATGCTGTGTACCAGACCTATTGTATACGCTGCCCTGAGTTTGGCAAAGGGAGTACAATAGTGATCTAGGAGTAGATCATCGGACATTGGTCAAAATTATCCTTAGAGGAATAAGGATATGTTTCTCGATTATGGAGGTGAAAAAGGTTCGTCATAAAGGGTTACGTCGATGCAAGCTTTGACATCGATCCGTATAACTCTAAGTCTCAACTGGATACATATTGAAAGTGGGAGCAATTAGCTAGAGTAGCTGCGTGCGAGCATTGTAGACATAGAATATTTGCAAAATACATACGGATCTAAATGTGGCGGACCTGCTGACTAAACTTCTCTCACAAGCAAAACATGATCACACCTTAGTACTCTTTGGGTGTTAATCACATAGCGGTGTGAACTAGATTATTGACTCTAGTAAACCCTTTGGGTGTTGGTCACATGACGATGTGAACTATGGGTGTTAATTACATGGTGATGTAAACTATTGATGTTAAATCACATGGCGATGTGAACTAGATTATTGACTCTAGTGCAAGTGGGAGACTGAAGGAAATATGCCCTAGAGGAAATAATAAAGTTATTATTTATTTCCTTATTTCATGATAAATGTTTATTATTCATACTAGAATTTTATTAACCAGAAACATAATACATGTGTGAATACATAGACAAACAAAGTGTCACTAGTATGCCTCTACTTGACTAGCTCGTTGATCAAAGATGGTTAAGTTTCCTAACCATAGACATGAGTTGTCATTTGATTAACGGGATCACATCATTAGGAGAATAATGTGATTGACATGACCCATTCCGTTAGCTTAGCACCCGATCGTTTAGTATGTTGCTATTGCTTTCTTCATGACTTATACATGTTCCTATGACTATGAGATTATGCAACTCCCGTTTACCGGAGGAACACTTTGTGTGCTACCAAACGTCACAACGTAACTGGGTGATTATAAAGGTGCTCTACAGGTGCCTCCGAAGGTACTTGTTGGGTTGGCGTATTTCGAGATTAGGATTTGTCACTCCGATTATCGGAGAGGTATCTCTGGGCCCTCTCGTTAATGCACATCACTTAAGCCTTGCAAGCATTGAAACTAATGAGTTAGTTGCGGGATGATGTATTACGGAACGAGTAAAGAGACTTGCCGGTAACGAGATTGAACTAGGTATTGAGATATCGACGATCGAATCTCGGGCAAATAACATACCGATGACAAAGGGAACAACGTATGTTGTTATGAGATTTGACCGATAAAGATCTTAATAGAATATGTGGGAGCCAATATGAGCATCCAGGTTCCGCTATTGGTTATTGACCAGAGACATGTCTCGGTCATGTCTACATAGTTCTCGAACCCGTAGGGTCCGCACGCTTAAAGTTTCGATGACAGTTATATTATGAGTTTATGAGTTTTGATGTACCAAAGGAGTACGGAGTCCCGGATGAGATCGGGGACATGACGAGGAGTCTCGAAATGGTCGAGACGTAAAGATCGATATATTGGACGACTATATTCGGACATCGGAAAGGTTCCGAGTGATTCGGGTATTTTCGGGGGTACTGGAGAGTTGCGGAAATTCGTATTGGGCCTTAATGGGCCATACGGGAAAGGAGAGAAAGGCCTCAAGAGGTGGCTGCACCCCTCCGCATGGACTGGTCCGAATTGGACTAGGGAAGGGGGGCGCCCCCTTCCTTCCTTCTCCTTTTTCCTTTCGTTCTCCTACTCCAACAAGGAAAGGAGGAATCCTACTCCCAGTGGGAGTAGGACTCCCCCCTTGGCGCGCCGTCCTCCTAGGCCGGCCGCCTCTCCCCTTGCTCCTTTATATACGGGGGCAGGGGACACCCCATAGACACAACAATTGATCTGCTTGATCTTTTAGCCGTGTGCGGTGCCCTCCTCCACCATAGTCCACCTCGATAATACTGTAGCGGTGCTTAGGCGAAGCCCTGCGCCGGTAGAACATCAACATCATCACCACACTGTCGTGCTGAAGAAACTCTCCCTCAACACTCGGCTGGATCGGAGTTTGAGGGACGTCATCGGGCTGAACGTGTGCTGAACTCGGAGGTGCCGTGCGTTCGGTACTTGATCGGTCGGATCGTGAAGACGTACGACTACATCAACCGCAGCAGTTAACGCTTCGCTTTTCGGTCTACGAGGGTACGTGGACAACACTCTCCCCTCTCGTTGCTATGCATCACCATGATCTTGCGTGCGCGTAGGAACTTTTTTGAAATTACTACGTTCCCCAACAGGGTATTCTATGAAGACACAATTTTCCGCTTTGGGTTCGAGCTTTTCTGGACGAAGCCTATCGACATAAGCATCGTAGCCCCAAACCTTAAGAAACAACAACTTAGGTTTCTTGCTAAACCATAGTTCATACGGTGTTGTCTCCACGGACTTAGATGGTGCCCTATTTAAAGTGAATGTAATTGTCTCTAATGCATAACCCCAAAATGATAGCGATAGATCGGTAAGAGACATCATAGATTGCACCATATCGAATAGGGCGCGATTACAAAGTTCAGACACACCATTACGCTAAGGTGTTCCAGGTGGTGTCAACTGTGAAACGATTCCACCTTGTCTTTAGTGATTGCCAAACTCATAACTCAGAGAATATCTCCCTTGATCAGATCATAGGAACTTGATCTTCTTGTTATGATGATTCTCAACTTCACTCTGAAATTGCTTGAACTTTTCAAACGTTTCAGACTTATGCTTCATTAAGTAAATATACCCATATCTACTCAATTCATCGGTGAAGGTGAGAAAACAACGATATCCACTGCAAGGCGTCAACACTCATCGGACCGCACACATCAGCATGTGTGATTTCCAACAAGTCACTTGCTCGTTCCATTGTTCCAGAAAACGGGGTTTTAGTCATCTTGCCTATGAGGCATGGTTCGCATGTGTCAAGTGATTCAAAATCAAGTGACTCCAAAAGTCCAGTAGCATGGAGGTTCTTCATGCGCTTTACACCAATATGACCTAAGCGGAAGTGCCAAAAGAAAGTGGTACTATCATTATCAACTCTACATCTTTTGGCACCAATGTTATGAACATGTGTATCACTACGACTGAGATTCAATAAACCATTCACATTGGGTGCATGACCATAGAAGGTGTTTTTTTAAAGAAAGATTGTAAGGGAACCCCCTACAGTATAATTGGTACAACAAACCCAAATTGCAAGTACCATGCCTTGAACTTGGGTGGGTGAGAAGGCATCAACACCTTCCCACCACTAGGCTATGCCTTAGTCTGCACCATAGAAGGTGTTATCCATACAAACAGAATAACCATTATTCTCTGACTTAAGTGAATAACCATATTGCAATAAACATGATCTAATCATTTTCATGCTCTACGTAGACACCAATGCAAACAACATTTATCTTGGTTCAATACTAATCCCGAAGGTAGAGGGAGCGTGCGATGGTGATCATATCATCCTTGGAAACACTTTCAACACACATCGTCACCTCTCCCTTAGCTAGTCTTCGTTTATTCCGTAGCTTTTGTTTCGAGTTACCAATATTAGCAACTGAACCGGTATCTAATACCCATGTGCTACTAGGAGTACTAGTAAGGTACACATTAATAACACATATATCAAATATACTTTTGTTGAAGTTGCCAGCCTTCTTATCTACCAAGTATTTGAGGCAGTTCCGCTACCAAAGGACTGCTCCCTAATAGAAGCACTTCGTCTCGGGTTTGGGTTCTTGGGTTTCTTCACTGGAGCGGCAACTGGCTTGCCATTCATGAAGTTTCCCCTTCTTTATTTCTACCTTTACGGCCTTAAGCACGACGAACAGCTCCGGGATCATCTTCCTTTGCATGTTATAGTTCATCACGAAACTCTAGTGGCTTGGTGATAGTGACTGGAGAACTTTTGTCAATTACTCTCTGGAAGTTTAACTCCCACTTGATTCAAGTGATTGAAGTACCCAGACATTCTGAGCACATGCACTACAAGAAATATGTCAACTTATGACCTTCTGTCAGTGACCCTGGAAGAATTGGTCATAGATTTATGACCATTTGAGACCAATTGGTCAAAAGCTGTTCGAGGGGCTCCAAACCCTAAACCATTGCGACCATTTTTGTCGAAGGTCATAATTTCCTTACATGAAATGGTCATAAAGCTAACAGCGCTAGTCCGGCTGCCTTATTTCTAGTTGTTAACGACCAATATAGATGGTCATAGCCTTGTAAATTGTGGTGGGTTGCTATGACTAGGCGCCACCTCATCGGGCTTTTGCCTATGTGTCATGTCCATGTGGCAGTTTTGCCCTAGGTTGTGAAGCAACCTATATTTCTATCATTCCCAAAATTCCCAAACAAATCTCATAAATTCTTTGGGTCATATGTTCACAAATATGTAAAACATTCCTTGCCTAGTTCAAAAATAATTCAAAAATATTCATTTTCCTATTCTGCTCAGAGTAACAGTTTGTGAAGGAAGTACCACTTTGGCATGTCCAAATAGTATCCATTTTCTACAGTGCTTTCCTATGCCCAAATAACCATCCTCCACCAAATGCCAGCTCAATCCATTCATTATTTTGAGCCGAGCTTCAACATTCGTATTTATGTCCAATGTGGTGGTTTGCAAAGCAAGTACCACCTAGGCTCCTCCTTTTGAGCTGAAAATTTGTGAAAATGGTCTTCTTAGTAACTGATCATCCTCAGCCAAAACTCACGCCCATTAGCCATGTACATTTCCGTGCAGCTAATCAAACACTTGGCTGCTAATTCATGTTTGAGCATCGATTGGTCTCCTCGTGAGAATCTTATGTTGTAATTTTCTTCCTAGCACCAACCTAGGGAGTGACCAACCCACTAGACATGCCTAGGCCGCCCAGAACACATGGCAACGCCACGGTCACGCGGTGACCACCTTGGGCGGCATGCGAGTTCTGGCGCTCTAGAGTTGGGGCCCTCGACCCTTGCCCAAACCTCGACGTATCACCACCAAACCATGTATTTATGATTAAATAGGTCCTTATGTAACTATAAATGATTTTTGGAAAAATAAATAGCAAACTATGAGGCATTTGCAGTTCAAATTTGACCCGCTTCCAACCGAATTCCAGTAAATTTGTCTTTTTCACGAGAGGTGGATCAAAAATTTTACACCAGACCATTTTGTCAATTGTGCATTAAATATGGCCTAGTATTTTATAAAAATGATTTGGTCCAATTTTGCAACAATTATTTGGTAGTTCCTTCACAAAAAACCTCCTTTCGCACTCAAAAATGGAAAATGGTTTTTCGTCCAACGAAAATGAAAACTTCCTTAGGCAACATTGTTTGCCATTCCAATATGCACCCTTGTGCACAATATGAGATCATTTGAACAAACTATGCCATGAATGTGGCCATAAGATTGATCATTTGGCTTGAAAGCCATGAATCTTCACACTTGATAGCTCATTTATGAGAACACTTTTTAAAAATAATTACCGTATTACAAGTTTATTATTTTCCTGGAAACTTGGTCACATATAATGACACAATGCGAAGGTTTTCCAATTTTTTGATTTTTTTGAATTTTTTATGCCTGCTTTTAAAATGCTCAAAACTACGGGGCTTGACTGCTCCTAGCTAGTGGTTGAATCTTGGAATTTTTTGGTGTTTCTATGATTAAATAGATACTTATGTACCTATAAATGATTTTTGGAAAAATAAAGAGCAAACTATGAGGCATTGCAGTTCAAATTTGACCTGCTTTCCAATCGAATCGACGACAATTTGTCTTTTTCATCGAGGTGGATCAAAACTTTTGCACCCAACCATTTTGTCAATTGTGCATTATATATGGCCTAGTATTTTATAAAATTGATTTGGTCCATTTGTGCAACAATTATTTGGTAGTTCCTTCACAAAAAACCTCATTTCGCACTCGGAAAATGAAAATTAATTTTCCGTGCAAAGAAAATGAAAACTTCCTTAGGCAACATTGTTTGGAATTCCAAGATGCACCCTTGTGCACAATATTAGATCATTTGAACAAACTATGCCATGAATGTGGCCATAAGATTGATCATTTGGCTTGAAAGCCATTGATCTCCACACATGATAGCTCGTTTCTGAGAACACTTTTTAAAAATAATTACCTTATTACAAATTTATTATTTTTCCTGGAAACTTGGTCACATATAATGACACAATGCGAAGGTTTGCCAATTTTTTGATTTTTTTTGAATTTTTTATGCCCGTTTCAAAATGCGGTCAAAACGGCGGGAATGACCGTTCCTAGCTAGTGGTTGAATCTTGGAATTTTTTTGGTGTTTCTCTGATTAAATAGGTCCTTATGTAACTAGAAATGATTTTTGGAAAAAATAAATAGCAAACTATGAGGCAGCTGCAGTTCAAATTTGACCCGCTTCCAACTGAATTCCATGGAAATTTGTCTTTTTCACGAGAGGTGGATCAAAAATTTTACACCCAACCATCTTGTAAATTGTGCATTAAATATGGCCTAGTATTTTATAAAAATGATTTGGTCCAATTTTGCAACAATTATTTGGTAGTTCCTTCACAAAAAACCTCCTTTCGGGCACTTTCGAAAAATGGAAAATGGTTTTTTCGTCCAACGAAAATGAAAACTTCCTTAGGCAACATTGTTTGCCATTCCAATATGCACCCTTGTGCACAATATGAGATCATTTGAACAAACTATGCCATGAATGTGGCCATAAGATTGATCATTTAGCTTGAAAGCCATGAATCTTTAGAGATGATAGCTCATTTCTGAGAACACTTTTTTAAAATAATTGTCGTATTACAAGTTTGTTATTTTTCCTGGGAACTTGGCCACATATAATGACACAATGCAAAGTTTTCCCATTTTTTTGATTTTTTTGAATTTTTTATGCCCGTTTCAAAATGCGGTCAAAACGGCGGGAATGACCGTTCCTAGCTAGTGGTTGAATATTGGAATTTTTTTGGTGTTTTTCTGATTAAATAGATAATTATGTACCTAGAAATGATTTTGGAAAAAATAAATAGCAAAGTATGAGGCATTGCAGTTCAAATTTGACCGCTTCCAACCGAATTCCATGAAAATTTGTCTTTTTCACGAGAGGTGGATCAAAACTTTTTACACCCAACCATTTGGCCAATTGTGCATTAAATATGGCCTAGTATTTTAGAAAAATGATTTGGTCCAATTTTGCAACAATTATTTGGGAGGTCCTTCACAAAAAAACCTCTTGTCGGGCACTCAAAAATGAAAATGAATTTTCCGTGCAAAGAAAATGAAAACTTCCTTAGGTAACATTGTTTGCCATTTCAAGATGCATCATTGTGCATAATATGAGATCATTTAATTGAATTTTTCATGTGAAAAAGTAGATGACAAACAAAAGAATGCCGAGGTAGATGCTTTTTTGAAACATAATTTGTCTTTTTAATAAGAGGTGGATCGAAAGCATTTTACATCTAAAGATTTGGTCAACTGTACATAAAATGCAGTCTTATAGTTTTGGAAAATGGAGTGGTCAGTAAACATTTTTGGCACTCCAAAAATAGAAAATGACCCCCCTAAAAACTCATTTCTCATAACAATTTTAAAAGATATCTGTCTTATTCCAATTACAAGTTTGTTAGTTTTCCTAAAAACTATGTCACATTTGGTGACACAATGAGAATGTTTCTTTTTGTATTTCTCATATCATAAAATTGTTTATATGATTCAAGGCATTTTTTTTGAAAAAATATGGTTTAACACCTTATTTTTAGTCAATTACGACCAATTTAGAAGGTCATAACGTGTACTGGATTCTGATTGGTCCATGAACATGTCACGCGGATCGTGCTCAAACACCGTCGGATGCTCTCGGATCGGACGGCAGCCCTTTCTCCCTCACCCCGCTCCCCTATTTGTCTCAAAAAGAAAAGAAAAAGAAAACTCCCTCACCCTCTCACCCCACGAACCCTAGCGCCCAGATCCACCTCACGCGCCCTCTCCCACATCGCCGCCGCCACCCGCCCGATTCAGATCCGACACCGCCCGCGCGCCACAAGACCACCACCCGCTCCTCCGCCCGTCCCGGAGGCCTCCGTCGCATGGCCGCCGTGCTCGTCCCGCCCTCGGCACCGCACCTCCACCGCCATCTCTGCTGGCTCCTCGCCGATGCCTTCGCCCCTTCCTCGTCCAGCGCACCTCTGCTCAGGCTCACATCGGGCTCCTCATCGTCCTCCTCGACCTGCTCCTCCCGCCCGTGCTCCTCTCCAACTTCCTCCGCGCCGGCGTCCACCACGCCTCCGCGCAGAGCCTCCTCGACTGTGCCAGGGCTTCCACTTCGCTCCTCCCTCGTCGACCTCCCCGCCATCTCTGCCGCCCGCTCCCTCCTCATCCTCTGTAAACACCCCGCCCTGTCCCCTCCATGTTAAGCGTGTGCTGTCAATTTCCTGATCTCGAATCGCCATCTAATTTCCTTCCTGGTTACTAATCGATCGCTGTTTTTTTGTGTGTGCAGGCGCGTACACGGCATGCGGGGGCGGCGCGGCCTACCTGTGGGTGGCGGCACTGCAACATCGGCTCCCTCTTCTCGTCCAAGGCCGTCCACGGTCTTTGGCGTGGCCGCCAACAGTGCCGCCCGACCTCGAGCTGCATGGCAGGGCCAGCTCTCGCCTTGGCTACCGGGCCACCGGGAGAAGCGCCGTACTGCACGCCGTCTGAGGATAAACATCAAGTAGTAAGTCCTCGCCTCGTCCCCTCCATGCCCATCTTCGTTCGCATTAACCACCATGGCCATGGCGAGTTTTTGATGGCGATCGGTGTCACACACGCCAAACCCAAAATCAATTTCACGTTATAATAGCAGCTAAAATTCAGATTAGATCGCTCCTCGATGCGATGTTGGTAATGCAAAGTGCAATAGTTGCATGTGTACCAACTGGGACAATGATTCTACCGTAAAATGATTCAATGCCGCTAGTCTCGTGGGGTTTGAATTGGCCTTAGCACGCATTTAATGGAAGTGATGCATACATAATACAGGTTATAAGTTGTCCTTTACATGTACGGATGTACCTGTTATTTGAATGCAAACAACAGCTATCGGTTTCAAAATGCCATACTTTTAACCGGAATGAATTTCTTCTTTTGCTGCTTCTCTGTCTAATTACTTGCATATGCATTGTTGACCTGTTAAGGAAAATCAGCTCAAGTGGTTTTTTCTCTGTAAACAAGAAAAACGAACATATGTGTTTATTAGTCTGTTTGTAAAAGTTCAATAGGAACAGTTCTGTTGCCTACGACTGTAGTTATAGTCACTTGTTATGCTGATTTCAAGCAGACTGCTTAGTGTTGACCGTGCCATGCAGAGTTTTGGAAAGGGCTGCTGGTGTTGTAATTGTTTAGCCTGATTTATCGCATCATCTTATCAGGGACATGAGTATTATTTTTTCTTTTAATTGACATTAGATGTATACACCTTTTATGGATATGTTGTTAAGTCTCAAGGCACATTCTTTCACATTACGTATGATTTTGTTGTAATTTATTTTATATCGACATGAGCTGAGCGACTTGTTTGTTTTACATCTGACGGAGGTGTAAAAGTTTTATGAAAATGGACTACTCATTTGATTAAACATGCAGTGTAGAGCTACTCATTTGATTCATTTGAAAATATGAGTAATTATTTTTCATTAACAGAAACTTCTTATCTCTTTTCTTCTATTTTTCTCTCTTCTCTTCTTCTCTTTGCTGCTGTTAAGTTAGGACTTGTTGATGATGATTGCCGTTGTTAGACATCATCATTGCTTAGTTTAGTGTAGGACTTGCTGCTGCTACTACAGTCATATTCATACTGTATTTTTCCAAAGTTGTTGATCAAAGAAATGGACTAAATTAAAGCATTCCCAGGAATTGATGCTGTTGTTATTGACTTCTTCTTTGTTGTCAAACTGCTGTTGTCATTAACTCGATGTTGTCATTTGTTGTAGGAGAAGGAGCACCCCGGGGAGAAGGAGCAAGCCCAGGAGAAAAGAACGGCGGGAGAAGAAGGCCTGGATTGCTTTCTTTGGAGTGTCGAGGATCTGGAATCTTTGACGGCCCTGCTGGAGTGTAGCAAATCAATGGCGATTCATTCATTCTTTGGTGAGTGCACACTACTAGCACATTCTTTGCTGTGATCAAGTGTGACTCGTATCCAATTGTTTGCTCACATTATTATTTGATTATGCCATGCCGCTGCCATTGTTTTCTTAATCATGATTTGCTCCAACTCGGCATTGTGTTGTACAACTACTAGTACGTACTTCAATTGCATGCATGCATGTTCTTTGTTCCTGAACTGTTTTATTGCTTTGTTCCTCGAACTGCTTGACCGCTTGTAATGCATATGGCTTGTGTCTTGTTGCTCCCTCGACTTGTTGTACTATCCATCTGCTCGTTAACTTGCCTCTTTGGTACTTATCGTTTGCAAAATATATCTCAGTTTTTGCTGTTATGAGAATGTTATATGCATGGTTTCCTGTTAAATCTAAAGTTCTGCAACAAATTTTTCACTTGATTATGTTTCTAACTATTCATATTATTTTCAGGTGCTGGCCTTCATTCTTCAAAAGTTGGGTGTACAGGAGCTGTAGGAAGAAGAATCTGAAAAAAACAGACCCGTAATGCGTTTTGGCTCACTTTGGAGCTAGTTATGTGTATATTTAGTTGTATTTTATAGCTGAATACCAGATTTTTACTATGTACTTTGCTTGGCTGTTGTAATATACTATCTCAGTTTTGGGTGTACAGGATTGTAATGTACTTTATTTGGCTGTTGTATGGAATATTATGCCTTATTGGCTCTTTTTGAATCAAATTATCTAATTGCAAAAATATAGATAAGTGGGACTCACTTACCACAACATGACAAATGGGAACCTATTACTAGAACCTGACAATTGGGACCCTTCTGACTAGTGGACCCTTCTTTTGGAAAAAAACTAAATTTGTTTAGACAAAAAGGCCACAACCCAACAATAAAAAGGCAGCAATATTGGGCTTGGCTCATGAACCCAACCAAAAATTGACAGACAGAAAAAACACAAATAGGCCGAATTGTTGGGCTAGGCCCATGTAGAAAACCGAATTGGACCGGGCTGAATCTTGTGCCACATCGACTTGCCACGCTGGATGCCTACGTGGCTGGGGAGGTTGCTAGTGACCAAAACGCCACAAGAGTAATATTTTGGTCGTAAACGCGTCTTTGACCATTCCAAGAAAGGTCGCTATAGTCGGTTCTGACGACCAGCTGACCTTACATTTTTGGTCACAAAAAGGTCATAAATGGAAATTTGTGACCTTTCAGTGACTAATAGTGGTGGTCATAAGTTGACATATTTCTTGTAGTGATGCTCACTAGCTGAGCTATTCTCCTCCATCTTGTAGGCAAAGATCTTGTCAGAGGTCTCAAACCTCTCAACACGGGCATGAGCCTGAAATACCAATTTCAGCTCTTGGAACATCTCATATGTTCCATGGCGTTCAAAACGCTTTTGGAGCCCCGACTCTAAGTCGTAAAGCATGGCGCACTAAACTATCAGGTAGTCATCAGAACGTGTCTTCCAGATGTTCACAACATCCATAGATGATGCCAGAGGGGTTGGCACACCGAGCGGTGCATCAAGGACAGAAGCCTATACGTAGGCGGTGAGGACAATCCTCAGACTACGGCCCTAGTCCGCACAATTCCTTACAATATCTTGCAATTTAGTCTTTCTCTAGGAACGTATTAAAACGGGGAGCTAAAGCGTGAGCTATTAATCTACAACATAATTTGCAAAGACAATTTAGACTATGTTCATGATAATGAGTTCAACTAATCAAATTATTCAATGAACTCCCACTCAGATAGACATCTCTCTAGTCATCTAAGTGATACATGATCCGAATCGACTAGGCCGTGTCCGATCATCACGTGAGACGGACTAGTCATCAACGGTGAACATCTCCATGTTGATCGTATCTACTATACGACTCATGTTTGACCTTTCGGTCTCTTGTGTTCCAAGGCCATGTCTGTACATGCTAGGCTCGTCAAGTCAACCTAAGTGTTTCACATGCGTAAATCTGGCTTACACCGGTTGTATGCGAACGTTAGAATCTATCATACCCGATCATCATGTGGTGCTTCGAAACAACGAAACTTCGCAAAAGTGTACAGTTAGGGGGAACACATTTCTTGAAATTTTAGTGAGGGATCATCTTATTTATGCTACCGTCGTTCTAAGCAAATAAGATGTAAACATGACAAACATCACATGCAAATCATAAAGTGACATGATATGGCCAATATCATCTTGCGCCTTTGATCTCCATCTTTGAGGCGCAGCATGATCACCTTCGTCATCGGCATGACACCATGATCTCGATCATCATGATCTCCATCATCGTGTCTTCATGAAGTTGTCTTGCCAACTATTACTTCTACTACTATAGCTAACGGTTAGCAATAAAGTAAAGTAATTACATGGCGTTTTCATTGACACGCATGTCATACAATAAATTAAGACAACTCCTATGGCTCCTGCCGGTTGTCATCCTCATCGACATGCAAGTCGTGATTCCTATTACAAGAACATGATGAATCTCATACATTACATATATCATTCATCACATCCTTTTGGCCATATCACATCACATAGCATACCCTGCAAAAACAAGTTAGACGTCCTCTAATTGTTGTTGCATGTTTTACGTGGCTGCTATGGGTTTCTAGCAAGAACGTTTCTTACCTACGCAAAAGCCACAACGGTGATGTGCCAATTACTATTTACCCTTCATAAGGACCCTCTTCATCGAATCCGATCTGACTAAAGTGGGAGAGACAGACACCCGCTAGCTACATTATGCATCAAGTGCATGTCAGTCGGTGGAACCTGTCTCACGTAAGAGTACGTGTAAGGTCGGTCCGGGCCGCTTCATCCCACAATGCCGCCGAATCAAGATAAGACTAGTAACGGTAAGCAAATTGAACAAATCATCTCCCACAACTACTTTGTGTTCTACTCGTGCATAGAATCTATGCATAGACCTAGCTCATGATGCCATTGTTGGGGAACGTAGTAATAATTCAAAATTTTCCTACGTGTCACCAAGATCAATCTAGGAGATGCTAGCAACGAGAGAGAGGGAGTGCATCTTCATACCCTTGAAGATCGCTAAGCGGAAGCGTTATAGGAACGCGGTTGATGGAGTCATACTCGTGGCGATTCAAATCGCAGAAGATCCGATCTAGCGCCGAACGGACGGGGCCTCCGCGTTCAACACACGTACAACCCGGGGACGTCTCCTCCTTCTTGATCCAGCAAGGGGAGAGGAGAAGTTGAGGGAAAAACTCCAGCAACACGGCGGTGTGGTGGCGATGGAGCTCGTGGTTCTCCGGCAGAGCTTCGCTAAGCACTACGGAGGAGGAGGAGGAGTTGGAGAGGGGGAGGGCGGCGCTAGGGAAGGGGTTCCCGGCAGTCCTCCCCCCCCCACTATTTATAGGAGAAGGGGAGAGGGGGGCGGCGGCCAAGGGGAAACCCTAGATGGGTTTTGGGCGCCCCCACCCCTAGGAGACTTGCCCCCGAAGCCAGGAGGGGCGGCTGCCCTAGGGAGGCGCCCCCACCTCTCCTAGTTACGTGAGAGGGGTTGGGAGGCGCACAGCCCTTAGTGGGCTGGTTGGCCCTTCCCTTGGCCCATAAGGCCCCCAACGCTGTCAGGGCCTCCAAAACCCCTTTAGGACATCTTGTATAGCACAGTACCCCGGAACTTAGGACTCCAATACCCTTCGTCCAATATACCGATCTTCACCTACTGACCATTCCGGAACTCCTTGTGACGTCCGGGATCTCATCCGGGACACCGAACAACCTTCGGTAACCACATATATACTATTTCCCATAACAACTCTAGCGTCACCGAACCTTAAGTGTGTAGACCCTACGGGTTCGGGAACCATGCAGACATGACCGAGACACCTCTCCGGCCAATAACCAATAGCGGGATCTGGATACCCATATTGGCTCCCACATGTTCCATGATGATCTCATCGGATGAACCATGATGTTGGGGATTCAATCAATCCCGTATACAATTCCCTTTGTCCATCGGTATGTTACTTGCCCGAGATTCAATCGTCGGTATCCCCATACCTTGTTCAATCTCATTACCGGAAAGTCTCTTTACTCGTTCCGTAACGCATGATCCCGTGGCTAACTCCTTAGTCACATTGAGCTCATTATGATGATGCATTACCGAGTGCGCCCAGAGATACCTCTCCGTCATACGGAGTGACAAATCCCAGTCTCGATTCGTGCCAACCCAACAGACACTTTCGGAGATACCTGTAATGCACCTTTATAGCCACCCAATTACGTTGTGATGTTTGAGACACCCAAATCACTCCTACGGTATCCGGGAGTTGCACAATCTCATGGTCTAAGGAAATGATACTTGACATTAGAAAAGCTCTAGCAAACGAACTACACGATCTTGTGCTATGCTTAGGATTGGGTCTTGTCCATCACATCATTCTCCTAATGATGTGATCCCGTTATCAATGACATCCAATGTCCATGGTCAAGAAACCATAACCATCTATTGATTAACGAGCTAGTCAACTAGAGGCTCACTAGGGACATGTTGTGGTCTATGTATTCACACATGTATTACGGTTTCCGGTTAATACAATTATAGCATGAACAATAGACAATTATCATGAAATAAGAAAATATAATAATAATCATTTTATTATTGCCTCTAGGGCATATTTCCAACAGATCGTAGGGCAATTTTTTTGTTTTCTACTACGTTTCCCAACAGGATTAGCTTCTACCCACTTAGTAATGTAATCAACATCAACTAAATATGAGTGTATGTATATGAAGGAGGAAAATGTCCCATAAAATCAAAATCCCATACATCAAATGTTTAATAACAAGTGAATAATTTATAGGCATTTCCTGACGTCTACTAATATTTTCAACACTTTGACATTCATTACAAGAAAGGACGAACTTGCGTGCATCTTTGAAGAGAGTAGGCCAATAAAACCAGATTGCAATACCTTGTGTGCAGTTCTGTCTCCATCATGGTGTCCTCCATATGCATCCGAGTGACACTTCCTCAAGATTTGTCCCTGCTCATGCTCAGGTACACAATGTCTAATACCACCATCCACTCCTTCTTTATATAAATGTGGGTCATCCCAAAAGTAATGTCTTAAATCAAGAAAGAATATTTTCTTTTGTTGTATGTCTAATTAGGCGGTATTTATTTAGCAACAATGAAACTGACATAATCTGCAGACCAAGGGTTATCACGAGAAGAGAGAACATTTATAACAATTAGTTCCTCATCAGGAAAACTATCATCAACCGGTATTGGGACATCAAGAAATTTTTCATCCTAGACAAATTTTCCACGACAGGATTATCAACTTTAACTTTAGGACACGGTTTTCTTACTTGCATCAACTTTAACTTTATCTACTTCAATGCCTCTTTCAGAAATTTTATGAACAAGGACTATACCTTCGTTCACGAAAGTGACACTTCTCTTAATTCAAGACAAGATTAGTCTCTTTACATCTCTGCAAAACTCTATCAAGATTGCTCAAACAGTCTTCACAAGAAGTTTCGTATACAAAAAAAATCATCCATGAAGGCCTCAACAATTTTCTCACAGAAACCAAAGAATATAGCAGTCATACATCTTTAAGAAGTAGCTGGTGCATTACATAAACCAAAAGGCATACATCTATAGGCGTAGGTTTCATAAGGACAAGTAAAAATAGTTTTCTCTTGATCTTCTTGATCTTCTTGCGACACAAGTATTTGGGAGAAACCAAAATATCCATCAAAGAAACAAAATTGTGTATGCTCTGATAACCTACATAAGCATATTTGAAAATATCAGGGAGTTTCTTTAATTCAAAAACAAGATCACCCTTAGATTGAGGATGATCTCCCAATATTTCAACAGACAAGTTATGTTTAAGGATAGATGCTTGACTAAAGAATGTTTCGGTAAATGCACTGTAGACGCTTTTAAAAATGAAGTACATTATTTGTTCGAATTATATATTTATAATATTTCAGTATATAAACAAAAGTAGAAACATACAATAAAAAGGAAAAACTAAAAGGTAAGTGTTTGGGGACGGTGCGCCGGCCGAAGCGCTCGGCCGGTCGCTTCCTTTTTTCACGCACGGGACACGCTGGCACGCGCGTGCTTAGTTGACCAAACGTTTTTTTACCTTTTCTTTTTCTTTTTCTTTGCTTCTTCTTCCTTCCGCCTCCGTCTAACCCCATCTCGTCTCCCCCATTGTAGCGGGTGGAGCAGCTCGCCGTCGGCCATGGATATAGGTTGCAGCCCGCTCGCCTTCCCACCTCCTTTTTCTTCCTTCTCCCTCTCTTCCCTTTTTCCTCCTCCTCTCTTCCCTTTTTGTTGCAACCGGCGACGGGCAAAACGCCGGGAGGACCGAGGTGCTCGTGCTCCAACCATGGCCACGGGGAGGAGCTGCAACCGCGATATTGGGAGAGTTGCAAACGGCGTTTTTCCATGCTACAACCATGGACACAAAAAGCTACATCCACTAAATAAAAATGCTTCAACCAGACAACAAAATACAGGAAAAGTTACAACCGTTTGACAAAAAGCTACACCCCGCAGATGAAAAAGCTTCAACCAGAGATTGAGAAATCTTCCTCGACGACGGCCATGGCGTCTCTCTGTGATTTTTGCTGCAACCTAACGATAGAGGAAGATTTCACCCGGTATTGCTCAAAACGAAAAAAGTTTCAATCATTTATAGAAAAGTTTCCACCGTAGAGGCAAAAGCTTCAACCATTGAGAGAAAAGCTAGAACCGTGTCAACTTTTTGCTACTACCGTCTGTGTGTTTTGCTACATCCATTCATGCGGCCATGGCGCTTTTTTACGACCGAGGTGTGACCGGCGACGACGAGGATTTACATTTTTGTTGCAATTGACCTCGGTTTTTGCTAATGGCGATGTGTTTTGCTACATCCATTCACGAGGCCATGGTGCTTGCGGCGGCGAAGTTCCAGCGTTCATGGATTAGCTACAA
Source organism: Aegilops bicornis (assembly GCA_021605145.1). Taxonomy (NCBI): domain Eukaryota; kingdom Viridiplantae; phylum Streptophyta; class Magnoliopsida; order Poales; family Poaceae; genus Aegilops; species Aegilops bicornis. The sequence goes on along the minus strand of CM038672.1, from coordinate 654,967,048 downwards.
GCTGCGGCGAGTGTTGCATGTGTCGATGGCGGCGGCATGACGGAGTTGCGACGAACTTCATCGCCAAGTTGCGGTGACGGAGGAGGTGGCTAGCCGCCATCCGCGGGTGGGGATGGTGCTGCGAGGTCAACGGCGGCGGTGACCAGCGGTCTGATGCGGCGAGGGTGTGGCAGCGACTGCGGCGAAGAAGGCGCGGCGAGGGCGACTTCTGCGGTCTTGATCTTTGTCGCGGCGGCGGGTCGCGGTGCGGTAGGATTTTTCGAGAGGATCTCGATCACGCAGATTCTGACGATCACTGCGATCGGACGGTACGGTCTTTGACCGGCCAACGGTTGGGCCGACGCACCGGCGCAGATCAGCGCCCAAACTGAAATGGAATGACAGCTACTGGCCGGCCCACTGCCGAGAACTGCTTGAGTCGAGCTGTGCCTTCCTCTGGCTGCCCACCCGTCCTCCGAACCACGCAGGAATCTAGCTCTGATTTGGCAAAAAAAAAAAATCCAGCAACTCCTAGCATCGGCTGCATGCGGAACCCAAACGTACCCAAATAGTACGACCAACCACGCATACTGACATGCGGGGCCAACCATTCGACCGGCCACCATGGTCAGCGAGACGGGGTGCACCCGTCGCCTCTTCCTCCCCCCGCGTGTACGTACAAAAAATTTCCGCAGTCCGCAGCAATTATTGTGGCAGATTTAAAAAAAAAGGATCCAAAATCCAATCCCCCTTTCTCTCTCCTCCCTCCGCCCCGATCCCCAAACTCGTCTCGCACCAGCCAGCCACCTCCTCGCGCGCGCGCGAACCCCGTGTCTCCGCCCATGCCCTCGCGGCGGCTCTGATCCGGCCGTCGTCGCCCCCCATGCAGCACCGCTCGCCGGCGGCCGCCTCGGCCTCCGCCTCCCCCGGGGCGGTGGTGGCGGCGGCGGCGGCGGCCATGGCGCCCGGCGTGGGCGGGGTCGAGCCGGCCGTGGCGCTCGACCAGGTCCCGCGCTGGAGCGACCCCGACCAGCGCTTCCACTCGCCCTCCTCCCCACCGCCGCCGGATCCGAGGCCCCCGCCTCCTCCTTCCTCTCCTTCGCCGACCCGCTCGACGCGGCCGCGGGGGGCGGGGGCCACGGCGCGTGCCGCTTCCCCGTCGACCCTGAGGTCAACTCCAGGATCTACCTCTGGCGGGGCCACCCCTGGAACCTCGAGGTCGACGCCGTCGTCAACTCCACCAACGAGGTCGGGGTCCCTTCGCGCCCGCCTTCCGATGCCGCAAGTATGCGTGCCACGATCGATGTGTATGCTGATGGTTCCTGCGTGGTTGCTGTATGCAGAGCTTGGACGAGGCGCATAGTAGCCCCGGGCTGCATGCGGCAGCGGGGCCGGAGCTCGCTGAAGAGTGTGCCACCTTGGTAGGGCACTTTGTCGGTTGCTGTTCTAGGGGCGCATTTGGATTTGGAATCGTGATCACAGTTTGTCTCGTTTCTATTTTTGTGGATATTTGCAGGGTGGGTGCCGGACTGGGATGGCGAAGATGACCAATGCGTATGATCTGCCTGCTAGGTTGGTGATTTGATTTTCATGAGCACTGTAGTAGCTGAGCCTCCCAGTATTGAAATGTAGTTGGGCAACCATTGCTGAATTTCTAATGTTCTGCCTACGCATTCTTAAACAAAGGGAGTCGTCCATTGCCCATTGGGTATATACAAGATGTTTACTCACTAGAGACGTGCATTTGATCAATAATCCTTTGTAATTACTGATTTTGCCCCCTTTTATGAGGACAGTCAAATTTTAGATAATTGTTCTTTTTTTGTGCTCTTGACGTCTTATAATCTTCGTTTTTAAGTTGGCAAGCACAAGTTTCCAGGGATTACAGAAATCCACTTGGATTTAATCTAGCATGTATTTGCAGAAAATGAACTTGGATACCAAAAGTAGTGCCCACCATAAAGTTCATTTGGGTAACTTGGAAAGCTAGTAGTTAGATCCCTGCAGAAGGAATTAATGATTAAGTACATTATTGTCTGGATTAACAGAATGAGCAAGATTTTACTGCCAATGATTCCATGGGCATGAAGAACGAACAATCTTGTGGTCACTGTTGTTCACCAACTGACCCTGGATGCTCTGTGAGACACCCCACCCACCGTTCTGGAAAAAATTGTCAAGTCAGTTACTGCTGTGAACTGGGTGAATTTTTTTCTTTTTTTTTGCCAAGGCAATACTAATCTGCTGAAGTGCTGATGTATTTTACCATTAGTCATTCGATGATATTTTACATTTAGTTACTTACAGATGTAACAATGTAGTGGGAACATCTCTATTTAGCCCAAAATGCCCACTATGGACTGACCATATTGGGTGATTACTCTGGCTGTGCAACATCACACCAGCCATTACAACTGCAATGCTTGCTCACCATGGGATAGCCATAGTATGCTCAGACAAGTTGTCTGCTTCCATGTCCCATTCTGCATTTCATACTGTAAAGCTTATAGTAGTTTGGTGTAATGTGCTTAACAGTGCAATTTGAATGACTCATTTTCCAGTTGAGTAAATACTTTCTGTAAGTGTAGCAGAACAGAGTTGTACCTGTCTTACACTCAAGGATGACAATTGATTCCGCTATATTTGCTCTTCCATCTGTTATCATGCTTATTGACATGCTTTGCAGGAAAGTCATCCATACAGTGGGCCCTAAATATGCTGTCAAGTATCATACAGCTGCAGAGAGTGCACTTAGCCACTGCTACAGGTCTTGCCTGGAACTACTCGTAGAGAATGGTCTTGAAAGGTATATTAAAAGCTTTGACGCTTGAATACTTGCATATTCTGTTTGTGTTACAGTTTGATGTCTTACAATACTGCATTCCATGTTGTACGCCCTGCAATTTATGCGAGGTTAAGTTATTTATTTTGCCTTTCATGTGATTAGCATTGCAATGGGCTGCATATACACAGAAGCCAAAAATTATCCCCGTGAACCGGCTGCCCATGTGGCAATAAGTGAGTTATATTGTCAATATCTTCTTTCATTTCTCTTTATATTCCGCTATTGTTTGATTAGTTCTATGGCTGTTATCCTGCGGATGCAAACTGCAAAGAATGGATTTATCTGCGTTCATGATTTTTCTGTTCAACAGCTACCTTTTCCTAGTTTCTATTTTTTTTTGCGGGTACCTTTTCCTAGTTTCTAAGTCCCATCTTCTTTGGATGAGGTTGAGCAGGAACTGTGAGACGTTTTCTGGAGAAGCAGAAGGACAAAATAACTGCTGTTGTCTTTTGTACCATATCATCAACTGATACAGAGATATATAAGCGGTACTTAGACTGAAATCCAGTACTACTAATTAAATGTGGTGATTTTCCTGCATACGTTGACAGTGTTGCATTCTGCAGACTGCTTCCTCTTTATTTCCCACGGGACAAACAAGAGGAAGAGATGGCTTCGTTAAAACTTCCAGCTGATGTTGGGGATGAGAATGGTGAGCCAATAATAGATGAAAGGAAAATAAGAATAAAAACATTGCCTGCTGAGGCAGCAAATAGCAAGTATGCAGTTCCCGTGCCCGCAGATATTCCTCTTTCTGGTTCTGGATTGACACGTAGAAGGTGAGACTGAAACATACTATTAACGATGATTGGCAGAAATGGCAAGATACTTAGTTTTAGTTGGAGTTTTTCTGATTCTAATTTATTCCATACAGAAATTCTAAGTTGGATTCATATTTGGATCCATCCTTTATGTCCATAATTAAAGATCCGGATCTCCGACGCAAGGAGCAATGGGAAAAGTCTGCGCAGGCAAAGAAGGGATTTAATTTTGCTAAGTTGCTTGGTTTTGGTGATCTTGGTGGTCCTGCATTATCGGCTGCAGAAGAATATTCACTTCATCAACGTTACCTTGCTAAAGCAAATTCCCTTAATCTTTCAGAAATCGCTGAAATGAAAATAATGTATGTAAATTCGTCTTTTTTGGGGGATTTTCTTTAGTTTGTTTTCTATCCATAGTTATTTTCCTTCTGCTACTGTATCATTTGTTCGTATTTTGATTTTTTTTGGGTCAATTGCAGTTACCGTGGCGGAGTTGACAGTGAAGGGCGTCCAATTATGGTTGTTGTTGGCGCTCACTTTCTTCTTCGCTGTTTGGACCTGGAACGATTTATTCTATATGTAGTAAAGGTAATTTAGTTGATCCTTAATTTTGTTGAAACAGTTGAATCCCGCATGCTATTTGTACAGAATACCTGATTGCTTTTCCATGTACGTACCAACTAAACTTGATTGATCACAAACATCCCCAAAGGTTCACCTTTGACTTTCTGACTTAGGATTTGCCAGTTAGGGTAGTTCAACGCTCGTATATTGATTAGTGAATTGCTCAAGCTTGTCCAATGTTTTTACTGTGATTTTACTTAATATAATACTTGAATGCAATTTTACTTTTTGTATCATCTCATAATTCATTCTTGCATATCCCCATAACTGTTTATACAGAAAGTCTTTTGCTGCATTTCTGATGTCTGAGGCTACCCACATTAGAAATGATACATTTTTGGATTGATTTCAAATGAATCATAGTGGCCCTGATATCATGATTCATCACCTTGAGGATCAGTATGCAGTGCTTTGTCCTCAAAATGCAGAAGTTTCTTAAGGTGTCAAACTGGCCTAAAAGATCTAAATTCACAATACCATTATACTCCTGGGAGTATGTACTCCCGCTCCTCATACACCACTTAGTATTGAACTATTAATCGGTTATACATTATTATTTTTAATATACTTCATTAGCAATTACTACCTCTTTAACTAAATATAAGATGTTTTTGCAGTTCTTTGAACTGCAAAAATGTCTTATGCAGTCCAGTTTGAACTGCAAAAACGTCTTATATTAGTTACGGAGGTAGTACTAGATACCCCAAAGTGAGTTCCATAAAAAAATTCATCCAAGTCCATATATTTTACATACTTTGCATATATACTGATTTTCTGTATGTGAGAAGATATATTGCCGGTGCTCTAGGACTTAGAACTGTCTTGCCTTCAACCTGGGATGTCCACTGACTTTCTCCCAACTATCTGTAACCCATGCCTCCTAGGAGGATTGTAACTGTACTTCTACCTTAATGAAATGAAACGCAAAGGTCCTTTGCGTTTTCTCGAAAAAAGAAGATATATTGCAAAACAAAGGTGCCCTGGTGATATTTTTCGTACTCATATGGGGTATCCTTGAATAATTAATGAAGTACTCCCTCCGTTCCTAAATATAAGTCTTTTTAGAAATTCCACTAGGGACTACATACGGATGTATATAGACATATTCTAGAGTGTAGATTCACTCATTTTGCTCCGTATGTAGTCCATATTGAAATCTCTAAAAGGACTTATATTTAGGAACGGAGGGAGTATATCGAGAAGGATAAAGCGGTATCATAGATTTGTTTACAAGGTGTACTGAATGTAGTACTCCCGGGAGTGTATAAAGGAATCCTATATATACGCAATTTGACAAAATTGAGTGGGCTTGCAGCAAGAAATTCTAGCCAATGTATCTGGCAGTTAACGTAGCAACAACCTTGGACTATGGAAGTAGATCTACAAACTTCTCTCTAACTTATATGATTGTTGCTACTTCCTCTTTTCATAGTATCCATTCATCTTGGTTTGGAACATTTGGACAGTAAAATCTGACAGTATCATGATATACTTTGTTTGCAGGAGTTTGAACCTTTGATTCAAAAGCCTTACTCAATTGTCTATTTCCACTCAGCAGCGTCCTTACAAGTGTAAGTGTTGGATATGCAGGCTGGGAAGGAAACTGCATCCCTGTCTGAACCTTAGTGCATGCAACATATAAGAAGCACTGGATGTAATATAAGTTTTTTGTAATTTAATTTACAGACAGCCAGACTTGGGATTCATGAAGCGGTTACAACAAATGCTAGGTCGTAAGCATCAGCGAAATCTTCAGGTTGGTACCTCATTTGATCTCATTGTGCACTTTTAATTTTATGTTTGAAGAATATTAACATCTGATGGCATCGGTCAACACAGGCTATATATGTACTCCACCCAACGCTGGGATTGAGAACAGCTATTTTGGCGTTGCAGCTTCTTGTTGATGGAGATGTAAGTGTGGCTGCAACTACTTTCCATTTGATTATATTACTGGCACGGTTTTTTCTTTCAATTCCAACCTTTTTTTGTTTGTTTGTTTGTGTCAATTAGGTCTGGAAGAAAGTTGTCTATGTCGACAGACTTATGCAGCTGTTCAGATACGTGCCACGGGAACAACTGACAATTCCAGATTTTGTCTTCCAGTAAGCAATCCTTGCAAATTTTCTACTCCCTCGATCCCATAATATAAGATGGTATTACATCCAATATGTGAGTAAATTGTACTCCCTCCGTCCCATAATAGAGGACGTTTTTTTTGACTCTAATGTAGTGTCAAAAAACGTCCTACATTATGGGACGGAGGGAGTATGTAATAAGATCTTATATCATGGGACGGAGGGAGTAGCTTTTACAAGGTCTGGTAGCCAATGTATACTCGCTACTGACATTATTGATCATGCAGGCATGATCTAGAAGTGAATGGTGGAAAGGGCATAATCGTTGATCCTAGAACAAAGCATGTCTACCAAAGACCGTCAGGTTGACATTTAGCAACTTGTTGCTCCCAGTTTCCGGTCACCCCTCTGTCAAATCTCTGTTCTCTGTAGAAGAGTTCACATCTAGATCCGTGAAGTATGTATCTAGTTGAGTTGACATTATGTTCTGCATTACATTCTTTCTTATCTTAGGAAGGTAGTTATGTATATGTATCTTGTTCTGTATAACAAAATAAAGGCTGTGTCTCTCAAGTTCTTCCGCTGGGCTAAATCGCCTAGTCCTTGTGCACTGTAAAATTTTGACTGGTCCTTGCAGTGGAGCAACAGATTGTCCTGTTATTAATGTTCTGGACATGCTGGCGTAATAATCTTGTAAAGTCACGTAGATACCCTTCCCAGATAGAATCCGTACTGTATGGTGTGGATAAGTCAACTTATTTGTTATTTGCCATTTCGTCCACACTGGTAATTTTCTTTCTCAAAACGTAGCAAAACTGCACACATATTTACATTAACTAGAGATGTACTCTACCTATAAATAAAATATAAGAAATTAAGGACGTTTAGATCACTACTTTAGTGATCTATTTTTTTATCTTTTTTTACAGAGGGAGTGAATATGTAATTGGTTTGCAGCCAACAACGAACTGGAATCTGGGCCAAGCATTTGGTGTGGCATAGAAACATTTTTTTCATGGTAATACGTGTGTTATTCATATGATAAAGATCAAATTATAAGTCATGTAAGGACTGATATAATAAAACTGAAAAGATGACAGAACATCTCTGAGTTTGACACCAACGTTCATCGCCTACCTCCGGCACCACCATAGCAGCCATCGAAGAATAGAATGACGAATTGCTTCCTCACTTGAGCTCGACGCGGCTTCATATATGCAGTTTTGCGGACCTCCAAGGTGGCTCCCCAAAAGTGAAGCCACTGCCGTTGAACGAATTAGACTGGAGCAACACCCCGGACACGCCATCGAACTCCAGATCTGACAGACTTAAACGCCGAAGGAGGTAACCACACCTGCCATCCATCAACCACGAACCCAACACACGTTCCATCTTTCAGATGTCGTTGATGCAGACCGCAATCTACATCCGCTCCGGACTACCTCTCAAGCTCCGCGCCGACGCTGGAACAGACGTCGTCGCAACGATGGAGCCCGAGGACACATGTCCATCACGAGGATGTCGTCGCCTTCACACCGTCCTTGCTTGAATAGACTGGATTCCAAATCCATCCCTAACGATAGGACCAATCGTCTCATCGGAGTGGAATATGAAGAATTTTTTCAATGCCATCATCGCCGCAGTCGAAGCCAAGACGATGCACAGCCTAAAAAACTAAGCTACTTTGGTCTAAAACTATCCACATGCGTGGATCCTGTGACCCCCCTCACCACCGACAATCGAGGTCGTCGACGGAGGGGAGCCGCCGAAGAACGGCGGCGGAAAGCTAGATCGCTTTTCCTGTCTTCGGGAGGAAGATAGGAAAACGATTGCCCTCAACTTATCACGGAACCATTTGAAGTGGTGCCGTTGAAAGCTCAATTGTTTGGTGAAGATATTCCCTCAGTTTTTTTGCTAGCGAGATGTTTGCTCTGTTTTAGTTTGATGAGTTCTAGCTAACAGTAGGTGTCGAGACAAATCTGCTTAAGAGGATAGTATAGTCAAAACAACAATAAACTAAAAATGTCAACCCATTTAAAATTGATATGGCTGACATTTGATTTTCGTAGACCCAACTTATTACTTATGTAATTGTCATTCGTGATGATGATAGATTGTACACCATTATCCGTATCTTGTTGTCATGACAGGTTGCTTTCAGGCCTGAGTTTTGAGCTAACAAGTAACAATGGCGCCTTAGCTTAATGGACCTTAGGCATAAGTCATCTCCTATATATTGGTGGATAGTTGCATGAAAGTGAAATTTTGGAATGAGTTTCTTGAAATAATAGCTTGTGGAACTATCAGGAACAACACTTATTAGGAAACTGTGGTCATCGTTCGCAATTTGCATGCTGTTTTTTCCATTGTAATAACGAGGGAAACTGTCTTCATGATGGGTAAGCTATGGCTGTTGCATTCTACTCCCTCCGTTCCTAAATATTTGTCTTTCTAGCCATCTCAAATGGACTATAACATACGGATGTATGTAGACATGTTTTAAAGTGTAGATTCACTCATTTTGCTCCGTATGTAGTCACTTGTTAAAATCTCTAGAAAGACAATTATTTAGGAACGGAGGGAGTAGAACAAATGCTAGGCAGGCTTATTGATTTTTAAGGTATTGTGGAAAAGAAGTTTAGAATGATCTATCACATGTATTCGTTAGATCATACTGAAATTACTTAAATTCTACTACAAGGCGGTTGTCCTCAAAACATTTCATCTCGTATGTTCCCCAACACAATGATATGCTTGTTTATAGCATGGTTAAGATAACTTTGAGTTAGCGAGAAAATATCTACAATCAGCTCAACCAAATGAGATCATCATAGTTACACAAATACAAATAAGCCTTCAGTAACCGCTAGAGGGCCAAAAGTCTACAGTTTCTTTAAAGGAATTGACAACTGCACACGAATCAACATCTAGTATGTTTGACCCTCAAAAAAAAAACATCTAGTATGTACAGTGCAACGAACTGAACCGCACCATAACCATACTAACCAGCACAAGATGACCCGGCATTACACAAAACATTCCTATCCTGCCGTCCTTTTCGTTTCTCTAATCTTTATATTAAGATAAGAACTATAATCAATATACCACGCAAAAAAAAACTATAACCAATTTACAAAATGTTCTGGATTCCTTCTAGTGAGAACTATCAAGGTTTTGCACACCTCACTGACTTGACAAAACTTAATTGTATACTATATTTAACACAGCTAATTGTTTCCGTAAGCTGTGATTGATAATCTCTCATACTGAGCTTACGGCTGTTGTACTGTCACAGTCTTTCCTTGGTTTAAGCTGTTGTCGATAAGAGCTGTTGTAGATAAGAGTTTGATAAATACTCTCCGGATCAATGATTGTGTTCTTGTACATTTCATCCAAATATATTTAATCGCATAAACTACGACACCATGTGTTCTACAGGTAAGATGGCAGGAGTGGACACCCTTATTAGCTAAGCTTGGGAGTCGCGCCAATTATTTTGGAGGATCGCGTCCAAAATTAAACTCATACAATACAATAGTTGACAGATCGAAAGGCGGACTTTTCCGTTCCTGAGGAAAATTGATAATTATGGTCACATTTCATGTTGCAAGCTGTGGTACAGATGGAATATATCCCTCTATATTACTTAAGCTGCGTGATCTTCATAACTATGGCAGTATTATCATGGAGGCCAGCACCAGGTCATGCTCGAGTATACTACAAATTATTACTACTACGAAACTAGTGACAAGTTGGCAAGGTTCCCCCGCATATTCGGATCTTCACATATTCTTCTTCCGTTGAGAGGGTTTTAAATAAGCTAATTACTGTCCACATCTATATTATGAGCTGTGATTCGCCCAACTGATTGCAATTTGGCAAAGAGAAACGAAGAGAGTGGGAGGATGTAAGTCAACAATTTAAATAGTACGGAGTACGGATTTCAATGCTGCCCTGTCTGCTTGCTGCGAAATCTGCATATGTTTAGTAGTTTGTTAAAAAAACACACTTAGTAGTTTTTATTTCATATTTCATATTACCAATGTTCTAAACGTGTGGTTGCTGCATGCTATTTTGTTCAGAACCTGTCGGCGCCCCAACTACACAGGAGCAGGACACCGTGGCAGCGCCAGGTCAGCAGCCTGCCACGACGATTAGCCCGGGCGAAACGCAGGGCTACGCCCCAAGGCGCGTCGCAAGCAGACCGGCCCGCATCGCGCAGCCCAACAGGAGGTTCGTTGGGCCAGACTGGACCCGCTAGGGTTGGCCCAGCAGCGCCACCTACTTACACCCACTAGCGAGTCGAGGAAGGCATTTGGTTGGATCAGGACGACGGCGGCTCTCTTCCTCATCCCCTTCCTTCCTCACAAGAATAGCTTGCTGATTGTATCCAGATTCGAGATTGTATCTGTAATAAAGTGATAGATCGATCGATACCCTAACATCCTGGTATCAGAGACCACTCCACTACTCCTCTCCGTCGCGCCAACCCTGAAGACTCGCCACCGCGTTCAAGCGCGGCAAGTTCTCCTCGCCACGATGGATCCGGCCCTCAAAGAGTACCTGGACAAGCTACACCAGGACGCCAAGGCCGACTCCGCCCACGTCCTCAAGCAGCTGCAGACCCAGTCATCGCTGACGGTATCCTGGACTAGGGGGTACTCACCACGTCATCTCCCGATCTGTTAGATTGGGCCGAGGACCCCATGGTCAGATACTCATGGGCGATCCGGACATTGCCGCATACAAGGAAGATTCCACAAGACTTGGTGATCAAGACAAGGACTCCTCCCCCACCGGCATATTCGGCTAGGACTCTTGTTATCCTAGGCCTCTGGTGCATTAATTATATAAACCAGAGCCAAGCTAGTCGATAGAGGATATACAACAATCATACCATATGCTAGCTTCTAGGGTTTAGCCTCTATGATCTCGTGGTAGATCAACTCTTGTACTACTCATATCATCAAGATCAATCAAGCAGGAAGTAGGGTATTACCTCCATCGTGAGGGCCCGAACACGGTAAACCGTGTCCCCTGCCTCCTGTTACCATCCGCCTTAGACGCACAGTTCGGGACCCCCTACCTGAGATTCGCCGGTTTTGACACCGACATTGGTGCTTTCATTGAGAGTTCCGCTGTGTGATCGGTAAAAGGATCGATGGCTCGCCTGCAGATCAACTGCGACTTCGGCATCTTCGTCACCAGCTTGACTGGTCACCTTGGTTCGACCAAGGACTGCGCCCTACCTCCGATCATCATGTTCGGATGAGGGCCTTCATCAACATCAGCTTCGATCTCTATCAAGATCATGGAGGAATCATCCAGGGAGCTCGGGGGCTCAACGTCAACATGCCCTCGACCGTGCTGTTTTTCTGGACATCGAACTTGTGTCCGCCGCCACCGTCTCCTCAAGTGTCGTTTTAACGATTGCTTCGGTGGAATTGTGCGGAATTGAGTCTACAACAACCCTGGAAAATCTCGTCGAGTTCCGATGGAGGAATCTCTGGCAATCCGCCATATACCGGAGCCCTGTCAAATCTGGACGAGTTTAGGGCGTGGTGTCCAGCTTCTAGCTCGGCCTTCCTTTGTAAGATCCAACCGTTGATCGGCTGCGGAATTCCTATATCTACCACCCCTCAAAATTTCAGCTTGATCCGACCGTCCAAACTATGGGAACCTTCCGATTAGTGCATCACTTTTCGGATCCGTTTTCTGCGCGAAAACAAATCCGACCCGAGTTCATCTTTTTTATGAACGGGATTTCGGACATCCTTTTTGAAGGAAGTTTTGTATGGGGTATTGTGTTTTGTTCCCGAACATATCCCACTAACTTTAAAATCTTTTGAACATGATCTTCAACATCATGCTGGTGTCAAACCAGTCCGGCAACATTGCTCCACGGCTGCCGACCTGCGCTAGACACGTTGTCACTTTGTTGAGCCGAGCTCAACTTCTTCGGATCATCATCTCGGCAAGCCGAACAAGAGTTCGGCATCGCAAAGGATAAATCATCACCAACATCGCCGCCCCACGGATTACACGGAGCGGGCACACCGGCATCGCCGCACGGTCATTTCACCAAGTCGGTATTGACCACATCATGACCCGCATCGGCAGGGCCGCACTGTTGCTCCTTCAAGCCGGTGTCCATCATGCCGACCTACTTCGACTCATCGTCTGACATCGAGGCTTTGACATCTCTGCTGGACCGGGGGCTTCGCCATCTCTTCATCAACCTATACTTCGGAGACTTCGGCGTCACTAGCCGACCAGCTCTGTCACGTTAGCTGGACCGAGGGCTTTGCCTCGGCGAGCCAACCTTTGCCAGCATCGCCATGCCGTAGCTTTATCGTCCATCAGGCAATGGGTGTGCGGATCGAGTCCCAATTTTGGGAATCACCTTTCTTCGGATTGCTACAACAAATAAACCAGGCGCTATTAATCCTAGTATTTTTTGCTTGTTTGGGTTCATTTTTTCCAAGGAATTATTACTCTGGTTTGTCCATCATATGTACGCAGGTCTATCAAATGGTGGCCGCATTAACGACGATCGCATGGTGGTTCGGTCAGTTTCCGTACATAGTCCGGCGAACGCCGCATCCGAAACTCGGACCGACCTGTGAATTCAGGCTTTGCCACGCCTTTACCGCATCACGCTGACGCCCTGCATCGACATTGATTTCAGCGCCAGGCCATATTTCTTTTATTACTCACTTTGCATAAATTATTTATTATGCAATGATTTTTTTATTATTATTACAATTATCTCCGGTTTGCACTATTTTTTGTGCACAGAAAAATGATCCAAGCAGGACTATATCCTTTGGCGTCACCTCGGCTGGACGGGGGGCTTCGTCAACACTTCATTACCCCATGCTAGGGACTTCGGCATCACTCTGCCGGCCTGCATTGACCGTGCTATGTCACCACTTCGGAGTGCCAAGCTCTTTGCTCCGCCACCTCGGGACCGGCTTGGGGGATGGAACCTTGTCCCGCATCAAGCTTGGACCGTGTCATCAATACCGAACACATTAACCAGCTAAGTTGCCTTCATGCTCAAAGTTTTAAATTTTTAACTTGTGTTCGGCTCGACCAAGCATTATACTTTTTTGGAAAAACGTTGCTTGTAAAAAACTTTCTTTGTCCAAACTTTGTTTGTGACGCACAAATTCAAATACACCGTTTACTCGGGGGCTTCCTTTATGAAGCTTTTCCTCTTGCATATGATTATACTTGTACGGCTTCATTCCTTGTTCGTGTATTACGCCACAATATGCACCATATTGACTTAAGCGATTTGCAAGCTGGGTTGCCTCGCTCCTGTGTTTACCCCTACGTTCCCGATTGTTCGGCTAGGGAGTAAAGGGAGCACCTCTGCGATTGTCACGATTGGGTCATCCGAGCCGGACCTCAGACTGGGTGAAGCCGAAAGCTAGCGCTCTTATTGTTTTCAATGATGGTCGGCACACAACAGAACTCATGAGTACAAAAAATCTATTGCACAAGTCTCATAGTAACAATGAGCACCGAAGAAAGGTATCGGTGGGGGTACTATTTTCTTCGAAGATGCTTCTTACACTTCGTCAATAATATAACATAAGTTCCCTAAGCGCGCTTTCTCTGTTATAGCCTTATGGCCTGATTGCCTGGTTATTGGAAACACCGTTGATATTCTCGACAGGTGGAGTACATAACACTTTTCAGACCTTGACCGAAGAGGGAGAAGCCGACGGTCGGTTAAGACGCGTTTAAAGTTTGGGTGAACATAGATATGATATAAGTACTTCGGTACATACAATCATTCTTTTACCCACGTCACTTGGGGGCTCTTAAGTTTATTTGAGCCGTTTTATAATAAGTGTTTTTCTTCTTAGTCCTTGCAAAGTTTTTATTATTATTATTGTTATTATTTATCATTCCTTTTTTCGACACAAGTATGTGGTCACTAGTTGAGGAGCCTAATTTCTCTCTCAAAACTGCTCGAGTTTAGTTTGCTAAACTGGCTTAATGAGAAGTACTCCGCCTTCGGGATAGGAGGTTGAAGCCATAGGCTGACCCGCTTGAAGTCTTGAGATAGGATGTGTCATGTTAAAGCACGGCAGAAGCACTTTTTTTTCCAATTTTCGGATTGGCACCGAACACTTGATCTAATTCAGACATTAAACTTTTGAATAAGTTTTTTGGCTTTTCGAGCCTATGGCACTTTTAAACTATTTGTGCGTTTCCAGCATTAGTCTCATGATGCAACGCCGGACACCTTTAGGGATTCGCAAAAACATTCTCGGATATTGCTATATATGCATTGGTTTCGAATTGTGTCTTCGGTCGATAGTTGGGTTGCCCGGCTCCTGTGCTTGCCTCCTACGTTCCGCTTTGTTCGGCTAGGTGTGCAAAGGGAGAACCACTGCGATTCTGCTTCCAGCTCGCATGGTCAAGCACCTCAGTGGAGAAAGCCAAAAACTGACTGTCACAATAGGCGTAAACTGGTCAGCGATCCGATGACTACGTTAAATGATGGGCCGTTCATAACATTGGCCGAAGTGTTTACGGCTTGACCTCGGATGTCGCCGAACAAGAATCGGGGTTCATAGCTAGCTTCCCCAGTTTAAAGCTCCTATGACTAAGTGAAAGTTTTAAAGCCTGCATATCTGATTGCCTCGTTTCCGCTAACACAACCGCCTTCGGGCACCGAGACGCCGGCTAAGGGTTGCTTTGTTATTTCGGAAACACCCTGCGTAGTATCTACAAAGGGGTAGAAGCCGACGATGGGCCACTTTCAACTGATAAACGGTCACAATGGAGTCAAAATAATGATGTAAATTACTTGGATACATAGAATCATTACACATAATCTGTGATTTTACTCTGGATATCGATCCTTAATTCGGCCACCCGTGCCCACATTAAGGCTCGGGGGCTACTGGGCTTTGCGCTCATTATTTACAAATATTAAAAGGGCACATCGATCCCCTGATCTAGTGTTGCCACCCGACCAGTGTATCGGGGCTACTGCATTACCTATTCAATGCAGAAAATTCAAAGGGCTCAGTGTTCGGCTTGATCGAACTATGGGAAGCGCGTCTTCGACAGCAATAAGTACCATCTGGACCTATCTGGCATCAAGCTATATATCACGGCGACTTCTCACGACCCTCTCTCAGGGGCCCGTTCACCGATCACTATTATCTCTAATATATTACACTGCGTTTTTATTCCTATGTATGCTGCCGAAGTTAGGAGTTGATCCTCGAGGCCGATTTGGCGCATCGACACGAGTCTCGGGGCTCTTTGGGAACAGCGGTTTTATGCTTGCCTTCAGGTGCATCTCGGGTTTTAGACTGATACACACCTCGAGGGCTACTGGATATACATCGGCAGAGAATAAACTGCACCAGTTAAAAATATTCACAAAAAATCTGCCCGCGGTCGGGGTAGTGCGCCACCTTAGAAGCAGTCCGGCATAAAGCTCGGGCGCTAGCGGCTGGCTCCATAGAGGGCATTTCCGGCATTAAGCTCGGCTAAACTCCTTCAACTTTTTTGAACCAAGGTGATCTATGACACCTCGGATATAGTCCGACATTGGAGCTCGGATACAGTCCGGCGATGGAGCTTGGACACAGTCCGGCATTGGTGCTCGGCTGCAAAAGATACCACGAATGCGGTCCGGCGTTATTGCTCGGACGCAAGAGGACACTGCCTCCCGGGAACAACTTCAAACCCGAGGTGTGGCATAAAAATAACAAGGCATTGATAAAGGCCGGAAACTTAAAGGGGCTCCTCGGATACCCGACGTGTTAACTCTTTGGATGCACTTCGGCGATCCTCAAGATCGAAGATGAGAAGATTTGTTGAACCAGTTTTCAAAACCGACGACCGAAGATGAAGAACAGTTCGGAAGAATCGAGGAGCGTTCCTAACTTGAAGACCGGTTCAGGGGGCTACTGACGGTATCCTGAACTAGGGGGTACTCACCACGTCATCTCCCGATCTGTTAGATTGGGCGAGGACCCCATGGTCGTATACTCATGGGCGGTCCGGACAGTCTGCCGCATACAAGGAAGATTCCACAAGACTTGGTGATCAAGACAAGGACTCCTCCCCCACCGGCGTATTCGGCTAGGACTATTGTTATCCTAGGCCTCTGGTGCATTATATAAACCAGGGCCAGGCTAGTCGATAGAGAATATACAACAATCATACCATAGGCTAGTTTCTAGGGTTTAGCCTCTATGATCTCGTGGTAGATCAACTCTTGTACTACTCATACCATCAAGATCAATCAAGCAGGAAGTAGGGTATTACCTCCATCGAGAGGGCCCGAACCTGGGTAAACTTCGTGTCCCCTGCCTCCTGTTACCATCCGCCTTAGACACACAGTTCGGGACCCCCTACCCGAGATCCGCCAGTTTTGATACCGACAGTCGCAGATCGAGGATCTCCTCCGCTGGAAGCCCGATCTGGAGGCGAGGTTCACGAAGCTCGAGACCACCGTGGTGACCCTGCAAGCCGCAGCGCCATCTTCTACCAACGGGACGGTGCATCCCAGCACCCTCCCACCGCTACTGCAAGCGCATGGACCACCTCTCGGGCCCGATGGCCACGGCGTCGCTGATCTCACCGGGGGGCCCCATCGGCGACCTCCGTGTCGCCGGCGGCACTCCCGATCACAGGTACGGTCCCACTCCTGATTGTCCCTTCCGCTACAACCCCGCTTTCTTCATCATTTCTCACCACATTGGGGCAGCCACCACCGTCCATGAGTTTCCCTGTTTTCTCTGGCGACAACCCACAACTCTGGAAAACGCTGTGCGAGCAGTATTTCCAGATGTTCCCTGTCCACGACTCTTACCGTCTTCCTATGGCTATCCTCAATTTCTCTGGTCCGGCGAGCATCTGGCTCCAATCAGTCCAGAAGAAACTTATTGGGTTGGACTGGGATCCGTTCACATCACTGCTCTGTACACGTTTCGGCCGAGACAAACACCAAATGCTCATCCACCAATTTTATGCCATCAAACAGACCACCTCTGTCGCCGATTTCATCGAGCGCTTCGATTCCCTGATGAATCACCTGATATCATATTCAGAGTTAACTCATCCATATTTCTTTTTGACTCGTTTTGTTGAGGGCCTGCGACCAGACATTCGAGCGGTGGTGCTCGTGCAATGCCCACCGGACCTGGATACGGCCTGTTCGCTGGCCCTACTTCAGAAGGAAGTGGCCGACGGCGAACTCCTGATCGGCTGCACCGTCACCAACCGTGGCCATGGGAGCCATCAACGCACGGCGACGCCCTCATTCTTCGGTCGAGCTGCTACACCAACAATGGTCTCCGAGGATCGACGCGGCACCGATGCCGCACGCGCCAACACCAAGAACAACAAGGTCGCGGCAGCAGTTTTGCCGCGCGAAGGGCCTCTGCTTCAAGTGCGGGGAACGGTGGGGCAAAGATCACGTGTGCCCACCTACTGTACAAATGCACGTCGTCGACGAGCTCCTCACCATGTTCGCCCAAGACGACCTCGCCATCGAGTCGCCCCCTCCATCGCCAACTTCTGAAGAAGAGAACCTGTGCACACTCTCTCACCAGGCAGAGGATGGTTCGTCAGACCCGGGGGTTCTTCAGCTACAGGCATGGCTCCAAGGGCATGAGATCCTGCTGCTTGTCGACTCCGGCAGCTCTACATCCTTTGTCGATAGCACTCTGGCCACCAAGCTTGAAGGAGTAATACCATTACCGTGACCATGCAAGGTGCACGTCGCTAATGGCGCCACCATACCCTGCAACCGTTTCATCCCATCTTGTTCGTGGATCACGCAAGGGCACGAGTTCACCATGGATTTCAAAATCCTGAAGCTGGGCTCTTACGATGCCATCCTTGGGATGGATTGGCTGCGCCAACACAGTCCCATGAGCATCGACTGGGTTGCGCAAAAGTTGAACGTCACCACCCCCGCTGGCCGCCTCCATCTGTCTGCGATATCTTCGGATCAAACTCAGTGCTCTGTTATCTCCGCCCCAGAGTTGCTCAAGGCCTGTAAGCAGGGATCAGTTGCTCACATTATACACCTCAACTCCCTTGATGGCAGCAACGAGCACGACACACAGATGCCGGTGGAAGTCCTGCGGCTACTTGAGCATTTCACTGACGTGTTCGAAGACCCGCGTGGCCTCCCGCCGCATCGTGAATGCGATAATCGCATACCTCTGATGGCAGGCGTGCAACCTGTCACATCCAGACCCTATCGGTACAAGCCAGAACTGAAAACATAGATAGAATGGCAAGTTCAGGAACTGCTCGATGCCGGGATAATTTAAAAAAGCTCCAGCCCCTTTTCATCCCCAGCTCTGTTGGTCAAGAAGAAAGACGGAACTTGGCGTCTGTGTGTCGACTACCGTAGCCTCAACTCCATGACCGTAGTGGAAAGTTTCCTATACTGATTATTGATAAACTACTCGATGAACTTGCCGGTGCCAAATGGTTTTCGAAGCTCGATCTTCGTGATGGATTTCACCAGATCAGGATGGCTGAGGGAGAAGAGTACAAGATGACATTTTAGACTCATTCAGGCCACTGGGAATTCCGTGTCATGCCCTTTGGAGTTGTCGGAGGCCCTTCAACCTTCAATGGCGCCCTGACCACAACTCTCAAGCCGGTGAACCGTGTCTGCATCATCTCATTCTTCGATGACATCCTCGTCTTCAGCAAGACCTTCTATGACCATCTCCAACCCCTCACCCTCGTGCTGCAACTACTACGCAAAGATCACTGGCAAGTGAAGCAATCAAAGTGTTCCTTTGCCTAGCACCAGATATCCTACCTCGGGCACGTTATTAATGAGCAAGGTGTCTCTACTGACCCAACCAAAATCCAAACAATTCAGAACTGGCCTGTGCCTGAGTGTGCAAAGGACGTGCACAGCTTCCTCGGACTGGCGGGTTATTACCGCAAGTTCATCAAGCATTTCGGCATCATTGCCCGTCCTCTTTTCACGTTGCTGAAGAAGAACCAGCTGTTTGTTTGGACGAGTGACACACAACAAGCATTTGACACACTCAAGGGGAAGCTGATATCTGCACCAGTTCTGCAGCTGCCAGACTTCAGCAAGCAATTCGTGATCGACACAGATGCCTGTGCCTATGGGGTAGGAGCTTTACTGCAACAAGAAGGGCACCCAATCGCATACTTAAGCAAAGCGCTTGGCCCCAAGAACATAGGCCTGTCCACATACGAGAAGGAGTGCATGGCGATCCTCATGGCTGTCGACCAGTGGCGCCCTTACTTGCACACGGACGAGTTCATCATCCGCACCGATCAGCGCAGCCTGACCCACCTCGACGACCAACACCTATCAACACCCTGGCAACAAAAAGCCTTTGCCAAATTGTTGGGTATGAGATACAAGATCTGTTACAGAACTGGTGCTTCCAACACCGCGGCCGATGCGCTCTCTCGACGCACTCCAGACACGTCGCTCGCAGCTATTTCAGTCCGCACTCCTGTTGGGGAACGTTGCAGAAAATTAAAATTTTTCCTACGGTTTCACCAAGATCCATCTATGAGTTCATCTAGCAACGAGTCATGGGAGAGTGATTGCATCTACATACCACTTGTAGCTCGCGTGCGGAAGCGTTCAATGGAACGGGGATGATGGAGTCGTACTCGCCGTGATTGAGATCACCGATTACCTAGTGCTGAACGGACAGCACCTCCGCGTTCAACACACGTACGGAGGCGGATGGCGTCTCCTCCTTCTTGATCCAGCAAGGGGAAGGAGAGGTTGATGATGATCCAGCGGCCACGGCGTGGTGGTGGATGCAGCAGAACTCCGGCAGGCTTCGCTAAGCGACTACGGGAGGAGGAGGAGGTGTAGCAGAGGGGAGACACCAAGGGCTTGAGTGCAGCCACCCTCCCTCCCTCCCTTTATATAGGTGCAAGAGAGAGGGAGGGCAGCCTTGCCCCTTCCTCCAAGGAAGGGTGCGGCCAAGAGGGGGGAGGAGTCCATCCTCCCCAAGGCACCTCGGAGGTGCCTTCCCCCTTTAGGACTCTCCCATTTCTCTTATCTCCCGGCGCATGGGCCTCTTGGGGCTGGTGCCCTTGGCCCATATAGGCCAAGGCGCACCCCCTACAGCCCATGTGGCCCCCCCGGGGCAGGTGGACCCCCGGATCCCTTTCGGCACTCCCGGTACAATACCGATAACGTGCGAAACTTTTCCGGCAACCAAAATAAGACTTCCTATATATAAATCTTTACCTCCGGACCATTCCGGAACTTCTCATGACGTCTGGGATCACATCCGGGACTCCGAACAACATTCGGTTTGCTGCATACTCATATTCATACAACCCTAGCGTCACCGAACCTTAAGTGTGTAGACCCTACGGGTTCGGGAGACATGCAGACATGACCGAGACGGCTCTCGGGCAATAACCAACATCGGGATCTGGATACCCATGTTGGCTCCCACATGCTCCTCGATAATCTCATCGGATGAACCACAATGTCGAGGATTCAATCAACCCCGTATACAATTCCCTTTGTCAATCGGTATTTTACTTGCGAGATTCGATCGTCGGTATCCCAATACCTCGTTCAATCTCGTTACCGCAAGTCACTTTACTCAGACCGTAATGCATGATCCGTGACCAAACACTTGGTCACTTTGAGCTCATTATGATGATGCACTACCGAGTGGGCCCGGTGATACCTCTCCGTCATACGGAGTGACAAATCGATCTCGATCCGTGTCAACCCAATGATACTTTCGGAGATACCGTAGTGCACCTTTATAGTCACCCGATTACGTTGTGACGTTTGGTACACCCAAAGCACTCTTACGGTATCCGGGAGTTACACGATCTCATGGTCAAAGGAAAAGATACTTGACATTGGAAAAGCTCTAGCAAAGCGAACTACGATCTTGTGCTATGCTTAGGATTGGGTCTTGTCCATCACATCATTCTCCTAATGATGTGATCCCGTTATCAACGACATCCAATGCCCATAGTCAGGAAACCATGACTATCAGTTGATCAACGAGCTAGTCAACTAGAGGCTCACTAGGGACATACTGTGGTCTATGTATTCACACGTGTATTACGATTTCCGGATAATACAATTATAGCATGAATAAAAGACACTTATCATGAACAAGGAAATATAATAATAATCCTTCTATTATTGCCTCTAGGGCATATTTCCATGATCTCCCACTTGCACTAGAGTCAATAATCTAGTTACATTGTGATGAATCGAACACCCATAGAGTTCAGGTGTTGATCATGATTTGCCCGCGGAAGAGGTTTAGTCAGCGCATCTGCGAAATTCAGATCCGTATGCACTTTGCAAATTTCTATGTCTCCATCTTGAACATTTTCACGGATGGTGTTGAAGCGATGCTTGTTGTGCCTGGTCTTCTTGTGAAACCTGGGCTCCTTGGCAAGTGCAATAGCTCTAGTGTTGTCATAGAAGAGTTTGATCGGCTCCGACGCATTGGGTATGACTCCTAGGTGCGTGATGAACTCCTTCACCCAAATTGCTTCATGTGCTGCCTCTTGAGGCTGCCATGTACTCCGCTTCACATGTAGATCCCGCCCACGACGCTTTGCTTGCAGCTGCACCAGCTTCTTGCTCCACCATTCAACATATACACGTATCCGGTTTGTGACTTAGAGTCATCCAGATCTGTGTCGAAGCTAAGCGTCGGCGTAACACTTTCTGACGAGCTCTTCGTCACCTCCATAAATGAGAAACATGTCCTTTGTCCTTTTCGGTACTTGGGATATTCTTGACCGCTGTCGGTGTTCCTTGCGGGATTACTTTGGTACCTTCCTACCAAACTTACGGCAAGGTTTACATCAGATGCAGTACATAGCATGGCATACATAATAGATCCTATGGCTGAGGCATGGGGATGACACTCATCTCTTCTTTATCTTTTGCCGTGGTCGGGCATTGAGCCGAGCTCAATTTCACACCTTGCAAAACAGGCAAGAACCCTTTTTTGGACTGATCCATTTTGAACTTCTTCAAAATCTTATCAAGGTATGTGCTTTGTGAAAGACCTATGAGGCGTCTCGATCTATCTCTATAGATCTTGATGCCTAATATATAAGCAGCTTCTCCAAGGTCCTTCATTGAAAAACTTTTATTCAAGTAGGCCTTAATGTTGTCCAAGAGTTCTATATCATTTCCCATCAAAAGTATGCCATCTACATATAATATGAGAAATGCTCTGAGCTCCTACTCACTTTCTTGTATCTGAGGCTTCTCCATAAGTCGCATAAACCCAAACGCTTTGATCATCTCATCAAAGCGAATGTTCTAACTTCGAGATGCTTGCACCAGCCCATAAATGGATCGCTGGAGCTTGCATACCTTGTTAGCATTCTTAGGATCGACAAAACCTTTCGGCTGCATCATATCTGACTCTTCCTTAAGGTAACCGTTAAGGAATGCCGTTTTGGCGTCCATCTTCCATATCTCATAATCATAGTATGCGGCAATTGCTAACATGATTGAGACGGACTTAAGCTTCGCTACGGAGAGAAAGTCTCATCGTAGTCAATCCCTTGAACTTGTCGATAACCCTTAGCGACAAGTCGAGCTTTATAGATGGTAACATTACCATCGCGTCCGTCTTCTTCTTAAAGATCCATTTGTTTTCTATCGCTCGCCGATCATTGGGCAAATCTGTCAAAGTCCATACTTTGTTTTCATACATGGATCCTATCTCGGATTGCATGGCTTCAAGCCATTTGTTATGTCTGGGCCCGCCATCGCTTCTTCATAGTTCGAAGGTTCACTTGTTGTCTAACAACATGATTTCCATGACAGGGTTGCCGTACCACTGCAGTGCGGAGCGTGTCCCTAGTGGACCCTCTGAAGTTCAGTAGCAACTTGATCCGAAGTACCTTGATCATCATCATTAATTTCCTCTCCGGTCGGTGTAGGCACCACGGAACTTTTTCCGAGCTGCACTACTTTCCGGTTCAAGAGGCAGTACTTCATCGAGTTCTACTTTCCTCCCACTTACTCCTTTCGAGAGAAACTCTTTTTCCTGAAAGGATCCGTTCTTGGCAACAAAGATCTTGCCTTCGGATCTAAGGTAGAAGGTATACCCAATGGTTTCCTTAGGGTATCCTATGAAGACGCATTTTTCCGACTTGGGTTCGAGCTTTTCGGGTTGAAGTTTCTTGACATAAGCATCGCATCCCCAAACTTTTAGAAAGCGATAGCTTAGGTTTCTTCCCAAACCATAATTCATACGGTGCCGTCTCAACGGATTTAGACGGTGCCCTATTTAAAGTGAATGTAGCTGTCTCTAGAGCGTATCCCCAAAATGATAGCGGTAAATCGGTAAGAGACATCATAGATCGCACCATATCCAATAGAGTGCGATTCTGACGTTCGGACACACCGTTCTGTTGAGGTGTTCGGCGGCGTGAGTTGTGAAACGATTCCACATTTCCTTAAGTGTGTACCAAATTCGTGACTTAAATATTCTCCTCCACGATCGATCGCAAGAATTTTATCTTTCGATCACGTTGATTCTCTACTTCATTCTGAAATTTCTTGAACTTTTCAAAGATCTCAGACTTGTGTTTCATCAAGTAGACATACCCATATCTACTCAAGTCATCGGTGAGTGAGAACATAACGATATCCTCCATGAGCCTCAACACTCATTGGACCGCACACATCGGTATGTATGATTTCCAGTAAGTTGGTTGCTCGCTCCATTGTTCCGGAGAAGCGGAGTCTTGGTCATCTTGCCCATGAGGCATGGTTCGCATGTGTCAAATGATTCATAATCGAGAGACTCTAAAAGTCCATCAGCATGGAGCTTCTTCATGCGCTTGACACCAATGTGACCAAAGGCGGCGGTGCCACAAGTATGTGGGACTATCGTTATCAACTTTACATCTTTTGGTATTCACACTATGAACATGTGTAACATTACGTTTGAGATTCATTAAGAATAAACCATTGACCATCGGAGCATGACCATAAAAAATTTCTCTCATATAAATAGAACAACCATTATTCTTGGATTTAAATGAGTAGCCATCTCGTATTAAACGAGATCACGATACAATGTTCATGCTCAAACTTGGCACTAAATAACAATTATTGAGGTTTAAAACTAATCCCGTAGGTAAATGTAGAGGTAGCGTGCCAACGGCGATCACATCGACCTTGGAACCATTTCCGACGCCAAGATCGTCACCTCGCCCTTCGGTCTCCGTTTATTCCGCAGCTCTGCTGTGAGTTACATATATGAGCAACGGCACCGGTATCAAATACCCAGGAGTTACTACGAGTCTTGGTAAGGTACACATCAATTACATTTATATCAAATATACCTTTAGTGTTGCCGGCCTTCTTATGCGCTAAGTATTTGGAGCAGTTCCGCTTCGATGACCCTTCCCTTTGCAATAAAGCACTCGGTCTCGGGCTTTGGTCCATTCTTTGACTTCTTCCCGCAAGCGGCTTATCGGGCGGCGGCAACATCCTTGCCGTCCTTCTTGAAGTTCTTCTTTCCTTGCCCTTCTTGAACTTAGTGGTTTTATTGACCATCAACACTTGATGCTCCTTCTTGATTTCTACCTCTGCTGACTTCAACATTGAAAATACTTGAGGAATAGTTTTCACCATCCCCGCATATTGTAGTTCATCACAAAGCTCTTGTAGCTTGGTGGGAAGCGATCAAGGATTCTGTCAATGACCGCCTCGTCCGGAGGTTAATGTCCGGTAGGACGGCGGTTGTGCAACCCGGACATTTTGAGTATGTGCTCACCTTGAGAACTGTTTTCCTCCATCTTACAACTATAGAACTTGTGGAGACTTCATATCTCTCGACGGGCATGAGCTTGGAAAACCATTTTCAGCTCCTCGAACATCTCATATGCTCCGTGTTGCTCAAAACGCTTTTGGAGCCCGGTTCTAAGCTGTAAAGCATGCCGCACTTGAGCGAGGGAGTAATCATCAAGACGAGACTGCCAAGCATTCATAATGTCTTGGTTCTGCAGGATGGGTGCATCACCTAAGCGGTGCTTCTAGGACATATTGTTTCTTGGCTGCTATGAGGATGATCCTCGGGTTAGGACCCGATCCGAATAGTTGCTGCCATCATCTTTCAGCTTGGTTTTCTCTAGGAACGCGTTGAAGTTCATGGTGACATTAGCGTTGGCCATTTGATCTACAAGACATTTTGCAAAGATTTTAGACTATTGTTCATGATAATAATGAACTCCCACTCAGATTTGACATCCCTCTAGTCATCTAAGTGATACATGATCCGAGTCGACTAGGCCGTGTCCGATCATCACGTGAGACGGACTAGTCATCGTCGGTGAACATCTCCATGTTGATCGTATCTTCCATACGACTCATGTTCGACCTTCGGTCTCTTGTGTTCGAGGCCATGTCTGTACATGCTAGGCTCGTCAAGTTAACCACGAGTGTTTATGCATGTGTAAAACTGTCTTACACCCGTTGTATGTGAACGTAAGGATCTATCACACCCGATCATCACGTGGTGCTTGAAGCATTTAACTTTAGCAACGGTGCAGTTAGGGGGAACACTTTCTTGAAATTATTATAAGGGATCATCTTATTTACTACCGTCATTCTAAGTAAACAAGATGCATAAAACATAATAAACATCACATGCAATTATATAAAGTAGTGACATGATATGGCCAATATCATATAGCTCCTTTGATCTTCATCTTGGGGCTCCATGATCATCTTGTCACCGACATGACACCATGATCTCCATCATCATGATCTCCATCATCGTGTCTGCATGAAGTTGCTCGCCAACTATTACTTCTACTACTATAGCTAACGGTTTAGCAATAAAGTAAAGTAATTTACATGGCGTTCTTCAATGACACGCAGGTCATACAAAAATAAAGACAACTCCTATGGCTCCTGCCGGTTGTCATACTCATCGACATGCAAGTCGTGATTCCTATTACAAGAACATGATCTCATACATCACAATATATCATTCATCATTCATCACAACTTCTGGCCATATCACTGTTGGGGAACGTTTGCAGAAAATTAAAATTTTTCCTACGGTTTCACCAAGATCCATCTATGAGTTCATCTAGCAACGAGTATTCAGATTGGTTAGCATCTACATACCACTTTGTAGATCGCAGCGGAAGGCGTCGGAGTGAGCGTGGATGAGGTAGTCGTACTTGCCGCGATCCAATTCACCGATGATCTAGTGCCGAGCAGACGGCACCTCCGCGTTCAACACACGTGACGGTCAGCGTAACGTCTCCTTCTTCTTGATCCAGCAAGGTGAAGGAGAGGTTGAGAAGATGGCTCCAGCAGCAGCACGACGGCGTGGTGATGGTGGAACTTGCGATACTCGGCGAGGGCTTCGCGTGCACTCACGGAGGAGGAGGATGTGTTGGAGAGGGAGAGGGAGGCGTCCGGGCAAAGGTTCTGCTGCCCCTTCCCTCCCCTTTATATAGGTGCCAAGGAGGGGGGGAGGGCGCAGCCTTGCCCCTCCTCCAAGGGAGGGGTGCGGCCAAGAGAGGGGGAGGTGTCCAACCTCCCCAAGGCACCTCGGAGGTGCCTTCCCCTTCATGGACTCTTCCCTCCTTAAACCCTAGGCGCATGGGCCCCTTGGGGCTGGTTCCCCTTGGCCCATGTGGGCCTAGGCGCACCACCTAGGGCCCATGTGGCCCCACAGGGGCTGGTGGCCCCACTTGGTGGACCCCAGGACCCCTCCGGTGGTCCCCAGACAATACCGATATCACCGAAACTTGTCCCGATGGCGAAACAACACTTCCTATATATAATTCTTTACCTCCGGACCATTCCGGAGCTCCTCGTGACGTCCGGGATCTCATCCGGACTCGAACAACATTCGGGTTACTGCACATACATATTCCTATAAACCTAGCGTTACGAACCTTAAGTGTGTAGACCCTACGGGTTCGGGAGACAAGCGAACATGACCGAGGCGGCTCTCGGGCAATAACCAACAGCGGGATCTGGATACCCATGTTGGCTCCCACATGTTCCACGATGATCTCATCGGATGAACCACGATGTCAAGGATTCAATTAATCCCGTATCGATTCCCTTTGTCAATCGGTATTTTACTTGCGAGATTCGATCGTCGGTATATCAATACCTCGTTCAATCTGGTTATCAATAAGTCACTTTTCTCGTTACCGTAATGCATGATCCCGTGATCAAACACTTCGATCACATTGAGCTCATTGTGATGATGCATTACCGAGAGGGCCCGGTGATACCTCTCCGTCAAGCGGAGTGACAAATCGATCTCGATCCATGTCAACCCAATGACACTTTCAGAGATACCGTAGCATACCTTTATAGTCACCCGATTCACGTTGTGACGTTTGGCACACCCAAAGCACTCCTACGGTATCCGGGAGTTACACGATCTCATGGTCTAAGGAAAGGATACTTGACATTGGAAAACTCTAGCAAACGAATCGTATGCGATCTTATGCTATGTTAAGATTGGGTCTTGTCCATCACATCATTCTCCTAATGATGTGATCCCGTTATCGATGACATCCAATGTCCATAGTCAGAAACCATGACTATCTGCCGATCAACGAGCTAGTCAACTAGAGGCTCACTAGGGACATGTTGTTGTCATTATTCACACATGTATTACGATTTCCGGTTAACACAATTATAGCACGAATAAAGACAATTATCATGAATAAGGAAATATAATAATGCTTTTATTATTGCCTCTAGGGCATATTTCCAACAGTCTCCCACTTGCACTAGAGTCAATAATCTAGTTACATTGTGATGAATCGAACACCCATAGAGTTACGGTGCTGATCATGTTTTGCCTTAGGGAGAGGTTTAGTCAGCGGATCTGCGACATTCGGATCCGTGTGCACTTTACAAATTTCTATGTCTCCATCTTGAACTTTTTCACGAATGGAGTTGAAGCGACGCTTGATGTGCCTAGTCTTATTGTGAAACCTGGGCTCCTTTGCAAGTGCAATAGCTCCTGTGTTGTCACAGAAGAGCTTGATTGGCCCCGACGCATTGGGTATGACTCGAGGTCGGTCATGAACTCCTTCATCCAGATTGCTTCATGTGCTGCCTCCGAGGCTGCCATGTACTCCGCTTCACATGTAGATCCCGCCACGACGCTTTGCTTGCAACTGCACCAGCTTACTGCCCACCATTCAAAATATACACGTATCCGGTTTGTGACTTAGAGTCATCCAGATCTGTGTCGAAGCTAGCATCGACGTAACCCTTTACGACGAGCTCTTCGTCACCTCCATAAACGGTAGAAACATTTCCTTAGTCCTTTTCGGTACTTCAGGATATTCTTGACCGCTGTCCGGTGTTCCTTGCGGGATTACTTTGGTACCTTCCTACCAAACTTACGGCAAGGTTTACATCAGTGCGGTACACAGCATGGCATACATAATAGAACCTATGGCTGAGGCATAGGGGATGACACTCATCTCTTCTATATCTTCTGCCGTGGTGGGACATTGAGCTGAGCTCAATTTCACACCTTGTAACACAGGTAAGAACCCTTCTTAGATTGATCCATATTGAACTTCTTCAATATCTTATCAAGGTATGTGCTTTGTGAAAGACCTATGAGGCGTCTCGATCTATCTCTATAGATCTTGATGCCTAATATATAAGCAGCTTCTCCAAGGTCCTTCATTGAAAAACTTTTATTCAAGTAGGCCTTAATGTTGTCCAAGAGTTCTATATCATTTCCCATCAAAAGTATGCCATCTACATATAATATGAGAAATGCTACAGAGCTCCTACTCACTTTCTTGTATACGCAGGCTTCTCCATAAGTCTGCATAAACCCAAACGCTTTGATCATCTCATCAAAGCGAATGTTCCAACTTCGAGATGCTTGCACCAGCCCATAAATGGATCGCTGGAGCTTGCATACCTTGTTAGCATTCTTAGGATCGACAAAACCTTTCGGCTGCATCATATACAGCTCTTCCTTAAGGTAACCGTTAAGGAATGCCGTTTTGACGTCCATCTGCCATATCTCATAATCATAGTATGCGGCAATTGCTAACATGATTCTGACGGACTTCGCCGCTACGGTGAGAAAGTCTCATCGTAGTCAACCCCTTGAACTTGTCGATAACCCTTAGCGACAAGCCGAGCTTTATAGATGGTCACATTACCATCCGCGTCTGTCTTCTTCTTAAAGATCCATTTATTTTCTATGGCTCGCCGTTCAACGGGCAAGTCAGTCAAAGTCCATATTTCGTTTTCATACATGGATCCTATCTCGATTTCATGGCTTCCGACCATTTGTCGAATCCGGGCCTGCCATTGCTTCCTCATAGTTCAAGGTTCACCGTTGTCTAACAACATGATTTCCAAGACAGGGGTTCTTGCCGTACCACTCACAGTGCGGAGCGTGTCCTTGTGGACCTTCAATTTCAGTAGGAGCTTGATCATAAGTATCTTGTTCATAATCATTAATTTCCTCTCTAGTTTGTGCAGGCACCTAAGTAACGATTTCTTGAGTTTCGCCTTTTTCCGGTTCAAGTGGTAACACTTCATCAAGTTCTACTTTCCTCCCACTTACTTCTTTCGAGAGAAACTCTTTCTCCGTAAAGGATCCATTCTTGGCAACAAAGATCTTGCCTTCGGATCTGAGGTAGAAGGTATACCCAATAGTTTCTTTCGGGTATCCTATGAAGACGCATTTTTCCGACTTGGGTTCGAGCTTCTCGGGTTGAAGTTTCTTGACATAAGCATCGCATCCCCAAACTTTTAGAAACGACAGCTTAGGTTTCTTCCCAAACCATAATTCATACGGTGTCGTCTCAACGGATTTCGACGGAGCCCTATTTAAAGTGAATGCGGCAGTCTCTAAAGCATAGCCCCAAAAGATAGCGGTAAATCGGTAAGAGACATCATAGATCGCACCATATCTAATAGAGTGCGATTACGACGTTCGGACACACCATTACGCTGAGGTGTTCCGGTAGCGTGAGTTGTGAAACTATTCCACATTTTCTTAAGTGTGTGCCAAATTCGTGACTCAAGTATTCTCCTCCACGATCTGATCGTAGAAACTTGATCTTTCTATCACGTTGATTTTCAACCTCACTCTGAAATTCCTTGAATTTTTCAAAGGTCTCAGACTTGTGTTTCATTAAGTAGACATACCCATATCTACTCAAGTCATCGGTGAGGGTGAGAACATAACGATAGCCACCATGAGCCTCAACACTCATTGGACCGCACACATCGGTATGTATGATTTCCAATAAGTTGGTTGCTCGCTCCATTGTTCCTGAGAATGGAGTCTTGGTCATTTTACCCATGAGGCATGGTTACTTGACGTGTCAAATGATTCATAATCAAGAGACTCTAAAGTCCATCTGCATGGAGCTTCTTCATGCGTTTGACACCTATGTGACCAAGGCGGCGATGCCACAAATATGTGGGACTATTGTTATCAATTTTAACTCTTTTGGTATTCACACTATGAATATGTGTATCATCACGTCTGAGATTCATTAAGAATAAACCATTAACCATCGAGACATGACCATAAAACATATCTCTCATATAAATAGAACAACCATTATTCTCGGATTTAAATGAGTAGCCATCTCGAATTAAACGAGATCCGGATACAATGTTCATGCTCAAACTTGGCACTAAATAACAATTATTGAGGTTTAAAACTAATCCCGTAGGGTAAATGCAGAAGCGGTGTGCCGACGGCGATCACATCGACCTTGGAACCATTCCCGACACGCATCGTCACCTCGTCCTTCGCCGGTCTCCGTGTATTCCGCAGCTCACGCTTTGAGTTACAAATATGAGCAAGCTGCACGGTATCAAATACCCAAGAGCTACTACGACAGTCTTGGTAAGGTACACATCAATTACATGTATATCACATATACCTTTGGTTTTGCGGCCTTCTTGTCCGCTAAGTATTTGGGGCAGTTCCGCTTCAGTGACCACTTCCCTTGCAATAAAAGCACTTTCGATTTCGGCTTGGGTCCATTCTTTGGCTTCTTCCGGAAACTTGCTTACGGTAGCGGCAACTTCCTTGCCGTCCTTCTTGAAGTTCTTTTTACCCTTGCCCTTCTTGAACTTAGTGGTTTTATTCACCATCAACACTTGATGCTCCTTCTTGATTTCTACCTCTGCTGATTTCAGCATAGCATATACTTCAGGAATGGTCTTTACCATCCCACGCATATTGTAGTTCATCACAAAGCTCTTGTAGCTAGGTGGAAGCGGCTGGAGGATTACATCAATGACCGCTTCATCCGGGAGATTAACTTCGATTGAGTCAAGCGGTTGTGCAACCCAGACATTTTGAGTATGTGTTCCTTGTGAGCCATTTTCCTCCATCTTACAGCTAAAGAATTTGTCGGAGACTTCATATCTCTCGACCGGGCATGAGCTTGGAAAACCATTTTCAGCTCTTGAACATCTCATATGCTCCATGTCTCTCAAAACGCTTTTGGAGTCCGGCTCTAAGCTGTAAAGCATGCCGCC
The DNA here is from genome assembly GCA_021605145.1 of Aegilops bicornis. NCBI lineage: Eukaryota > Viridiplantae > Streptophyta > Magnoliopsida > Poales > Poaceae > Aegilops > Aegilops bicornis. Next base: position 654,935,203 of record CM038672.1, on the reverse strand, counting down.
TTTGAGCGAGGAGTAATCATCGCAGCGTGATCGCCAAGCGTTCATAACGTCTTGTTCTGCGGGGAGAATAGGTGCGTCACCCAGCGGTGCTCTTAGGACATAATCTTTCTTGGCAGCTATGAGGATAATCCTCGGGTTCGGACCCAGTCCGTATAGTTGCTACCATCGTCTTTCAGCTTGGTTTTCTCTAGGAACGCGTTGAAGTTGAGGACTACGTTGGCCATTTGATCTACAAGACATATTGTAAATATTTAGACTAAGTTCATGATAATAAAGTTCATTTAATCAAATTTAATGAACTCCCACTTAGATAGACATCCCTCTACTAGTCATCTAAGTATTACATGATCCGAGTCAACTAGGCCGTGTCCGATCATCACGTGAGACGGACTAGCCAACATCGGTGAACATCTTCATGTTGATCGTATCTTCTATACGACTCATGCTCGACCTTTCGGTCTTACGTGTTCCGAGGCCATGTCTGTACATGCTAGGCTCGTCAAGTCAACCTAAGTGTTTTGCGTGTGTAAATCTGTCTTACACCCGTTGTATGCGAACGTAAGGACCTATCACACCCGATCATCACGTGGTGCTTGAACGACGAACCTTAGCTACGGTGCACAGTTAGGGGAAACACTTCTTGAAATTATTATGAGGGATCATCTTATTTACTACCGTCGTTCTAAGTAAACAAGATGCATAAAACATAATAAACATCACATGCAATTATATAAAGTAGTGACATGATATGGCCAATATCATATAGCTCCTTTGATCTTCATCTTGAGGCTCCATGATCATCTTGTCACCGGCATGACACCATGATCTCCATCATCATGATCTCCATCATCGTGTCTTCATGAAGTTGTCACGCCAACGACTACTTCTACTTCTATGACTAACGTGTTTAGCAATAAAGTAAAGTAGTTTACATGGCGTTCTTCAATGACACGCAGGTCATACAAAAAATAAAGACAACTCCTATGGCTCCTGCCGGTTGTCATACTCATCGACATGCAAGTCGTGATTCCTATTACAATAGCATGAACATCTCATACATCACATATAGATCATTCATCATTCATCACAACTTCTGGACATATCATATCACAAAGCACTTTCTGCAAAAACAAGTTAGACGTCCTCTAATTGTTGTTGCAAGTTTTACGTGGCTGAATTAGGGTTCTAGCAAGAACGTTTTCTTACCTACGTTCAAACCACAACGTGATTTGTCAATCTCTATTTACCCTTCATAAGGACCCTGTTCATCGAATCCGATCCAACTAAAGTAGGAGAGACAGACACCCGCTTGACCACCTTATGCAACTAGTGCATGTTAGTCGGTGGAACCGGTCTCACGTAAGCGTCGTGTAAGGTTGGTCCGGGCCGCTTCATCCCACAATACCGCTGAATCAAGATTGACTAGTAACGGCAAGAAGAATTGACAACATCTACGCCCACAACAAATTGTGTTCTACTGGCGAAGAAGAACTACGCATAGACCTAGCTCATGATGCCACTGTTGGGGAACGTTTGCAGAAAATTAAAATTTTTCCTACGGTTTCACCAAGATCCATCTATGAGTTCATCTAGCAACGAGTATTCAGATTACATACCACTTTGTAGATCGCAACGGAAGCGTCGGAGTGAACGTGGATGAGGTAGTCGTACTTGCCGCGATCCAATTCACCGATGATCTAGTGCCGAACGGACGGCACCTCCGCGTTCAACACACGTGACGGTCAGCGAACGCGTCTCCTTCTTCTTGATCCAGCAAGGTGAAGGAGAGGTTGAGGAAGATGGCTCCAGCAGCAGCACGACGGCGTGGTGATGGTGGAACTTGCGATACTCGGCAGGCTTCGCCGTGCACTACGGAGGAGGAGGATGTGTTGGAGAGGGAGAGGGAGGCGTCCAGGGCAAAGGTTCTGCTGCCCCTTCCCTCCCCTTTATATAGGTGCCAAGGAGGGGAGGGCACAGCCTTGCCCCTCCTCCAAGGGAGGGTGCGGCCAAGAGAGGGGAGGTGTCCAGCCTCCCCAAGGCACCCTGGAGGTGCCTTCCCTTCATGGACTCTTCCTCCTTAAACCCTAGGCGATGGGCCCCTTGGGGCTGGTTCCCCTTGGCCCATGTGGGCCTAGGCGCACCACCTAGGGCCCATGTGGCCCCTGGGGCTGGTGGCCCCACTTGGTGGACCCAGGACCCCTCCGGTGGTCCCAGACAATACCGATATCACCGAAACTTGTCCCGATGGTCAAACAGCACTTCCTATATATAATTATTTACCTCGGACCATTCCGAGCTCCTCGTGACGTCCGGGATCTCATCCGGGACTCGAACAACATTCGGGTTACTGCACATACATATTCCTATAAACCTAGCGTTCACAACCTTAAGTGTGTAGACCCTACGGGTTGGGAGACAAGCGAACATGACCGAGGCGGCTCTCGGGCAATAACCAACAGCGGATCTGGATACCCATGTTGGCTCCCACATGTTCCACGATGATCTCATCGGATGAACCACGATGTCAAGGATTCAATTAATCCCGTATACGATTCCCTTTGTCAATCGGTATTTTACTTGCCCGAGATTCGATCGTCGGTATATCAATACCTCGTTCAATCTCGTTATCGGCAAGTCACTTTTCTCGTTACCGTAATGCATGATCCCGTGATCAAACACTTGATCACATTGAGCTCATTGTGATGATGCATTACCGAGAGGGCCCGGTGATACCTCTCCGTCAGCGGAGTGACAAATTGATCTCGATCCATGTCAACCCAACAGACACTTTCAGAGATACCCGTAGCATACGTTTATAGTCACCCGATTACGTTGTGACGCTTTGGCACACCAAAGCACTCCTACGGTATCCGGGAGTTACACGATCTCATGGTCTAAGGAAAGGATACTTGACATTGGAAAACTCTAGCAAACGAACTATGCGATCTTATGCTATGTTAAGATTGGGTCTTGTCCATCACATCATTCTCCTAATGATGTGATCCCGTTATCGATGACATCCAATGTCCATAGTCAGGAAACCATGACTATCCGTCGATCAACGAGCTAGTCAACTAGAGGCTCACTAGGGACATGTTGTTGTGCATTATTCACACATGTATTACGATTTCCGGTTAACACAATTATAGCACGAATAAAGACAATTATCATGAATAAGGAAATATAATAATGCTTTTATTATTGCCTCTAGGGCATATTTCCAACAATCACATCACATTACAAATGCTGCAAAAACAAGTTAGACGTCCTCTAATTGTTGTTGCATCTTTTACGTGGCTGCAATTGGGTTCTAGCAAGAACGTTTTCTTACCTACGAATAACCACAACGTGATTTTGTCAACTTCTATTTACCCTTCATAAGGACCCTTTTCATCGAATCCGCTCCAACTAAAGTGGGAGAGACAGACACCCGCCAGCCACCTTATGCAACTAGTGCATGTCGGGCCGGTGGAACCGGTCTAACGTAAGCGTCACGTGTAAGGTTGGTCCGGCCGCTTCATCCCACAATACCGCTGAAGCAAGATAAGACTAGTAGCGGCAAGCAAGTTGACAAGATCTACGCCCACAACAAAATTGTGTTCTACTCGTGCAATAGAGAAGCACGCATAGACCTAGCTCATGATGCCACTGTTGGGGAACGTTGCGTAAAATTAAAATTTTTCCCACGGTTTCACCAAGATCCATCTATGAGTTCATCTAGCAACGAGTCATGGGAGAGTGATTGCATCTACATACCACTTGTAGATGGCGTGCGGAAGCGTTCAATGGAACGGGGATGATGGAGTCGTACTCGCCGTGATTCAGATCACCGATGACCTAGTGCTGAACGGACAGCACCTCCGTGTTCAACACACGTACGGAGTGGATGACGTCTCCTCCTTCTTGATCCAGCAAGGGGGAAGGAGAGTTTGATGATGATCCAGCAGCACGACGGCGTGGTGGTGGATGCAGCAGAACTTCGGCAGGGCTTCGCTAAGCGACTACGGGAGGAGGAGGAGGTGTAGCAGGAAGGGGAGGCGCCAAGGGCTTGTGGCACGGCCACCCCTCCCTCCCTCCCTTTATATAGGTGCAAGAGAGGGGAGGCGCAGCCTTCCCCTTCCTCCAAGGAAGGGTGCGCAAGAGGGGAGGAGTCCATCCTCCCAAGGCACCTCGGAGGTGCCTTCCCTTTAGGACTCTCCCATCTCTCTTATCTCCAAAGCGCATGGGCCTCTTGGGGCTGGTGCCCTTGGCCCATATAGGCCAAGGCGCACCTACAGCCCATGTGGCCCCCGGGTAGGTGGACCCCCGGTGGACCCGGACCCCTTCGGCACTCCGGTACAATACCGATAACGTGCGAAACTTTTCCGGCGACCAAAATAAGACTTCATATATATAAATCTTTACCTCCGGACCATTCCAGAACTCCTCGTGACGTCTGGGATCTCATCCGGGACTCCGAACAACATTCGGTTTGCTGCATACTCATATTCATACAACCCTAGCGTCACCGAACCTTAAGTGTGTAGACCCTACGGGTTCGGGAGACATGCAGACATGACCGAGACGGCTCTCGGGCAATAACCAACAGCGGGATCTGGATACCCATGTTGGCTCCCACATGCTCCTCGATAATCTCATCGGATGAACCACGATGTTGAGGATTCAATCAACCCCGTATGCAATTCCCTTTGTCAATCGGTATTTTACTTGCCCGAGATTCGATCGTCGGTATCCCAATACCTCGTTCAATCTCGTTACCGGCAAGTCACTTTACTGCATCAGTAATGCATGATCCCATGACCAAACACTTGGTCACTTTGAGCTCATTATGATGATGCACTACCGAGTGGGCCCAGAGATACCTCTCCGTCATACGGAGTGACAAATCCCAGTCTTGATCCGTGTCAACCCAACAGATACTTTCGGAGATACATGTAGTGCACCTTTATTGTCACCCAGTTAAGTTGTGACGTTTGGTACTCCGAAATCACTCTTACGGTATCCGGGAGTTACACGATCTCATGGTCAAAGGAAAAGATACTTGACATTGGAAAAGCTCTAGCAAAACGAACTACACGATCTTGTGCTATGCTTAGGATTGGGTCTTGTCCATCACATCATTCTCCTAATGATGTGATCCCGTTATCAACGACATCCAATGCCCATAGTCAGGAAACCATGACTATCAGTTGATCAACGAGCTAGTCAACTAGAAGCTCACTAGGGACATACTGTGGTCTATGTATTCACACATGTATTACGATTTCCGGATAATACAATTATAGCATGAATAAAAGACAATTATCATGAACAAGGAAATATAATAATAATCCTTTTATTATTGCTTCTAGGGCATATTTCCAACAACTCCCACTTGGTTGACTGACATTCAAGCCAGTTATGCATCAAATCTTCAAGCTCAGAAGATCATCACAGACCTCGAGCGCCGACGAGACCCCAAGCAACGCTTCACCATGCGAGATGGGCTACTCTACTTCCGCAACTGGCTCTGGCTGGGTGGCTCTCCATCCATGCAGCAGCGTGTGCTCCGCGCCTTCCATGACAGCACAGTCGGTGGTCACTCCGGGGCGCCAACAACATATAGATGTCTGCGTCGCTTGTTCGCCTGGCCTAAAATGAAGGAGCAGACGCGCCAGTACGTGCAGTCCTGCACTGTGTGCCAGCAAGCGAAGCCGGAGCGCGTCGGTTACCCCGGACTCCTTGAGCCCCCGCATGTCCCAGACCGCGCCTGGAAAGTGGTCACTATGGACTTCATCGACGGGCTGCCCACTTCTGGCAAATTCAACTGCATCCTCGTGGTGGTTGACAAGTTCACGCGCTACGCGCACTTTCTACCTCTAAGCCACCCCTTTACTGCCGCCAAGGTGGCTCACTCCTACTTGGAGAATGTCTACAATCTTCACGGGCTGCCCGCTGCCATCGTCTCCGACAGAGATCCAGTCTTCACGAGCACCTTTTGGCGAGCTGTTCAAGACCATTGGTACTGAGCTGAACATGAGCACGCCATACCATCCCCAAACAGACGGACAGACCGAGCGCGTCAACCAGTGTCTGGAGATCTATCTGCGCTGCTTCATCCACGCCTGCCCACACAAATGGCACCAATACTTGGCCCTCGCAGAATTCTGGTACAACTCTAGCTATTACTCTGCCCTCGACACATCTCCTTTTGCGGCACTCTATGGCCACGAGCCGCGGCACTGGGGTATAGAGGCCGCGTCCACTTGCAAGCTTCCCCCGCTCAAGGGATGGCTCGAGGAGCGCAAACACATGCAACAAGTTCTCGCCGAGCATCTTCGTCGAGCCCACGGCATCATGAAGAAGCAAGCTGACAAGAAGCGCTCCGAGCGCACGTTCGTTGTCGGCGACGCGGTCTTTGTCAAGCTCCAACCCTACGTCCAGACAACGGTGACTCGTCGCACCAACCACAAGCTCGCCTTCCGCTACTTCGGGCCTTTCAAGATCATCCGCGCTGTCAATCCCGTGGCGTATGAACTGCAGCTTCCAGAAGGTGCTAAGGTACACCCGGTCTTCCATGTTTCTCAGCTGCGCCGAGCCATTCCCGCTACCACATCGGTCGAGCCAGAGCTGCCAGCGTTCACGGACGAGCCTCTCCAACCCGTCGAGATCATGGACACGCGCTGGCGGCAGACACCACAAGGCCGGCGCGAACAAGTGCTGGTGCGCTGGTCAGATCCTTCGGTCCTCGACGCCACCTGGGAAGACGCCAAGTATCTCTTCGACCGCTTCCCCACACTGGCTCGAGGGCGAGCCAGTACTCAAGGAGGGGGGATGTCAGCGCCCCAACTACACAGGAGCAGGACACCGTGGCAGCGCCAGGTCAGCAGCCTGCCACGACGATCAGCCCGGGCGGAACACAGGGCTACGCCCCAAGACGCGTCACAAGCAGGCTGGCCTGCATCACGCAGCCCAATAGGAGGTTCGTTGGGCCAGACTGGACCCGCTAGGGTTGGCCCGGCAGCGCCACCTACTTACACCCACTAGCGAGTCGAGGAAGGCATCCGGTTGGATCAGGACGACGGCGGCTCTCTTCCTCATCCCCTTCCTTCCTCACAAGAACAGCTTGGCTGATTGTATCCAGATTCGAGATTGTATCTGTAATAGAGTGATAGATCGATCGATACCCTAACAAAACCTTATCTAAATTCTGAAGTTGTGAATTCTCCTCTGTTTCTGTGACTACTATGTCATGCACCTAATTAATCCTTCAAGAATATTTCCTCATTTTTTCTGTGTTACAATCAATAAAAAAATAGCATGTTATAGCGTTCTGAGCAGTCTTGCTAAATGAAATCAATGTACAATTGTTCGCTATAGTGTGGAGATAGCGTTGCCTTAGCGCGATATAGCTTCGCTATAGCTGATTTTAAGGGTTGCCCTATTATGTCATAGCACGCTATTTTTTGCATTGGTTACAACCAAACAACCCCCCTTGTTCCTACATTTCTAGAACAATGTGAACCAAGTATGGCCTTTTTATGTAACAGATGACCAATGTTCTGAACATATAGCCGTTGCATATGTATTTTGTTCAGAAACTGTCTGAAGTATGAATTAGATTTTAGCAAGCTAGCAACAACAATTGAAATAATTATATTTGTATGCCTATGTCTGCAAGACCTAGCATTGCATATCCATTTATGTCGAAATTCTGTTATTTTTTGTTGCTTTCCTCTGATTTGATGAAATCAGCCGAGTGCCCACCTTCTTCCTGCCATACCATGTAATAGTTATAGAGAGAACAGATTAACCCCATCTCTGAAGAAAGGTCACCAAATCCATGCTGGTAGTGAGAACATAAGATACAACTCACCGTATAATCTTGACCTTTTCTCGCAAAGCTTGCTTGTGTCTGTACAATATGTTTCTTTCAGGTATATTCCCAGCATAACCATGATCTGGCTTCATTATTTTTTATTTCCACAATTCTATAATACTGAAATTTGAAAGTCAAAACTGATAAACGTAGGTTTAGCATTCCTTAATCATTCTAATAATACAGAAATGTAGCCCGACATAGCTGTTGCTCTCAAGGCAAGACATTTTACTCCGGGTATATTTTGTACGAACCATCCTGATAATGTACAATCCGTTGTTTTACAAGCGATACCGTACATTATTGATATTATATACGTAGTTGAAACTAGCACAATATGCGCCTTCACCTTGCATTATTTATGCCTATATATACGTACTAGAAGCACCGAACAAATTAAGCACACAACAAGAGAGGAACAGAAGAAGTTTAGCTGAGAGATCGCCGGCGGCCATGGCGACTGAACAGCTCAACGTGTTGAAAGCACTCGATGTTGCCAAGACGCAACTGTACCATTTCAAGGCGGTCGTGATCGCCGGCATGGGCTTCTTCACGGACGCCTACGACCTCTTCTGCATCGCCCTCGTCACCAAGCTGCTGGGGCGCATCTACTACACCGACCCTGCCCTCAACGAGCCCGGCCACCTCCCGGCAAACGTGTCGGCCGCCGTGAACGGCGTGGCCCTATGCGGCACACTTGCCGGCCAGCTCTTCTTCGGCTGGCTTGGCGACAAGCTCGGCCGCAAGAGCGTCTACGGCTTCACGCTCATTCTCATGGTCCTCTGCTCCATCGCGTCCGGGCTCTCGTTTGGACACGAGGCCAAGGGCGTAATGGGGACGCTATGTTTCTTCCGCTTCTGGCTCGGCTTCGGCGTCGGCGGCGACTACCCTCTGAGCGCCACCATCATGTCAGAGTATGCTAACAAGAAGACCCGCGGCACATTTATCGCCGCTGTGTTTGCCATGCAGGGGTTTGGTATCCTATTCGGTACTATCGTCACCATCATCGTCTCGTCCGCATTCCGACATGCATTCCCTGCACCGCCATTCTACATTGACGCCGCGGCGTCCATTGGCCCGGAGGCCGACTATGTGTGGCGCATCATCGTCATGTTCGGTACCATCCCGGCCGCCCTGACCTACTACTGGCGCATGAAGATGCCCGAAACTGCGCGGTACACAGCACTCATCGCCGGCAACACGAAGCAAGCCACATCAGACATGTCCAAGGTGCTCAACAAGGAGATCTCAGAGGAGGATGTGCAGGGTGAGCGGGCCACTGGTGATACTTGGGGCCTCTTCTCGCGACAGTTCATGAAGCGCCACGGGGTGCACTTGCTAGCGACCACAAGCACTTGGTTCCTGCTCGATGTGGCCTTCTACAGCCAGAACCTGTTCCAAAAGGACATCTTCACCAAGATCGGGTGGATCCCGCCGGCCAAGACTATGAATGCATTGGAGGAGTTGTACCGCATCGCCCGCGCCCAAGCGCTCATCGCGCTCTGCGGCACCGTGCCCGGCTACTGGTTCACCGTCGCCTTCATCGACATCATCGGCAGGTTTTGGATCCAGCTCATGGGATTTACCATGATGACCATTTTCATGCTCGCAATTGCCATACCTTACGACTACTTGGTGAAGCCAGGGCACCATACCGGCTTCGTCGTGCTCTACGGGCTCACTTTCTTCTTCGCCAACTTCGGCCCCAACAGCACAACCTTCATCGTGCCAGCCGAGATCTTCCCTGCGAGGCTCCGGTCCACATGCCACGGTATCTCTGCCGCTACCGGTAAGGCTGGCGCGATCATCGGCGCGTTCGGGTTCCTGTATGCGTCGCAGGACCAGAAGAAGCCCGAGACCGGCTACTCACGGGGAATCGGCATGCGCAACGCACTCTTTGTGCTCGCAGGCACGAACTTCCTGGGCCTGCTCTTTTCCTTGTTGGTGCCAGAGTCTAAGGGCAAGTCGCTCGAGGAGCTCTCCAAGGAGAACGTCGGCGACGACGACACCATTGCTCCGACTGGTGTCTAGAGACATGCAGGTGTACTTGCACACTTGTGCATTGTTGGTGTGCTTGATTTGCTTTTTTGTGTTCTATTTTTGTTTTCTTTGCCGCGACCACTTTCTAAATTCTAGTGTTGTAATGGTGACAATGTAATGCGTACACTGTAACAGTGATTCAAATTTTAATTCTGAAAAAAATAAAAATATCATTTGTACTCCCTCTCATTGTTTCCCATGTCATCAATTATACATACTGTCAATCATATTGTCTTCTTCAACGTGCACTTCGATGTAGCCAATGACAAGTTGGACAACACATACACGCAAGTAATATGGTTATTATCCACACAAGGAGCTCTATCTTTGTATTCCTCTCTTAAACATTGAGAAGGAATGGAAATTCTACTTTTGCGCTTCAGACGTTAGATCGATTAACTTGTATCCAACTCCTGGAAGATGATAGAAACCACAATAAATAAATAAATAAATCATTTTGAACATGAAAGTAGTATGGATGCCAATAGATTAATTCCTACGGCATCTATGATGCAACCATGTGATTTTCCTGCATATATTTCTAAAGTTGGCTCAGTTTTCTATACTTTAAAAATTGTCCGAATCTCATTAATATTCTAGAGCAAGAGCATCTCCAGCCGCGGCCCCAACAAGCCCTCAGGGCCATTTTTTATCGCCGGCGCCGAAAAATCGGCCCAGTCGCGCCCCTAGATGCCCATTTTCGCCGATTAGGGCCGGATTTGGCGCTGGCGGACCTAGGCTGAACCCGACGCGCTGGGGCGCCCAGGGAAATGTTTTTGGCGCGAAAACCTGGCGGGCCCGCCAAGTCAGCGACCGGGTGCGTTTCGTCTACCTCATGGCCTCGGTTTCCCGCGGGGAATCAATACCAAGGCTGCGCCAGTCAGCCTTCCATTGATTCCTCACGGGCGGCACAGCGGAGAGGCGACGCGCGCCACGCGTACACATGTCTGCCGCTCCCTCGCCGCTATAAAAGCCGCCCCTCCCTCGCTGGTGGACGCACTCTCCTTCGCCCGCATTCCCTCTCTCGCCGCCGACGCCCCCATCTCTCCATCTATAGCCACCACGTCCACAACCCGCCGATGGGAGAGCGATTTCCCGATGATGGAGCGGCGGCCAACGGCTTCGGCCACCGCCACCTGCACGAGTGTGAGGCCTACCTCCTCCACGAGGCGAACTACCCGGCGCTGCCTGACATGCGCGTGCTGGAGCGGTGGAGGCTTAGCGCCGGTGGCGTCCCCGTCCCCACGCAGCCCGATGCCGAGATCGCACGCTTTCGGGCCTCCCTATCGGAGGAGGTACGGGGCCGACCGGAGTATGCTGCCAACAACCACGCGCACTGGGCGGCGTACTTCCAACGCCGCCATGAGGAGCAGCTCACCTCCACCAACAAGGCGCCGGTGAGGGGGCGCCACAACACCGACGGTCGGCGTCTATGGTGGGGCATCCCCGGGCGCACGCTCCACTACGTCCTGGAGCACCTCGAGGGCGGCAACGAGCCGCCGCTCGAGTACCTGGCGGCCCCGGCCCCGGTCCCCCGCCGGAGCGGCGGCCCTTGCCTGCTGGGGCGCATGGCGGGCAGGTCCTCTTCCTCCTCCTCCCGCTCCTCCGGTTCGGCGGCGCTCGCCAACGTCAAGGCTCAGCCCGTGGAGACGCTGCTCGGGCGTCGCACCCGCGGCGGCGCCCTTGTCATCAATGAGGGCGGCCGTGGCTCCTCTGCGCCCTCCTCCCGCCTCGTCATGCTGAAGGCGGAGCCGGGGCTCGTCGTCGTGAAGAACGAGTACGACGACATGGCCGTCGCCGCCGAGGCTGCCATCAAGTGGGCGCGCGAGGACTACGTCCGGCTGGAGATGGAGCGCCAGCGCCGCGCCCTCGAGGAGATCGCTGCTCGGCGCCGCGGCCGTGACGAGGGTGACGTCATCGTCCTCGAGGACAGGGACGATGAGGCACCGCCGCCGAAGAAACCGGTCCGCCAAGGCGACCCAGGACAGGGTGTAGCAAGGACGGGGGGGGGGGGGGGGGGGGGGGGGGGGGGGGGGGGGCGTGAAGAAGGAGGACGACGACGATGGCGACGACTACAGCGCCTTCGGCAAGCTCTTCGGCCTGTAGGGCGGCTGACGGACGGCACGACGGGCAGCGGCGCAGTAGTAGTAGTCATTTTTTGTTTTTAAATTATGTTTTCAACAATATGTAAAAGAACAATGGGACGCTTAAATTTTGCCGAATATGTGTCGTGTTTGGCCGAGTATGGTTTTAAAAGAACGACATCTGGGGTGACCGTGGGGCGGCGGCTGGGAAACCAACTGCCCCCACGCCGATTTTATCACTGGTTCGCCTCCAGGCGGCGCTATTTCAAGCCCCTGGGGGCCGAGCGGCTGGAGATGCTCTAATTTGTATTTTCTCATTTCCCTTTATTGTCTTCTGGATTTTATCCCCCCCCCCCCCTCTGAAAAACATTATTTAAAAATACCTTTCTTGAATATGCTAAGTTTCATACTTAGCTAGCTGTCCTGTGTGAAAACTATTAAAAGTCATGGGTGAAACATAATTGTTTTAAGAACCTAGGGGTTAAGGTTTTAGCTATGATGGGTGTAATCCAAATTCTTCCTGTAGTTGAGAATAATTATTTCCTTTTTGCTTCAAAAGATGAATCTGTTGTGAAAATGGAAGATGCGAAAGCTATAAGTATACCTCCTCACTCATTTAATCATATATGTTCTCTTATACTCTAGTGTAATCATCTGTAAGTTGATCATGAAAATAATGAGTAGCCAAACGCCCAAATATCTTCAAGAGGCCAACTAACTAAATTGTCAGGGCGCACCAAGTTAAGGGACATCCGATGAGCTAAAAGTTCACTCTTTTTCTAAGAGTTGACAAATGCATTTGATTCAATCAGTCATGATGCTCACTGGATATAGTATGATATCAGATCTTTGAACCAGACCGTACCAAAGTGTCAGCGATCCAGAACCTCCAAGTGGGCAGGAGACGCGGGAAGCTGCAGTTCAAGCTACGGCCAGGCCTCGTCGCAAGCCTCAATGGCCCGCTAGGCTTGCTGGGCCTGAGTGGGTTTAAGTCTCTGTACGGAATACTCAAACCTACGTGTGTGGTGTGAGTGAGACAGGCTGGCAGAACGGCTAGAAGCTGAGGCACGGCAAGTGCGTGTAGCTCAGGAACTCTCGATCCCCAAATTGTACATCGAGTAATTTGAATTCGACCATGATTGATGAATAGAGAGGTGTAGCGTTGACAATCTGGCATCAGAGCCCTTCGATCCGACGGCCCTTCCGACTCACCACCGGCATACGCGGCTCGCCGACCGGCTGCGTGCGGCGGCGATGGAGCGCATCCCGCTGGAGACGAAGGCCATCTACGACCTCTTGCGCCCGACTTCGACAAGGTCAGCCGCGAGAGCGACGACACCACCGCAAAGGCCATCGCACAGCTCGACGCCAAGCTCGACCTCCTCTCCGGGCGCCTCGACGAGGTCAAGGTCTTGATCGGAGTCCACATCGATGAGCTGCGTCAGGAATTCGACAAGCCTGCACCGCCTATGCCACCCTCCGCGGATCCGCGTGGCGCGCCTGCTACTCCTTCACGAGTGCAGGGCAACAACTCGTCGAGCTCCGAGGCGTTCCGCTCCGATGTCGAGAATCAGGGCCCCGCTCACCGGTCGTACGTTCCGCCTTCGATCAGAGGTACACAGCTGGAGCAGACATTGCAGCGCGTTCCATCCGCTCCTCTGGATTCGAGGCAGAATTCTGCTGATGTGTATGGTGTTGGTCCTCGGATTGAGATGCCCCGTTTCGACGGATCCAACCTGAAACTCTGGCAGACCCGCTGCAAAGACTATTTCAGGTTCTGGGGCACGCCACAGAATCAGTGGATTTCTCTGGCCACTTCCCTGTTCGAGGCGTCTGCCGCTAGGTGGCTAGAGTCTGTTCGCCACCGAGCACCACACGCAACCCGGGATGAGTTCCGTAGACTGCTCCAAAACAGGTTCGGCCGCAACTTGCACCAGACTGTATTGAGGAATTTTTTTCACATTTCTTAGACTGGAACTTTGGAAGATTATGTCGAGCAGTTCTCTGAGTTGTTTGATCAGCTGTCTGCCTACGAAAGTTTCCCCAACACGGTGCACTACGTTACCCATTTCATGGAAGGACTGAAACCTACTGTCAGGTTGGCCGTTGGCATTCAGCAACCAACAGATTTGGATAAAGCTTATCAGCTGGCTATCCTGCATGAAGAGTTGGGCACGAGTTCTGTTAGTCCTTCAGTGGCCAGTACCAGCCGTAGAGCTTCTGCATTGCCACTGCCACCTCCACCTCCGTCCTCATCAACACCTATGCTTGCTGCTCGGATGCTTGACGATAAGAAAGCAACAGAAGGTTTCAGAAAAGCTGCTGCTGATGACAAGTGGAGTGCTCTGTGTGCCTACAGGAGAGCCAAGGGGTTATGCTTTGTGTGTGTAGAGCGATGGGGTAAGGATCACGTTTGTAAACAGGAAGTCCAACTGCATGTTGTGCAGGAAATGCTGGACTATGTGCAGCATCTTCCACAAGAGTTTGCAGATTACACTAAAACAGACACAATTTCTGAAGCCAACACTATGTCTCTCTCTGCTGCAGCTCTGGGTGACACTTCTGAAGCTCCTGCTATGACAATGAAGATGAAAATTCAGTTGCAGGGCCGTACCTTTGTTAGGGAACGTAGTAATAATTCAAAAAAATTCCTACGTGTCACCAAGATCAATCTAGGAGATGCTAGCAACGAGAGAGAGGGAGTGCATCTTCATACCCTTGAAGATCGCTAAGCGGAAGCGTTACAAGAACGCGGTTGATGGAGTCGTACTCACGGTGATTCAAATCGCGGAAGATCCGATCTAGCGTCGAACGGACGGCGCCTCCGCATTCAACACACGTACAGCCCGGGGACGTCTCCTCCTTCTTGATCCAGCAAGGCGAGAGGAGAAGTTGAGGGATAACTCTAGCAGCACGACAGCGTGGTGGCGATGGAGCTCGTGGTTCTCCGGCAGAGCTTCACTAAGCACTACGGAGGAGGAGGAGTTGGAGGAGGAGAGGGCTGCGCCTGACAAGGGGTGCAGCTGCCCTCTCTCTCCCTCACTATATATAGGGGGAAGGGGGGTGGAGGAGGCGCCCTAGGGTTCCCTAGGGGAGGGGCGGCGGCCACAGGGGAAACCCTAGATGGGTTTGGGCGCCCCCACCTCTAGGAAACTTGCCCCCAAGCCGGGAGGGGAGGCTGCCCTAGGGGAGGCGCCCCACCTCTCCAGGTTACGTGAGAGGGGTTGGGAGGGGCGCACAACCCCTTAGTGGGCTGGTGTGCCCCCTCCCCTTGGCCCATAAGGCCCCCAACGCTTGTCGGGGCCTCCGAAACACCTTTCGGTCACGCTGGTCGTCACCCGGTACTCCCAGAACAATTCCGGACTCCAATACCCTTCGTCCAATATATTGATCTTCACCTCCGGACCACTCCGGAGTTCCTCATCACGTCCGAGATCTCATCCGGGACTCCGAACAACCTTCGGTAACCACATACTATTTCCCATAACAACTCTAGCGTCACCGAACCTTAAGTGTGTAGACCCTACGGGTTCGGGAACCATGTAGACATGACCGAGACGTTCTCCGGCAAATAACCAACAGCGGGATCTGGATACCCATGTTGGCTCCCACATGTTCCATGATGATCTCATCGGATGAACCACGATGACGGGGATTCAATCAATCCCGTATACAATTCCCTTTGTCCACCGGTATGTTACTTGCCCGAGATTCGATCGTCGGTATCCCAATACCTCGTTCAATCTCACATCGCAAGTCTCTTTACTCGATCCGTAACGCATGATCCCGTGGCTAACTCATTAGTCACATTGAGCTCATTATGATGATGCATTACCGAGTGGGCCCAGAGATACCTCTCCGTCATACGGAGTGAAAAATCCCAGTCTCGATTCATGCCAACCCAACAGACACTTTCAGAGATACATGTAGTGCACCTTTATAGCCACCCAGTTACGTTGTGATGTTTGGTACACCCAAAGCAGTCCTACGGTATCCGGGAGTTGCACAATCTCATGGTCTAAGGAAATGATACTTGACATTAGAAAAACTCTTAGCAAACGAACTACACGATCTTGTGCTATGCTTAGGATTGGGTCTTGTCCATCACATCATTCTCCTAATGATGTGATCCCGTTATCAATGACATCCAATGTCCATGGTTAGGAAACCATAACCATCTATTGATCAACGAGCTAGTCAACTAGAGGCTTACTAGGGACATGTTGTGGTCTATGTATTCGCACATGTATTACGGTTTCCAGTTAATACAATTATAGCATGAACAATAGACAATTATCATGAACAAGGAAATACAATAATAACCATTTTATTATTGCCTCTAGGGCATATTTCCAACAGTCTCTCACTTGCACTAGTCAATAATCTAGTTCACATCACTATGTTATTGTAATGAATCCAACACCCATGGGGTTTGTTCATATCTCGCTTGTGAGAGAGGTTATTAGTCAACTGGTCTGAACCTTTCAGATCCGTGTGTGCTTTACAAATCTCTATGTCATCTTGTAGATGCAGCTACCACGCGCTACTTGGAGCTATTCCAAATAACTGCTCTACTATACAAATCACGTTTACTACTCAGAGTCATCTGGATTAGTGTCAAAATTTGCATCGACGTAACCCTATACGACGAACTCTTTTACTACCTCCATAATCGAGAAAATTCCTTAGTTCACTAGTTACTAAGGATAAGTTCGACCGCTGTCATGTGATCCATTCCTGGATCACTCTTGTACCTATAGTGACTCATGGCAAGGCACACTTCAGGTGCGGTACACAGCATAGCATACTGTAGAGCATACGTCTAATGCATAGGGGACAACCTTCGTCCTTTCTCTCTCTTCTGTCGTGGTTGAGTCTTACTCAATACTCACACCTTGTAACACAACCAAGAACTCCTTTTTTGCTGATCTATTTGGAACTCCTTCAAAATCTTGTCACGGTATGTATTCATTTGAAAGTACTATTAAGTGTTTTTTTATCTATCCTTATAGATCTTGATGCTCAATGTTCAAGTAGCTTAATCCAGGTTTTCCATTGAAAAACACTTTTCAAATAACCCTATATGCTTTCCAGAAATTCTACATCATTTCTGATCAACAATATGTTAACAACATATACTCATCAAAAATTCTATAGTGCTCCCACTCACTTCTTTGGAAATACAAGTTTCTCATAAAATTTGTAAAAACCCAAAATCTTTGATCATCTCATCAAAGCGTACATTCCAACTCCGAGATGCTTACTCCAGTCCTTAGAAGGATTGCTGGAGCCTTGCATACTTGTTAGCATCTTTCAGGATTGACAAAACCTCCTGGTTGTATCACATACAACCTTTCCTCAAGAAAATCGTCGAGGAAACAATGTTTTTGACATCGTATCTGCAAGATTTCATAAATAATGCAGTAACTGCTAATATAATTCCAACAGACTCTTAGCATCGCTCTGGTGAGAAAATCTCATCGTAGTCAACTCCTTGAACTTGTCGGAAAACATCTTAACGACAAGTCGAGCTTACTTAATGGTGACACTTACCATCATTGTCCGTCTTCCTTTTAAAATCCATCTGCACCCAACAGCGTTACGACCATCAAGTAGTTCTTCCAAAGTCTATACTTTGTTTTTATACATGGATCCTCTCTCGGATTTTATGGCCTCGAGCCATTCATCGGAATCCGGGCCCACCATCGCTTCTCCATAGCTCGTAGGTTCATTGTTGTCTAGCAAAATGACTTCCAAGACAGGATTACGTACCACTCTGAAGTAGTACGCATCCTTGTCGACTTACGAGGTTTTGTAGTGACTTGATCCGAAGTTTCATGATCACTATCATAAGCTTCCACTTCAATTGGTGTAGGTGCCACAGGAACAACTTCCTATGCCCTGCTACACACTAGTTGAAGTGACGGTTCAATAACCTCATCAAGTCTCCACCATCCTCCCACTCAATTCTTTCGAGAGAAACTTTTCCTCGAGAAAGGACCTGTTTCTAGAAACAATCACTTTGCTTCCGGATCTGAAATAGGAGGTATACCCAACTGTTTTGGGTATTCTATGAAGATGCATTTATCCGCTTTGGGTTTGAGCTTATCAGCCTGAAACTTTTTCACATAAGCGTCGCAGCCCCAAAATTTTAAGAAACGACAGCTTAGGTTTCTCTAAACCATAGTTCATACGGTGTCATCTCAACAAAATTGCGTGGTGCCCTATTTAAAGTGAATGCGGTTGTCTCTAATGGCTAACCCATAAACGATAGTGGTAATTCGATAAGAGACATCATGGTATGCACCATATCCAATAGGGTGCAGTTATGATGTTTGGACACACCATCACACTATGGTGTTCCAAAGTGTATTAGTTGTGAAACAATGTCCACAATGTCTTAATTGTGTGCCAAACTCGTAAATCAGATATTCATCTCTATGATCATATCATAGACATTTTATCCTCTTGTCATGACGATCTTCAACTTCACTCTGAAATTACTTAACCTTTCAATAATTCAGACTTGTGTTTCATCAAGTAAATATACTCAGCATCTACTCAAATCATCTGTGAAGTAAGAACATAACGATATCCCTTTGCGTGCCTCAGCACTCATTGGACTGCACACATCAAAATGTATTACTTCCAACAAGTTGCTTTCTTGTTCCATCTTACTGAAAATGAGGCATTTCAGTCATCTTGCCCATGTGGTATGATTTGCATGTCTCAATTGATTCAAAATCAAGTGAGTCCAAACGATCCATCTGTATGGAGTTTCTTCATGCATATCTACCAATAGACATGGTTCGCATGTCTCAATCTTTTCAAAAACGAGTGAGTCCAAAGATCCATCAACATGGAGCTTCTTCATGTGTTTTATACCAATATGACTCAAATGGCAGTGCCACAAGTATGTGATACTATCATTACTATTTTAGATCTTTTGGCATGAACATGTGTATCACTACGATCGAGATTCAATAAACCATTCATTTTAGGTGCAAGACCATTGAAGGTATTATTCAAATAAGCAGAGTAACCATTATTCTCCTTAAATGAATAAACGTATTGCGATAAACATAATCCAATCATGTCTATGCTCAACGCAAACACCAAATAACAATTATTTAGGTTTAACACCAATCCCGATGGTAGAGGGAGCGTGCGATGTTTGATCACATCAACCTTGGAAACACTTCCAACACATATCGTCATCTCACCTTTAGCTAGTCACTGTAGCCTTTTATTTCGAGTTACTAACACTTAGCAACCGAACCGGTATTTATTACCCTGGTGCTACTAGGAGTACTAGCAAAATACACAATAATATAACGTATATTCAAAATACTTCTGTCGACCTTGCCAGCCTTCTCATCTACCAAGTATCTAGGGTAGTTCTGCTTTAGTGACCGTTCCCCTCATTACAGAAGCACTTAGTGTCGGGTTTGGGTTCAACCTTGGGTTTCTTCACTAGAGCAGCAACTGATTTGCCGTTTCATGAAGTATCCCTTCTTTCCCTTGCCCTTCTTAAAACTAGTGGTTTTACTAACCATCAATAATTGATGCTCCTACTTGATTTCTACTTTCGCGTTGTCAAACATCGCGAGTTGCTCAAGGATCATCATGTCTATCCCTGATATGTTATAGTTCATCACGAAGCTCTAATAGCTTGGTGGCAGTGACTATGGAGAACCATCACTATCTCATCCGGAAGATTAACTCCCACTCGATTCAGCGATTGTAGTACTCGAGACAATCGAGCACATGCTCAACGATTGAGCTTTTCTCCCTTAGTTTGCAGGCTTAAGAAACTTGTCAGAGGTCTCATACCTCTTGACGTGGGCACTAGTCTGAAACCCCAATTTCAGTCTTTGGAACATCTCATATGTTCTGTGACATTTCAAAAACGTCTTTGGTGCCACAATTTTAAACCGTTAGCATTACGCACTGAACTATCACGTAGTCATCAAAACGTGTATGTCAGATATTTCGCAACATCTACAGACGATGCTCGAGGTTCAGCAGACCGAGCGGTGCATTAAGGACATAAGCCTTCTGCGCAGCAATGAGGATAATCCTTAGTTTACGGACCCAGTCCACATAATTTCTACTATCAACTTTCAACTAAATTTTCGCTAGGAACATATCTTAAACAGTAGAACTAAAGCGTAAGCTACGACATAATTTGCAAAGACCTTTTGACTATGTTCATGATAATGATAATTAAGTTCATCTAATTATTTAATGAACTCCCACTTAGATAGACATCCCTCTAGTCATCTAAGTGATACATGATCCGAGTTAACTAGGACGTGTCCGATCATCACGTGAGCCGGACTAGTCATCATCGGTGAACATCTTCATGTTGATCTTATCTACTATACGACTCATGTTCAACCTTTCGGTCTCTTGTGTTCTGAGGCCATGTCTGTACATGCTAGGCTCGTCAAGTCAACCTAAGTGTTTTGCATGTGTAAATCTGGCTTACACCCGTTGTATGTGAACGTTAGAATCTATCACGCCCGATCATCACGTGGTGCTTCGAAACAACGAACCTTCGCAACGGTGCATAGTTAGGGGGAACACTTTCTTGAAATTTTAGCGAGGGATCATCTTATTTATGCTACCGTCGTTCTAAGCAAATAAGATGTAAACATGACAAACATCACATGCAAATCATAAAGTGACATGATATGGCCAATATAATCTTGCACCTTTTGATCTCCATCTTCGAGGCGCGGCATGATCACCTTCGTCACCGGCATGACACCATGATCTCCATCATCATGATCTCCATCATCGTGTCTTCATGAAGTTGTCTCGCCAACTATTACTTCTACTACTATGGCTAACGGTTAGCAATAAGTAAAGTAATTACATGGCGTTTTTCATTGACACGCAGGTCATACAATAAATTAAGACAACTCCTTTGGCTCATGCCGGTTGTCATACTCATCGACATGCAAGTCGTGATTCCTATTACAAGAACATGATCAATCTCATACATTACATATATGCAATTCGTCACATCCTTTTGACCATATCACATCACATAGCATACCCTGCAAAAATAAGTTAGACGTCCTCTAATTGTTGTTGCATGTTTTACGTGGCTGCTATGGGTTTCTAGCAAGAACGTTTCTTACCTACGCAAAAGCCACAACGGTGATATGCCAATTGCTATTTATCCTTCGTAAGGGCCCTCTTCATCGAATCCGATCCGACTAAAGTGGGAGAGACAGACACCCGCTAGCCACCTTATGCATCAAGTGCATGTCAGTCGGTGGAACCTGTCTCACGTAAGTGTACGTGTAAGGTCGGTCCGGGCCGCTTCATCCCACAATGCCGCCGAATAAGGATAAGACTAGTAACGGCAAGCAAATTGAACAAGTCATCGCCCACAACTACTTTGTGTTCTAGTCGTGCATAGAATCTACGCATAGACCTAGCTCATGATGCCATTGTTGGGGAACATAGTAATAATTTTAAAAAAATTCCTACGTGTCACCAAGATCAATCTAGGAGATGCTAGCAACAAGAGAGAGGGAGTGCATCTTCATACCCTTGAAGATCGCTAAGCGGAAGCGTTACAAGAACACGGTTGATGGAGTCGTACTCGCGGCGATTCAAATCGCGGAAGATCCGATCTAGCACCAAACGGACGGCGCCTCCGCGTTCAACACACGTACAGCCCGGGGACGTCTCCTCCTTGTTCATCCAGCCAGGGGAGAGGAGAAGTTGAGGGAGAACTCCAGCAGCACGACGGCGTGGTGGCGATGCAGCTCGTGGTTCTCTGGCAGAGGTTCGCTAAGCACTACGGAGGAGGAGGAGGAGTTGGAGGAGGAGAGGGCTGCGCCTGGCAAGGGGTGCGGCTGCCCCCTCTCTCCCTCACTATATGTAGGGGGAAGGGGGTGGAGGAGGCGCCCTAGGGTTCCCTAGGGGAGGGGCGGCGGCCACAGGGGAAACCCTAGATGGGTTTGGGCTCCCCCACCCCTAGGAAACTTGCCCCCCAAGCCGGGAGGAGGCTGCCCTAGGGAGGCGCCCCACCTCTCCGAGTTACGTGAGAGGGGTTGGGAGGGGCGCACAACCCCTTAGTGGGCTGGTGTGCCCCCTCCCCTTGGCCCATAAGGCCCCCAACGCTTGTCGGGGCCTCCAAAACACCTTTCGGTCACGCTGGTCGTCACCCGGTACTCCGAGAACAATTCCGGACTCCAATACCCTTCATCCAATATATCGATCTTCACCTTCGGACCACTCCGGAGTTCCTCATCACATCCGAGATTTCATCCGGGACTCCGAACAACCTTCGGTAACCACATACTATTTCCCATAGCAACTCTAGCGTCACCGAACCTTAAGTGTGTAGACCCTACGGGTTCGGGAACCATGTAGACATGACCGAGACATTCTGCGGCCAATAACCAACAGCGGGATCTGGATACCCATCTTGGCTCCCACATGTTCCACGATGATCTCATCGGATGAACCACGATGTCGGGGATTCAATCAATCCCGTATACAATTCCCTTTGTCCACCGGTATGTTACTTGCCCGAGATTCGATCGTCGGTATCTCAATACCTCGTTCAATCTCGTTACCGGCAAGTCTCTTTACTCGTTCCGTAACGCATGATCCCATGGCTAGGTCATTAGTCACATTGAGCTCATTATGATGATGCATTACCGAGTGGGCCTAGAGATACCTCTCCGTCATACGGAGTGAAAAATCCCAGTCTCGATTCATGCCAACCCAACAACCACTTTCGGAGATACCTGTAGTGCACCTTTATAGCCACCTAGTTACGTTGTGATGTTTGGTACACCCAAAGCATTCCTACGGTATCCGGGAGTTGCACAATCTCATGGTCTAAGGAAATGATACTTGACATTAGAAAAACTCTTAGCAAACGAACTACACGATCTTGTGCTATGTTTAGGATTGGGTCTTGTCCATCACATCATTCTCCTAATGATGTGATCCCGTTATCAATGACATCCAATGTCCATGGTTAGGAAACCATAACCATCTATTGATCAACGAGCTAGTCAACTAGAGGCTTACTAGGGACATGTTGTGGTCTATGTATTCACACATGTATTACAGTTTTCAGTTAATACAATTATAGCATGAACAATGGACAATTAACATGAACAATGAAATACAATAATAACCATTTTATTATTTCCTCTAGGGCATATTTCCAACAACCTTAACGTTTTTGGTTGATTCTGGTAGCTCTCACACATTTCTGAAGTGTGCAGTAGCTGAGTTGTTGTCAGGAGTGTCAAACATGCCTGTTTCCATGGTGAGAGTTGCAAATGGCAAGTTAATTCCCTGTTCCAAACAGCTATTGCAAGGCAAGTGGACTTGTGGTGGTCATAAGTTTGTCAGTAATTTCAAGATTTTCCCTTGGGCTCCTATGATGGGATTTTGGGCATTGATTGGCTAGTTGCACACAGCCCTATGCAGGTGGATTGGTCTGCTCATTGGCTTGCTTTCCAGCATGATGGTGCTCTAATCACACTGCTAGGAGAAAATGCCACTCAGCCTGTATGCACACTATACAGTCTGTTTGCTATCACTTCTGCAACATATACTGCTCTGTCTGAAGTACCACCTGAAGTGCAACTACTGTTGGAAAAATATGCTTCTATGTTTGAAGCTCCCTCTGGCCTGCCTCCCAGAAGGCAGTATGACCACACTATTACCCTGGTTCCAGGTGCTACTCCTATGTCCCTTAGACCATACAGAACTGCCCCTGCTTTGAAAAATGAGATGGAGAGACAGGTGCAGGAGATGTTGGACAGTGGCATTATCAGACATAGTAACAGTCCCTTCTCCTCCCCTATGATCATGGTAGAAAAGAAGGACACAACCTGGAGACCAGTGGTTGACTATAGACACTTGAATAATATCATTGTTAAGAGCAACTACCCTATACCAGTTATAGATGAGTTATTGGATGAGCTGGCTGGATCTCATTGGTTCTCTAAGTTGGACCTTAGGGCTGGATTTCACCAAATCAGAATGGCACCTGGGGAAGAATACAAAACTGCATTCCAGACACATATGGGCCACTATGAAATCCTGGTCATGTCCTTTGGTCTCACTGATGGCCTCAACACTTTTCAGTTTGCTATGAATAGTGATCTGAAACCAGTCCTCAGACGCCATAAAGGAAATAAATTTGTTCTTGTTTTCTTTGATGATATATTGGTCTTCAGTATCACATATTCTCAGCACCTACAACATTTGGAGGAGGTGTTGCAGCTCCTTCAAAAACAACAGTGGCAAGTTAAGTTGTCTAAATGCACCTTTGCTCAGCAGCAGGTTGAATATTTAGGGCATGTTATCAGTGAACAGGGAGTTGCTACAGACCCAACTAAAATTGAAACTATTCAGAACTGGCCTATTCCTGTTACTGTCAAGGAGGTCAGAGGATTTCTTGGTCTGGCTGGGTATTATAGAAAGTTCATCAAACTTTTAGGAGTGATCAGCAGGCCCCTCACAAATCTTCTCAAGAAAGGGGTGTTCTTCCACTGGACAGACATTGAGCAACAATCCTTTGAGGCCCTCAAACAAGCTCTGGTTTCAGCTCCTGTTCTAGCCCTCCCTGACTTCTCCAAGAAATTTGTAATTGAGACAGATGCCTGTGATGTGGGGATTGGAGCAGTCCTCATGCAAGATGGGCATCCACTGGCTTATGTGAGTAAGGCCTTGGGCCCTAGGAATCAAACCTTATCTGTCTATGAAAGGAATACCTGGCTATACTGCTAGCTGTCGACCATTGGCGTCAGTACTTGCAGTTGTTTGAATTTGTTATCAGAACAGATCAACGCAGTCTGTCTAGCATGTCTGAACAAAGACTACATACAGTGTGGCAACGAAGGCTCTTACGAAACTCTTGGGGCTCAGCTACACTATTTGTTACAAGAAGGGCAGTGAAAATGGTGCAGCTGATTCGCTATCACGCACACCACACAAATCTTCTGAAGCTTTACCTGAAGTTTTGGCTGTGTCATCAGTTCAGCCGCTCTGGCTCACAGAAATATTGGACAGTTACTCGGACAATCCTTTCTATGCTGGATTACTGCAACGCTTAGCAACTGACCCTGGAGCTGACAAGAAGTTTTCATTAAAAGTTGGATTGCTTCGTGTTGATAATTGCATCTGGATTGAAAACACACCTGCCTTACATCAGAAAGTCGTAAGCGCCTTCCATGATAGCCCGGTCGGTGGCCATTCTGGTTTCCCTGTCACGTACAAAAGAGTTCGCCAGCTTTTCCGTTGGGCAGGAATGCGTGGATTTATCAAACAGTTTGTGCGTCATTGTGTGACCTGTCAGCAAGCTAAGCCTGAGCGCACACCTTACCCAGGGCTACTGCAGCTGCTGCCCATTCCAAACATGCCATGGGAAATGGTCACCATGGACTTCGTGGAGGGGTTACCTACTTCGGGCAGATATAACTGTTTACTAGTGATCATTGACAAGTTGTCGAAGTATGGCCATTTCGTTCCGTTGCACCATCCATTCACTGCTCAAACAGTTGCTGAAGCTTTCTTGAATTCAGTTTATAAGCTTCATGGGATGCCGCTGTCCATTGTGTCAGATCGCGACCGCATTTTCACTAGCCTCTTCTAGAAGGAGCTCTTTAGCAGGTCTGGAATCTTGCTGCGAATGAGATCTGCTCGACACCCTCAATCTGACGGCCAAACAGAGCGTGTAAATCAACAGGTGGGGTGTTTTCTTCGCTGTTTTGTCAGTGCTCATCCTGCTCGTTGGGCTCAGTGGATACCATTGTGTGAGTTTTGGTATAACACCAATTGCCACTCTGCTATTGGCTCTACCCCGTTTGAAATCATTTATGGGCATCCTCCGCGCCACTTTGGACTGACGACTGATGATGCAGTTCAGTCTGATGATCTTCAGCAGTGGCTGTCACAGCGCAAAGTGGTCATCGATTCAGTCCGTCCGCACCTGTTGCGTGCTCAGCAACGCATGAAAGTTCAAGCTGACAAACACCGTACTGAACACACCTTTTCTATTGGCGAGTCTGTCTTCTTGAAGCTGCAACCTTACCTCCAGTCGTCCGTTGCTCCTCGGGCCAATCACAAGCTGGCTTTTAAGTACTATGGTCCCTTTAAGATCGTTGCTCGCGTGGGAGAGGTTGCCTATCAACTGGATTTTCCTGCTACCAGCCGTGTACACCCAATGTTTCATGTCTCCTTGCTGAAGTGGGTTTTGGCGCCGGACTGCCAGGTTCGTTCTCAGTTACCGCCCACTGATGCGCATTTGCAAGTCCCTGAACAGGTGTTGCAGCAACGAGTGGTCCGTCGTGGCAACGACTCGATCGTCCAAGTCCTGATCCGGTGGAGTGATTCTACCAAAGATTTGGCTACCTGGGAGGACAAAGAAACACTCAAGCAGTTGTTTCCTCGCGCACCGGCTTGGGGACAAGCTGTTTCTAAGGGAGGAGGAGTTGTCAGCGATCCAGAACCTCCAAGTGGGCAGGCGACGCGGGAAGCTGCAGTTCAAGCTACGGCCAGGCCTCGTTGCAAGCCTCAGCGGCCCGCTAGGCTTGCTGGGCCTGAGTGGGCTTAAGTCATTGTACCGAATACTTAAACCGGCGTGTGTGGTGTGAGTGGGACAGGCTGGCAGAACGGCTAGAAGCCGAGGCACAGCAAGTGCGTGTAGCTCAGGAACTCTCGATCCCCTTCCCCGATCCCCAAATTATACATCGAGTAATTTGAATTCGGCCATGATTGATGAATAGAGAGGTGTAGCGTTGACACAAAGTACTAGTGAGAATATGACGACCACAGACTACACATAATGTTCCTGTCCCAGCTGACCTCGACTTTTCTGCTATGTATACTTTTATGGTAAGCCAATTATAATCACCATCAAAGTATGTTTTGAATTCATCATAGTGAGAACTGCCAGCACCTTAATAATCATGGATTATCTGTTGAACAACTGTACGAACAACAACTTAATAACTGGCTTGCTCAACATGCAGCTACTCCAGGCAATGGCAATGCTTGTTGTAACCAAGGTTTTAACATTCATGATGTTGATGTTCAGATCGAAGACGTTTGGGGCGGGGGGTGGCATGTCCCCCCTGCACCACCTGCTCCTCCGTCTCTTGTTAACTATCAAGTGTGGCTTGAGGCAGAAGGCCTTCAGGATTACTTTGGTGTGCCTCCGTCACATAATATGGTTGATAGACCGACAATGGCGTGGAATGACTCTAACTGACAATCTGATATTGCAAGCTCTAGCTCAAGTGACATTGCATTTGGAGTGGCGCCACCTGTTTGTAGGATCAGCGAGACATTTGGAGTGTCACTGTGTCAGCCGCTGAAGGCACAACCGTTCTAGTGCTTCCAAAGCTCCCATGCCAGTATAATAATCAACGAGTTTCCCTTTCGCATATCTGTAGGAACGCCCTTGAGGACATGGCACCGGCAGCTTGAAAAACAGACTGCTGATTTTTTTTTTTTTTGAGTTTTGCTAGCAAGATGTTTGATCTGTTTTTGTTTTAGTTTTAGCTAGCAGTAGGTATTGAGACAATTTTATGGTCAAAACGACAATAAACTAAAAATTTCAACCCATTTAAAATTGACACGGCTGACATTTGATTTGCATAATTCAACTAATTACTTATGTAATTGTCAAGCATGATGATGATGTATTGTATACAGTGAGTCGTATCTCGTAGTCATGAAACTGGCATTTTGGAGTGAGTTTCTTGAAACATTAACTTAAAAGAGGATAGTATATCAGTGGATTTCTTGAAACATTAATTTAAGCATAAGTCATCTCATGTATATTGGTGGATAGTTGCATGAAAGTGGCATCTTGGAGTGAATTTCTTGAAACATTAACTTAAAAGAGGATAGTATGGTCAAACGACAATAAACTAAAAATGTCGACCCATTTAAGATTTACACGGCTGACATTTGATTTGCATAATTCAACTTATTACTTATGTGGTTGGTGGACCTTAAGCATAAGTCCTCTCCTGTATATTGGTGGATAGTTGCATGGAAGTGGATTTTGGACTGAATTTCATGAAACATTAACTTTGCAGCTTGCAAGTAACAATGGTGCCTTAGATTAATGGACCTTACCCAAAAAGGTTTTTTTGTACGGAAAAAGATTAATGGACTTTAAGCATACGTTCTCTCCTGTATATTGGTGGATAGTTTTAGCTAGCAGTAGGTATTGAGACAATTTGCTTAGAGGGGTAGTATGGTCAAAACTAAATAAAATAAAAATGTCAACCCATTCAAAATTGACATGGCTGACATTTGATTTGCATAATTCAACTTATTACTTATGTAATTGTCAAGCGTGATGATGATGGATTGTATATAGGAGCCGTATCTCATTGTCAGAGTGGTTGCTTTCAGGAAGTAACATTACCTGAGTTTGCAGCTACCAAGTAACAATGACAGAATGACCTTAAGCATAAGTCGTCTCCTTTATATTGGTGTATAGTTAATGAAGTGATATATTTGAGTGAATTTCTATCAGGGAACCACACTTATTAGGAAACCGTGGTCTTCATTCACATATTGCATGCTGTTTTCTTATTGTACCGAGGGAAACTAACTGTGTTCCTGATGGATAAGCTATGGCTGTTACATTCTAGAACAAGTGCTAGGCAGGTTCATTGATTTTTTAATGTATTGTGGAAAATAAGTTTAGAATGATATCTAAGTTACTTAAATTCTATTACAAGGTGGTTGCTCAAATAAACATATCATCTAACACAGTGATAAGTTTATTTAGAGCATGGTTAAGAAAAATTGATTTAGCGAGAAAATATGTACAGTGATCGGTTCTACTAAATGGGATCATCATACTTCAACAAAAAATAAAAATGAGAGGGCCAAATGTCTACTGTGTTTAAAAATAGTTGATGAATGCACATAATCAACATCTACTCCCTCCCTCCGTTCCTAAATTTAAGTCTTTCCAAAGATTCTAATATGGACTACATACAGAGTAAAATGAGTGAATGTACACTCTAAAATACGTATATATACATCCGTATGTAATCCATATAAAAATCTCTAAAAAGACTTATATTTAGGAACGGGGAGAGTAATACATATGCAGTGCAACTTCATATATTACACAATGTTAGAATATATATTGGGTTTAAAGATGTATATTAGGAGTTAGAGATAGAATTGGATTAAACATATACGACTTGCTCTCTACTCCAAATCTCTCTCCTCATTGCACTCAATATATACTCCATATAAGGGTCAGATTAATACAACAACAATTTCAGACATCCTACAATTTCTACACACAAAACATTCCTATCTCACTAGCTGTCCTTTTCATTTCTCTAATATTTATCACGATAACTATAATCGATAAATGAAATGTTCTGGATTCCTTCTAGTGAGTATTATCAAGTAGTATGAGCGATCATTTGCATATCTCACTGACTGGACGGAACTTTATTTATGCTATCTCACACTACTAATTTCTTCATTAAGCTGTCATTGATAATTTCATTTCTTATACCAAGTTTGTGGTTGTTCTGCTGCCATGCTATTTACTTATTTTAAAGCTGTTGTAGATAACAGATGTTGTTATAGATAAGAGTTTGATAAATTCTCTCCGGATCAATGACTTTGCTCTTATACAGTTCGTCCAAATATTTTTAATCACGTAAACTACGACACCATGAGTTCCACAGGTGTGATGGCAGGAGTGGAGACCCTTATAGCTAGCCTTAAGGGCATCTCCAGCCGCGCCCCCAACAGGCCCCCCCAGGCCACTTTTTCGGCGCCGGCGCCAAAAAAACGCCCCAGTCGCGCCCCCAGGACGCCGAAAATCGCCGGTTCGGCCCTTTTTTCCGCCCGGCGGTCACAGGCCGAACCCGGCGCACTGGGGAGCAGTTGGGGCTCCGGCGCAAGGGAAAAGCACGCCTGGCCCACACCGACAGGGGAAAAGTCAAGGTTTTCTTCCCCCGACTCGCCTCGCACCCCCCGCGCCCTCGGCCACCACTAGCTATATCCCGGCGACGGCCGCCGGCCTACTCCTCTAGATAGCCATTCCCCGCCGGAAAATAGCAGCGCCGCGCGGCAGCCCTCCCGCAGCTGGGCGTTTCCGGCCGCCGTTTCCGGCCGCGGAGGCGCGGTTTAACGGCGGGTACACGCCCACCGAGCGCAAGGTGTTCGGCGTTTTGACTGTGTCGGCGATGGACTCGGATGAGGAGGAAGAGCTCGCCGCGTTGCTGGAGGAGGAAGCCGCGGCCGACGTCCAGGAAGAAGAGCATCGAGAGCGATCAACTGTGGGAGATCATGACTTGCTGTGTCATCTTGCACAACATGATCATCGAGAGCGAGCAAGAAGACCTAGTGTTTGACACTCAACCATACTACAGGCAGGGTCCTCTAGCCGAAGTTGATCATCAGCTACCGGCAATTTGGACTGCCTATCTCAGTATGCGTCAGGAGATCCGAGACCCACAGGTGCATCATCAACTGCAGAAAGATCTGAACTATATAATTTGTATTGAACTATTTGTTGTTGTAGTATTTTGTTGAAGTATTTGATTTTTCTGTGATGAAATATGTGATAAGGAATAATTGTGTTGATAATTGAACGCCGAGACACGGCGAAACCACGCCGAATATGGGCCTATTCTCGCCCATATGGGCCGTTTATTCGCCGAAATTGGGCTGCAAAGTGGGCCAATTTCGGCGCCTGGGGGCGAGCTGGGGGCGACGACTGGGCGCAAAACCGCCTCCAGCGCCGAGTGTATCGCCGGCTCGCCCCCAGGGGGCGATTTATATGCGTCCTGGGGGGGGGGGCAACGGCTGGAGATGCCCTAAGATGGTAGGAGTGGAGACCCTTATACAGCTCTTATATTAGTTTAGCTGCAGCCTTTATAATTAAGACTGTATTATCGGAGACCAACACCATGTGAAGGCTGTCTACACTGCAAATTAGTACTACAAACTAGTGACAAGTTGGCAAGGTTCCACCGCATATTCGGATCTTCACATAATTTTCTCCCGCCAAGAAGATCTTAAATAAGCTAAGTACTGTCTACATCAGGTTCTGCTCTCACGATGATCTAATGCCGCAGCTATATTATGAGCTGTGATTCGCTGGACCGATTGCAATTGGGCAAAGAGAAACGAAGAAAGTGGGAGGATGCAAGTCAACAATTTAAATATTACGGAGCGCGGCTTTCAATGCTGCACTCTTGCTGTTTAATCTGCATATGTCTAGGAGTAGCTTGTTACAAAAAACTGTTTAGTAGTTTTTATATTTCAGATGACCAATGTTCTACATATGACTGCTGCATGCACCTAATATAAATTCTGAAGTTATTTTCCTTTGTTTCTGTGAGAACTATTTCATGCACCTAATATCCTTCACAAAAATTTCTTCATGTTTCCTGTGTTACAACCTACAACCAAACAACTTCTAGTACATACCCCTTGTTTTCAGTTCATGTAGGATTTAAGTCAAATGACACAAAGTACAAGACATCTTTAACACCATGCACATAATCCTTCAAGATTTTTTTTTACATTTGTCCTGTGGTACAGCCAAACAATGTCTATACAGATTCCCGTGTTCTATATTCATGTAGAATTCAAAATTATATGGTGTCACAATTCTACATATTTGCTATGCGTTTTTAGTATCATGTGGACCAACGAGACCCTTAATCTGTATATGTCTGTTAGTTTATATATGTAAAATGATCAATGTTCTGGAACATGTGGCTGCTGCATTCTATTTTGTTCTTAAGCATATCTGAATTCTGAAATTGGGTCTAGCAAGTGTTGAAAAACAATCTCAAAAGTATTATTTGTATGAGTATGACAAGCTATCTCAAAAATACGAAAGAAAAAAAACGTTTGTGGCTGTCGGCAGGACCTAGCACTGCATATCCATTTATCATCAAAGTTTTTTTTAATTTCCTCTGGCTTACTGAAATTGGCAGAGTGCCTACCTTCTTCCTGGCATACCATGTAGGTATCGAGGAAAGAACAAATTAACCCCATATTTCAAGAAAGGTCACCTGTTCCGTGCTAGTAAGGAGAACGTAAGAGCATCTCCAGCCCCCCCACCCCAGGCGCCTTTTCTTCTGCCGGCGAGCTAAAAATGGCAAAAAAAGGCCCAGCTATGACCCCCAAGCCCCCCCAAGACCTCAAAAAGGTGCCGGCGAACCCAAGCCAAACCCAACGCGCTGGGGGGGCTGTTGGGGGCGCCGGCGGAAGCAACGGCCAATCATATTCCTCCATGTATTATTTTTTCTGGCCCACTCATTCACTTTTTGCCTGGCGACTGTCCTGGGGGGCACCAACGGCTGGGAAACCGTCCTCGCGTTTCATTTGGCGAAGGTGTTTTGCCCCTCAGGACGTGCTAATTTTGGCCCGGTGATTGTCCTGGGGGGCTCCAACGGCTGGAGATGCTTTAAGATACAACTCATCGTATAATCTTGACCTTTTCTTGCAAAGCTTGCTTGTGTCTGTACAATCTGTTCCTTTCAGGTATATTCCCAGCATAACCATGATCTGGTTTCAGTATTTTTCTTCCCGCAATTCTATAGTACTGAAACTCAAAGGTCAAACCTGAATGAAAACTAAAAGTTGGTATGTCTTAATCTTTCTAATAATAGAAATGTACCCCGACATAGCTGTAGCTCTCAAGGCAAGACATTTGACTCTGCGTATAATTTTTGTAAGAACCATCTTGATAATGTACAGTCCGTTGTACTTGCAAGCGATGCGGTAGATAGGATATTTTATACTTGCAACTAGCAATTTTAGATTGGCATGCTACAATATATCCTTACCTGTATGCCTTCACCCTGCATTATGCCTGCTATATATACGTATTAGAAGCACCGTACAAAGCACACAAACAAGAGAGAACCAGAAGAAGTACAGAAGGGGCAGAAGTTTAGCTGAGAGATCGCCGGCGGCCATGGCGACTGAACAGCTCAACGTGTTGAAAGCACTCGATGTTGCCAAGACGCAACTGTACCATTTCAAGGCGGTCGTGATCGCCGGCATGGGCTTCTTCACGGACGCCTACGACCTCTTCTGCATCGCCCTCGTCACCAAGCTGCTGGGGCGCATCTACTACACCGACCCTGCCCTCAACAGGCCCGGCCACCTCCCGGCAAACGTGTCGGCCGCCGTGAACGGCGTGGCCCTATGCGGCACACTTGCCGGCCAGCTCTTCTTCGGCTGGCTTGGCGACAAGCTCGGCCGCAAGAGCGTCTACGGCTTCACGCTCATTCTCATGGTCCTCTGCTCCATCGCGTCCGGGCTCTCGTTTGGACACGAGGCCAAGGGCGTAATGGGGACGCTATGTTTCTTCCGCTTCTGGCTCGGCTTCGGCGTCGGCGGCGACTACCCTCTGAGCGCCACCATCATGTCAGAGTATGCTAACAAGAAGACCCGCGGCACTTTTATCGCCGCTGTGTTTGCCATGCAGGGGTTTGGAATCCTATTTGGTACCATTGTCACGATCATCGTCTCGTCCGCATTCCGACATGCATTCCCTGCACCGCCATTCTACATTGACGCCGCGGCGTCCATTGGCCCGGAAGCCGACTACGTGTGGCGCATCATCGTCATGTTCGGCACCATCCCGGCCGCCCTGACCTACTACTGGCGCATGAAGATGCCCGAAACTGCGCGGTACACAGCACTCATCGCCGGCAACACGAAGCAAGCCACATCAGACATGTCCAAGGTGCTCAACAAGGAGATATCAGAGGAGAATGTGCAGGGTGAGCGGGTCACTGGTGATACTTGGGGCCTCTTCTCGCGACAGTTCATGAAGCGCCACGGGGTGCACTTGCTAGCGACCACAAGCACTTGGTTCCTGCTCGATGTGGCCTTCTACAGCCAGAACCTGTTCCAAAAGGACATCTTCACCAAGATCGGGTGGATCCCGCCGGCCAAGACTATGAATGCATTGGAGGAGTTGTACCGCATCGCCCGCGCCCAAGCGCTCATTGCGCTCTGCGGCACCGTGCCCGGCTACTGGTTCACCGTCGCCTTCATCGACATCATCGGCAGGTTTTGGATCCAGCTCATGGGATTCACCATGATGACCATTTTCATGCTCGCAATCGCCATACCTTACGACTACTTGGTGAAGCCAGGGCACCATACCGGCTTCGTCGTGCTCTACGGGCTCACTTTCTTCTTCGCCAACTTCGGCCCCAACAGCACAACCTTCATCGTGCCAGCCGAGATCTTCCCTGCGAGGCTCCGGTCCACATGCCACGGTATCTCTGCCGCTACCGGTAAGGCGGGCGCGATCATCGGCGCGTTCGGGTTCCTGTATGCGTCGCAGGACCAGAAGAAGCCCGAGACCGGCTACTCACGGGGAATCGGCATGCGCAACGCACTCTTTGTGCTCGCAGGCACGAACTTCCTGGGCCTGCTCTTTTCCTTGTTGGTGCCAGAGTCTAAGGGCAAGTCGCTCGAGGAGCTCTCCAAGGAGAACGTCGGCGACGACGACACCATTGCTCCGACTGGTGTCTAGAGACATGCAGGTGTACTTGCACACTTTTGCATTGTTGGTGTGCTTGATTTGCTTTTTTGTGTTCTATTTTTGTTTTCTTTGCCGCGACCACTTTCTAAATTCTAGTGTTGTAATGGTGACAATGTAATGCGTACACTGTAACAGTGATTCAAATTTTAATTCTGAAAAAAATAAAAATATCATTTGTACTCCCTCTCATTGTTTCCCATGTCATCAATTATATTTAAGGTTTTAATACATACTGTCAATCATATTGTCTTCTTCAACGTGCACTTCGATGTAGCCAATGACAAGTTGGACAACACATACACGCAAGTAATATGGTTATTATCCACACAAGGAGCTCTATCTTTGTATTCCTCTCTTAAACATTGAGAAGGAAAGAAAATTCTAGTCCCTTCGTCCCATAATGCAAGACGTTTTTTTAACACGACACTAGTGTCAAAATACGTCGTATATTATGAGACGGAGGGAGTACTTTTGGTCTTCAGACATTAGATCGATTAACTTATACTACCCAACGCCTGGAAGATGACAATAACCGCAATTTTTTTTTGTCATTTTGAACATGAAAATAGGATGGATGCCAATAGATTGATTCTTAGGGCGTCCATGATACAACCATGTGATTTTCCTGAAGATATTTCTAAAGTTGGCTCAGTTTTCTATACTACTTAAATTGTCTGAATCTTATTAATATTCTAGACTAATTTGTATTTTCTCATCTCCTTTTACTGTCTACTGGATTTATTTCCCTCCTGAAAAAATGTTATTTAGAAGTACCTTAAAACTAGTAAAATTCATGGGTTAAGGTTTTAGCTTTGATACGTGTAATCCAAATTCTGCCAGTAGTTGAGAGTAAACATTTCCTTTTTGCTTTTAAAAGATGAATGTTGTGAAATGGAAGATGTGAAAGCTATAAGTATACCTCTTCGTTCACCTTTAATCATGAATGTTCTCTTATACTCCAGTGTAATCATCTTAACTTGCTCACGAAAATAATGAGTAGCCAAATGCCCAAATATCTTCAAGAGGCCAACTAACTAAATTGTGAGGGCCCACCAGGTTAAGGGACATCCAGTGAGCTAAAAGTCCACTATATTTTTCTATGAGTTGACAGATGTATTTGAATCAATCAGTCATGATACTCACTGGAAGTAGTATGAGATCAGATCATTGAACCAGACCGTACCAAAGTACCCCCTCTTTAAAAAAAAAATAAGAACTAAAAGTCCACTATTTTTCTACGAGTTAGTAAACGAGAAGGTTTAGGCAATGCGCCACACATGGGGCAGCCCTCGTGTTACATATATATAGGAGTACATGAGAGTTACATGCCTTGGAGGCCAAGGGAGATCACAACCATATCATACAAAATCAGGTAGGTTGGGATATTCCTATACATAAGCGATACACGGAGATATACTCTAACATCCCCCCTCAGTTTGTGCGTCAGCTGGCAAGAGGCACAAACTGGAACGGAACTCCGAGAAGAGCTGCGAGTGTAAGCCTTTCGTCATAATGTCAGCATACTGTCGAGATGAGGGCACATGAAACACATGAACCTGACCAAGGGACACCTTCTCGCGAACAAAGTGAATGTCGATCTCGATGTGTTTGGTACGGCGGTGTTGCACCGGGTTGGAGGCCATGTACACTGTGCTGACATTATCACAAAAAACAACCGTGGCAGTAGTCAATGGATGATGGAGCTCGGTAAGAAGCTGACGGATCCAGCAGCACTCGGCGACAGCATGAGCGACAACACGATACTCCGCCTCAGCACTCGATCGGGAAACCGTGGTCTGGCGCTTGGAGGACCAAGAGAACAAGGTGTCACCGAGATAGACACAGTAACCTGAGGTAGACCGCAGAGTATCAGGGCAACCAGCCCAATCAGCATCGGAGTAGGCCGTGAGAGACAAGGTCGACGTCCGAGGAATGTGCAAGCGGAGATCCAGTGTACCATTGATGTAGCGAAGAATACGCTTGACCAAGTGTAGATGTGGCTCGCGGGGAGCATGCATATAAAGGCAGGCCTGCTGCACAACATAGGCGATGTCCGGACGGGTGAGGGTGAGATACTGTAATGCACCAGCATAACTCCGATAGGTAGTAGCATCATCAAGGAGGGCACCATCAGTGGCTAAGAGTTTGACCTTGACATCAACTGGAGTAGGTGATGGATGACAGTCGGCCATGCCCGCACGCTGAAGAAGATCCAAGGCGTACTGTCGCTGAGAGAGAACCAGTCCATTAGTGTCCCGAGTAACCGAGATGCCGAGGAAAAATGAGAGGTCTCCAAGATCTGTCATGGCAAACTCCGAGTGTAGCTGCTGCGTCAAGTGCTGAAGGAGTGCAGATGTAGAAGCGGTGATCACAATATCATCAACGTACAGGAGGATGTACGCGAGCTGGTGTCCGTGGTGGTAGATGAACAGAGAGACGTCCGATTTCGACGCAACAAAGCCGATGCGATGAGCGTAGAGAGCGAACCGCTGGTACCATCACTACAAGAAAACTGTTAATCCATGATGGATTTCTGATGACGTTCTCAGAAACCGTCACGATCGATGACGGATTTCTTCGCTTCGTCACAGAAGCCGTCATGAATTAGGGAGATTCGAACAACCCCAACAATAATGGCACCCTTATGATAGACCGTCACAGATTTCGTCATGAATCAACCAACTGTACACCATGAAAACCGTCATGGATGGATCGTGCTGAGATGTCATGTGTGCCTGACCCACACATATTAGGCTTAGTTTTTTAAAAGTTGTTTGAACCATCATGACCTTCTGCTGCATCTTTTTTAGGAAAACGTGATGCTGCTATATGTTGTCCCGGCGTTGAGGCATTAAGGCTTTTTTCTATAGAAATCATTTGTCCGTGGCGTTGAATCATAATTTTTTTTGTTATGGAAACTGTATGTTTTTTAATAAAAACTTAGAAGGTGGGAGTGGGGATCGGGCCAGGGACCTACAAGTTGTATGCCTAGGACGCCACCGCTGAACCATGTCTATGTTTTTGCCCTGGCTCTATCGTTTCGTTTTCTTATATATACCCATTCTAGATTTTGGTTAAGAAGAAAAAATGATCCAAAGAGGAATCAAACCACGTAGCACTAACCTCTATGTTCCTTGCCAGCTCAGCTACAGTTCGCACACAGATCATACATGAGTGTAATTGTTTAGTAATTTGCACGCGTGGACAACAACAGTTTTTTTTTTCAGCTTAGGACAACAAATACTTTTTTTAGCTTAGCACTAATCTCTATGTTAAGCCACAAAAAAATCTTTATGTTCCCTTCCCGACAACATATATATATATACTAATAACGTAAGATGTGTTTCTCTAATTTTTTTCACCCATATCATATTTTTGTCGGGGCGCCTGTTTGAGCCCATAGAGCGACTTGTGAAGGCGGCACACATAGTCAGGGCAACGGGCATCAACAAAACCGGGCGGCTGCTGGCAATAAACCTCCTCGTCAAGATTGCCGTTGAGGAAGGCATTCTTGACATCAAGCTGGTGGATCGGCCAGGCACGGGAGACCGCAATGGTGAGGACGATGTGGATGGTGGCCGGTTTGACAACCGGGCTGAATGTCTTGTCGAAGTCGATGCCCGGCTGTTGAGAGTAGCCGTGAACCACCCATCGAGCCTTATACCGAGCGAGCCGTCCATCCGAATGGAATTTATGCTTGAAGATCCACTTCCCTGAAACAACATGAGCACGAGGTGGGCGTGGAACAAGTGACCACATCCGGTTAGTGACGAGTGCCTCAAACTCATCATGCATGGCACGACACCAGTGTGGGTCGTTGAGAGCACCCCGGTATGTTTTGGGAAGAGGAGAGACGGAGGAGTCGGAAGCCATAAGGTTAATGCAATCGACGGTCTGGAAGAGACCGCGCTTGGCGCAAGTCAGCATCGTGTGGGTGTTGCTAGGGGAGGGTGGCCGGTGTACGACGACAGGAGGGGAGGGTGGCCTCGAACTAGACCCAGGGGAGGCGGGTGCGCTCGGAGGGCCAGCTGGAGCGGGAGAGCTAGGAGGAGGGCTCGACAGCCCAGCAGGGCTAGGCGGCGGGCTCGGTGGCCCAGCGGGGCTAGGTGCGCGGGCGGGCAAGCGGGCAGAAGGGTGAGGAGATGAAGGGTTAGCATGCATAACGGGTGCATGCATAGCAGGTTGGGCCGCAGGAGACGAGGCGGGTGCGGTGTCGGTGGCTGCGAGGTGGAGGAGGAAATCCAACGACGCAAGGGGGTTAGACGGGCGATCCGGAGAGGAGGAGAAGGGAAAGAGCGTCTCGTCGAAGACGACATGGCGAGATGTGATGACGCGACGTGTTTGAGGATCTAGACACCGATACCCTTTATGGTTAGAGGGATAACCTAGGAATATGCACGCGACGGAACGGGGTGCGAGCTTATGCTTGGCGACGGAGGATTGGTTAGGGTAGCATAGACATCCAAAGACACGGAGCATGCTATAGTCTGGAAGTGTATTGTGGAGACGAATGTAGGGGATAGCAAATGCGATGGACTGAGAGGGGCGTATGTTAACTAGATGGGTGGCGGTGGCCAGGGCTTCCACCCAATAGGACGGTGGCATCAAAGACTGAAAGAGGAGTGTGCGTGTAACATCGTTGAGGGTGCGGATGGCACGTTCGTCCTTGCCGTTTTGAGGGGAGGTGTAAGGGCATGAAAGTCGAAGATGAATGCCGTGAGAGGCAAATAAGGTGGTGACTGTGGAGTTGAGAAACTCGGTGCCGTTATCGGACTGCATTGCTACTAGTGGACGGGAGAATTGTGTGCGGGCGTAGGCGACAAAATTAATAAGTGTGGCGGCGGTGTCAGATTTGTTGCGGAGAGGAAACGTCCATATATAATGCGAGAAGTCGTCCACAATAACAAGATAATACTTAAAACCAGAGTTGCTCAAAACAGGAGATGTCCAAAGATCACAATGCACTAATTGAAATGGTTCGACAAAATGCGAGGTAGACCTAGTGAACGGCAAGCGCACATGTTTGCCAAGTTGGCAAGCATGACAAACGTGTGATGCCGGTTTATTACAAGGAATAGATGACTGCTTATGAAGATGCGACATAGCGTCGCGACCTGGATGTCCTAGACGACGATGCCAATGCTCGGTGGAGGTGGTGGCGATGAGTCCATGGGCGTGATGGTTGATGACCGAGGAGGGGAACACGTAGAGATCTCCGTGGCTATTGCAGCGAAGAATCACGGCTTTGGTGCGAAGATCCTTCACAGAGAAGCCGAAGGGGTCAAACTCGATGGAACATAAGTTATCAATAGTGAAACGACGAATAGAAAGTAATTTTTTAACAATATGAGGTACGAGTAGAACATTGTGAAAGAATAAGTGTGCGAGCGGAAGTAGGAATGGAAGCGTCACCGGTGTGAGACACGGGTAAGACGGAGCCATTGCCAACGGTGACAGTGGAGGAGGAAGAGGCAGGAAGGAGGTGGCGAAGCATACCGGGGTCGGAGGCCATGTGGGAGGTGGCTCCGGAGTCCATGACCCACTCACTGACGTTGGAGGCTGATGCAACGTTGTTCAAGGCGGCCATCAGCGCGGCGCAGTCCTACTGAGGAGCCGGGTTGTATCCAGGGACCGGGGGGGGGGGGCGTTGGTGCCGAAGGCCTGGCCGTGAAGAGGAGCCAGGGAGGTGAACGCCTGGGCGGGTGGCAGCACCCGGGGACGCGGGCCCAGCAGGCCGGCGCTAGCGGTCGGGCGTGGCGTGGGAGCGCCCTGGGGCTGCAGCGGCTGGCCCATGTATGGGTTGAAGCAGATCCATGGGCCGACCGCGGGCTGGCCGCCTGCACTGACGCGGGAGCCGCCGGAGTTGTTGCCGCCGGACCCGCCGCCTTGCCGCTTCTTGCGCCAGTTGCCGCCGTTGCGGTTACCGCCACCACCGGAGTTGCCGCCGCCACGGTTGCCGTCGCCACGGTTGCCATCGCCGCGGTTGGAGTTGGCCCTGCCAAGGCCGAAGCCCTGGGAAGAGTGACCGCCGTACAGGGCGGTCTGGTTGGCCACGGAGGAGGTGTTGGCGAGCTGAGTCTCGCGGAGAACCAGCAGAGAGCGTGTCTGCCCGAACGTCGGAAGCGGGTTCTACATGGTCACAATCGTTGTGATGTCGGCGAACCGCGGGTTGAACCCGCGAAGGCAGTTGAGGACGAGGGTTTGTTCCGTGACCGGAGTGCCGACGTCGGCGAGGGCGTCGGAGAGGGCCTTCAAGCGGTGGCAGTACACGGTGACCGAGAGGTCGCCTTGGACGAGGCCGCGGAACTCGCCCTCAAGGTAGACCGCGCGAGTCATCCGATTGTCCAGAAAAAGGTTGGATGAGAGTCCAAGCCTCATGCGCCGTCTGATCTTCCGCCATGATCAGATCGAGAATCTCGTCGGAGATAGAGCCGTACAACCAGGACCGGACGACGTAGTCCTTGCGTGTCCAATCCGGCGTGCGGTCCACCGCGGGCGTGATGGTGGTGATGTGGGAGAGCAAGTCGTACTTGCCGAGGAGGACGCGGATGAGAATCCGCCACTTGGCGAAATTGGAGGTGTGGAGATCCAACGTGACGGGCACGTGGGTGCGCACACTGGCGACTTGCACAGCCGGCGAGGCGGAGGCGGGCATGGTGGAGTTGATAAGGGCGCCGGCGGTGGTGGAGTGGGAGGCGGGTAGGGATGGAAAGGTGAGGGAGGAGGTGGTGGAAGCGCCGGTGCCATACATGGCAAGGGGACGACGATCGGGAGGGCGCTGGCGGCGGCGTGGTAGGGTTTAGGATGAGAGGATCGATCTATCTGATACCAAGTAAACGAGAAGGTTTAGGCAATGCGCCACACATGGGGCAGCCCTCGTGTTACATATATATAGGAGTACATGAGAGTTACATGCCTTGGAGGCCAAGGGAGATCACAACCATATCATACAAAATCAGGTAGGTTGGGATATTCCTATACATAAGCGATACACGAAGATATACTCTAACAGAGTTTAGATCACTATTTTAGTGAACTAAATGCTCTTATATTTCTTTACAGAGGGAGTATTAGAGAGAATATGATGACCACATAATACACATAATGTTCGTGTCGCAGCCGACCTCCTGACTTTTCTACTATGTATACTTTTATGGTAAGCCAATTATAATCCCATCAAAGTATGTTGAATTCATAATAGTGAGAACTGCCAGCACCTTAATAATCATGGATTATCTGTTGAACAACTATACAAACAACAA
Source organism: Aegilops bicornis (assembly GCA_021605145.1). Taxonomy (NCBI): domain Eukaryota; kingdom Viridiplantae; phylum Streptophyta; class Magnoliopsida; order Poales; family Poaceae; genus Aegilops; species Aegilops bicornis. Next base: position 654,893,392 of record CM038672.1, on the reverse strand, counting down.
CTGGATAATTGGCTTGCTCAACATCCAGCTGCTGCAGACAATGGCAATGCTTGTGGTAGTCAAGGTGTTGACATTCATGATGTTGATGTTCAGATTGATTTTTTTTTCTTGAAAAAGGAGGAATGCATATGAATGATGCATGCAATCATATTATTAGCAAAAATATCGCACAAAAGGTCCCTGGTACAAAACTCGCTCTCAAAAGAGCCAAATTAAGGTCAAAAATAAATTTGCCACAACCGACGAAATAGAACAAGATGGCTAAACACCTAGTCCATTATTGGACCACCATCCCAAACAGTTGTAAATATCTCGTGCTACCGTCTCCCAACGGTTCCACCCAATAGACATATGCTCCTTGGCTTTCGCATGACTGAGTAAGGACCACGTAGACCTAAGGCATGGCTCTATATATGACCTACAAATTTTTTATGAGAGGTTGCCCGTTAAAAATCATGTCGTTTCTGCAGTTCCATATCGCCCATAGTAATGTACATACTCTTATCCGGATATGTCCTGCAATACTCGGCTTCACTCCAACTAGCCACGATCCAAATAATGTGTTAATACTAGACGGAGGGTTAACATTGAAGGCCACTTGAATCGTACGCCATAGAAGTTTGGCGAGCGAACATTTGAGAAAGAGGTGTTTTATATTCTCATCCTGATCACAAAAGCAACATTGCTTACTACCCTCCCATCTTTGCTTGGCTAAGTTGTCCTTTGTAAGAATTACTTCCTTGTGAGCGAACCACATGAATATCTTGATTGTCAAAGGGACTTTAATCTTCCAAATATGACTTGATTTTGGAATTGACCAGAGTTTATTAGGTCTAGATACATATACCTGAGGGAAGATATCCTATTGATAGATAGTTTTCAGTGAATCATGTTTGGCTCATTAGAGAGGTGAACATCCATCAACCTCCGCATGAGATGTAACCAACTATCCCATCGGTCGCCTACTAGAGACCTTTTGAACTGGATATTCAGGGGAACAATATGCAATATTGTAGCCACATAAGCTTCCTTAGGTTGCACAATATTGTACAGAGCAGGATACTGTGTGTCCAGTGGCGTCTCCCCTAACCAAGTATCCTCTCATAATCTAGTCGTGTTACCATTACCAATGATAAATTTGGTTATGTGAAAGAAGGCAACTCTCGTTCTCAATAACCCATTTAAAATGTCAACCCATTTAAAATTGACGCGGCTAACATTTGGTTTGCATAATGCAACTAATTACTTATGTAATTGTCAAGAATGACGATGATGTATTGTATACAGTGAGCCGTACCTCATAGTTATGAAAATGACATTTTGGAGTGAGTTTCTTGAAACATTAAGTTAAAAGAAGATAGTGAGTTTCTGAAAGATATGGAACGCCCGAAATGCCCATGCATTTCGCTCCATCGACACTCACTCAGCAAATACTCTCGGACTTATGATCTCTGATTTGGATTTGTGGGTGCATAGAGTCTGTAAGGCTATTGCCAAGGAACACGCTTTCTCACAATGTGCGTTCCTCTCCTCACACGCCTGCATGCCTATGTAATTCTGCTACAACTGTAATCGGCCTTGGCTGCATTACACTTTGACAAATTTATTCAGGTGGGGACCCCCCCCCCCCCCAACTCGATTACTAAAAAAGAGAGGATAGTATATATGTGGATTTATTGAAACGTTAACTTAACCATAAGTCCTCTCCTGTATATTGGTGGATAGTTGCATGAAAGTGTTGGAAATATGCCCTAGAGGCAATAATAAAAGGATTATTATTATATTTCCTTGTTCGTGATAATTGTCTTTTATTCATGCTATAATTGTATTATCCGGAAATCGTAATACACGTGTGAATACATAGACCACAATATGTCCCTAGTGAGCCTCTATTTGACTAGCTCGTTGATCAATAGATAGTCATGGTTTCCTGACTATGGACATTGGGTGTCATTGATAAAGGGATCACATCATTAGGAGAATGATGTGATGGACAAGACCCAATCCTAAGCATAGCACAAGATCGTGTAGTTCGTTTGCTAGAGCTTTTTCAATGTCAAGTATCTTTTCCTTAGACCATGAGATCGTGTAACTCCCGGATACCGTAGGAGTGCTTTGGGTTTACCAAACGTCACAACGTAACTGGGTGACTATAAAGGTGCACTACAGGTATCTTTGAAAGTGTCTGTTGGGTTGTCACGGATCGAGACTGGGATTTTTCACTCCGTATTACAGAGAGGTATCACTGGGCCCACTCGGTAATGCATCATCATAATGAGCTCAAGGTGACCAAGTGTTTGGTCACAGGATCATGCATTACGGTACGAGTAAAGTGACTTGCCGGTAACAAGATTGAACGAGGTATTGGGATACCGACGATCGAATCTCGGGCAAGTAACATACCGATTGACAAAGGGATTTGTATACGGGGTTGCTTGAATCCTCGACATCGTGGTTCATCCGATGAGATCATCGAGGAGCATGTGGGAGCCAACATGGGTATCCAGATCCTGCTGTTGGTTATTGACCGGAGAGCCATCTCGGTCATGTCTGCATGTCTCCCGAACCCGTAGGGTCTACACACTTAAGGTTCGGTAACGCTAGGGTTGTATGTATATGAGTATGCAGCAAACCGAAAGTTGTTCGGAATCCCAGATGAGATCCCGGACGTCACGAGGAGTTCCGGAATGGTCCGGAGGTAAAGAATTATATATGTGAAGTCAAGTTTCGGCCATCGGGAAAGTTTCGGGGTCCACCGGTATTGTACCGGGACCACCGGGTGGGGCCACCTATCCCAGAGGGCCCCATGGGCTGAAGTGGGAGGGGAACCAGCCCCTGGTGGGCTGGTGTGCCCCCCTCTGCGCCTAGGGTTGGGAACCCTAGGGGAGGGGGCGCCCCACTTGCCTTGGGGGGCACTCCACCCCTTGGCCGCCGCCCCGGAGATCCCATCTCCTAGGGGCCAGCGCCCCCACAGGGTCCCTATATAAAGAGGGGGGTGGGAGGGCAGCCGCACCCTTGCACTTGGCGCCTCACTCCCCCTGCTACACCACCTCCTCCTCCCGTAGTTGCTTGGCGAAGCCCTGCCGGAGCCCTGCTGCATCCACCACCACGCCGTCGTCTTCTTTGGATCTTCATCAACCTCTCCTTCCCCCTTGCTGGATCAAGACGGAGGAGACGTCACGCTGACCGTACGTGTGTTGAACGCGGAGGTGCCGCCCGTTCGGCGCTAGGATCTCCGGTGATTTGGATCACGACGAGAACGACTCCCTCAACCCCGTTCTCTTGAACGCTTCCGCACGCGATCTACAAAGGTATGTAGATGCACTCCTATCACTCATTGCTAGATGAACTCATAGATGGATCTTGGTGAACGTAGAAAAAAATTTATTTTATGCAACGTTACCCAACAGTGGTATCAGAGCTAGGTCTATGCGTAGTTCTCTATTGCACGAGTAGAACACAATTTGTTGTGGGCGTAGATGTTTTCAACTTTCTTGCCGCTACTAGTCTTATTTTGTTTCAGCGGTATTGTGGGATGAAGCGGCCCGGACCGACCTTACACGTACGCTTACGTGAGACAGGTTCCACCGATCGACATGCACTAGTTGCATAAGGTGGCTAGCGGGTGTCTGTCTCTCCCACTTTAGTTGGAGCGGATTGACGAAAAGGGTCCTTATGAAGGGTAAATAGAAGTTGACAAATCACGTTGTGATTTTTAAGAGGTAAGAAAACGTTCTTGCTAGAACCCTATTGCAGCCACGTAAAAGATGCAACAACAATTAGAGGACGTCTAACTTGTTTTTGCAGCAATTGCCTTGTGATGTGATATGGCCAAAAGTTGTGATGTATGATGAATGATATATTGTGATGTATGAGATCATGTTCTTGTAATAGGAATCAAGACTTGCATGTCGATGAGTATGACAACCGGCAGGAGCCATAGGAGTTGTCTTAATTATTGTATGACCTACGTGTCATTGATTCAACGCCATGTAATTAGTTTGCTTTATTGCTAAACCGTTAGCTATAGTAGTAGAAGTAATAGTTGGCGAGCAACTTCATGGAGACACGATGATGGAGATCATGGTGTCATGCCGGTGACAAGATGATCAAAGGAGCTATACGATATTGGCCATATCATGTCACTACTATATAATTGCATGTGATGTTTATTATGTTTATGCATCTTGTTTACTTAGAACGACGGTAGTAAATAAGATGATCCCTTATAATAATTTCAAGAAAGTGTTCTCCCTACTTGTGTGCCGTTGCTAAAGTTCATCGTTTCGAAGCACCACGTGATGATCGGGTGTGATAGATTCCTACATTCACATACAACGGGTGTAAGACAGTTTTACACATGCAAAACACTTAGGTTAACTTGAGCGAGCCTAGCATGTACAGACATGGCCTCGGAACACAAGAGACCGAAAGGTCGAACATGAGTCGTATGGAAGATACGATCAACATGGAGATGTTCACCGACGATGACTAGTCCGTCTCACGTGATGATCGGACACGGCCTAGTCGACTCGGATCATGTAACACTTAGATGACTAGAGGGATGTCAAATCTGAGTGGGAGTTCAATATATAATTTGATTAGATGAACTTAATTTTCATGAACATTAGTCTAAAATCTTTGCAAAATGTCTTGTAGATCAAATGGCCAACGCTCATGTCACCATGAACTTCAACGCGTTCCTTGAAAAAACCAAGCTGAAAGACGATGGCAGCAACTATTCGGACTGGGTTTGGAACCTGAGGATCATCCTCATAGCTGCCAAGAAACAATATGTCCTAGAAGCACCGCTAGGTGAAGCACCTATCCCAGAGAACCAAGACGTTATGAACGCTTGGCAGTCTCGTGCTGATGATTACTCCCTCGTTCGATGCGGCATGCTTTACAGCTTAGAACCGGGCTCCAAAAGCGTTTTGAGCAACACGGAGCATATGAGATGTTCGAGGAGCTGAAAATGGTTTTTCAAGCTCATGCCCGGTCGAGAGATATGAAGTCTCCGACAAGTTCTGATTGTAAGATGGAGGAAAATAGTTCTGTCAGTGAGCACATACTCAAAATGTCTGGGTTGCACAACCGCCTGTCCCAGATGGACATTATCCTCCCGGACGAGGCGGTCATTGACAGAATCCTTCAGTCGCTCCCACCGAGCTGCAAGAGCTTTGTGATGAACTACAATATGCAGGGGATGGTGAAAACTATTCCAGAAGTATTTTCAATGCTGAAGTCGGCAGAGGTAGAAATCAAGAAAGAACATCAAGTATTGATGGTCAATAAAACCACTAAGTTCAAGAAGGGCAAGGGTAAGAAGAACTTCAAGAAGGACGGCAAGGATGTTGCCGCGCCCGGTAAGCCAGTTGCCGGGAAGAAGTCAAAGAATGGACCCAAGCACGAGGTGAGTGCTTTTATTGCAACGGGAAGGGTCACTGGAAGCGGAACTGCCCCAAATACTTAGCAGACAAGAAGGCCGTCAACACTAAAGGTATATTTGATATACATGTAATTGATGTGTACCTTACCAGTACTCGTAGTAACTCCTGGGTATTTGATACCGGTGCCGTTGCTCATATTTGTAACTCACAGCAGGAACTGCAGAATAAACGGAGACTGGCGAAGGACGAGGTGACGATGCGCGTCGGGAATTGTTCCAAGGTCGATGTGATCGCCGTCGGCACGCTACCTCTATATTTACCTACGGGATTAGTTTTAAACCTTAATAATTGTTATTTAGTGCCAATTTTGAGCATGAACATTGTATCAGGATCTCGTTTAATGCGAGATGGCTACTCATTTAAATCCGAAATAATGGTTGTTCTATTTATATGAGAGATATGTTTTATGGTCATGCTCCGATGGTCAATGGTTTATTCTTAATGAATCTCGAACGTGATGTTACACATATTCATAGTGTGAATACCAAAAGATGTAAGGTTGACAACGATAGTCCCACATACTTGTGTACCGCCGCCTTGGTCACATTGGTGTCAAGCGCATGAAGAAGCTCCATGCTGATGGACTTTTAGAGTCTCTCGATTATGAATCATTTGACACATGCGAACCATGCCTCATGGGCAAAATGACCAAGACTCCATTCTCCGGAACAATGGAGCGAGCAACCAACTTATTGGAAATCATACATACCGATGTGTGCGCTCCAATGAGCGTTGAGGCTCGCGGAGGATATCATTATGTTTTCACCCTCACAGACAACTTAAGTAGATATGGGTATATCTACTTGATGAAACACAAGTCTGAGACCTTTGAAAAGTTCAAGGAATTTCAGAATGAGGTAGAGAATCAACATGACCGAAAAATAAAGTTCTTACAATCAGATCGTGGAGGAGAATATTTAAGTCACGAATTTGGTACACACTTAAGGAAATGTGGAATCGTTTCACAACTCACACTGCAGAACACCTCGGTAGAACGGTGTGTCCGAACGTCGTGTCGCACTCTATTGGATATGGTGCGATCTATGGTGTCTCTTACTGATTTACCGCTATCATTTTGGGGATACGCTCTAGAGACAGCTATATTCACTTTAAATAGGGCACCGTCTAAATCCGTTGAGACGACACCGTATGAATTATGGTTTGGGAAGAAACCTAAGCTGTCGTTTCTAAAAGTTTGGGGATGTGATGCTTATGTCAAGAACTTCAACCTGAAAAGCTCGAACCCAAGTCGGAAAAATGCGTCTTCATAGGATACCCTAAGGAAACCATTGGGTATACCTTCTACCTTAGATCCTAAGGCAAGATCTTTGTTGCCAAGAACGGATCCTTTCTGGAAAAGGAGTTTCTCTCGAAAGGAGTAAGTGGGAGGAAAGTAGAACTCGATGAAATCGCCTCTTGAGCCGGAAAGTAGTGCAGCTCGGGAAAATGTTCTGTGGTGCCTACACCGACCGAAGAGGAAATTAATGATGATGATCAAGGTACTTCAGATCAAGTTGCTACTGAACCGTGGGTCCACAAGGACACGTTCCACACCAGAGTGGTATGGCAACCCTGTCACGGAAATCATGTTGTTGGACAACGGTGAACCTTGAACTATGAAGAAGCGATGGCGGGCCCAGATTCCAACAAATGGCTTGAAGCCATGCAATCTGAGATAGGATCCATGTATGAAAACAAAGTATGGACTTTGACAGACTTGCCCGATGATCGTGACGATAGAAAACAAATGGATCTTTAAGAAGAAGACGGACGCGGATGGTAATGTTACCATCTATAAAGCTCGACTTATCGCTAAAGGTTATCGGCAAGTTCAAGGGGTTGACTACGATGAGACTGTCTCTCCCGTAGCGCAGCTGAAGTCCGTCCGAATCATGTTAGCAATTGCCGCATACTATGATTATGAGATATGGCAAATGGACGTCAAAACGGCATTCCTTAACGGCTATCTTAAGGAAGAACTGCATATGATGCAGCCGGAAGGTTTTGTCGACCCTAAGAATGCTAACAAGGTATGCAAGCTCCAGCGATCCATTTATGGGCTGGTGCAAGCATCTCGGAGTTGGAACATTCGCTTTGATGAGATGATCAAAGCGTTTGGGTTTATGCAGACTTATGGAGAAGCCTGCGTTTACAAGAAAGTGAGTGGGAGCTCTTCTCATATTATATGTAGATGACATACTTTTGATGGGAAATGATATAGAACTTTTGGACAGCATTAAGGCCTACTTGAATAAGAGATTTTCAATGAAGGACCTTGGATAAGCTGCTTATATATTAGGCATCAAGATCTATAGAGATAGATCGAGACGCCTCATAGGTCTTTCACAAAGCACATACCTTGAAAAGATATTGAAGAAGTTCAAAATGGATCAGTCCAAGAAAGGGTTCTTTTTGTATTCAAGGTGTGAAATTGAGCTCGGCTCAATGTCCGACCACGGCAGAAGATATAGAAGAGATGAGTGTCATCCCCTATGCATCAGCCATAGGGTCTATTATGTATGCCATGTTGTGTACCAGACCTGATGTAAACCTTGCCGTAAGTTTGGTAGGAAGGTACCAAAGTAATCCCGGCAAGGAACACTGGACAACGGTCAAGAATATCCTGAAGTACCTGAAAAGGACTAAGGATATGTTTCTCGTTTATGGAGGTGACGAAGAGCTCGTCGTAAAGGGTTACGTCGGCGCTAGCTTCGACACGGTCTGGATGACTCTAAGTCACAAATCGGATACGTGTATATGTTGAATGGTGGAGCAAGAAGCTGGTGCAGCTGCAAGCGAAGCGTCGTGGCGGGATCTACATGTGAAGCGGAGTACATGGCAGCCTCGGAGGCGGTGCATGAAGCAATTTGGGTGAAGGAGTTCATCACCGACCTAGGAGTCATACCCGGTCGTCGGGGCCGATCAAACTCTTCTGTGACAACACCGGAGCTATTGCACTTGCCAAGGAGCCCAGGTTTCACAAGAAGACCAGGCACATCAAGCGTCGCTTCAACTCCATTCGTGAAAATGTTCAAGATGGAGACATAGAAATTTGCAAAGTGCATACGGATCTGAATGTCGCAGATCCGTTGACTAAACCTCTTCCATGAGTAAAACATGATCAACACCGAACTCGATGGGTGTTCGATTCATCACAATGTAACTAGATTATTGACTCTAGTGCAAGTGGGAGACTGTTGGAAATATGCCCTAGAGGCAATAATAAAAGGATTATTATTATATTTCCTTGTTCGTGATAATTGTCTTTTATTCATGCTATAATTGTATTATCCGGAAATCGTAATACACGTGTGAATACATAGACCACAATATGTCCCTAGTGAGCCTCTAGTTGACTAGCTCGTTGATCAATAGATAGTCATGGTTTCCTGACTATGGACATTGGATGTCATTGATAATGGGATCACATCATTAGGAGAATGATGTGATGGACAAGACCCAATCCTAAGCATAGCACAAGGTCGTGTAGTTCGTTTGCTAGAGCTTTTTCAATGTCAAGTATCTTTTCCTTAGACCATGAGATCGTGTAACTCCCGGATACCATAGGAGTGCTTTGGGTGTACCAAAGCGTCACTGGCAAGCTGGGTGACTATAAAGGTGCACTACGGTATCTTTGAAAGTGTACATTGGGTTGTCACGGATCGAGATAGGATTTTCACTCCGTATTACGGAGAGGTATCCAGGCCCACTTTCGGTAATGCATAATCAAAATGAGCTCAAGGTGACCAAGTGTTTGGTCACGGGATCATGCATTACGGTACGAGTAAGGTGACTTGCCGATAACGAGATTGAACGAGGTATTGGGATACCGACGATCGAATCTCGGGCAAGTAACATACCGATTGACAAAGGGAATTGTATACGGGGTTGCTTGAATCCTCGACATCGTGGTTCATCCGATGAGATTATCGAGGAGCATGTGGGAGCCAACATGGGTATCCAGATCCCGCTGTTGGTTATTAATGGGAGAGCTGTCTCGGTTATGTACGCATGTCTCCGAACCCGTAGGGTCTACACACTTAAGGTTCGGTAACGCTAGGGTTGTATGAATATGAGTATGCAGCAAACCGAAAGTTGTTCGGAGTCCCGGATGAGATCCCGGACGTCACGAGGAGTTCCCGAATGGTCCAGAGGTAAAGAATTATATATGGGAAGTCGATTTTCGGCCATCGGGAAAGTTTTGGGGTCCACCAGTATTGTACCGGGACCACCGGAAGGGTCCCGGGGGTCCACCGGGTGGGGCCACCTATCCCAGAGGGCCCCATGGGCTGAAGTGGGAGGGAAACCAGCCCCTGGTGGGCTGGTGCGCCCCCCCTGGGCCCCCCTCTGCGCCTAGGGTTGGGAACCCTAGGGGAGGGGGCGCCCCACTTGCCTTGGGGGGCACTCTGAAGGAAATATGCCCTAGAGGCAATAATAAAGTTATTATTTATTTCCTTATTTCATGATATATGTTTATTATTCATGCTAGAATTGTATTAACCGGAAACATGATACATGTGTGAATACATAGACAAACATATAGTCACTAGTATGCCTCTACTTGACTTGCTCATTAATCAAAGATGGTTATGTTTCCTAACCATAGACATGTGTTGTTATTTGATTAATGGGATCACATCATTAGGAGAATGATGTGATTGACATGACCCATTCCGTTAGCCTAGCACTTGATCGTTTAGTATATTGCTATTGCTTTCTTCATGACTTATACATGTTCCGGTAACTATGAGATTATGCAACTCCCGTTTACCGGAGGAACACTTTGGGTGCTACCAAGCGTCACAACGTAACTGGGTGATTATAAAGGAGTACTACAGGTGTATCCAAAGGTACTTGTTGGGTTGGCGTATTTCGAGATTAGGTTTTGTCACTCCGATTGTCGGAGAGGTATCTCCGGCCCTCTCGGTAATGCACATCACTATAAGCCTTGCAAGCAATGTAGCTAATGAGTTAGTTACGGAATGATGCATTACGTAACGAGTAAAGAGACTTGCCGATGTGAGATTGAACTAGGTATTGGATACCGACGATCAAATCTCGGGCAAGTAACATACCGATGACAAAGGGAACAACGTATGTTGTTATGCGGTTTGACCGATAAAGATCTTCGTAGAATATGTAGGAGCCAATATGAGCATCCAGGTTCCGCTATTACTTATTGACCAAGAATAGTTCTAGGTCATGTCTACATAGTTCTCGAACCCGTAGGGTCCGCATGCTTAAGGTTTCGATGACAGTTATATTATGAGTTTATGAGTTTTGATGTACCGAAGGAGTTCGGAGTCCCGAATGAGATCGGGGACATGACGAGGAGTCTCGAAATGGTCGAGACGTAAAGATCGATATATTGGACGACTATATTCGGAGTTCGGAAAGGTTCCGAGTGATTCGGGTATTTTGCGGAGTACCGGAGAGTTACGGGAATTCGCCGGGGAATATATGGGCCTTATTGGGCCATACGGGAATAGAGGAGAGAGGCCAAACGGAAGGAGGCATGCGCCCCCCCTCTGGTCCGGGTGGACAAGGCGCAGCCCCTTTTCCTTATTCCTCTCCCCTCTTTCCCCTTCTCCTACTCCAACAAGGGAGGTGGAATCCTACTAGGACTAGGGAGTCCTAGTAGGACTCCACACTTGGCGCGCCCTCCTAGGGCCGGCCTCCTCCCCCTTGCTCCTTTATATCACAGGGGGGGGCACCCCATGACAAACAAGTTGATCTTCGTGATCGTTCCTTAGCCGTGTGCGGTGCCCCTCCACCATATTCCACCTTGGTCATATCGTCATGGAGTTTAGGCGAAGCCTGCGCCGTAGAGCATCATCATCATCGTCCTGCGCCCGTCGTGTTGACGGAACTCATCCTCGACACTTTGTTGGATCGGAGATGCAGGTGTCGGGACCCCGATTCCAAGTCACATCGATCTAGCCGGTAACACCTCATATCACTTTGCGGCCTCACGCACGGTATTCCCACGGGTGTCGCCTTACCATGGCCGGGACCGTTTGCGCCTTTTGGCTCACGTATATGATAGTGTCGCTAGCATCCATATGACAGAGAACCGGGCCGACATGGCTAGTCGTGAACCCAAAGCGGCACTAACCCATGGGGACAGGCATACATGAATCACATCGAGCATGTCGGTCATCAACGTATGAATTCGGGCTGTAGCACTGGGCTAACAGGACTCCGGTATCCCGGGATGTAGCAGGCTAGGCAGGACTCCGAATATCACCGCGTGACATTTCCCCGAGGGGACAGACATAGGAACAAAGTGAAACACATGCCGGCCAGTCAAGTGTCCAAGCGGTAGTCTTTGGGCTAGTAGGACTCCGGTGAACCGGGCATGTAGCGGACTACTATCGCTCGAAGCACGAGACTACATTTCCCCATATGAGAGGCTGCCAAGGATAAACAACTAGATTGTCGGATCCCACACATACCAAGCATTTCAAACATACACACAATATGCTCAATATGTGTAAATACAACATGGCATCACAACATAACTCTACGACTCAAATATTTATTCATTAGGCTCCGAGGAGCGAGATATTACAAACATGGGTCTCATGACCCAACACTCGTGAGCATACAAGTCAAAGCACAAGCGGAAGCTTAACATGTCCGAGTACAGACATCTACAAATGAAAAAGGCTAAGAAGCCCGACTATCTACCAGATCTGCCGAGGGCACAAGATCGTAGCTGAGGTAACAAGCTAAACATCGAAGTCCAAGCGGAACTACTAGCGAGACTGACGTCTCTCTGCAAAACATAAAATAAGCAAACGTGAGTACAAACGTACTCAGCAAGACTTACATCAGAACTAGCTACATATGCATCAGTATCAACAAAGGGGGTGGTGGAGTTTGACTGCAGCAAGCCAGCTTTGACTCAGTGGCTATCCTGAACTACGACTGCAAGTAACTCTTTTGAGGTGGCGCACACGAGTCCACATATTCACCATATCAATACACCACTATGGACCCGCTCCCGTCTCCCTACGAGAACACCATCCATAGCACTCACGCTTATCTTGCGTATTTTAGAGTATCCACTTTCACTTGTCTATGAACTGATATAGGCAACCCAGAAGTCCATTTCCGCGGACACGGCTATTCGAATAGATCATATTAACCCTGCAGGGGTGTACTTCTTCACACATGCTCTCACCACTTACCGCCGTTTACACGACATGTACTCGGCAACCTTCAAGCGGAAGCCCAGCGAGGGTGTCGGCCACGACCTACCTAAACATTCAAGTCTCTAGTCCAGGTTTATCGCCTATTCGGGTTCCATCCGCAGGGAGTCCGCCGAGGTTTCCACTAACGGCCCCGAGCGATGTGTGCAGGGTTCGAGACACCAAAGCAGGCGAATCGGTACACCGGCCACGGTGTATCTACCGCAACATAGCCCACCCCTAGGGTCAGCCACGCATGGCCCCAACACATATCCTACAAACACCGTAAACTAGTTGCAACTCTGGATGAGAACAAGGATGGTTAAGAAGTCGAGAGGGGCACTTAAGCATTCCAATGCGTGGTAGTAACTGGTCATGGATCACAAACACAGAACTCGGTTCCTGAGGACGGCTGCAATGAGACAACCCACCATGTACTCCTACATGGCCTCTCACCGCTACCTTTACCAAATCGTGTTCACACACTTAGCTCTCAACAATAGGACATGTTCACACATCATTCCAATTCATTCCCGATGAATCAGACCTGACTCAACTCTAAGCAATAGCAGGCATGACAAACAAGCATGAATGAGTAGGCACATCAGGGCTCAAACAACTCCTACTCATGCTAGTGTGTTTCATCTATTTACTGTGGCAATGACAGGTCATGCAGAGGATAAAGGGGTTCAACTACCGCAGCAAGTAACACATGAGTCGTTGTTGTCCTAATGCGGTAAAATAGAGCAGGAGCGAGAGAGTGGTATTATAACGGAATGAACAAGGGGTTTTGCTTGCACGGCACTTCTGAAGATAATATAGTTCTTCATCGGTGTCATCGAACTCATCGTCGGTACGTCGTCTACTGAGAGGGGACAAATACCGGCAACACAGAAGGAAACACAATCAATGCAATGCACAATATGATGCATGCTCATGACATGGCAATATGCTTGTGATTTGAGCTAATGCAACTAAAACCAGGTTAAATGAAGTTGGTTTGAATCAAAGATTCAAATTCAAACTCCACATGTAGTTATTTAAATGACATTCATTTCATTTGTCCTATACAGTAGCCATAAGTTGTTCTAACATGCCTGATCATGGCATAAACAGATTCTTCATATTTTTCTGATCATTTTTCATATATAATTTATTTAATTTGGAGCTACGGTTGATTTTCTATGAATTTTTGAAGTTTAGAATATTTTCTGGAATTTCCTGAATTAAAATAAATCCAAAAAAGGAGTTATTGCGTCAGCATTAGGTCATCTTGACCTCGATGAGGTCAACAATGGTCTAGGTCAAACTTCATGTGTGGGATCCACACGTCAGTGACACAGACTGGTTTGGGTGGATGACAGGTGGGCCTGGTCAACTGCCACGCTAGCAAAGTCAACCTGACATGTGGGCCCGGTGGGTTAGTCTAATTTAAACAGGAATTTAAACTATGGTTAACTAAGGGCGTGGGGTCCGTGTGTCAGTGGGTCAGGGGGTAATTAAGTTGGTAATTAGCACCTAATGATGATGCCACGTCATCACCACCGGCGTGTGATCGCCGGCGACCAAATCCGTGGCGGGTGTGCACCGGAGTGGCTCGAGTTTCACCCACAGGAGGCTGCTTGGGCCGCGGGCGGTCCCGTTGGAAAGCTGGCACTCAGCCGCATCCAACGGAGGTGGAAGGAGGCCCTGGGGTTGTCGGAGCTCACCGGAACGGAGCTCGCGGCGGCGCCGGAGTTCGGGCGTCGGCGGAAACGACGCCACAGCGAACGGCAGGAGGGGTCGGTGGGGGTTTTGGGCTTTTGGCATCACGCTGAGCACGGTGGTATGCTCAGACGCGACGTGCGTGTGCTCTAGCCACGGCGGCGACACAGCCGGCGGCGACGGGTTTTCGGGATCGACGGAGGCAACGGCTACGCGGTGAAATCGAGCACGGGGAGAGAGAGGGGAGGCGTAGGAGCTCACAGGTAGTCGGACGGTGGTCTCAGCGGGCTCGGGGAGGCTCGGACGGCGGCGAACCGAAGGTGAGCTTGCCGGCGGCCGAAGGTTGAAGACGAGCTCGAGGGCGACGCTGCGGGGCTTCCGGCGGGGCGTGGCTCAGTGAGGGGGTCGAGGACGGAGTGGCGGATCCTCTGGGCTGCTCGGCGAGGCGGGGAGGTGGTTGTGGCCGCGGCGAACGGCGTCGGTGGCGACGGCTGCGCCCGGTGGTGCTGCAGGGAGGGACTAGAGAGGAGGAGAGAGATCCAGGGAGAGAGGGGAGAGGACGAGGGGGTCGGGGGGTGTGCGTGGCAGCCTCGGGTGCCTCCAGCGGCGAGCAGGTAAGTAGGAGGTGGCCGGGCTCTCGGGCGCGCGCCACGCCTCGCCTCTGTCCTTCTGGCGAGGGAGGAAGACGACACGGGGGGAAGCGGCGGTGGGCTGGGCCGTGCTAGGCCGGTTGGTGGCGCCAGGTAAGGCCCAGGTAATAACTCTCTCTCTGTGTGTTATTTTATTTATTGTTTCTGTTTTCTATTATTTCTGTAACTTCAGGGCTTTATTAAAAATACTTAGACACTTCCAGAAATCATGTAACTAATCATGGCTACTGTTTAGAATATATCCAACAGTAAACATTTTAGTTTATGATTATTTGAGCATTTAAAATATTATTTAGCAATTAAATTCCCAAATGCAAATACCATATGATTTAACTCAAAAATCCAGAATGGCCTAGAAATATGTGCACCATTTTTGGCAGAGGTTTTAAACCAATCCAAAAATGATAAACTTTTCTGAAGGGCATTTTGGGTTCATTGAGAATATTTTTATTTGAACCTAGTTGATTTGGTTTGGTGCTAGGGTTTGAGCAATCCCCATTTTCAAATTTTCTTAGGAATTTAAACATGATGCATGGATGCAGATGTCACTAATTACAACCAATTCTGGGGCTGTGACACCGGGGATCGTCATCGAGCTGAACGTGTGCTGAACTCGGAGGTGCCGTACGTTCGGTACTTGGATCGGTCGGATCGTGAAGACGTACGACTACATCAACCGCGTTGTCATAACGCTTCCGCTTACAGTCTACGAGGGTACGTGGACAATACTCTCCCCTCTCGTTTCTATGCCATCACCATGATCTTGCGTGTGCGTAGGAAATTTTTTAAAATTACTACATTCCCCAACAGTGGCATCCGAGCCAGGTTTTATGCGTTGATGTTATATGCACGAGTTGAACACAAGTGAGTTGTGGGCGATACAAGTCATACTGCTTACCAGCATGTTATACTTTGGTTCGGCGGTATTGTGAGATGAAGCGGCCCGGACCGACATTACGCGTACGCTTACGCGAGACTGGTTTCACCGTTGCGAGCACTCGTTGCTTAAAGGTGACCGGCGGGTGTCTGTCTCTCTCACTTTAGTTGAACCGAGTGTGGCTACGCCCGTCCTTGCGAAGGTTAAAACAGCACCAACTTGACAAACTATCGTTGTGGTTTTGATGCGTAGGTAAGAACGGTTCTTGCTCAGCCCGTAGCAGCCACGTAAAATTTACAACAACAAAGTAGAGGACGTCTAACTTGTTTTTGCAGGGCATGTTGTGATGTGATATGTTCAAGACGTGATGCTATATTTTATTGTATGAGATGATCAAGTTTTGTAACCGAAGTTATCGGCAATCGGCAGGAGCCATATGGTTGTCGCTTTATTGTATGAAATGCAACGCCTGTAATTGCTTTACTTTATCACTAAGCCGTAGCGATAGTCGTAGAAGCAATAGTTGGCGAGATGACAACGATGCTACGATGGAGATCAAGGTGTCGCGCCGGTGACGATGGTGATCACGACGGTGCTTCGGAGATGGAGATCACAAGCACAAGATGATGATGGCCATATCATATCACTTATATTGATTGCATGTGATGTTTATCCTTTATACATCTTATCTTTCTTTGATTGACGGTAGCATTTTAAGATGATCTCTCACTAAAAATATCAAGATGTGTTCTCCCTGAGTATGCACCGTTGCGAAAGTTCTTCGTGCTGAGACACCACGTGATGATCGGGCGTGATAGGCTCTACGTTCAAATACAACGGGTGCAAAACAGTTGCACACGCGAAATACTCAGGTTAAACTTGGCGAGCCTAGCATATACAGATATGGCCTCGGAACACGGAGACCGAAAGGTTGAACGTGAATCATATAGTAGATATAATCAACATAGTGATGTTCACCATTGAAACTACTCCATCTCACGTGATGATCGGACATGGTGTAGTTGATATGGATCACGTAATCACTTAGAAGATTAGAGGGATGTCTATCTAAGTGGGAGTTCTTAAGTAATATGATTAATTGAACTTTAATTTATCATGAACTTAGTCCTGGTAGTATTTTGCAAATTATGTTGTAAATCAATAGCTCGCGTTGTTGCTTCCCTATGTTTTTGCTTCCCTATGTTTTTATATGTGTTCCTAGAGAAAATTGTATTGAAAAATGTTAGTAGCAATGATGCGGATTGGATCCGTGATCCGAGGTTTATCCTCATTGCTGCACGGAAGAATTATGTCCTTAATGCACCGCTAGGTGACAGACCTATTGCAGAGCAGATGCGGGCGTTATGAACGTTTGGCTAGCTCAATATGATGACTACTTGATAGTTTAGTGCACCATACTTAACGGCTTAGAATCGGGACTTCTAAGGCGTTTTGAACGTCAATCACGGACCATATGAGATGTTCCAGTAATTGAAGTTAATATTTCAAGAAAATACCCGTGTTGAGAGATATGAAGTCTCCAACAAGTTCTATAGCTAAAAGATGGAGGAGAATTGCTCAACTAGTGAGCATGTGCTCAGATTATGCAGGTACTTCAATCGCTTGAATCAAGTGGGAGTTAATCTTCCGGATAAGATAGTGATTGACAGAATTCTCTAGTCACCATCACCAAGTTAGTAGAACTTCGTGATGAACTATAATATGCAAGGGATGACAAAAGTAATTCCCAAGCTCTTCGTGATGCTGAAATCGTGAAGGTAGAAATCAAGAAAAGAGCATCAAGTGTTGATGATTGACAAGACCACTAGTTTCAAGAAAAGGGCAAAGGGAAAGAAAGGGAAACTTCAAGTAGAATGTCAAACAAGTTGTCACTCCCGAAGAAGCCCAAAAGCTGGACCAAAGCACGAAACTAAGTGCTTCTACTGCAAAGGAAATGGTCACCGAAACGGAAATGCCACTGAATATTTGGTGGATAAGAAGGATGGCAAAGTGAACAAGAATATATTTGATATACAGGTTATTGATGTGTGCCTTACTAGTGTTTATAGTAGCCCCGAGTATTTGATACTCGCTCGGTTGCTAAGCTTAGTAACTTCAAACAGGAGTTCTGAGAATAAACAGAGACTAGTTGAAGGGAAGTGACGATGAGTGTTGGAAGTAGTTCCAAGATTGATATGATCATCATCACACACTCCCTATACTTTCGGGATTAGTGTTAAATCTAAATAAATATTATTTGGCTTTTGCGTTGAGCATGAATATGATTTGATCATGTTTATTGTAACAACGGTTATTCATTTGAAGTCAGAGAATAATTGTTGTTCTGTTTACATGAATAAAACCTTCAATGGTCATACACCCAATGAAAATAGTTTATTGGATCTCGATCGTAGTGATACACATATTCATAATATTGATGCCAAAAGATGCAAATTTAATAATGATAGTGCAACTTATTTGTGGCACTGCCGTTTGGGTCATATCGGTGTAAAGCGCATGAAGAAAATCCATAAAGATGGATTTTCGGAATCACTTGGTTATGAATCATTTGATGCTTGTGAACCGTGCCTTTTGGGCAAGATGACTAAAACTCCGTTCTCCGCAACAATGGAACGAGCTACTGACTTGTTGGAAATAATGCATACCAATGTATGCGATCCAATGAGTGTTGATGCCCGTGGCAAGTATCATTATTTTCTGACCTTCACACATGATTTGAGCAGATATGCGTATATCTTCTTGATGAAACATAAGTCTGAAATAGTTGAAAAGTTCAAAGAATTTCAGAGTGAAGTGGAAAATCATCGTAACAAGAAAATAAAGTTTCTGCGATCTGATTGTGAAGATGAATATTTGAGTTACGAGTTTGGTCTTCAATTAAAACAAAGTGGAATAGTTTCACAGCTCACGCCACATGGAACACCACAACATAATGGTGTGTCCGAACGTCGTAACCGCACTTTATTGGATATGGTGCGATCTATGATGTATCTTACCGATTTACCACTATCGTTTTGGGGTTATGCATTAGAGACAGCTGCATTCACGTTTAATAGGGCACCATCTAAATCCGTTGAGATGACACCGTATGAACTATGGTTTAGCAGTAAACCTAAGCTGTCGTTTCTTAAAACTTGGAGTTGCGATGCTTATATGAAAAGGTTTCAACCTGATAAGCTCGAACCCAAATCGGAAAAGTGCGTCTTCATAAAATACCCAAAGGTAACTATTGGGTACACCTTCTATCACAGATCCGAAGGCAAGTTATTCGTTGCTAAGATGGATCCTTTCTAGAGAAGAAGTTCTCTCGAAAGAAGTGAGTGGGAGGAAAGTAGAACTTGATGAGGTAATTGTACCTTCTCCCTTATTGGAAAGTAGTTCATCACAGAAATCAGTTCCAAAGTGATTCCTACACCAATTAGTGAGGAAGTTAATGATGATGATCATGAAACTTGAGATCAAGTTACTCTGAAACCTCGTAGGTCTTCCAAAGTACAGTCCGCACTGTGAGTGGTACGGTAATCCTATTACGGAAGTCATGTTACTAGACCATGATGAACCTACGAACTATGAGGAAGCGATGATGAGCCCAGATTCAGCGAAATGGCATGAGGCCATAAAATCTGAGATATGATCCATGTATGAGAACAAAGTATGGACTTTGATTGACTTGCTCGATGATCAGCAAGCCATGTTAAATAAATGGATCTTCAAGAGGAAGACGAACACTGATAGTAGTGTTACTATCTACAAAGCTCGACTTGTCACAAAAGGTTTTCGACAAGTTCAATGTGTTTACTACAATGAGATATTCTCTAGTTTAGCGATGCTTAAGTCAGTCTGAATCATGTTAGCAATTGTCACATTTTATGAAATCTGGCAAATGGATGTCAAAACTACATTCTTTAATGGATTTATTAAAGAAGAGTTGTATATGATGCAACCAGAAGGTTTTGTCAATCCTAAAGGAGCTTACAAAATGTGCAAGCTTCAGCGATCCATCTATGGACTGGTGCAAGCATCTCGGAGTTGGAATAAACATATGGTTTTATACAGACTTTTGGAGAAGCCTGTATTTACAAGAAAGTGAGTGGGAGCACTACAGCATTTCTGATAAGTATATGTGAATCAGAAATAATGTAGAATTATTCTGCAAAGCATAAAGGAGTATTTGAAAGGAGTTTTTCAAAGAAGGACCTCGGTGAAGCTGCTTACGTATTGAGCATCAAGATCTATTCAGATAGATCAAGGCGGCTTGATAAGTTTTTCAATAAGTACATACCTTGTCAAGATTTTGAAATAGTTCAAAATGGAACAGTCAAAGAAAGAGTTCTTGCCTGTGTGTTGCAAAGGTGTGAAATTGAGTAAGACTCAAATCCCGACCACGGCAGAAAATAGAAAAGAGAATGAAAGTCATTCCCTATGCCTCAGTCATAGGTTCTATAAAGTATGTTATGCTATGTACCAAACCTATGGTATACCTTCCTCTGAATTTGGCAAGGGAGTACAATAGTGATCTAGGAGTAGATCACTGGACAGCGGTCAAAATTATCCTTAAGGGAATAAGGATATGTTTCTCGATTATGGAGGTGACAAAAAGGTTTGTCGTAAAGGGTTACGTCGATGCAAGTTTTGACACTAATCTAGATGACTCTAAATCTCGGTCTAGATACATATTGAAAGTGGGAGCAATTAGCTAGAGTAGCTCCGTGCAGAGCATTGTAGACATAGAATATTTGTAAAATACATACGGCTCTGAATGTGACAGACCCGTTGACTAAGCTTCTCTCACGAGCAAAACATGATCATACCTTAGTACTCTTTGGGTGTTAATCACATAGCGATGTGAACTAGATTATTGACTCTAGTAAACCCTTTGGGTGTTGGTCACATGACGATGTGAACTATGGGTGTTAATCACATACTGAGATGTGAATATTGGTGTTGAATCACATGATGATGTGAACTAGATTATTGACTCTAGTGCAAGTGGGAGACTGAAGGAAATATGCCGTAGAGGCAATAATAAAGTTATTATTTATTTCCTTATTTCATGATAAATGTTTATTATTCATGCTAGAATTGTATTAACCGGAAACATGATACATGTGTGAATACATAGACAAACATATAGTCACTAGTATCCTCTACTTGACTAGCTCATTAATCAAAGATGGTTATGTTTCCTAACCATAGACATGTGTTGTTATTTGATTAATGGGATCACATCATTAGGAGAATGATGTGATTGACATGACCCATTCCGTTAGCCTAGCACTTGATCGTTTTTGCTATTGCTTTCTTCATGACTTATACATGTTCCTGTAACTATGAGATTATGCAACTCCGTTTACGGAGGAACACTTTGGGTGCTACCAAACGCGTCAACGTAACTAGGTGATTATAAAGGAGTACTACAGGTGTATCCAAAGGTACATGTTGGGTTGGCGTATTTCGAGATTAGGTTTTGTCACTCCGATTGTCGGAGAGGTATCTCTGGGCCCTCTCGGTAATGCACATCACTATAAGCCTTGCAAGCAATGTAGCTAATGAGTTAGTTACGGAATGATGCATTACGTAACGAGTAAAGAGACTTGCCAGTAACGAGATTGAACTAGGTATTGGATACCGATGATCAAATCTCGGGCAAGTAACATACCGATGACAAAGGGAACAACGTATGTTGTTATGCGGTTTGACCGATAAAGATCTTCGTAGAATATGTAGGAGCCAATATGAGCATCCAGGTTCCGCTATTGGTTATTGACCAAGAATAGTTCTAGGTCATGTCTACATAGTTCTCGAACCCGTAGGGTCCATGCAACTTAAGGTTTCGATGACAGTTATATTATGAGTTTATGAGTTTTGATGTACCGAAGGAGTTCGGAGTCCCGGATGAGATCGGGGACATGACGAGGAGTCTCGAAATGGTCGAGACGTAAAGATCGATATATTGGATGACTATATTAGGAGTTCGGAAAGGTTCCGAGTGATTCGGGTATTTTTCGGAGTACCGGAGAGTTACGGGAATTCGCCGGGGAGTATATGGGCCTTATTGGGCCATACGGGAATAGAGGAGAGAGGCCAAAAGGAAGGAGGCCTGCTCCCCCCCTCTGGTCCGAATTGGACAAGGGGCGCAGCCCCCTTTTCCTTATTCCTCTCCCCCTCTTTTCCCTTCTCCTACTCCAACAAGGGAGGTGGAATCCTACTAGGACTAGGGAGTCCTAGTAGGACTCCACTTGGCGCGCCCTCCTAGGGCCGGCCTCCTCCCCTTGCTCCTTTATATCACGGGGCGGGGGCACCCCATGACACACAAGTTGATCTTCGTGATCGTTCCTTAGCCGTGTGCGGTGCCCCCTCCACCATATTCCACCTCGGTCGTGTCGTCGCGGAGTTTAGGCGAAGCCTGCGCCGTAGAGCATCATCATCTTCACCACGCCGTCGTCTTGTGGAACTCATCCCCGACACTTTGCTGGATCGAGTCCGGGATCGTCATCGAGCTGAGCGTGTGCTGAACTCGGAGGTGCCGTCGTTCGGTACTTGGATCGGTCGGATCGTGAAGACGTACGACTACATCAACAGCGTTGTCATAACGCTTCCGCTTACGGTCTACGAGGGTACGTGGACAATACTCTCCCCTCTCGTTGCTATGCCATCACCATGATCTTGCGTGTGCGTAGGAATTTTTTTGAAATTACTACGTTCCCCAACACACTCCACCCCCCCTTGGCCGCCGCCCCCCCTAGGACATCCCATCTCCTAGGGCCGCCCCCCCTGGGGTCCCTATATAAAGAGGGGGGTGGGAGGGCAGCCGCACCCTTGCACTTGGCGCCTCCCTCCCCCTGCTACACCTCCTCCTCCTCCCGTAGTTGCTTGGCGAAGCCCTGCCGGAGCCCTGCTGCATCCACCACCACGCCGTCGTGCTGCTGGATCTACCTCAACCTCCCCCTCCCCCTGGCTGGATCAAGACGGAGGAGACGTCACGCTGACCGTACGTGTGTTGAACGCGGAGGTGCCGTCCGTTCGGCGCTAGGATCTCCGGTGATTTGGATCACGACGAGAACGACTCCCTCAACCCTGTTCTCTTGAACGCTTCCGCACGCGATCTACAAAGGTATGTAGATGCACTCCTATCACTCGTTGCTAGATGAACTCATAGATGGATCTTGGTGAACGTAGAATTTTTTTTATTTTATGCAACGTTACCCAACAGAAAGTGCCATCTTGGAGTAATTTTTTCTTGAAACATTAATTTAAAAGAGGAGATAGTATGGTCAAACGACAATAAACTAAAAATGTCAACCCATTTAAAATTGACATGGCTTGCATAAGTCAACTTATTAGTTATGTAATTCTCAAGCGTGATGATGATAGATTGTATATAGTGAGCCGTATATTGTTGTTATGAGAGGTTGCTTTCAGGAAATAATGTTACCTGAGTTTGCAGATGATAAGTAATAATGGCGCCTTAAATTATGGACCTTAAGCATAAGTCATCTCCTGTATATGTATAGTTGAATGAAAGTGACATATCCGAGTGAATTTCTTAAAACATTAATTTAAAAGAGGATATAGTATGGTCAAACGACAATAAACTAAAAATGTCAACCCATTTAAAATTGACATGGCTTGCATAATTCAACTTATTAGTTATGTCATTGTCAAGCGTGATGATGATAGATTGTACATAGTGAGCCGTATCTTGTTGTCATGAGAGGTTGCTTTCAGGAAGTAATGTTACCTGAGTTTGCAGCTAATAAGTAACAATGGCGCCTTAGATTATGGACCTTAAGCATAAGTCATCTCATGTATATGTATAGTTGAATGAAAGTGACATATTCGAGTGAATTTCTTGAAACAATAGCTTGTGCAACTATCAGGTATTAGGGAACCACACTTATTAGGAAAGTGTGGTCGTGGTTCACATGTTGCATAATGTTTTGCTTTTATTGTACCGAGGGAAATCAACTGTGTTTCTGATGGATAAGCTATGGCTGTTACATTCTAGAACAAATGCTAGCCAGGTTTATTGATTTTTAAGGTATCGTGGAGAGTTTAGATGATAACTAAGTTACCTAAATTCTATTATTACAGGGTGGGTGCTCAAATAAACATTTCATCTAACACAATGATATGTTTTTTTATAGCACGATTAAGGAAAATGATTTAGCGAGAAAATATGTACAGTCGTAGGTTCTAGTAAATGGGATCATCATACTTCAACAAAAATAAAAATGAGCTTCCAGTAACCGCCAGAGAGCCAAACGTCTACTGTGTTTAAAAATAGTTGATGAATGCACATGATTGACATCTAATATATGCAGTGCGACGTCATATACTAATTACACAAAACATTCTTATCCCGCTAGATGTCTTTTCGTTTCTCTAATATTTATTAAGATAACTATTATGTCGATAAGTGAAATGTTTTGGATTCCTTCTGGTGAAAATTATCAAGTAGTATGAGTGATCGTTTGCATATCTTACTGACTGGACAAAACTTTATTTATTATTGACGCTATTAATTTCTTCATTGAGCTGTCATTGATAATTTCATTTCTTATGCCAAGTTTGCGGTTGTTGTGATGTCATTCTATTTACTTATTTTAAAGCTGTTGTAGATAAGAGATGTTGTTATAGATAAGACTTCGATAAATTCTCTCCCGATCAATGATTGTACTCTTATACATTTCGCCCAAATATTTTTAATCTCGTAAACTACGACACCAAGAGTTCCACAGGTAAGATTTTTTTCTCGAAAAGGAGGATGACCCCCAGCCTCTGCATCTGGAAAATGCATGTAGCCATTTTATTAATTATTCACAAAGACCTTACAAAGTAGTACATCAGGTAGTCTGAAGCCATCATCTTAGCAACATTTGTCGCTATTCCTATCCACTTGATGAAGGGGTGCCAATAGTCCGAGCCTAATACCAAACAGACATCGCACAAATGCCTAACATCTAAAGCCGGAGGCCCCAACCAAGCCACATACTAGGTTATGGGGCGCAAACCGGTCTGACGCACTCTCATATATCGTCGCCGCCGTCTTCCACTAATCCATCTTCAGAGCAGGTACTGACGCATCAATCTTGCCAGACCTGCCGTCGACGCCTCCAGGGTGCCAGACAACGCCTCCTCCCTGCGCGCGTCCATCATCACACATCCGTCGCTGAGGCCCTGCCGCGCCACGCCGCCGAGACTCCACGTCGTCGATGCGTCACATGGAATGCCGCTCCACCGCTGGGACCGTCCACTGGTCCCTCAAGCCAATGCACACCTCCAAAGATGCCCCCAAGGAGGGAACGACACAAGTGTGCCGCCGTCATCCGATCGATTGATCTTGGGTTTCCCCGGAGGTAGCGGAAGGAGTTGGGAGCTTCACCTCGATGATTCCTTCAAGAAGGAAATGACGCCGAGGGCGTCAGCATCACCGGCTCCGGCCACCGACCGGAGACCAGGTTTTCACCCGGATCTGTCCCATGAGTATCCAACCGACAACATGTGCACCATCCAGACCGCCTTCAAAGCCCCAGAACTGGCCACCCAGATCCGACGACCATCCACAATAGCACTGCCACCATGGGAGCCCTGGCACACCGGCCACTGCCTGCGTGTGCCACCACTGGAGCCTGGGAGAAGGGCCACCACCCCACCTCGCCAAACCGCGAGAGCCACCGTGATGAATCCCACGCGCTCGTCACAGTCGTTGAACTGATCCAATCCGGAGCCAAAGACACCAGATCGCCGGTGCAGATGGAAGGCCCCTCCGCGTCGCCCCGCGAGAGCGGTGCGGGAGGGTTGGATCGCGAGGAGAGGTTGGGGCCCTTATTGGCAGGAGTGGAGACCCTTATAGCTGGCCTTAAGATGGTAAGATTGTAGGAGTGAAGACCCTTATACCGCTCTTATATTAGAGGGAAATACACTTTGAAACCTGGTTGTATATACACCCAATATGAGATTTTTTTTAATAAATAAACAAAAGGTCAAAATAGTTTAGAAGGTTTTTTGAAATAAACTTGACTTTCTTTTGCACTAGTATATAAATTTCAAGAAAAAAAAAACCAACGCTGATTTCAGGGCAAAAAAGACAAAATTTATTTGCTATTATAGGTCACTATTCACACTAATTTAGCCAAAATTTTGTCTTTTTTGAAAAGAAGTCAAAGGGGGATTTTCCTTTTTTGGATTTTTTTTCTCACAATAAAATGGAAGGTCAAGTTTATTTCAAAAATATTTTCAGATTTTTTGAATTTTTGTAGAATTACTAATTATTATTTTTCATATAGGGTGTAGATACGCCCAGAGAAGCAAACGTCCGCTTCCGCGCCCTTTATAATTATAACTGTATTATCGTGGAGATCAACACCGTGTGAAAGCTGTGTATACTGCAAATTAGTACTAGAAACTAGTGACAAGTTGGCAAGGTTCCACCGCATAATCGGATCTTCACATATTTTCCTCCCGCCGAGAATGTTTTAAATAAGCTAAGTACTGTCTGCATCAGGTTCTGCTCTCACGATGATCTAATGCCGCAGCAATATTATGAGCTGTGATTCGCCGGACCGATTGCAATTTGGCAAAGAGAAACGAAGAAAGTGGGAGGATGCAAGACAACAATTTAAATAGTACGGAGCACGGCTTTCAATGCTGTGCTCTTGCTGCTTAATCTGCATATGTTTAGGAGTAGTTTGTTACAAAAAACTGTTTAGTACTGTAGTTTATATTTCAGATGGCCAATGTTTATATGGCTGCTGTTGCTATTTGTACTGAGCGTTGTCTGAATTCTGAAGTTATTTTCCTTTGTTTCTGTGACAACTATTTCATGCACCTAATCCTTCATGAAAATTTCTTCATGTTTCCTATGTTAGAACCAAACAACTTTTAATACATATCCCTTCTTTGCAGTTCATGTACAATTCAAGTCAAATAACACAAAGTACAAGACATGTTTAACACCATCCACCTAATCCTTCAAGAAAATTTCCTAATCCTTTAAGAAAATTTCTACATTTTTCCTGTGCTAGAACCAAGCAATTTCTATGCAGATTCCCGTGTTCTCTATTCATGTAGAATTCAAAATTGTATGGCATCACAATTCTACATTTTTGGCTATGCATTTTTAGTATCACGTGGACCAACGAGACCCTTAATCTGTTTGTTTATTTGTTTGTATACTATATAAAAATCTATAAATGTTCTGAAACATGCGGGTGCTGCATTCTATTTTGTTCTGAAACGTATCAGAATTCTGAAATTGGGTTTAGCAAGCGTTGCAGAACAATTTCAAACATCGTATTTGTATGACAAGCTATCTCAGAAATACTGAAAAGACCGTATGTGGCTATGTCTGGAGGACCTAGCACTGCATATCCATTTATCATCAAAATTATGTATTTTCTTGCTTTCCTCTGGGCTACTGAAACCGGCGGTGCGCTTACCTTCTTCCTGCCATACCATGAAAGGTACGGAGGAGAGACAAATTAACTCCATCTTTCAAGAAAGTCACCAAATCCATGCTTGTAGTGAGAACATAAGATACAGATCATCGTATGATCTTGACCTTTTCTCCCAAAGCTTGCTTGTGTCTGTACAGTCTGTTCCTTTCAGGTATATTCCCAGCATAACCATGATCTGGTTTCAGTATTTTCCTCCACACAATTCTATAGTGCGGAAACTCAAAGGTCAAACCTGAAAACTAAAGTTGGCATTTCTTAACAATCGTTCTAACAATAGAAATGTACATAGCTGTAGCTGTCAAGGCAAGACATTTGACCCTTGCGTATATTTTGTAAGAACCATCCTGATATGTACAATCCGTTGTACTTGTAAGCGATGCCGTAATAGGCAATTTTATACTTACACCTAGCAATGTTGGATTGGCATACTACAATATCTCCTTACCTTTATGCCTTCACCCTGAATTATGCCTATATATACGTAGCAGAAGCACCTAACAAAGCACACAGGCTAGAGAGCAACAGAAGAAAGATAGAAAGGGGCAGAGTTTAGCTGACAGCTCGCCGGCGGCCATGGCGACTGAACAGCTCAACGTGTTGAAAGCACTGGACGTTGCCAAGACGCAGTTGTACCATTTCAAGGCAGTCGTGATCGCAGGCATGGGCTTCTTCACGGACGCCTACGACCTCTTCTGCATCGCCCTCGTCACCAAGCTGCTGGGGCGCATCTACTACACCGACCCTGCCCTCAACGAGCCCGGCCACCTCCCGGCAAACGTGTCGGCCGCCGTGAACGGCGTGGCCCTATGCGGCACACTTGCCGGCCAGCTCTTCTTCGGCTGGCTCGGTGACAAGCTCGGACGCAAAAGTGTCTACGGCTTCACGCTCATCCTCATGGTCCTCTGCTCCATCGCGTCCGGGCTCTCGTTTGGACACGAGGCCAAGGGCGTAATGGGGACGCTATGTTTCTTCCGCTTCTGGCTTGGCTTCGGCGTAGGCGGCGACTACCCTCTGAGCGCCACCATCATGTCGGAATATGCTAACAAGAAGACCCGCGGCACCTTTATCGCCGCTGTGTTTGCCATGCAGGGGTTTGGCATCCTATTTGGTACCATTGTCACGATTATCGTCTCGTCCGCATTCCGACATGCATTCCCTGCACCGCCATTCTACATTGACGCCGCGGCGTCCATTGGCCCGGAGGCCGACTATGTGTGGCGCATCATCGTCATGTTCGGCACCATCCCGGCCGCCCTGACCTACTACTGGCGCATGAAGATGCCCGAAACTGCGCGGTACACAGCACTCATCGCCGGCAACACGAAGCAAGCCACATCAGACATGTCCAAGGTGCTCAACAAGGAGATCTCAGAGGAGGATGTGCAGGGTGAGCGGGCCACTGGTGATACCTGGGGCCTCTTCTCCCGACAGTTCATGAAGCGCCATGGGGTGCACTTGCTAGCGACCACAAGTACTTGGTTCCTGCTCGATGTGGCCTTCTACAGCCAGAACCTGTTCCAGAAGGACATCTTCACCAAGATCGGGTGGATCCCGCCGGCAAAGACTATGAATGCATTGGAGGAGTTGTATCGCATCGCCCGTGCCCAAGCGCTCATCGCGCTCTGTGGCACCGTGCCGGGCTATTGGTTTACCGTCGCCTTCATCGACATCATCCGGAGGTTCTGGATCCAGCTCATGGATTCACCATGATGACCATTTTCATGCTAGCAATCGCCATACCGTACGACTACTTGGTGAAGCCAGGGCACCACACTGGCTTCGTCGTGCTCTATGGGCTCACTTTCTTCTTTGCGAACTTTGGCCCCAACAGCACAACCTTCATCGTGCCAGCCGAAATCTTCCCGGCGAGACTCCGGTCCACATGCCACGGCATCTCCGCGGCTACTGGTAAGGCAGGTGCAATCATCGGTGCATTCGGGTTCCTGTACGCCTCGCAGGACCAGAAGAAGCCCGAGACCGGTTACTCACGGGGTATCGGAATGCGCAACGCCCTGTTCGTGTTGGCAGGCACAAACTTCCTAGGCCTTCTCTTTTCCCTGCTGGTGCCGGAGTCCAAGGGCAAGTCGCTCGAGGAGCTCTCCAAGGAGAACGTGGGCGACGATGGCATCGAACCTTAGGCTGTTGTACATCTGGAGATACAGAGTCATGCACAAGTGTTTACTTTTTCGTTGCAGCATTTCTTTCCTTCCGTGTGGCCACTTGCTGAATTTGTGGTGTCGCTTGTCGTTCGCGTGTAGCTGTTTAAGGCTGGGATTTTCGAAAACCCAGCGTTGCATTTTTGTGGTGGTGCTCTGTAATCGTTTGAAGAATTGCTAATAAAATATGCCGTTCATAATGGAGTATTAGGCCTGGCCTCGATTTAAAGCTCCAATAATCCGCTCAAGGAGTTTTTAATGAGACAATCTGACGAAGCCTTTATTAAGTCGTTACAATATTTACAGACAGTGTATGCTTTGCTAAATTCTAAGTTTCAAAATTTAAGCTTCTAAACTCTCAACTATCTTACAAAATTCAAAAGCTGAAGAATGATCTATGATCTCCTGGATTTCTGCTCCATAACTCGCCAAGTTCCCCTTCTCTATACCATCAACCACCATCTTACAATCTGAAGCCACATGAACCCGCTGAATATAAACATCATCCGAGAGACAATGGAGGAGCCTATTTGGGCGCTTCGGCCATTGTTTTTAGGTCCATCTCAGATCCAGCGACACCAAAAACAGTTGCCATCAGAGAAGGAATAGCCTTCGATAGGAGTTGGTACACAGTGCTCATCCCCCTCCCCTTTGATATATTCTAATGGTCCGGCCCATCTAAGGCACGAACGGGAAGCAACCTCGGGCGTGACTATGTATATCTATTTTTTGCTTTATTTTTTACTTTTGCTTATATTTCTAAATGGTCTAAATGTATACATTATAAAAATCACTTTGCATAACAATTTGCAAAATGTTAGTCACGCATTTGAAAAAATTAAAATGTGTATAGAAAAATCTTTCTAACGTATAAGAAAATTGTACAATGTGTATGGAAAAAATAGAATATATATAAAATAATGTTAGTCATGTATTTAAAAAATGTTAAATGTGTATATAAAAAATGGTTCTGATGTATAAAAGATGTACAATATGTATGGAAAAAGTAGACATCAAGAAATATTCTAGTTTTCAAATATGTTCATCTTGTATTTGGAAATTTTTAATGTGTATAGAAAATTTGTTCCTATTGTATACGTAAAATGTAGAATGTGTATGAAAGAAAGTTGACATCAAAATATATGTTTGAAAAAAATGCTAATCATGTATTTGGAAAATTGTTCAACCTGTATACAAAAAATGTTTATACAATGTAAAAAAAAATATTCGTGTAGGTTAAAAAAATCTACGTGACATTTTAAAGTAATATTTATGTTTTGAATTTTTTTAAATGATCATACAGTGTTAAAAATGTTCAGGTAGTTTAGAAAAAATATTGTCATTCAGAAAATGTTCTATGTGTATATAATTTATTTATTTTTGACCAGGAATGTGTATTTAAATTGTCGACCATGGATTCGAAAAAGTGTTCAAAACCATATATTAAAAGAAAAATGTACAGCGTGTATTTAAAAAATGTTCAACGTGTACCAAAACTATGTTCCACGCATACACTAAAACTCTATATTGTGTACTGAAAAAAGTAGTCATGTGTTAAAAAAGAATACCAATGAAAACTTAAAAAGAAACAAGAAACAAAACCGGACAAAAGATGGAAGAAAATAGAAAATCAATAAAACCAAGAAAGAGATGTAGAAACTGGTGAAAAAACAAATAGGAAAGGAAGAAAAAAAAAACAAGTGAAAACCCACAAAGGAAAAATTGTTAAGCATGTGTTTAAAATATATTATCCATGAACAAAAATAATGTTTCAAATGTGTACAAAAATATACAATGTTTATGAAAAAGAGGCATAAAATATATAATCACACTGAACCACGATACTTATTTTGGTAATTAAAACCACGACAATTATTTTGAAAACTAAAACCGTGGCACATATTTTGGAACAGATGTAGCATACGGTAAAATGTTACTCATATATTTAAAAATTATTAAACATGTGTAAAAAAGGTGTTCCTTATGTATACAAAAAATGAACAATGTATATTAGAAAAGTAGACATTAAAACCATATATTTGACAAAAAATTAGTCACATATTTAGAAAATGTTTAATCTGTACAGGAATGTGTCAGAGGTATATGAAAAATGTTTTATGTATTTGAAAAATGTTGACCATGCACCAAAAATGATTTTGTTCTATGTGAAAAGAGAATAGAGAAAAAAAAAAGGTGAAAACCATAAAATAAACGAAGAAAAATGAAGAAAGTTGAGAAAGAGACAGATAACATAAATAAATTTAAGAAAACAAATCAAAGAAAACCAATGCAAACAGTCAAAAATTACTAGGAAACAAATAACTAATGAAGAAAACCAATGGAAATAAAAAACAAAGGAAGAAAAAATAAAAATCAAATAAAATTGATGTAAAATATTGAAAACGGTGAAAACCAAGAAAGAAACAAGAAAAGAAACCAGTGAAACCAGAAGAAAATAGTAAAGAAATAAAAAGAAATATAGAAAAGATAAAAAAACGGACAAATTGATGGAATAAGCGCACAGAGGAATAAAAAAAAAGCGACTTACACTACACTTACTGTGTATTTTAGAAACGGGCGCCTGAAGGTCCATCTAGCATTTTTTTTCTTCTGTGTTGTAACTTTTAATCCGCAAAACTAGCACGCTGTTTGTGAATTGAACCAGCGACATCCCTCATCGAAGAATGTTGGTGTAACCACACTGCCACCCAGCGAGATATGGTAACGTTCTACTTTTTCCTTATTTAATATTACCTTTTCCTCTTTCCTTTTTCATTTCTTTCGTTTACCTTTTTTCCTTTTTGTTTTTTCTTCTTTCTGGTTTGATGAATTGTTTGGAAATACGTGAACTTTTTCTTCAAATCGATGAACTGTTATTAAAATTTGATTGAATTTTTTCAAATTTTATTAACTCTTTTTCATATCATTGATCTTTTTTGAAAACCAATGATATTTTCCAATTTTTATTAGCTATTTTCAAAGTTGATGAATTGTTTTCAAATTTGATTAACTTTTTTCGAAATTCAATGAACATTTTTTCAGAATCCACGAGCTTTTTCAATTTCGCTGAACTTTTTTTAAATCAATGAACTTCTTTTATCATGATATTTTTTTCAAAATCCACGGACATTTTTTATTCATGTTTTTTTCATTTTTTCGTTCTTTGTTTCAAATACGATCGAACGAACCTAGAGGAAATAAAATGCGATCTATCTCGCTCTACATGGGCCAACCCACTAGGTTTGGCGTGTGGGCGCCAAGGAGATTCCCTGGCACCTGAAGCACCCAATAAGAGCTCCCCATCCGTCGAGCGTGCGTGCGAACAAAAAAATAGCGAACCAGGTCAGCTCAGTACCTACGCAGGGGAAAATCCTTCAGGCCAGAGCTTCCACCTATCTAGAAAAGATATAGCTTTTGTTAGCTCCCTCCCACTCCCGGTTTTGTGAAGCTTCGAGAAGCTTCTTTGGGTCGGTTTTCGAAAGCTTCTAGAAGGTTTCAAATATTTTTTCAGATTTACTGGACCTAGTTGCTCAGTTTTATTTGCGTTTTTATCTTCTGCTTTTTCCTTTTTCTCAAATGTGTGAGCCTTTTCCAATTTCATGATGTTTTTTTTAATTTTCTAAACTTTCTTTCTGGAATCCGTGATGTTTTTTTTCCAAATTCATGGGCATCTTTATCAGATTTTAAACATTTTCATCAAATCGTGAACAATTATTAATTTCATGACGATTTTTATTCAAATTCCTGAACTTTATTTAACTCCATGGTACCAACGAATTTTTTTTTCAAATTTGTGAATATTATTTGAATACAAATTTTTTTCAAACGCACGGGTTTTCTTTGAAAAGTAAACGCTCACAATCAATTCAACGGGTCAGGTGAAAGGTCAACGCATCTGTGGTCATTTGGGTCAAGTCAACCCAAAAAGACCTGAGCAAGCCACCAGCTCACATTGGTCGGTGTGACATCCTGGATTAATATGAATGATAAACTACTCATGTCAACCAGGCCTTTTTTGGTAGTGCGTCCAAAAGGAATCTCAAAGTTAAGCATGTTTGGCTTGAAGCAATTTCAGAATGGATGACCAACTGGGAAGTTCATCCCGAATGCGCGCGAATGAGGACAAAATGCGCACAAAGACTAGTGTTGGTATGTGGGATCAATCTAGATCCCAGACGCAATGACCTGGAAACCGGTGCATGAAGTTGGGTTTGGTCAGGGTGTTAGAATTGGTATCAGAGGTGACCCTTGCGGTTACATTTATGTGTGCAGGTCAGTGATCCATACATGAGGCACATGTGGATGATGGCATTGACGCGCATAGATGTGTGCTAAGGGAGAACATTCAAAGTGTGCAAAAAAGACTAGGGATAATTGGTTTTATGCCCCTAGTTGTGTCCCACTCGACAGGATTGCCCCTAATTTCCAAAAGCCAGCGGTTCTGTCTGACCCTCTTTTGTCGTCTTGTGCTTTTGCCCTTTGACCGTTTGACCGTCACTTTGAAAACTTCATAATTAATTCATACTAAATCAGAAAAATTCAAATAAGGTACTAAAATGTTCGGAAAAACATCACCTGTATGTCAATGTCACTTGCATTCATGAAAAAGGTGTTGGTAAGTGCCCATCCGAGTTTTAGCTCTTATCATACCACCATGAACAGTAAAATCTTAAAAAGTTCAAAAAAATCCAAAAAATATTGGTTTCAAAGAATGACAAATGTTTTCAGTGCTTGCCAAGTTTTATCAGGGAATGACATTTGTGGAAGTCATGGCAAAAAAACAATCAGAATGACATTTGTGGAAGTCATGGCAAAAAAACAATCAGTGTTGATTGTTTTTTTTTTTGCCATGACTTCCACAAATGTCATTCCCTGATGAAACTTGGCAAGCACTTAAAACATTTGTCATTCTTTGACACCATTTTTTGGATCTTTTTGTACTTTTTAAGATTTTACTGTTCATGGTGGTATAATAAGAGCTAAAACTCGGATGGGCACTTTCCAACACTTTTGTTATGAATGCAAGTGACATTGACATACAGGTGATGTTTTTCCGAACATTTTGGTATCTTATTTGCATTTTTCTGATTTACTATGAATTAGTTATGAAGTTTTCAAAGTGACGGTCCAACGGTCAAAGGGCAAAAGCACAAGACGACAAAAGTGGGTTGGACAGAACCGCTGGCTTTTGGAAATTAGGGGCAATCCTGTTGAGTGGGACACAACTAGGGGCATAAAACCAATTATCCCAAAAGACTAATGTTGCTATGTGTGCCTAGTCTAGACCCTAGACACAACGACCATGAACAAGTGGGTGAACCGGTGGTTTTGGTCAGGGCATGATAGTGGGCCGGCCCAACGAAAGGAAACATGTGTGCGTCGGCTGGTCCTATTCGTGCATATGGTGCCACATAGGAGGTCTCTTGTGGGCTGGCCTGTTGATGGTCGGTCTTTCTAGTTTTTCTTCTTTCGTTCTTTTAAGTTTGTTTCTTCTATACGTTTGTTTGTATGCAAAAATATTGTAAATACATATATTCCAATAATGATTTAATCTTTTTCCTAAATGGCCATCAACCATTTAATTTTTTTATGTAGTGTAAAAAGTTGATGATGCAACTTTGAAAAAATATTCATACCATTCAAAGAAAAGATCGTGGAACTTCAAAAATGTCCGGACGTGTAAAAGATCGTGGAACTCCGCCTATGTTGTCTCAACATAGCCGGTCCCAAGCCCGGGTAAAGGAGGAGGGTTGTGATAGGCTTGGCGAGCCAACATAAAAACTCAGCCACTCTTATGGAGATGAAACCCAAAAGATTTTCGTTGGGGCGTAAATGACGCACTACATCGGAACCCGGGTGTGGTGGAAAATGGGCATGGGTCAGGCCGTCACGCGCCGTATCTTGATCCGGATACGGTGGCAAGTAAGCGAGGATCGGGTCATCGCATCCTTAGTGGCGCGCTACATCGACGCCCGGATGTAGTGGAAAATGAGCAAGGGTCTTCGCATTTGACTCGACGAGTGCGAAGGGTAAGGAAGCTAGCCGAGCCTAGGAGGATTCGCTTAGGTAGCTGGAACGTAGGGTCTCTGACAGGGAAGCTCCCGCGATCTAGTTGATGCAGCGGTGAGGAGAGGTGTCGATATCCTTTGCGTCCAAGAAAC
Source organism: Aegilops bicornis (assembly GCA_021605145.1). Classification (NCBI taxonomy): domain Eukaryota; kingdom Viridiplantae; phylum Streptophyta; class Magnoliopsida; order Poales; family Poaceae; genus Aegilops; species Aegilops bicornis. The sequence continues at coordinate 654,857,721 of CM038672.1, read as the reverse complement.
CAAATGGAGATGACAGAAGGCGAAGGAGGTGGAGGATACCGGCTTCAAGCCGTGGTACATGGGGACGGCTGCAAACAGAAATGGCATAGGCATCTTGATCAATAAGAGCCTCAAGTACGGAGTGGTAGACGTCAAGAGACGTGGGGACCGAATTATCCTGGTCAAGCTGGTAGTTGAGGACTTGGTTCTCAATGTTATCTGCGCGTATGCTCCGCAAGTAGGCCACAGTGAGAAAACCAAGAGGGAGTTCTGGGAAGGCCTAGAAGACATGGTTAGAAGTGTACCGATTGGTGAGAAGCTCTTCATAGGAGGAGACCTTAATGGCCACGTGGGTACATCTAACACAGGTTTTGAAGGGGCGCATGGGGGCTTTGGCTATGGCATCAGGAATCAAGAAGCAGAAGATGTCTTAAGCTTTGCTCTAGCCTACAACATGATTGTAGCTAACACCCTTTTTAGAAAGAGGGAATCACATCTGGTGACTTTTAGTAGTGGCCAACACTCTAGCCAGATTGATTTTATCCTCTCGAGAAGAGAAGATAGGCGTGCGTGCCTAGACTGTAAGGTGATACCTGGAGAGAGTGTTGTACCCCAGCATAAGCTGGTGGTTGCTGACTTCCGCTTTCGGATTCGTGTCCAGCGGGATAAGCGTGGCAAAGTCCCTAGAACGAAGTGGTGATAACTCAAGGGGGAGGTAGCTCAGGCGTTCAAGGATAGGTTCATTAAGGAGGGTGATGACCAACAAGTATAGTGGATCTATCATAGTCCTTTCGATAAGTAAGAGTCCCAAACCCAACGAGGAGCAGAAGGAAATGACAAGCGGTTTTCAGTAAGGTATTCTCTGCAAGCACTGAAATTATCGATAACAGATAGTTTTGTGATAAGGTAATTCGTAACGGGTAACAAGTAATAAAAGTAACTAAGGTGCAACAAGGTAGCCCAATCCTTTTTGTAGCAAAGGACAAGCCTGGACAAACTCTTATATAAAGGAAAGCGCTCCCGAGGACACATGGGAATTATCGTCAAGCTAGTTTTCATCATGTTCATATGATTCGCGTTCGTTACTTTGGTAATTTGATATGTGGGTAGACCGGTGCTTGGATACTGCCCTTCCTTGGACAAGCATCCCACTTATGATTAACCCTGCTCGCAAGCATCCACAACTACGAAAGAAGAATTAAGGTAAACCTAACCATAACATGAAACATATGGGTCCAAATCAGCACCTTACGAAGCAACGCATAAACTAGGGTTTAAACTTCTGTCACTCTAGCAATCCATTATCTATTTATTACTTCCCAATGCCTTCCTCTAGGCCCAAGCAATGATAAAGTGTCATGTAGTCGACGTTCGCATAACAACACTAGAGGAAAGACAACATACATCTCATCAAAATATCGAACGAATACCAAATTCACATGACTACTTATAACAAGACTTCTCCCATGTCCTCAGGAACAAATGTAACTACTCACAAATCATATTCATGTTCATAATTAGAGGGGTATTAATATGCATAAAGGATCTGAACATATGATCTTCCACCGAATAAACCAACTAGGATCAACTACAAGGAGTGATCAACACTACTAGCAACCCACAGGTACCAATCTGAGGTTTTGAGACAAAGATCGGGTACAAGAGATGAACTAGGGTTTGAGAGGAGATGGTGTTGGTGAAGATGTTGATGGAGATTGACCCCCTCTCGATGAGAGGATCGATGGTGATGATGATGGCGATGTTTCCCCCTCCCGGAGGGATGTTTCCCCGACAGAACAGCTCCGCTGGAGCCGTAGATTGGTTCCGCCTCGAGACGGCGACGCTTCGTCCCGAAAGCTTCCTTATGAGTTTTTTCCGGGCAAAAGACATCTTATACCAGAAGATGGGCATCGGGGGGCTTCCAGGTGGCCCACGAGGCAGGGGGCGTGCCCAGGGGGTAGGGCGCCCCCACCCTCGTGGACAGTGGGTGGCTCCCCTCTGGTGCTTTCTTCGCCCAATATTTTTAATATATTCCAAAACTGACTTCCGTGGAGTTTCAGGACTTCTGGAGTTGTGCAGAATAGGTCTCTAATATTTGCTCCTTTTCCAGCCCAGGATTCCAGCTGTCGGCATTCTTCCTCTTCATATAAACCTTGAAAAATAAGAGAGACAAGGCATACGTATTGTGACATAATGTGTATTAACAGCCCATAATGCAATAAATATTGATATAAAAGCATGGCAAAATGGATGTATCAACTCCCCCAAGCTTATACCTCGCTTGTCCTCAAGCGGAAGCCGATATTGAAATATATGTCCACATGTTTAGAGATAGAGGTGTCGATAAAATAAAATACGGACATGAGGGCATCATGATCATTCTTAGAACATCAACATATATATTGTCATATGATTTCTTATGCTAAAGTAACAATCTATTCACAATGTTAAGTATGAATCAGAAACTTCATTGAAAACTAGCAAACTGTAATCTCAGTCATTGAAGCAATTGCAATTTATCATAACATTGAAAAGAGTCAATATAAGAGCTTTTTCAGCAAGTCAACATACTCAACCATCATTTAGTCTTCCGCTATTGCTAACACTCACGCAATACTTATGGGTATGAAGTTTCAATCGGACACAGAGAAAGATAGGGGCTTATAGTTTCGCCTCCCAACCTTTTACCTCAAGGGTAATGTCAACAATAATGCTTTATGAAAACCCACATCCGATTGGATATATATATCCATCCTACCACCCGGTGGTAGTTACCCCATATGACTCATATACTACCATGTGGTAGTATATATATACTACTTTATCATTTTAAATATATTCGTATACTATATCTAAGATATTTCAAAGCAAGTTACATGAAAAAATTGCATATGGGCCCATAGTTTTTGTTATATTTATGAAATACGTACATATTTGTACGTAAAAAAAGAGCATACTCAAAAAATGGTATATACTACCTGAAAATTAGTATATATACTACCTAATCATTGTTATATACTATATACTACACGTACATACTCTCGATTTCGACAGTTAATATATACAACATACAAAACACAAGTGGTGATAACTACCACTGCTTGTAGGAAACATTTGTCATATATATATATATATATATATATATATATATATATATATATATATATATATATATATATATATAAACATTATTCTGATCACGGGATGAGAATAATATTCTGATCACAACCTGACATGCCCCGCTAGTAGTACGTTGAACTTCCCTGTGAACTAGGTTGAACTTCCATCAACATTGCCCAAATGAGGCTTGCGATATACCGTTGGAAAGCTATGGACACCAGTATCATGACCCAACTTAAATTTTTGGCAAAATGTAAGCAGTTTAAGAGCAGTTTTGAAAACCGTTTTTTCTTCACACAAAAAACGTGAATCATATTTTCGATCGCATTTCTAAACCATTTATTGGAATGAGGCATATAATATGGCGTTGGAAAGCTGCTGCAAAACCGCTACTTCCACATGTTGAAAGTTTTATCTAATTCTCTATGGTTAAAGAGTAATTTGGAAAAACGTAAAATTTCACAAACCGAACAGCCGAGTTCGTATTTTTGACGTCATTTTTAAATGGCTAATCCAGTTGAGGCATACGATATGGCGTTGGAAATCTTATGAAAATGCGCTACTCTTTCATTTCAAAAGTTTTTTCTAATTTTGAACGGTTTAAAAGTAATTTAGAAAACGATACAAGTCCTACCGAGTTCGTATTTTCAAGCTAATTTTTTAACCGTGCGTCCGAATGCAGCAAATGATATCGCATTGGAAAGCATGAACAAATGCGAAACTTTTTGGTATGTATTATTTCTCTCAATTCTTTACGGTTTTAAGTCAGTTTCAAAAATGGTGAAAAATGTATTTTCGCCGTATTTTCTACAAACTTTATCGAAATGACGCAAATAATATACCGATAAAAAGCTACGGAAAATCCGAAACTTTTTCATGTTGACAGTTTTCTCTAGTTGCTAGCCGTTTTCAAGTAATTTCAAAAACGGCGAGATCATTCGTTCTGCCTTTATCGCGAAACAGATTCGCCAAAAATGCATCGCGTGAAGTGCCTGAACTTCTCGGTATGAAACCTTGAACTTCACTCTGTTTTTCACGTGCTTTTTTTTGCCCGTAGCTCTCCATCCACGCACTGGAACACTCACCAGAATTGAGCAAGTGATATACCGATGGAAAGCTGCTGTAGACACGCAACTTTCCCGTCTTGATCATTTTTTCATACTCGCAACGGTTTTAAAAAAAATTCATCTGAAATTCATTCAGTGTTAGTAGTTGAACTTCCATCTGTTTTCACGTTGAACTTCTGTGATGTATTTTCGTTTGTAATTTTCTCATACATTCATCAATGTCACACAAATGATATTTCTTTTGTACAAACCTCTCTCACAATAAATTTTTTAACTTTCTTCGACCGAGGACTTGAACTTACACAAATGATTTCCTACAGTTTTGAAGTAAATTAGAAAATGACGAGATCATGATTTACGCCTTCATCCGGATGAAAATACAACTGCGTGAAGTAGTTGAACTTCTCGTGCATGTGCATTCGAACTTCACCTTTGTTTTAACATGTTGTTTTTTGCCTTTGCGTGAAGTAGTTGAACTTCTAGGGCGTGTCTGCATTCGAACTTCACTTTGTTTTTGACATCTTGATTATTTACGTGGTGTTTTTTGCACTACGTGAAGTAATTGAACTTCAGGGCATCTCGGTTTGAACTTCACCTGTTTCACTTTTTTGTATTTTTCTTATATGAAATATACACCATGTAGTACGTGAACTTCCGGTTGTTATCACTTTGAACTTCTCTCTGGTTTGAGAGAATTATTTTAAAACACAAAAAATAACATATTTTTTATGTATTTTGGACATCTAAATACACGATGAACCTATCTCAGAATAATTTCTCAACTTTTCCTCGCCGAGCACTTGAACTTCTAACAACCATTTTTTTCGTTTATGAGTTGTTTTTAAAAGTGCACAAAATGGTGTTGTGTTTTTTATTTTTTGAACACGTAAATCCTATGTTTTAATAAACTCCGAACTTATCTGTTATTTCAATTTGAACTTCACCTTTTTATATTTTGATTAAAGAATTGTATTCAATTTTTATACAAAAAATCGAACATGGAAATACAAGGTGAACCTCTCTCGCAAGAATTTTTGAACTTCCCCGAACAGAGCACTTGAACTTCTTGCAACAAACCTTTTAAGCATTTTGTTTTCTATTCTTATATTCTTATGTGAAACGCATTCCATGTGGTAGTTGAACTTTCCGCTCTTTTCACCTTGAACTTCTGCCACGTTTTTTTGTTCAACCTCTCTCGCACGAATTTTTGAATTTTCTTGGGTTGAGCACTTGAACTTGTAGCAATAAAACTTTCAGCGTTTGCTTTTTCATTCTGTTTTTTTATTACAAAATGCACACCGTGCAGTACGTGAACTTCTCGCAGTTATCAATCTGAATTTTTCTCGGTTACGTGAAAATATCTGAATTTTTTATGAATTTTAATCTAAATTTCTTAATCTTTTTTATGAATTTTGAAGCGCTCTATTTTTAAAAGTTGAACTTCTTGTTATTTAATTTTTGAACTTCTTGTTTCCATTCTTTAATAACGAGTAAAATCTGAGTTTTCTATAATCATTGAACTTCTCCATCTTTTTAATATGGACTTCCTAGTTTTATTTCTTAATCCTTTTTTATGAAATTTTGAAGCGCTCTATTTTTAAAAGTTGAACTTCTTGTTATTTAATTTTCGAACTTCTTATTTCCATTCTTTAATAACGAGGAAAATCTGAGTTTTCTATAATCATCGAACTTCTCCATCTTTTTAATTTGGACTTCCTGGTTTTATTTCTTTTAGTAATGAAAAAAAATCCAACTTTCTGATAGACATCGAGCCGCTCCGTTTTTTAATTTGAACTTCTTTTATGTATTTTTAGAAATGTGAAAATTGGAGTTTTGTTAGAAACGTCGAATTTCTTCATTGTTTCGAATTGAACTTATTTGTTTTATTCTTTATTAACCAGAAAATATTTTTTTCAGAATAAATATCAAACTGCTCCGCTTTTTCAAATTGAACTTCTTGGTTTTATTCTCTATTAACGAGATAACCTGAGTTTTATTTATATATATTGAATTACTCTTTATTTATTAAATTGAACTTTCTTGATTTTAATCTTTAGTGTTGGGGAAATCTATGTCTTCTAGGTTTCTTTATAAATGAAAAAAAATATTTTTATAAACTTTTTTAATTTCCCTATTTATGTAATATGAGCTTCTTTGTTTTGTACTAAATATTTGAACTTCCCCATTATTCAAATTTGAACCTTTGTTTTTTAGAAACAAGAGAAAACCCATTTTCTTATTAAACATTTTAAACTATTCCTAAACTACAACCTTGTACAAGCACCATTAGCGCCATATCACAAGGCTTTTTTATTCAACTGCTGAGTAAATTTGTTAGCTTTTTTATTTATATACAATAAACTGTACACATATTACTGAACAGACAAAATTATTGTCAGCAAATCGTCTCACAAATGAAACTCAAGTGAGATGCTCAAACATAAAGAAACAATCAAGAATTTAGTCTGTGACGCAAACCTTTAAACAGAGCAAAAAATTGGTTGGCGAATTTTGGACAAGGCGATGCTCTTTTACCCCCACTAGGTGTTCTCCATATAAAACCAAAAGGATCTTATCCTTTGAGAAACCACTTGCAATCTCCAACTCACCATTTTCTTTTTCGTCTTCTTCAGTGTGTGCCCACATCCCAAGATCTACTAGCGCTAGCAACTTTGTTTGTGTAAAATAAAAGCACAGCCAAACGTCGATGGTTTGGCCTTCAGAGCGGATTTGGCTACAACAATTGAAAATGCTCTCCAAATGTACTAAAAAGTATCTTTCAACCTTGTTTCCCCATTATTTCTGAATTGCATTCCGCCTAAAATTTTTTGTGTGATTTTCTTGTGCAAAATAGGACGAGCTGGTCCGTCATGGTGGTGAAGCACCCAAGAGGAATTAGCACTCCACGATGTTGATGCATTACGGAGAAGAAAACTCATGTTTTCCAATATTGAAGGACACTGTGAAAATGAACCAACATATCACAACACCAACTTTTACGCATCTGCAAGTACGCCTGAACTTCACACAAGAAAATCACTTTGAAAATGGACCTCGGGGGCGTCATGTGCTGGGCAGCGCTAGGTGAGTTTTTTGGACGACGCCTGATAGTGTAGTTGAACGGCTGGCTGGTCCTTGAGGTAGAAAATCGATGCCTGATCCCAGGCAGTAGAGGGGATTAGGAGAGCTGGACTGCAGCCACAGCAGCGGCTGGACTGATTGGTGTGGCGCTGGATCGAGGGAGGCCATCGTCGAGCTTCTCACGGGGGTTGCGACTTGACCAATCCGGGCGGTTACAGGGTCGCGGGAACCGATCGTGAGGTGTTGGCCGCTTTGTTGAACGGCTGCACATGGCTAGAATGGAGGAACCGGGGTGAGGTACTGACCGCGGTGGCGGCGATGGGAGAGCATGGCGTGCGCATGCGGGATCTGCTTTGAGGATCGAGGACTCGATCGGCGCCGGTGAGGCTAGGCTGGATGATGGCAGAGTCGCGAGCTTTGGGATCGAGGAGGTGGCGGCGGCGTCGCGAGGATCCGACGGCGGCCATGGGATGGGGCAGTGCCAGTGCGGTGGGTAGTCCCTCTGGATTTGGGCGGGGCGGCGGAGGGTTGCGGAGGAGGCGTTGGGCGATTTGCTGGGGTCTGTGGGAGGAGGCGGTGGATGGCCGCGCGATCATGAGGTTGCCGGAGAGGCGGCGCGGGGTCATGGGGCTCCGGTCTGATTCGGGCTTGTGGCGGCGCGTAAGGCCGGGTGGTGGGAGGGGCGCCTGCGATCTGGCGGGAGGTCTTGGCCGGCTGTGGAGGGGCCGGGGAAGGTGGGGATAAGGTGAGGATGGGGATCGTGGGGTGGAGCGGTCAGGGGGTGGGTGGAGATCTTTTTTTTATTTCTATTTTCGTCCATCGTATCGGTTCGAGAGTTCGGCAGGATCCTGTCGGATCCTATATAGAACACTGTGATCCAAATAGTTATTCTAACCTCCTTGATCTTGTCACCTTCCTTGATTTCCCTGATTTCTTCTCGCTTCATCTCTATCTTCATTAGCCAAGCATCGTCGCCCACATTGTTGGAGGAGGGGGACGACATATCGCTCTAATCTGCGGCAGAAACAACTCAAAACAAAAACAGAGGATTTCATCGTGGTACGATGGTCAAAACCTTTGGGAGATTATATAATGAGTTTTTATCGACTAAAAGAAGTATCATGCAAGAAAATAGAGTCCGGAGGGCACACGAGGTGCCCGTGAGTCAGGGGGCGCGCCCATGGGGGTAGGGCGCGCCCTCCACCCTCGTGGGTTCCTCGTGTCCTTTCCAGACTACTTCTTATTTTCCTATTTTCTTAAATATTCGAAAACAGAGAAAAATTGCTATTAGAACTGTTTTGGAGTCGATTTACTTACCGTACCACATACCTATTCGTTTTCGGAGTCTGAAACATTCTGGAAAGTGTCCCTTATGTACTCCTCCGGGGTTACGGTGTCACTAACATTGGTTTCAACATTTATGGGATTACCTGAGATATAATGTTTGATTCTTTGACCGTTCACCACCTTCGGATTTGTGCCTTCGAAATTGTTGATATTTATGGCACTGGAACGATAGACCTCCTCGGCAACGTAAGGACCTTCCCATTTAGAAAGTAGTTTTCCTGCAAAAAAATCTTAAACGAGAGTTGTATAGCAAAACATAATCACCTACATTAAACTCACGCTTTTGTATCCCTTTGTCATGCCATCTTTTAACTTTTTCTTTAAACAGTTTGGCGTTCTCATAGGCCTGGGTTCTCCATTCATCAAGTGAGCTAATGTCAAATAGCCTCTTCTCACCGGCAAGTTTGAAATCATAATTGATCTCTTTAATGGCCCAATATGCATTATGTTCTAGTTCGAGAGGTAAGTGACATGCTTTTCCATAAACCATTTTATACGGAGACATACCCATATGATTTTTATATGCAGTTCTATAGGCCCATAATGCATCATCAAGTTTCTTGGACCAATTCTTTCTAGATCTACTAACATTCTTTTGCAAAATTAATTTAAGCTCTCTATTACTCAATTCTACTTGACCACTAGATTGTGGATGGTATGGAGATGCAATTCTATGATTAACATCATACTTAGCAAGCATTTTATGAAAAGCACCATGAATAAAATGTGAACCACCATCAGTCATTAAGTATCTAGGGACTCCAAACCTCGGAAAAATAACTTCTTTAAGCATCTTAATTGAGGTGTTATGATCAACACTACTAGTTGGAATAGCATCTACCCACTTAGTAACGTAATCAACAGCAACTAAAATATGTGCAACCCCGCAAAAAAACTAAAAATATGTGTATACCCATTAGAGGAAGGAAAAGGTCCCATATAATCAAAGCCCCAAACATCAAATGGTTCAATAATAAGTGAATAGTTCATAGGCATTTCTTGACGTCTACTAATATTACCAATTCTTTGACATTCATCACAAGACAATACAAACTCACGGGCATCTTTGAAGAGAGTAGGCCAATAAAACTGGATTACAATACCTTATGTGCAGTTCTATCTCCAGCGTGGCGTCCTCCATATGCCTCGGAGTGACACTTACGTAGGATCTGTTCTTGTTCATGCTCAGGTACACAACGTCTAATAACACCATCTACTCCTTCTTTATAGAGGTGTGGGTCATCCCAAAAGTAATGTCTTAAATCATAGAAAAACCTTTTGTTTTACTGGTATGTGAAACTAGGTGGTATAAATTTAGCAACAATGTAATTAGCATAATCAACATACTATGGAGCAGTACGAGAAGCATTTATGATAGCTAATTGTTCATCAGGAAAGCTATCATCAATAGGTAGTGGGTCATCAAGAACATTCTCTAACCTAGACAAGTTATGCGCAGCAGGGTTCTCAGCTCCCTTTCTATCAATAATATGCAAATCAAATTCTTGTAGCAAGAGAACCCAACTAATAAGTCTAGGTTTAGCTTCTTTCTTTTCCATAAGGTATTTAATAGCAGCATGTTCAGCGTGAATAATTATTTTGGAATCAACAATATAAGGTCTAAACTTATCACAAGCAAATACAAGTGCTAAAAATTCTTTCTCGATAGTAGCATAATTTCTCTGGGCATTGTCTAGAGTTTTACTAGCATATTGGATAACATTTAATTTCTTATCAACTCTTTGTCCTAGAACAGAACCTACAACATAATCACTAGCATCACACATGATTTCAAAGGGTAAATTCAATCGGTGGCTGAACAATAGGTGCAGAAATCAAGGCTTTCTTAAGTATTTCAAATGCTTCTACATAATCATCATCAAAGACAAAAGGAACATCTTTTTTAACAGATTAGTCGAGGCCTAGAAAGTTTTGAGAAGTCTTTAATGAACCTCCTATAAAACCGGCATGACCAAGGAAACTTCTTATACCTTTGATGTCCTTAGGACACGACATCTTTTCAATAGCATCAACTTTAGCTTTATCAACTTCAATACCTCTTTCGAAATTTTATGCCCCAAGACAATACCTTCATTAACCATAAAGTGGCACTTCTCCCAATTCAAGACAAGATTAGTTTCTTCACATCTCTGCAAAACTCTATCAAGGTTGCTTAAGCAATCATCAAAAGAAGTTCCATACACGGAGAAATCATCCATGAAAACCTCAACAATATTTTCACAAAAGTCAAAGAATATAGTTGTGACGCCCCCGATTTAATCGTACACTAATCATGCACGTAAATGTGTACGATCAAGATCAGGGACTCACGGGAAGATATCACAACACAACTCTAAAACATAAATAAGTCATACAAGCATCATAATACAAGCCAGGGGCCTCGAGGGCTCGAATACAAGTACTCGATCATAGACGAGTCGTGGAAGCAACAATATCTGAGTACGGACATAAGTTAAACAAGTTTGCCTTAAGAAGGCTAGCACAAGCGGGATACAATCGAAAGAGACGCAGGCCTCCTGCCTGGGATCCTCCTAACTACTCACAGTGGTAAATCATGATGCACTTGCGTAGTAGTAGGCACCTCCGGTGTAGTAGTCGCCATCGACGGTGGCGTCGCTCTGGGCTCCATCGTGCAGTCGCAGCAATCAAGTAGAGATAGGGGAAAGAGGGAACAAGGCAACCGTGAGTACTCATCCAAAGTACTGCAAGCAAGGAGCTACACTACATATGCATGGATATATGTGTAAAGGGCCATATCGGTGGGTGAACTGCAGAATGCGAGAATAAGAGGGGATAGCTAATCACAGCCGAAGACTACGCTCGGCAGCCTCCGCCTTTGACTTGTTGCAGAGAGTAGACTGAAGTCCTCCAAGTAGCATCACATAGCAATAATCCTACCCGGCGATCCTCCTCGTATCCACGAGAGAGAGCGACCACCGGGTTGTATCTCGCACTTGGAAGGGTGTGTTTTATTAAGTATCCGGTTCTAGTTGTCATAAGGTCAAGGTACAACTCCAAGTCGTCATGTTACCGAAGATCACGGCTATTCGAATAGATTAACTTCCCTGCAGGGGTGCACCACATAACCCAACACGCTTGGTCCCATTTGGCCGAACACACTTTCCTGGGTCATGCCCGGCTGCGGAAGATCAACACGTCGCAGCCCCACCTAGGCATAACAGAGAGGTCAGCACGCCGGTCTAAACCTAAGCGCCCAGGAGTCTGGGCCCATCGCCCTGAGCACACCTTGCGCTATGAGGGCGGCCGAAAGCGAACCTAGCCTAGTGGCGTTCGGTCCAATCCGCGCGCGCCGCCGCCGACGTCACGAAATGCTTCGCCGATACCACGGCGTCGGGATACCCATAACTACTCCCGCGTAGATGGTTAGTGCGTATAGACCAAATGGCGGACTCGGATCAAATAACCAGGTCTCGTTAAACGTGTTAAGTATCCGCGGACGCCGAACAGGGCCAGGCCCACCTCTCTCCTAGGCGGTCTCAACCTGCCCTGTCGCTCCGCCACAAAGATCCACTCGCGGGTGCTCCATAAGCCGACCCGACTTTAGTCACCACATGTATCATGTATAAATTATATAGTATATACCCGTGATCACCTCCCGAGTGATCACGACCCGATAGTATAGCACAACAGACGGACAAGAATGTAGGGCCACAGATGGAATACTAGCATCCTATACTAAGCATGTAGGATTGCAGGTAAAGGTAACAACTTGAGTAGCAAGGACGGGCTATGCATCGGGATAGGTATAACGGAAAGCGGTAACATGCTACACTACTCTAATGCAAGCGGTATAGAGTAGAATAGGCGATATCTGGTGATCGAGTGGGGGCTTGCCTGGTTGCTCTGGCAAGAGAGAGGGTCGTCAACTCCGTAGTCATCTTGGGCCCCAGCGTCGGTCTCGGTGTCTAAGCGGAAGAAGAGGGGAAGAAACAATGAATATTTAAGCAAACAGATGCATGACGATGCATGGCAAAGCAAGGCGTGATGCTAGGCGTGCCCTAACGCGGTATGTGGTGATACCGGTGAAGGGGGGAAACATCCGGGAAAGGATCCCCGGCGTTTCACGTTTTCGGGCGGAGGAGCCGAAGGGGGAAAGTTGCGAGTTCGATAGGTTAGGGGGGGTGTGGTGGACGAACGGGTTGCTTATCCGGATTCGTCTCGTCGTTCTGAGCAACTTTCATGTACAAAGTTTTTCCATCCGAGCTACGGTTTATTTTATATTAATTTTAAAGATTTAAATCATTTTTTGGATTTATTTAATTAATTTAATCAACATTATCCGAGCGAGTGCGGCGACGTCGACATGACGTCATCGATCAACGAAGACGTTGACTGGTCAACTGACGTGTGGGTCCCGTTCGTCATTGACTGTTTAGTCTAATTAGGGTTTAATTAAACTAACTAGTTAATTACATTAATTAAGCAGGATTAATTAACTTAATTAATTAATTAATTAATCGTCTTAATTATTATATATATATATATTATTCTTTTTTTCATTTAAATCATTTTGGGCATGGGGCCCCCTAGTCAGTGGCTCATCCGAGCCACCAGGGGCTTAGCGGGCGCGCGGGTTACGGGCGTGGCCCGAATGAGCTGCCGTCGCCGGGCGCATCTGCCCAGACGCTGCTGAGAGCCGGCCACGGGCAGGCGGCCGCAGGGAGCAGGAGGAGGGGCACGCGTGCAGGGCGGATGGCCGCAACGAGGTGCCAGAGCTCCAACGGGCCCCGGTGAGGAGAGGCGAGGCGCCAAGGCCGAGGGACGAGGGCCAGGCGTCTTTGGGGAGCTTCATGGGACAGAGGGGAGAGGGAACCGCGCGGGAGTGAGGCCACGGTGCGGTGATGCGGCGCAATGGGGCCAAGCGGCACGGGAGGGAGCTGCGGGCGCCCGGCGTGTGAGGCGGGCGGCCACCGGAGAAGGACGCCGGGCCATGGAGGGTGCGGCGGACCACCGCAGCCGAGGAGGGAGCGGGCGAGGTGCGGTCGCTGGCGGCGCTGACGCAGACGACGACGGTCGAGGAAGAGGTCGTGGCGGCGTCTGAGCTCGGGCCTTGAGGGTGGGGGAGGAAGGAGGGAAGGTGCGGTGCTCACGGTGTCGGTAGGGAAAATGGCAGCGTGCTCGGGGAAGGTTGGGGGGGGGACGACGGGGACGAGCGGCGGAGCGGGAGGCAGTCCTGCGAGGCGGCGGCGGCGAGCTCCTGACGGCGGCGGGTGTCGGTGTTCGGCGGCGACGAGGGCCTCCTCCCTCGATCCCGATCCAATCGGGGGAGAGGGGGAGAGATATTTTGCGGGGGGGTGTGGGGGAGTGTCGGTGGGTGTGTGGGGGAGTGGGGGGGGGAGGTTATGGGGCACGGGGTGGGCCGGTTGGGGCCGGTGGGTTGGCCCAGTTGGGCCACGGCCGAGTGGGGGTTTCTCTTTTTTTTGTTTCTGTTTTTTTCCTTTTGTATTTTCTTTATTATTTCTTTTCTGTTTAAATTCATTTTAAACCATTTAGTCATTTTATAAAAATGTGTTTGTTGCACCATAATTACCTATGCAATATCTGGTTCGTGTAGAGCATTTTAGTTTTAATGTTTGGAAACTTTTATTGTTTGACTTTATTTTTAAAATTTGAACTGGTTTTCGAACTGACGCGAGATTAGCAACAATAATCATGATGATGTGGCATCATTAGCAGAGGTTACTGTAGCTTGATTATCCGGGCGTCACAATTCTCCTCCACTACAAGAAATCTCGTCCCGAGATTTAGGAGGGGAGTAAGGGGGAGAGATTGGTTACGAAATTCTAACGGATCTTCTCGGTGTTGGTTTCTCTTCTCGAAGAGGTCAATCCAATATATTGATGCCTTCATACTTCTGCTTCAGGTCAAAATGATGAAGTCGTCAACCTGTCTTCGGGATCTTCATCATACTTACGAAAAGGATATGGGGGAAGGCTCGGGAAGGGTGGGACTTACCAGGTTGACTATCTGGTAGATAACATCGGGGAAGGTTGCGGAAAGTAACTCTCAGATTGAACTTAAGAAGAAATCGCGAGCAAGTAAGAAGGTACCAAGAGAAGTTTCAAACGGGCAGGCAATCGTTTGATGCGTGAAACAGGGCGTGAAAAGGGGTTCAGAGCAACGAGAATAAGTATTGCGTTTGATACCAGAATAGGTCACTAAGAAGGCAGCTCGTGAATTACATACGAGGTCACGTGCGAGGAACAACCTTGAGAACAGGGGGTGTACAGGAGAGTCAGGTTTCGATCCTGTGGAACCGTGGGTTATGGGCCCACCATGTGTTCCTTTTAAGGAGCAGTGACATCTTGCACGATCATGATAGCAAGGCATGTCAGAGAGTACCATGTCAGTTATGTCGGCAACAACGTTGGTACCTAGGGCGAGGGACGAAGAGAACCATTTTCCTGCTCGTTGAACGAAGCGGACCATTAGGCAAGTTCTCGTCCATCGGTGGCTACCGGAATGTCATCAACAATAGTAACAGGGTCTCACTGACAGAGTTGTACAACGAGGTGTTTGCATATGTTGGGAATTATTTATGCTTAGATCATATAATTCCCAAGAAAGGTCAAACAAAACCACGGAAAGGAAAATGTGATTCCCAGAAACAGAACAATGGAAAGGAAAATGTGTTTAAACACATATTTCAGGGGTATATCCTTCCCAAGGACAAGCAGAGCACGATATCCATGACAGGATATAATGTAGAAAACTCTTAAGGTAAGGGGAGAGAAATTTCATGACATTACCCATACAGCGGTGTTTGGATAGTTGATCAAGAAACATTTAGCATTACGCTCCCAATGTTTTGGTTGATGAACGGAGTATCACAAACATGCTTCGAGATAGCATTAACATGGTCAATGGGTAAAGATCATACTTTGGATACACAAAGGATCCATCAGGAACAACTTATAGAACAAGTCTTACAATTTTCCTCATGAAAGAATGGCTAAACTTGCTAAAAAGGATACTATAACAATAGGTCCTCCGGCCAGGTGTGCTAGGCATGACATCACCTTACCAGTATAAGGACCAATGTTATAACTCTTGGAAATATGTTCCAACCATCATATCTGACCGAGGTTCAGATTCGATTGGGGTCAGGATACCTCCGACTTAGTATGCCTGAGAAGAAAAGGTGCACACAATTGACGAGATGACAATGTAAGATTCTCGGGAAATGAACTATGAAGTGATTTCCGTTAACAAGAGCTCGTCATTAACCCAAGGAGAGGACAAGGAGGTGTCTGGTGAACTCAACGGCAATTCATCAAGATTTCCAAAAGATGGATTTCCACAATTAAGTGAACAAGGAGATAACATTTGTCAGATCAAATGATATAAGGAAGTATGCTCGAGGAAAAACATACACAATTAAACATTGGTTGAAAGGTGCGCCCAAAATATGGGTTGGGTTGCACGACCAATGTCAGAATGGTGATTCAATAAGCCATAGTCGTAGAATGAAACTATAGACCAATAACTTCAAAGCAAGAGGGTTGTTCGAAGTTTAGAATTTACACATCACAGATCATTTGTCGGTATTACGGTTAGAAACAACACGGGGACCAAGAAAGAATGGTGATGTTAATAAGTACCAATGGTATCAAGAATTCTTAAGGTTGGTGAATTTCTCATGACATCCTTGACATAAAAGATGGTAATACTCCAAGGTAAAGAAGAACAGATGCTGGATAGTAAGGATCTCAAGGTATAACACAAAACACGAACAAGTTTGTGTTGGAGGGAAGGCAATAAAGTGGCCGATGATAACACAAATCATCAGGGGCAAGGATGGTATTTCTCATCATGAACTCAATTGATATCCTGGAAGAGCTCATAAGGTTGATGATGATCACGACACATTTGTCGAGAGATTATCTGAAGATGTAATCGATCAGCGATGACATCAAGTCAAAGGAATGATGAAGCAAGAGGTTATTGGAACCATGGGTACGACACAAACTCGAAATCAAGCTTGCTGTTCAAGGACACACGGTATGACGAGGAAGATCGATTGTAAGAATAGCTCACCGTCAAAATTTGTACCCCGAGAAGGACCCGGTAGCACAGTTAAATTTTAGCATGATAATGATATAGCCGATCAGGCTAGGAATGATGTGATCGGGTACAAATTCGTACTTATAGAAGCTTACTGAAGAGTTGTTGAACCGTAGTGCGGACTCGGTTCAGTTATTGGTGTCTCTGAGTGTTTAATAACTTCGAGCCCGTGAAAAATTGGAATCGGTGGGAATGTAGCACTTGATGAAGAACTCATAAGATGTTATGCAGTTCCATGATAATCTCGAGATACCGGGGTAATACTCGATGTGAGATCAAAGCGAGAGGTTGGACTGGGGTATTGCTCTCTGGAAGACAAGTGCTTAAACTTGCACGAAATGGTATTTAAAAGAGAACATGGTCGGAACCACGATTGCAAAAGGCCAAATCCAGATATAAGATGAACTTATACCAAAGGAATAATTAATTTAAGAGAAGCTTTAATGATAAGATCTACATTGTGTCCATGGGCATGAGCATAAAGTTCAAGGTCGACTCCACTTCTCCAATGCATAACCTTTCATTCACTCCTCAAAATAAAAATGATTTCAGTGTCAAAACCTACGGTGAATTACGGAGGAGTATGACCCGTGAAAACTTCCGAGTTCACACATATTACGGAAAGCATAGGTTCAACCCATCGGGGCATCTTAGAACATATACCATGAACTTCAGGAGTAAATAACACAAGCCCAAAAGTAGAGCATGTTCAAAAGCAGATGATACAATTTACCAAAGGCATTATATACCCATGGAAATGCTCTCAAGGTTATTCAATATGAAGGACAGCATCGGATAAAATCCAACAAAGGAACCGATGGTCCACAAGGGATCCGATGTGAGCATCGGTACTCAACGAAGGAAGAAGAATGCACGGGCATCATATTATAGAACATCTGAATAATTCGATGCTTAGATAACAAAGGAATTACGATTTCCAAAACAAAGGGTCAGAAGCAGTCGCTCTGATCAAGGATGGACAAGTTGGGTAGACCAGAGGCACAATTGACGACAGATAGTTTGGTCGAGAACCAGCTCATGTTAAAAATGACGTCTGAGCCGGAAAGATAATCCTAGGACTCGACTGATGATTGTGAACATTCACAACGTATTGAATCAACGGACTCAAAAATGATGGTGACAAAGGATGCCAATATGATTACTATACTTATGGGATTAATCATAATGAAAGCAAACAAGAAATTCCAGAGCAATAGGTTGCTGAGGATTTTCGGAATATCGAATGGTATTTCGAAGACTTTTGTATAACACATGAACAATTGGGGGATGAGCGGATACTTAATAAGTGCGAGAATTAAGCGTAGGGGTATTCAGGTGACAAAGAACAGCAAGGCAGTAAGCTCAAAGGATTATCGAAACAACGACGAGTGTTTCGGGGTATCTTGTAATAACAAGACCAACTGGGGATGAATGTAAGAATAACAACCGCAAGTAGTTATCCATAAGGGTTGACGGTGGAAGGAATTGCAAACGCGATGAACACAAATTCTCGGGTTAATAGCGGAGAGTATCTTCAGGGTCTTCACGTGCAGCAGACGATCATCAGTAATATGAGGCTCTCCGGGTGAAAGTGATAACGAGATCCTAATGTTAGATTTAGTAAAATTCATTTAACTCGAGTAGAAGAGAGTTCAGAGTCCCAGAGTAAAGGTCGAGGAGTAAAAGATCCTAGTACAACCCAATGGCGACGTGGGCCCATGGGCCGCACAGCCATGTTAGTAAAAGTTTTGTAAAGTCTAGACTCGACTTCGGCCAAGGAGTTGGAAGGGGAATTCCTACAGGCAGTCGGCTCTGATACCAACTTGTGACTCCCCCGATTCAATCGTACACTAATCATGCACGCAAATGTGTACGATCAAGATCAGGGACTCACGGGAAGATATCACAACACAACTCTAAAACATAAATCAGTCATACAAGCATCATAATACAAGCCAGGGGCCTCGAGGGCTCGAATACAAGTGCTCGATCATAGACGAAGTCAGTGAAGCAACTATATCTGAGTACAGGACATAAGTTAAACAAGTTTGCCTTAAGAAGGCTAGCACAAAGCGGGATACAATCGAAAGAGACGCAGGCCTCCTGCCTGGGATCCTCCTAACTACTCACAGTGGTAAATCGCGGGCTGCTGCGTAGTAGTAGGCACCTCCGGTGTAGTAGTAAATCATCGACGGTGGCGTCGCTCCTGGCTCCATCGATGCAGTCGCAGCAATCAAGTAGAGATAGGGGAAAGAGGAACAAGGCAACCGTGAGTACTCATCCAAAGTACTTAAGCAAGGAGCTACACTACATATGCATGGATATATGTGTAAAGGGCCATATCGGTGGACTGAATCGCAGAATGCCGAGAATAAGAGGGGATAGCTAATCCGCCGAAGACTACGCTTGGCAGCCTCCGCCTTACTGACTTGTTGCAGAGAGTAGATCAAGTCCTCCAAGTAGCATCACATAGCAATAATCCTACCCGGCGATCCCTCCTCGTATCCACGAGAGAGCGACCACCGGGTTGTATCTCGCACTTGGAAGGGTGTGTTTTATTAAGTATCCGGTTCTAGTTGTCATAAGGTCAAGGTACAACTCCAAGTCGCCCTGTTATCAAGATCACGGCTATTCGAATAGATTAACTTCCCTGCAGGGTGCACCACATAACCCAACACGCTTGATCCCATTTGGCGGACACACTTTCTGGGTCATCTTGTGCGCGGAAGATCAACACGTCGCAGCCCCACCTAGGCATAACAGAGGTCAGACGCCGGTCTAAACCTAAGCGCCCAGTGCAGGCCCATCGCCTGAGCACACCTGCATGTTGCGAGGCGGCCGAAGCAGACCTAGCCTAGTGGCGTTCGGTCCAATCCGGTAGCGCCGCTTCGATCGACGTCACGAAATGCTTGGTGATACCACGGCCGGGATACCCATAACTATTCGCGTAGATGGTTAGTGCGTATAGACCAAATGGCGGACTCGAGATCAAATAACCAGGTCTCGTTAAACGTGTTAAGTATCCATGGACGCCCGAGCAGGCCAGGCCCACCTCTCTCCTAGGCGGTCTCAACCTGCCCTGTCGCTCCGCCACAAAGATCCACCATGGTGCTCCACAAGCCGACCGACTTTAGTCACCACATGTATCATGTATAAATTATATAGTATATACCGTGATCACCTCCCGAGTGATCACGGCCCGATAGTATAGCACAGCCAGACGGGCAAGAATGTAGGGCCACAGATGGAATACTAGCATCCTATACTAAGCATGTAGGATTGCGAGGTAAAGGTAACAATGATAGTAGCCAGGACAGGCTATGCATCAGGATAGGTATAACGGAAAGCAGTAACATGCTACACTACTCTAATGCAAGCAATATAGAGTAGAATAGGCGATATCTGGTGATCAAGGGGCAAGGGGGGGGGCTTCCTGGTTGCTCTGGCAAGAGAGAGGGGTCGTCAACTCCGTAGTCGTACTGGGTAGCAGCAGCGTCGGTCTCCGTGTCTAGCGGAAGAAGAGGGGGAAGAAACAATGAATATTTAAGCAAACAGATGCATGACGATGCATGACAAAGCAAGGCGTGATGCTTGGCGTGCCCTAACGCGGTATGTGGTGATACCGATGAAGGGGGGAAACATCCGGGAAAGGATCCCCGACGTTTCGCGTTTTCGGGCGGAGGAGCCGGAGGGGGAAAGTTGCGAGTTCGATAGGTTAGGGGGGTGTGGTGGACAAACGGGTTGCGTATCCGGATTCGTCTCGTCGTTCTGAGCAACTTTCATGTACAAAGTTTTTCCATCCGAGCTACGGTTTATTTTATATTAATTTTAAAGATTTAAAACATTTTTTTGGATTTATTTAATTAATTTAATCAACATTATCCAGCGATTGCATCTTGGCGTCGGCATGACGTCATCGATCAACAGAGACGCGTTGGTGGTCAACTGACGTGTGGGTCCCGTTCGTCATTGACTGTTTAGTCTAATTAGGGTTTAATTAAACTAACTAGTTAATTAGATTAATTAAGCAGGATTAATTAACTTAATTAATTAATCATCTTAATTATTATATATATATATGTATATATATATACATATATATTATTCTTTTTTTTCATTTAAATCATTTTGGGCGTGGGGCCCCCTAGTCAGTGGCTCATCCGAGCCACCAGGGGCTTAGCGGGCGCGCGGGTTACGGGCGTGGCAACGAAGGCCGTCATGGGCGCACCTGCCCAGACGCTGCTGAGAGCCCGGCCACGGCAGGCGGCCGCAGGGAGCGGTGGAGGAGGAGCACGTGGCGGCAAGGGGTGCCTGAACGAGCGGAGCGGCAGAGCTCCAACCGCCCCAGTGAGGAGAGGCGAGGCGCGGGCCCGAGTGACGCAGCGGGCGGCCGGGAGCTCGCGCTGGGAGAGAGTGAGAGGGAACTGCGGGAGTGAGGCCACGGGTGCGGTGATGCGGGCGCAATGGGGCCAAGCGGCACGGCGGGAGGGAGCTACGGGCGCCCAGCGTGGCAGGCGGGCGGCCACCGGAGAAGGACGCCGGGGCCGTGGAGGGGTGCGGGCAGAGGTGCGGTCGCCTGCAGGCATGCACACGCAGACGACGACGGTCGGAGGAAGATGTCATGGCGGCGTCTGAGCTCGGCCTTGAGGGGGGAGGAAGGGAGGAAGGTCACGGTGCTCACGGTGCCGGTAGGGAAAATGGCAGCGTGCTCGGGGAAGGTTGGTGGTGACGACGGGGACGAGCAGCGGAGCGGGAGGCAGTCCTGCGAGGCGGCGGCGGCGAGGTCCTGACGGCGGCGGGCGTCGGCGTTCGGCGGCGACGAGGGCCTCCTCCCTCGATCCCGATCCAGTCGGGGGAGAGGGGGAGAGATATGTTGCGAGGGGGGGGGGTGTTGGGGTGTGTCGGTGGGTGTGTGGGGGAGTGGGGGGGAGGTTATGGGGCACGGAGTGGGCCGGTTGGGGCCGGTGGGTTGGCCCAATTGGGCCACGGCCCAGGGGGGGTTTCTCTTTTTTTTGTTTCTATTTTGTTTTTTTCTTTTGTATTTTCTTTATTATTTCTTTTCTGTTTAAGTTCATTTTAAACCATTTAGTCATTTTATAAAAATGTGTTTGTTGCACCATAATTACCTATGCAATATCTGGTTCGTCTAGAGCATTTTAGTTTTAATGTTTGGAAACTTTTATTGTTTGACTTTATTTTTAAAATTTGAACTGGGTTTCGAACTGACGCGAGATTAGCAACAATAATCATGATGACGTGGCATCATTAGCAGAGGTTTCTGTAGCTTGATTATCCGGGCATCACAATAGCAGTCATACATCTTTGAAAGGTAGCAGGTGCATTACATAAACCAAAAGGCATACATCTATAAGCAAAGGTACCGAAAGGGCAAGTAAAAGTGTTCTTATCCTGATCCTCTTTTGACACAGGTATTTGAGAAACGAAAATAACCATCTAGAAAGCAAAAATGTGTATGTTCGGATAATCTTTCTAGCATTTGATCAATAAAAGGTAAAGGGTAGTGATCTTTTCTAGTAGCTTTATTTAAGTTGCGGAAATCAATTACCATGCTATAACATGTAACAATTCTTTGTGGGATCAATTCATCTTTATCATTAGGAACAACAGTAATACCTCCCTTCTTAGGGACACAATGGACAGGACTTACCCACTGACTATCAGCAACAGGATAAATTATACCTGCCTCCAGAAGCTTTAGTATTTCATTTCTTACCACTTCTTTCATCTTAGGATTTAACCGTCGTTGGTGATCAACAACTGGTTTAGCGTCTTTCTCCAATTTTATTTTGTGTTGGCATAGAGTGGGACTAATGCCCTTAAGATCATCAAGAGTATATCCAATAGCAGCACGGTGCTTCTTCAGAGTTTTCATTAATTTCTCTTCTTTCTGCTCTGAAAGGTTAGCACTAATAATAACAGGATATATCTTCTTTTCATCAAGATAAGCATATTTAAGAGTATCAGGTAATGGTTTAAGCTCAAACACAGGATCACCCTTGGGTGGAGGAGGATCCCTAGGATTTTAACAGGCAAGTTGTGTTTCAAAATAGGTCCCTGTTTAAAGAATACTTCATCTATTTCCCTTCTTTCATTCATAAACATATCATTTTAATGGTCTAGCAAATATTGTTCTAAAGGATCATTAGGAGGCATGGCAATAGAAGCAAGACCAATAATTTCATCTTTACTAGGCAATTCTTTATCATGGGGTTTTCTACGGAATTTAGCAAAATTAAAATCATGAGACATGTCCCCTAAACCAACAGTAACAATATCCTTTTCGCAGTCTATCTTAGCATTAACAGTATTCAAGAAGGGTCTACCAAATATAATGGGACAAAAGTCATCTTGTGGGAAACCAAGAACAAGAAAATCAGTAGGATATTTAATTTTCCCGCACAAGACATCAACATCTCTAACAATCCCAATTGGTGAAATAGTGTCTCTATTGGCAAGCTTAATAGTAACATCAATACCTTCTATTTCAGGGGGTGCGATATCATGCATAATTTCTTTGTATAAGGAATGAGGTATTGCACTCACACTAGCACCCATATCACATAAGCCATGATAAAAATGATCTCCTATTTTAACAGAAATAACAAGCATGCCAACAACTGGTCTATGTTTATTTTTAGTATCGGGTCTAGCAATTCTAGCTGCTTCATCACAGAAGTAAATAACATGCCCATCAATATTATCGACCAAGAGATCCTTAACCATAGCAATACTAGGTTCAACTTTAATTTTCTCAGAGGGTGTAGGTGTTCTAGCATTACTCTTACGAACCACAGTTGAAGCTTTAGCATGATCCTTTATTCTAACAGGGAAAGGTGGTTTCTCAATATAAGCGGTAGGAACAATAGGATCAACATTATAAGTGATAGTCTTTTCTTCAAATTTAATAGGTTCTACTCCTTTTACCTCATTGGGAGGATGATATTTAAACCACTTCTCCTTAGGGAGATCAACATGAGTAGAAAATGATTCACAGAAAGAAGCTACTATCTCAGAGTCAAGTCCATATTTAGTCCAAAATTCACGAAAAGCATCGGTATCCATAAAAGATTTAACACAATCAAACTTAGGTGTTATACCTGACTCCTTACCTTCGTCGAGATCCCAATCTTCAGAGTTGCGTTTAATTCTTTCCAATAAATCCCATTTGAACTCAATAGTCTTCATCATAAAAGATCCAGTACAAGAAGTATCAAGCATGGAGCGATTATTGAGAGAAAGCCGAGCATAAATTTTTGAATGATAATTTCTCTTGAGAGCTCATGATTGGGGCATGAATATAACATTGACTTAAGCCTCCCCCAAGCTTGAGCGATACTCTCTCCTTCACGAGGCCAAAAATTATATATATAATTACGATCACGATGAACGAGATGCATAGGATAAAACTTTTGATGAAATTCCAATTTCAATTGGTTGTAGTTCCATGATCCAATATCATCACATAGCCTAAACCATGTAAATGCCTTTCCCTTCAAAGATAAAGGGAAGACCTTCTTCTTGATAACATCCTCGAGCATACCTGCAAGCTTAAATAATCCACAAACTTCATCCACATAGATTAGGTGCATATCGGGATGTAATGTTCCATCTCCTGTAAAAGGATTAGCTAGCAGTTTCTCTATCATACTCGAAGGAATTTCAAAGTAAACATTTTCAGTAGGATCAGTAGGTTGAGGAGCAACTCTTTGCTCTACTGGTCGAGGTGAAGATACCCCGAACAAGCCCCTCAAAGGATTATTTTCCATAGTAACAAGTGACAGTAAATTTCAGCACACTATATAAATTTTTCCTTACCAAATTCCACCTACCAAAGGCGCTTCACTCCCCGGCAACGGCGCCAGAAAATACTCTTGATTACCCAAAAGTATAGGGGATCTATCATAGTCCTTTCGATAAGTAAGAGTGTCAAACCCAACGAGGAGCAGAAGGAAATGACAAGCGGTTTTCAGTAAGGTGTTCTCTGCAAGCACTGAAATTATCGGTAACAGATAGTTTTGTGATAAGGTAATTCGTAACGGGTAACAAGTAATAAAAGTAACAAAGGTGCAGCAAGGTGGCCCAATCCTTTTTGTAGCAAAGGACAAGCCTGGACAAACTCTTATATAAAGGAAAGCGCTCCCGAGGACACATGGGAATTATCGTCAAGCTAGTTTTCATCATGCTCATATGATTCACGTTCGTTACTTTGATAATTTGATATGTGGGTGGACTGGTGCTTGGATACCGCCCTTCCTTGGTCAAGCATCCCACTTATGATTAACCCCTCTCAGAAGCATCCGCAACTATGAAAGAAGAATGAAGGTAAATCTAACCATAGCATGAAACATATGGGTCCAAATCAGCCCCTTACGAAGCAACGCATAAACTAGGGTTTAAGCTTCTGTCACTCTAGCAACCCATCATCTACTTATTACTTCCCAATGCCTTCCTCTAGGCCCTAACAATGGTGAAGTTTCATGTAGTCGACGTTCACATAACACCACTAGAGGAAAGACGACATACATCTCATCAAAATATCGAACGAATACCAAATTCACATGACTACTTATAACAAGACTTCTCCCATGTCCTCAGGAACAAACATAATGACTCACAAATCATATTCATGTTCATAATCAGAT
Source organism: Aegilops bicornis (assembly GCA_021605145.1). Classification (NCBI taxonomy): domain Eukaryota; kingdom Viridiplantae; phylum Streptophyta; class Magnoliopsida; order Poales; family Poaceae; genus Aegilops; species Aegilops bicornis. The sequence continues at coordinate 654,832,358 of CM038672.1, read as the reverse complement.
GAGTATTAATATGCATAAAGGATCTGAACATATGATATTCTACCGAATAAACCAACTAGCATCAACTACAAGGAGTGATCAACACTACTAGCAACCCACAGGTACCAATCTGAGGTTTTGAGACAAAGATCGGATACAAGAGATGAACTAGGGTTTGTGAGGAGATGGTGCTGGTGAAGATGTTGATGGAGATTGACCCCCTCTCGATGAGAGGATCGATGGTGATGACGATGGTGATGATTTTCCCCTCCCGGAGGGATGTTTCCCTGGTAGAACAGCTCCGCCGGAGCCCTAGATTGTTTCCACCTAGGTTCCGCCTCGAGACGGCGACGCTTCATCCCGAAAGATTCCTTATGAATTTTTTAGGGGAAAAGACACCTTATACCAGAAGATGGGAATCGGGGGGCTTCCAGGTGGCCCACGAGGCAGAGGGCGGTAGGTAGGGCGCGCCCTCCACCCTCGTGGACGGTGGGTGACCCCCCCCCCTCTAGTGCTTTCTTCGCCCAATATTTTTAATATATTCCAAAACTGACTTTCGTGGAGTTTCAGGACTTTTGGAGTTGTGCAGAATAGGTCTCTAATATTTGCTCCTTTTCCAGCCCGGGATTCCAGCTGCCGGCATTCTTCCTCTTCATATAAACCTTGTAAAATAAGAGATAAAGGTCATAAGTATTGTGAAATAATGTGTAGTAACAGCCCATAATGCAATAAATATTGATATAAAAGCATGATGCAAAATGGACGTATCAGAGGGCCCTTGGGAGGAAGGAGGGGATGCAGACAATGTGTGGATGAAGATGGCGACTTGCATTCGTAAGGTGGCCTCGGAGGAGTTTGGAGTGTCCAAGGGAAGGAGAAGTGAAGATAAGGATATCTGGTGGTGAAATGATGATGTCCAGAAGGCGATTAAAGCGAAGAAAGATTGCTTCAGACGCCTATACCTGGATAGGAGTGCAGACAACATAGAGAAGTACAAGATGGCGAAGAAGGACGCCAAGAGAGCTGTTGGTGAAGCAAGGGGTCGGGCATATGAGGACCACTATCAACGGTTAGGCATGAAGGAAGGAGAAAGGGACATCTATAAGATGGCCACGATCTAAGAGAGGAAGACGAGGGATATTAGCCAAGTCAAATGCATCAAGGACGAAGCAGGCCAAATCTTGGTGAAGGACGAGGGGATTAAGCATAGATGGCGGCAGTACTTCGACAAGCTGTTCAATGGGGAGAATGAGAGTTCTACCACTGAACTAGACGATTCCTTTGATGAGACCAGCATGCGTTATGTGCGGCTAATCCAGGAGTCTGAGGTCAAGGAGGCTTTAAAAAGGATGAAAGGAGGCAATGCGATGGGCCCTGATTGTATCCCCATTGAGGTGTGGAATGGTCTCGGGGACATAGCGATAGTATGGCTAACCAAGCTTTTCAACCTCATTTTTTGGGCAAACAAGATGCCAGAAGAATGGAGACAGAGTATATTAGTACCAATCTTCAAGAAGAAGGGGGATGTTCAGAGTTGTACTAATTACCTTGGAATTAAGCTGACGAGCCATACAATGAATCTATGGGAGAGAGTCAATGAGCACCGCTTAAGAAGAATGACAAGCGTGACCAAAAATTAGTTTGGTTTCATGCCTGGGAGGTCGACCCTGGAAGCCATTTTCTTGGTATAACAACTTATGGAGATATATAGGGAGCAAAAGAAGGACTTGCATATGGTGTTCATTGACTTGGAGAAGGCCTATGATAAGATACCGCAGAACGTCATGTGGTGGGCCTTGGAGAAACACAAAGTCCCAGCAAAGTACATTACCCTCATCAAGGACATGTACGATAATGTTGTGACAAGTGTTCGAACAAGTGATGTCGACACTGATGACTTCCCGATTAAGATAGGACTGCATCAGGGGTCAGCTTTGAGCCCTTATCTTTTTGCATTAGTGATGGATGAGGTCACAAGGGATATACAAGGATATATCCCATGGTGTATGCTCTTTGCAGATGATGTGGTGCTAGTTGACGATAGTCGGATGGGGGTAAATAGGAAGTTAGAGTTATGGAGACAAACCTTGGAATCAAAAGGGTTTAGGCTTAGTAGAACTAAAACTAAGTACATGATGTGCGGTTTTAGTACTACTAGGTGTGACGAGGAGGAGGTTAGCCTTGATGGCCAGGTGGTACCTCAGAAGGACACCTTTTGGTATCTGGGGTCAATGCTGCAGGAGGATGGGGGTATTGATGAAGATGTGAACCATTGAATCAAAGCCGGATGAATGAAGTGGCGCCAAACTTCTGGCATTCTCTGTGACAAGAGAGTGCCACAAAAGCTAAAAGGCAAGTTCTACAGGACGGCGGTTCAACCCGCAATGTTGTATGTCGCTGAGTGTTGGACTACTAAAAGGCGACATGTTCAACAGTTAGGTGAGGCAGAGATGTGTATGTTGAGATGGATGTGTGGCCACACGAGGAAGGATCGAGTCCAGAATGATGATATACGAGATAGAGTTGGGGTAGCACCAATTGAAGAGAAGCTTGTCCAACATCGTAAATGCGACATGGTTTGGGCATATTCAAGAAAGGCCCGAAGCTCCGATGCATAGCGGACGGCTAAAGCATGCGGAGAATGCCAAGAGAGGCCGGGGTAACCGAATTTGACATGGGAGGAGTCCGTTAAGAGAGACCTGGAGGATTGGAGTATCACCAAAGAGCTAGCTATGGACAGGGGTGCGTGGAAGCTTGTTATCCATGTGCCAGAGCCATGAGTTGGTTGCGAGATCTTATGGGTTTCACCTCTAGCCTACCCCAACTTGTTTGGGACTAAAGGCTTTGTTGTTGTTATTGTCGTGTAAAAAAAATCTTTGTGGTTAATAAATATTCATAAAAATGAAAAACTCTGTTCACATTGTTTGTAAAAAGTGTTCATAATATTCATAAAATTGTTCATTTTACATTTAAAAATATAAACACTTTCCAAAAATATGATCCTGGCATTTTTAAAAAGGTTTAGGGCCTGTTCGGTAGTTGCCCAGCTTCCAGCTTCATCAAATTTTCACTGGAGCTGGGCCGAACGGGTTGGCTTCAAGAAGCTAGCTTCCGAGATCTGACGACAACCTACGTACAAAAAACGAGAGCAACACTTCTGGCGATCCAAGAAAAAGAGAAGCTGGAGTTAGGCGAAATTACAGGGGAGTGCCACCGCGAAGTGAGTCAAGAGGCACGTACCGGTTCGCTACGTTCTCTCTCCTGTCTTATTACGTCCTTTTGAGGCGACGTGGAGAGATCGCTACCTTTCCCTCATCTTGGGCCAAGCCCATCCACTCTCCTCCGTGCTGGCCGGGCCTAAGGCCACTTTACGTGTTGAGCAGTGGGCTCCAGTCCGCCCGTCTTGAGTTGGCTCTTGGCAAGCACCAGAAGCTGGAGTTAGCGAGCCGAACGGTTTCCATCGACCACGATCCCGTGAAAGAAGCCAGCATCGAGAAACAGAAGCCAGATTTACGGATCCAGTGAAGCTAGAGGACTACCGAACAAGCCCTTATTATAAGGTATATGTTCATGTTATTTTAACTAAATGTTCCATGCCTTTCCAAAAAATGGTCATGACATTTGGAAAAATGTTGCATGCTTTCATAAATTGTTTGTGGCATTTATAAAAAATCTTCAATATGTGTTTTAGCAATGTCCACCATGTATCTTAAAAAAATTCAATGTGCATTTGACAAAATGTTCAACATGTATTCGGAAAACAAAAGTTGGACATGCATTTGTAAAATGTTCAAACTTGTATATAAAAAAAGTTGAACCTGTAAATAAAAAATATTTGATGTGCATTTGACAAATGTTCAACATGTATTCGGATAAAAATGTTCAACTTATGCTTACAGAAAGTCAACGTGGATCTATCAAATGTTCGACGCCTATGCTAAAAATCTTCAACTTGTATTAAATAATGTCGACATGTATTTTAAAAAAAACAAGAAGCAAAAAAATGAAGAAAAACAATACATAGAAAACCCGTACGGAAACTTCTAAAACGTATCTGAAGCAATCTATAAATATTTCCCCGTACTGTTCCAGGAAGCTACGCTAGAGGAACACACTTTATTGGGTCAGCTCGCTAGAGGAAGCGTTGGAGGTGAGATAGTGTTCTGTCCTGCAAGGAGCGAGATACTACATGAGAGCTCATGTGACAAACCCTATTTTACGTTTGATCATATTTCAGTGGTGACGCCGAAATACCATCCAATCGCACACTCCCAAGGGCTACGCTGCTACATGGGCCGACCCATTTTATAGATTTTGTTAAAAGTGTGTTCTGTGTTTTCTTTCAGGGGGGGGGGGTTTATTACTTTTGTATTCAATTTTATTATTTGTTCATGTTCTTTTCTTTTCCTATTTTTCTACCTTTTCAACTTCCATTTCTGGAATTAATGAATGTCTATCAAATTCGTGAATATTTTCAAAAATTTAAGAACATCTTGTCAATACATGAATACCTTTCAAAAATATCAAATTCATGAATAATTTTTGAATTGCTTAGCATTTATTGGATTTTCCAACCTTTTTCAAATTCGCGTACATGTTTTGAATTTGTTAGCTATTTTTCAAGTTTGAGAATTTTTTTTGATTTTGTGAAAAACTTTTAAATTCATGATCATTTATTAAAAAACAAAATATTTTTTCAAATCCACAGACAAAATTAATGAAATTTTTTGGAGTTCATGATTTTTTTAAATGCATGGAAAAAATGGGGAAAAATTGAAATCATAAGCACTTACATACATTTCTTAAATTTACGAACATTTTTTGAATTTTTGAACATTTATTTAAATTTCCAAACATTTGGAAACTATATGTTGTTTGTTTGGAAATTCATGGTAGTTAATTGATTCATTAACATTTAGAAAAGTATAATTGTTATAATACAAAACTGGCCAAAATAAATAAAATCAACCAAGAACACCAGTCACTATAATATATCTCTTTTTAGAACAATATATCTGGTGTATGTATGCAATCCCTGTTATGCTCCCAGATCTCATGCAGTGGCTGAACACTCTTAGCTCGGGCATGAGTGGTGCACATTTTGTTGTCTCCGAAATAGTAGCACTCCCTCCTCTCAAGAAAAAAGAAGGAACTTGGATGACTCCCTATTTGATGCCCACAAGCGTAACATAGATATGGCCTAGCGCACAGACAAAGTTCTGGGCTAGCCCATCTATCGATCATCGACCAATTCACGCAAATATGAGGACTCCATTTCGTTCAACGCACAACTCGTTGGAAACTGAACAAAAGAGCACCTTCAGCTATAGTCATCGGCCGATTTGGATTTTGATTTTGAAAAATGTCCCACGTTTGATTTTAAAAAATATTTGCAATTTTTTATAACGTAATATATATTCTATAATTTAAAAATATTTTCAGAATTAAAAATGTTGAATTTTTTCAAATACCCTCCTATGCAAAGTATTGTGCCTAATATGCCACCAATTACTACCAGTGTACCTATGCCGCACACACACGAGAGCAGTACCATAATAGTGTTGGGAAACGTAGTACAAAACAGAAAATTGCCCTATGATCACAATCTCAGGAATGTTATGAAGATGCATTACAGGTATAGTTCAGATCGTTACCAACTTCGAGTTGCAGCAAAAGAAGACTTGGTGTAGATCATTGATGAAGTCCCTCGAACCGTTCACGAACGATCCCTTGAACTGAAGACCGAAAGCACAACCCCTCTACGGATTGCATGCGATTGGGATTTATGATCCGGCAGCGCTTCGCCGCAGAGCTAATCGTCACCGAAGAATTAGAGGGAGATAAAGAGAACCACGCGAGGCTTCTCTATTATGAGGATTAGAGATAACTAGGTCTAGCTCTAATCTAGAGCAACTCTAAATTACAACTAGAACTAGAGAACTAGAAGAGGCTCAGAAACTTGAGTATCTCCAAGGGCCAAAATCCTCTAGTATATATAGATGTAGGGTGAGAGAGGGGTGCCACAAGGGGAGGAAGGACTCCCACCCCCTTGCACCAGTATAGGAGGAGTCCTCTTACCACTCCAATTCGCCCCCCTCTTAGCCTCCCAAAAGGCTCATGGGCGCCCCACTTGTTATTGGATCGTAGGGCCTAATAACTCTCAACTACTAGGTCTTTTAGTATTTTCTTCATCCCTTTGATATTAAATAAATTTTAAAAGCCTCATAATCAATATTAGAGTCTTTGAATTAAATATGATCGTTCTGCTAACATCATACTCTTAATGTTGTTGGCATCCTTGTTACACTTAACCAAATATTCATCACCAGGAAAACATAATCATCACACAACATTTGAGCTGGTCCTAGAGGCAAGACTAGGAATCGGGTTTTACCATTTATCGTTCTACACGTGCTCACGAGTTTTCCTCTGAATCACATATTCAAGAATCATATCATTTATAGCATAGAATATAAACTCTTAATTATGAATGTAGAAATACATAATACAAATATTATTGCCTCTAGGACATACTTCTAACAAATAGTGCGTGTGGTGATGTGACACGTGCTGGGTGGGGACCCCTCGCTTCATCTAGTATGCATCAAACAAGTATCGTGCTAGATGCACTCGGGAACCTACAACGGTACACCCAATATCTCTCCATAAAACTCTTCCATATTATTGAAGACACATATAATTATTTTTGTATAAAGAATTTAGTTAAAAAATAATTACTTATGAGAGCGAAATTATTGACATCATGTGTACAACAACAGAACGATCGATTGTAAGATGTGTGCAAAAGTTCTACAGACTGTTTGTAAACCTACAGACAATATTTTCTCTTCCCTCTTTCTTTTTCCTTCATATCACTAATTTTTCTATGTCTCAACTCTTCCCTACAGTTGACTATACACTATTGTTACATGCCCTTACTAGCTGGTTGCTTGTTGTGCACATCCATCGGTGCCTTGAAGAAGAGGATAAGGCATCCGGATATGATCAACGTGGGCGAAAGCCAGCCTAGCATGTTAACATGGGACAGACTGGCAACTGTTGGGGAAAGTTTGCATGGAAAACAAAAAAAATTCTACGCACACGCAAGATTTATCCATGGAGATGCATAGCTACGAGAGGGGGAGAGCATCTACAAAACCTTGTAGATCGCTAAGCGGAAGCGTTTATCAACGCGGTTGATGTAGTCGTACACCTTCATGATTCGTACCGATCAAGTACCGAACGCACGACACCTCCGCATTCAACACACGTTCAGCTCGATGACGTCCTCGCCTTCTCGATCCAGCAAGAGAGACGAAGTAGTAGATGAGTTCCGGCAGCACGATGGCGTGGTGAAGGTGGTGGTGAAACTGTTCTGCAGGGCTTCGTCAAGCACAACGGACGTGGACGGAGGAGGAACTAGAACTAGAGGGAGAGGGGACGCCGCACACGTCTTGGGGATCGTGGTGTGTGTTGCCCCCTCCCCTCCACTCATATATATATAGGTGGAGGGGGGAGAGGAGGCTACCTAGGGCGCCACCAAGGGGCCCGGCGGCCAGCCCTTGGGTGCCTTCCCTAGGCGCCCCTCCCCTTCCTTCCTAGATGCGTGGGAGAAGGGCAAGAGGGGAGGCGGCACCCCTTTCCTTTTTCTCACGTGGAAGAGGAGGTAAGAGGGGGCTAGCCCTCTTCCCTTCCTTCCCTAGGTCCGGTGCCATGAGGTGGGGTGCGTCGGTCCCTTGTGGGCTGGTGTGCTCCCCTCTTCTTGGCCCGTTAAGCCCAATAACTCCCCGTGGCCTCCCGGAACCCCTTCCGGTGATCCGGTAAATACCTTGTGCATTCTGAAACTCTTCCGAGACCAAATACTATCATCCTATATACAATCTTTCCCTCCGGACCATTCCGAAGCTCCTCGTCATGTCCATGATCTCATCCGGGACTTCGAACAACATTCAGTCACCAACTCACATAACTCATATAATACTATATCATCAACGAACGTCAAGCGTGCGGACCCTATGAGTTCAAGAATGACGTATACATGACCGAGACGCTTCTCTGGTCAATAACCAATAGCGGGACCTGGATGCCCATATTGGCTCCTACATATTCTACGAAGACCTTCATCGATCGAACCTTTATGACAACATACATAGTTCCCTTTGTCTGTCGGTATGTTACTTGCTCGAGATTTCGATCGTTAGTATCTCCATACCTAGTTCAATCTTGTTACCGGCAAGTCTCTTTACTCGTTCCGTAATACATCATTTGTAACTAACTCCTTTAGTCATTTTGCTTGCAAACTTCTTGTGATGTTGTATTACTGAGAGGGCCCAGAGATACCTCTCTGTCATACAGAGTGACAAATCCCAATATTGATTCACGCCAACTCAACATACACCTTTGGAGATACCCGTAGAGCATCTTTATGATCACCCAGTTATGTTGTGACATTTGATAGCACACAAGGTATTCCTTCGGTATCCGGGAGTTGCATGATCTCATGGTCGAAGGAATTCGGATTTGACATTAAGAAAGCAGTAGCAATAAACTGAACGATCATATGCTATGCTAACGGATGGGTCTTGTCCATCACATCATTCTACTAATGATGTGATCCTGTTATTAAATGATAGCTCATGTCTATGGTTAGGAAACCTTAACCATCTTTGATAAAACAAGCTAGTCTAATAGAGTCTCACTAGGGACACGGTGTTTGTTTATGAATCGACACATGTATTTAAGTTTCGATCAATATAATTATAGCATGAATAATAAACATTTATCGTGATTAAGGAAATATAATAATAACCACTTTATTGTTGCCTCTAGGGCATATTTCCAACAGTCTCCCACTTGCACTGGAGTCAATAATCTAGTTCACATCAACATGTGATTAACACCCAATGAGTTGTAAGGTGTGATCATGTTTTGCTTGTGAGAGAGGTTTTAGTCAATATGTATGCAACATTCAGATCCATGGGCACTTTACAAATATCTATGTCTACAATTCTATCCATGAAGCTACTCTATCTATATTGAGACACAGAGTCGTCCAGATCGGTGTCAAAGCTTGCATCGACGTAACCCTTTATGACGAACTCTTTATCACCTGCCTAACCGAGAAACATTTCCTTAGTCCTCTTTAGGTACCTAAGGATAATTTTGACCGTTGTCCTGTGATCCACTCCTGGATCATTATTGTACCCCCTTGATAGACTCATGGCAAGGCACACAACAGGTCTGGTACACAACATGCCATACATTATAGAGCCTATGGTTGAGGCATAGGGAATGACTTTCATTCTCTCTCTATCTTCTGCCATGGTCGGGCTTTGATTCTTACTCAGCTTCGCACCTTTTGCAACACAGGCAAGAACCCTTTCTTTGTCTAGTCCATTTTGAACTTCTTCAGAACTTTGTCAAGGTATGTGCTTTGTGGAAGTCCTATTAAGCGTCTCGATCTATCTCTATAGATCTTGATGCCCAATATGTAAGCAGCTTCACCGAGGTCTTTCATTGGAAAATTCTTATTCAAGTATCCTTTTATGCTATCCAGAAATTCTGCATTACAATGATATCTTGCTTTATCAAATGGATGTGAAAAGTGCTTTCCTAAATGGTGAAATTGATGAGGAAGTTTATGTTAGACAACCACCTGGCTTTGAACACCCTGAGTTTCCTAACAAACCTTTCAGGTTGAAGAAAGCTTTATATGGGCTAAAGCAAGCCCCTCGAGCTTGGTATGACACCTTGAAGAAGTTTTTGCTTAACAAAGGGTTCAAGCAGGATCCACTTATCCCACTGTTTTCACTCGTGCCATTGGTAATGATCAATTCTTATGTCAAATATATGTGGATAATATTATCGTCGGTTGTACTAACAATGCTTGCAGCTTAGAGTTCGGGAAAATGATGTCCGATAAATATCAAATGTCCATGATGGGTGAACCCAAGTTCTTTCTCGGACTGGCAATTCGTCAATAGGAAATGGAATTTTCATATCTCAGGAGAAATATCTGAAAGAATGCCTGAAGATGTTTAAAATGCAAGATTCCAAAATGAAGGGATGAAACCCCTATGCCCATGAATGGTAAGTTGGATGCAGATGTTAACGGTAAGGATTACGACCAGAAAGCTTATCGCTCGATGATCGGTTCTATTCTTTACCTATGTGCATCCAGACCTGACATTATGTTGAGTGTTTGCATGTGTACCCGATATCAAGATGCACCGAAAGAATTGCATCACCAAGCGGTCAAGCGCATTCTGAGATATTTGGCTCACACCCCCACCTTAGGTTTATGGTATCCTAAGGGAGCACAGTTTGATCTTGTTGGATATTCAGACTTAGATTGGGCTGGTGACTTGGTTGATAGGAAATTTACTTCGGGGACATGTCATTTCCTCGGTAGATCATCGGTCTGTTAGTCATCAAGAAAGCAGATTTGTGTATCTCTTTCCATGGCTGAGGCCGAATATATGGCTTTTGGCGCTTGTTGCACTCAGTTATTGTGGATGAAGCAAACACTGAAGGATTATGGAATCAAGGTCAAGCATATTCCTCTGTATTGTGACAATGAGAGTGCCATCAAAATAGCACATAATCCTGTGCAGCATACTCGCACAAAGCATATTGCCATCAGACATCATTTTATTCGCGATCATGTTGCTCGAGAGGATATTGTTATCAACCACGTCAAGACGGAAGACAATCTCGCTAATATATTCACCAAGCCTCTCGATGAGAAAAGATTATGTGTGTTATGGCGTGAGCTAAATATCCTGGACTTCGCAAAAGTGCAGTAAGTTGGACTCGGCACCCGTTCTAACATTTCCACATTTTAGAAGGAATGGGTGCATAACACTCGAAGAGTTTGAAAATTTTGACAAAGTGAAATTTTCTTTATGAAAGTGAATACATTAATGAAGAACTAGACTAACCAGGTGCCATGATAATTGTGTGACCCCCGGGGTCATACAGTTCTTATACGGTGGGTCACGCCACCACAATTTTTCTTTCGTTGAGTTTCTTCTCGATTGAAAGTTTTATAGTTTGTCCGAATGTATTTCCCTCATAGCTATTTGCTCGAGTGTTTGTGTTTATCTGTCTGAGTGAAATGCCTAGGACCATGTTTTCCCTCTCTTCTATCTCCTACAGTCTGTGTTGTTTCGCTACAAATGCTTAAATTTTATCTGGAACGAAACTTTATATGGTGTCCTTGACCACGATTAAGATTCGTTCCGAACATCAATCTGTTTTGGCGAAAGCTGTCCAAAATTTGGAGTTTACCGCCCAAGTCAGGACCACGATTTTTTATGATCATGCAATACATCAACTGCCAGTCCATCCTGACCTTTGAATTGCCCAGAGGTCGTTCGATCATATCCACTATTACCAGTTTATTCCATTCACACATAAATACCACTCCGCTCTCCATTCCTCCAGTTCACTTTCTCCTCGCATCTTCTTCTCCACCGAAACCCTTGCCACAGTACTCCACCTTGAGCTTGACGCCGACGACCCCTTCACCGCTTAACTGCCGAAAATAAGTCACCGGAGTCCTCCACGCAACCGCGGGACACCTTCTTCCCCGCGCCTCCGTAGCTGCTACACGTCACTGATACGTCTCCAACGTATCTATAATTTTTGATTGCTCCATGCTATATTATCTATTGTTTGGACTATATTGGGCTTTATTTTCCACATTTATATTACTTTTGGGACTAACCTATTAACCGGAGGCCCAACCCAGAATTGCTGTTTTTTTGCCTATTTCAGTATTCCGAAGAAACGGAATATCAAACGGAGTCCAAACGGAATGAAATCTTCGGGAACGTGATTTTCTCATCGGATAAGATCCAGGAGACTTGGACCCTCGGTCAAGAAACCCCGAAGCTCCACCGACGTACTCCTTCCTCCTATATATACCTACGCACTTCAATGATCGACACGGAGCCAAAAACCTAATTCCACCGCCAAGAACTTTTTCAGATCCGCAAGATCCCATCTTGCGGCCTGTTCCGGAGCTCCGCCGGAAGGGGATTCCACCATGGAGGGCTTCTACATCATCACCATAGCCTCTCCGATGAAGTGTGAGTAGTTTACCTCAGATCTTCGAGTCCATAGTTAATAGCTAGATGGCTTCTTCTCTCTTTTTGGATCTCAATACAATGTTCTCCCCCTATCTCGTGGAGATCTATTCCATGTAATCTTCTTTTTGCGGTGTGTTTGTTGAGACCGATGAATTGTGGGTTTATGATCAAGATTATCTATGAGCAATATTTGAATCTTCTCTGAATTCTTTTATGTATGATTGAGTTATCTTTGCAAGTCTCTTGAATTATCCGTTTGGTTTGGCCAACTAGATTGGTAGTTCTTGCAATGGGAGAAGTGTTTAGCTTTGGGTTCAATCTTGCGGTGTCCTTACCTAGTGATGAGAAAGGGTTGCAAGGCACGTATTGTATTGTTGCCATCGAGGATAACAAGATGGGGTATTTATCATATTGCATGAATTTATTCCTCTACATCATGTCATCTTGCTTAAGGCGTTACTCTGTTTTCATTAACTTAATACTCTAGATGCATCTTTGGATAGCGGTCGATGAGTGGATTAATAGTAGTAGATGCAAGGAGTCAGTCTACTTGCCTCGGACGTGATGCCTATATACATGATCATACCTAGATATTCTCATAACTATGCTCAATTACATCAATTGCTCAACAGTAATTCGTTCACCCACCGTAAAATACCTATGCTCTTGAGAGAAGCCACTAGTGAAATCTATGGACCCCGGGTCTATTTTCATCATATTAATCTTCCTATGATTTATTATTGCTTTGCTCTTTACTTTGCCTTTTATTTTACTTTGCATCTTTATACCAAAAATACCAAAAATATTATCTATCATCTCTATCAGATCTCACTCTCGTAAGTGACCGTGAAGGGATTGACAACCCCTATTCGCGTTGGTTGCGAGGAGTTATTTGCTTTGTGTAGGTACGAGGGACTTGCGCATGGCCGCCTACTGGATTGATACCTTGGTTCTCGAAAAACTGAGGGAAATACTTACGCTACTCTGTTGCATCATCCTCTCCTCTTCGGGAAAAACCAACGCAAGCTCAAGACGTAGCAAGAAGGATTTCTGGCGCCGTTGCCGGGGAGTCTACGCAAAAGTCAACATACCAAGTACCCATCACAACCCCTTATCTCTCGCATTACATTATTTGCCATTTGCCTGTCGTTTTCCTCTCCCACACTTCACCCTTGCCGTTTTATTTGCCCTCTCTTTCCCAATCTCCTCCTCTCCTTCCGTTTGCGTTTTTCTTGTTCGCTTGTTTGCTCGTGTGTTGGATTGCTTGCTTGTCACTATGGCTCAAGATAATTCCAAATTGTGTGACTTTACCAATACCAACAATAATGATTTCCTTAGCACTCCGATTGCTCCTCTTGCCAATACTGAATCGTGTGAAATCAATGCTACTTTATTGAATCTTGTTATGAAAGATCAATTCGCCGGCCTTCCCAGTGAAGATGTCGCTACTCATCTAAATAGCTTCGTGAATTTGTGTGATATGCAAAAGAAGAAATATGTTGACAATGATGTTGTTAAACTGAAGCTATTTCCTTTTTCGCTTAGAGATTGTGCTAAAGCTTGGTTTTCGTCTTTGCCCAAAAATAGTATTGATTCTTGGAACAAGTGCAAAGATGCTTTTATCTCTAAGTATTTTCCTCCCGCTAAGATCATCTCTCTTAGAAACGATATTATGAATTTTAAGCAACTTGATCATGAACAATTTTCACAAGCTTGGGAGAGAATCAAATTAATGATACATAATTGCCCTACTCATGGTTTGAATTTGTGGATGATTATACAAAAATTTTATGCCAGATTGAATTTTGCTTCTAGAAACCTTTTAGATTCGGCCGCGGGAGGAACTTTTATGGAAATCACTTTAGGAGATGCTACTAAACTCCTAGATAATATTATGGTTAATTATTCTCAATGGCACACTGAAAGATCTACTAATAAAAAGTGCATGCGATAGAAGAAATCTATGTTTTGAGTGGAAAGATGGATGAACTTATGAAATTATTTGCTACTAAGGGTGTTTCTTCTGATCCTAATGATATTCCTTTGTCTACTTTGATTGAGAATAATAATGAATCTATGGATGTGAATTTTGTTGGTAGGAATAATTTTGGTAACCATGCACATAGAGGGAATTTTAATCCTAGGCCCTATCCTAGTAATCCTTCTAATAATTATGGAAATTCCTACAACAACTCTTATGGAAATTTTAATAAGATACCCTCTGAATTTGAGAATAGTGTTAAAGAATTTATGAATTCACAAAAGAATTTTAATGCTTTGCTTGAAGAGAAATTACTTAAAGTTGATGAATTGGCTAGGAACGTTGATAAAATTTCTCTTGATGTTGATTCTTTAAAGCTTAGATCTATTCCTCCTAATCATGATATCAGTGAGTCTCTCAAATCCATGAGAATTTCCATTGATGAGTGCAAGGAAAGAACCGCTAGGATGCGTGCTATGAAAGATGCCTTTATTAAAGCGTGTTCTTCCAATTTCCATGAAAATCAGGATGAAGATCTAAAAGTTATTGATGTGTCTCCCATTAAATCTTTGTTTTGCAATATGAATCTTTATAATGATGAGATTGAATATGAGTTACCTTTACCTAGAAGGCGTTCTAAAAATTCAGAGCTTTTAGAGTATGATGCTAAAATTGATAAAAGTGGGATTGATGAAAGTAAAACTTTAGATGTTGCTAAACCCACTATTTTGGATTTCAAGGAATTTAATTATGAAAGTTGCTCTTAAATTGATTGTATTTCCTTGTTACAATCCGTGCTAAATTCTCCGCATGCTTACAGTCAAAATAAAGCGTTTACTAAACATATCGTTGATGCCTTGATGCAATCTTATGAGGAAAAACTTGAGTTAGAAGTCTCCATCCCTAGAAAACTTTATGATGAGTGAGAACCAACTATTAAAATTAAGATTAAGGATCATGAATTTTATGCTTTATGTGATTTGGGTGCTAGTGTTTCCACTATTCCCAAAACTTTGTGTGATTTGCTAGATTTCCGTGATTTTGATGAATGCTCTCTAAACTTGCACCTTGCGGATTCCACTATTAAGAACCCTATGGGAAGAATTAATGATGTTATTATTGTTGCAAATAGGAATTATGTGCCCATAAACTTTATCGTTCTTGATATAGATTGCAATCCTTCATGTCCTATTATTCTTGGTAGACCTTTCCTTAGAACGATTGGTGCAATTATTGATGTGAAGGAAGGGAATATTAGATTCCAATTCTCATTAAAGAAAGGCATGGAACACTTCCCTAGGAAGAATATAAAATTACCATATGAATCTATTATGAGAGCCACCTATGGATTGCCCACCAAAGATGGCAATACCTAGATCTATCCTTGCTTTTATGCCTAGCTAGGGGCGTTAAACGATAGCGCTTGTTGGGAGACAACCCAATTTTATTTTTTGTTTTTTGTTTTTGTTTCTGTTTAGGAATAAATAATCCATCTACCTTCTGTTTAGATATGGTTTTATGTTTCAATTAGTGTTTTGTGCCAAGTTAAACCTATAGGATCTTCTTGGATAATAGTTATTTGATCTTGCTGTAATTTCCAGAAACTTTCGGTTCACGAAAACAATTTTTAAAAATCACCAGAACGTGATAAAATAGTGATTCCAATTGCTTCTGATAAATAAACAAATTGCCTAGGTCGTCCTATTTTGGCTAAAGTTTTGGAGTTCTATAAGTTTGCGTTAGTTACAGATTACTACAGACTGTTCTGTTTTTGACAGATTCTGTTTTTCGTGTGTTGTTTGCTTATTTTGATGAATCTATGGCTAGTAAAATAGTTTATAATCCATAGAGAAGTTGGAATACAGTAGGTTTAACACCCATATAAATAAAGAATGAGTTCATTACAGTATCTTGATGTGGTCTTTTGTTTTCTTTCACTAACGGAGCTCACGAGATTTCTGTTGAGTTTTGTGTTGTGAAGTTCTCAAGCTTTGGGTGAATTTTTTTTGATGGATTATGGAACAAGGAGTGGCAAGAGCCTAAGCTTGGGGATGCCCATGGAACCCCCAAGATAATCCAAGGACACCAAAAAGTCAAATCTTGGGGATGCCCCGGAAGGCATCCCCTCTTTCGTCCACTTCCAACGGTAACTTTACTTGGAGCTATATTTTTATTCACCACATGATATGTGTTTTGCTTGGAGAGTCTTGTATTATTTGCGTCTTTGCTTGTTAGTTTACCACAATCATCCTTTCTGTACACACCTTTTGAGAGAGCCATACATGAATTGGAATTTGTTAGAATACTCTATGTGCTTCACTTATATCTTTTGAGCCTTGTAGTTTTGCTCTATGTGGTGGATTTGTTTTATAGAAACTATTGATCTCTCATGCTTCACTTAGATTATTTTGAGAGTCTTAAATAGCATGGTAATTTGCTTAAAATAATAATATGCTTGGTATTCAAGATTTGTAAAACTTTCTTTTGAGTGCGTTGAATACTAAGAAAAGTTGGATGCTTGATAATTGTTTTGAGATATGGAGGTGATAATATCAAAGTCGTGCTAGTTGAGTAATCGTGAATTTGAGAAATGCTTGTGTTGAAGTTTGAAAGTCCCGTAGCATGCACGTATGGTAAATGTTATGTAACAAATTTGAAACATGAGGTGTTATTTGATTGTCCTCCTTATGAGTGGCGGTCGGGGACGAGCGATGGTCTTTTCCTACCAATCTATCCCCCTAGGAGCATGCGTGTAGTGCTTTGGTTTTTGATGGCTTGTAGATTTTTGCAATAAGTATGTGAGTTCTTTATGACTAATGTTGAGTCCATGGATTATACGCACTCTCACCTTCCATCATTGCTAGCCTCTTGCACTGCAGTACCTTTGCCCTTTCTCACATTGAGAGTTGGTGCAAACTTAGCGGTGCATCCAAACCCCGTGATATGATACGCTCTTTCACACATAAACCTCCTTATATATTCCTCAAAACAGCCACCATACCTACCTATTATGGCATTTCCATAGCCATTCGAGATATATTTCCATGCAACTTTCCACCATACCGTTCTTCATGACACATTCATCATTGTCATATTGCTTAGCATGATCATGTAGTTGGCATAGTATTTGTGGCAAAGCCACCGTTCATAATTCTTTCATACTTGTCACTCTTGATTCATTGCATATCCCGGTACACCGCTGGAGGCATTCATATAGAGTCATACTTTGTTCTAGTATCGAGTTGTAATCATTGAGTTGTAAATAAATAGAAGCGTGATGATCATCATTTTCTAGAGCATTGTCCCAAAAAAAGGCCAAAAAAAGGAAGGCCAAAAAAAGGAAGGCCCAAAAAAAGGAATAAATAAAAAGGGGCAATGTTACTATCTCTTTTCCACACTTGTGCTTCAAAGTAGCACCATGTTCTTCATATAGCGAGTCTCATATATTGTGGTTCAAAGTAGCACCATGTTCTTCATATAGAGAGTTTCATATGTTGTCACTTTCATATACTAGTGGGAATTTTTCGTTATAGAACTTGGCTTGTATATTCCAATGATGGGCTTCCTCAAATGCCCTAGGTCTTCGTGAGCAAGCAAGTTGGATGCACACCCACTTAGTTTCTTTTGTTGAGCTTTCATACATTTATAGCTCTAGTGCATCCGTTGCATGGCAATCCCTACTCCTTGCATTAACATCAATTGATGGGCATCTCCATAGCCCGTTGATTAGCCTCGTTGATGTGAGACCTTCTCCTTTTTGTCTTCTCCACATAACCCCATCATTATATTCTATTCCACCCATAGTGCTATGTCCATGGCTCGCTCATATATTGCGTGAAAGTTTATAGGTTTGAGATTATTAAAGTATGAAACAATTGCTTGGCTTGTCATCGGGGTTGTGCATGATGAGAGCATTCTTGTGTGACGAAAATGGAGCATGACTAAACTCTATGATTTTGTAGGGACGAACTTTCTTTGGCCATGATATTTTGAGAAAACATAATTGTTTAGTTAGTATGCTTGAAGTGTTATTATTTTTATGTCAATATAAACTTTTGTCTTGAATATTTCCGATCTGAATATTCATATCACAATTAAGAAGAATTACATTGAAATTATGCCAAGTAGCACTCCGCATCAAAAATTCTCTTTTTATCATTTACCTACTCGAGGATGAGCAGGAATTAAGCTTGGGGATGCCTGATACGTCTCCAACGTATCTATAATTTTTGATTGCTCCATGCTATATTATCTATTGTTTTGGACTATATTGGGCTTTATTTTCCACTTTTATATTACTTTTTGGACTAACCTATTAACCGGAGGCCCAGCCCAGAATTGTTTTTTTTGCCTATTTCAGTGTTTCGAAGAAACGGAATATCAAACGGAGTCCAAACGGAATGAAACCTTCGGGGACGTGATTTTCTCATCGGATAAGATCCACGAGACTTGGACCCTCCGTCAAGAAAGCCACGAGGCGGTGACGAGGGTGGAGGGCGCGCCCCCCCTAGGGCGCCCCCCTGCCTCGTGGGCCCCTCGAGGCTCCACCGACGTACTTCTTCCTCCTATATATATACGTACGTACCCCCGTCAGATCAGATACGGAGCTAAAAAGCTAATTCCACCGCCGCAACTTTCTGTATCCGCAAGATCCCATCTTGGGGCCTGTTCCGGAGCTCCGCCGGAAGGGAATTCCACTACGGAGGGCTTCTACATCATCACCATAGCCTCTCCGATGAAGTGTGAGTAGTTTACCTCAGACCTTCGGGTCCATAGTTAATAGCTAGATGGCTTCTTCTCTCTTTTTGGATCTCAATACAATGTTCTCCCCCTCTCTCACGGAGATCTATTCGATGTAATCTTCTTTTTGCGGTGTGTTTGTTGAGACCGATGAATTGTGGATTTATTATCAAGATTATCTATGAGCAATATTTGAATCTTCTCTGAATTCTTTTATGTATGATTGAGTTATATTTGCAAGTCTCTTCGAATTATCCATTTGGTTTGGCCAACTAGATTGGTAGTTCTTGCAATGGGAGAAGTGTTTAGCTTTGGGTTCAATCTTGCGGTGTCCTTACCTAGTGATAGAAAGGGTTGCAAGGCACGTATTGTATTGTTGCCATCGAGGAAAACAAGATGGGATATTTATCATATTGCATGAATTTATTCCTCTACATCATGTCATCTTGCTTAAGGCGTTACTCTATTTTCATTAACTTAATACTCTAGATGCATGCTGGATAGCGGTCGATGAGTGGAGTAATAGTAGTAGATGTAGGAAGGAGTCGGTCTACTTGTCTCGGACGTGATTCCTATATACATGATCATAACTAGATACTCTCATAACTATGCTCAATTCTGTCAATTGCTCAACAGTAATTCGTTCACCCACCGTAAAATACCTATGCTCTTGAGAGAAGCCACTAGTGAAATCTATGGCCCACGGGTCTATTTTCATCATATTAATCTTCCTACGCTTTATTATTGCTTTGCTTTTTTACTTTGCCTTTAATTTTACTTTGCATCTTTATACCAAAAATACCAAAAATATTATCTATCATCTCTGTCAGATCTCACTCTCGTAAGTGACCGTGAAGGGATTGACAACCCCTATTCGCGTTGGTTGCGAGGAGTTATTTGCTTGTGTAGGTACGAGGGACTTGCGCGTGGCCTCCTACTGGATTGATACCTTGGTTCTCAAAAACTGAGGGAAATACTTACGCTACTCTGCTGCATCATCCTCTCCTCTTCGGGGAAAACCAACGCAAGCTCAAGACGTAGCAATGGTAAACAACTTCTTTGCCGTCTGCTTTCTCACAGCGGACGGCAACGGACCGTTGCTGTCGGTGGCTGGTGGCAAAGGGCGTGGACGGTAATGAATAGACGTTAGCTGTCACGACCGGTTTTCCGGGTATTGATTTCCCAGAAAATGGCCCATGTGCTCACCAGCCCCAGGATTAATGTTAGCTGATGAGGCACCAACTTGATACAGGAAATCCAAGCAAATAGCAAAATATGTAGTAAAAGACCATTCTGGCCTATGAGTACAACAAATGGTTTCTAGTGGTTGATGGCGGAAGCGGTTTGCGGATCATCAGCGTCTGTGGGGCTCCATTTTCCACAGGAACAGCTGACCAGGGTAACTCCTATCTTCGCGAGGCTGCTATCATCAATGCGTAGGTTCCGGGGCTGTCATCGCATCGCTCCTCTCCATGCAAGAAATCTGGCCAAGACAATAGCCAGGGAAAAGCCAGTGAGTACTTTCAATGTACTCGCAAACATTATGAACACGGGTATAATATAACAAACGATAATCATGTTCTGAAATATTTTATGATCACAGCGTCAGTCACAAAATAAAATCTCTGATGCATGCAAGCAGGTTATTTATAAACATTAATTTGCAATAACAGAGTATTAATGAAATGCACCGATCGGGTGTCTGAAGCGACGCCTCGGAAGGTTAGTAAACAACGAGCATGCCTCAGTCGGGCGTCTGAGCGACACCACATAAAGGGCTTATAAGGTAAATAAATAACAAGCATGCCACAGTCGGGCATCTCAGCGACACCACATAAAGGACTTATAAAGTAAATAAATAACAAGCATGCCACAGTCAGGCGTCTCAGCGACACCACATAAAGGGCTTATCAAGTAAATAAATAACAAGCATGCCACGATTAAGGCGTCTCAGCGACACCACATAAAGGGCTTATAAGGTAAGTAAATAACAAGCATGCCACAGTCGGGCGTCGCAGCGAGACCACATAAAGGGCTTAGAAGGTAAGTAAATAACAAGCATGCCACAGTCGGGCGTCTCAGCGACACCACATAAAGGGCTTGTAAGGTAAATAAATAACAAGCATGCCACGATCAAGGCGTCTCAAATGACACCACATAAAGGGCTTATAAATAATCGCAGTGAATATCCAGGAGGTAGAACCATCCCAGGGATACTTGATAATTTTAATAATATAACGGCTTAGTCCATAAAAAATAATAATCATGATCATCACAAGTCACAAGTCACGATCCAAGTTCTGGTTTAATAGTTTCTCCTCCGAAGACCGACACTAAGACCGACACTTGACCCATCCCAGACTGTAGTCCTTAACCATGGACACGGCTATTCGAATAGATGTTTAATCTCTGCAGAGGGTGTACTCTTTACCCATGAGTAACGGATTCCTTTAGTCCACTGGGACTAATTCCTTCTACGACCTTTTGATTGAAAACACACCTATCCGACACACTCAAATTTAACTTACCGGTGTCCGGAATCACCCACGACACCCGTTAAGCGAAACTCTAAGTGGGGAGGCTACAACCTCGACTTAGCATGGGATCAAAAATTTATACAGCAAGAAACTAGGGGAGCTACCCCTTCGGCTACAACCGAGAACACCCATGCCCCCGGGCCAGGTGGCATGCCTACCGGATGCCTCCGGTATCTTCCACCATGGCCTCTCTGTACGGTGTGTGCTAGAAAAGGGTTGACAACTTACTGAACCGTACCCTACCTATGGCAGGGACAAGTGGTAGTACGGGGCAAGTATGGGGGTTACCGGAACAAGACTCGATCTATGGTCGACTCAGGAGGCTTAGTATTCCCTGCATGGTTAGCATAACAATTTATACTTCAACCAACATACAGAATCACCACGCGACATACCTCCTCATGCCATACCGTACACGACCGTCTCGACGGAGGACTAGGGACAAGACCGTGTCTACCCAAGACAGAGGCTTTCCCGGATTTCCTTCCGGTATACATGAAAGGCATATGATGGTGACTACTATCACAAACATATCAAAATCCAATAGCATGAAATCATCAATATGCACTCATGAGTAGGAACATATCATCACATAAAATGACGTATACCACGTGTCGAGGTGGTGTTTTCACCGTGTCAAATAACACACACAATATTATGCCCGGGTTCAGAATGTTTGCCTTCAAGTTGCGGGGAGGCAAGGTGCACTCCAAAACTTTTGAAAGCTTTCTCCTCTCTCCAAAAATCATATTTAAAATATTATTGGATCAATATATCGTTTTAAAAACAGTACCAAAAAGTTGTGTGATTTTTTTTGAAATAAATCTTAAAATAAACTAGGCAATATTTGAGAGAGGTAGGAAAAAGAAATAATTCATTTGGGGTTATATTTAAAAAGTAATAGCCAGTCAAAGTTGTGGTCAAAAATATGTTTTTAAAATAAAACAGAATAACGAGGAAAAACGTTTCGAACTGACCACGTCGAAGGCGTATTCCGATTTTACGTCTCCACTTATCCAGCATGGACTGCGCGTGGATCACTGACAGTGGGCCCGCCTGGCCCACTGGTCAGGTTTGACTAGTCGACCTCCCCTCCTCTTCCCTCGCCCGAGCGGGACTCGGCGATCGTCGCCCGGCGATTGGTGGTTCTCGCGGGGTTCCGAGGGCGGGATGGACCCGCCAGACTGGAGCGGTCCTCCCGGTGGTCGTTGGGTCGCCGGGGGTGGAGGGAGTCGCCGTCGACGAGCTTCGCGGCGGCTGGCGGCTTCGGTAGCAAAGTGGGTTTGGGGCTACGGTGGCTCTCCGTCGCAGCAGAGGGTTTGGGTGGCTCCGCAAGACAAAGATGGTTCGGGTGGTGGTGCTAGAAAGGTGGAAGAAGCTCTGCTTGTGGCGAATTGAACCAGAGCGTGGCGGCGGCCGAATCGGTCGGAGGCGAGGAAGAAGGCCTCCCGCCGATGCTTGCTGGACGTGGGGCGTGCCAAAGGGGTGGTGCGAGGCTGCCTGAGGCTCGAACGTGCTCGGGAGCCCCCTTTTATAGCGCGGTTAGGTCGGTACCGAGGCGGCCGGAGATAAGAACGGCGGCGACCCGCCTCTCTGTTGTTGCAGGGCGACGTGGCGCCGACGAGTGCTCGCAAACGAGCGTGGGGATAAGCTTGGACTGCTCCAGGGGGCAGCTGGCGCGCGGCTATGGCTTGGGCGGCGCCGACCGTGGCAGAGGCGCACTGCGGACGCCGGCGTGCCGCCAAGAGGGCTCTGACGGCGGCGCTGTAGGGCACCAGGGCAACTTGGAGCGTTCTGGCGAGTGGTCGGCGCAGGCGCGGCTGCAAGCGCAGCAAAGGCTGTGGGCTGACGCTGGCGGCTCGATGCATGCGGCGTGCAAAACATGCGCTCTGGGCGCGCCCAGAGCACGCACGCTAGGTGCTCGGTGAAATGCCAGCGTGTGCTAGTGGGCATATGAGGAGTTGGTGATCAACAGATCTAGGCTAGTGGTAGGTGTGAGGCTAGCGGACATGCTCGTTTGGCTGCTGTGGCAAGTCTGCAATGCAAACTCATGAGCATGTCAATTCTGTTCATGAACTCAAGGTGTTCGACAGAATGACAGGAGCTCCTAGGCAACTCTTGGTGTGGCCAAAGTCTCCAGATCCTAGTCTCTTTAGGTGAAGGTGGTGGTGGTCAGGTTAGTTTGCCAAACAGAGAAACTTGTTAGTGCAATTATTTGAGAAAACCAATTCTGGACAGAACCTATAGGCTATCATTTCATGGACCAAAAATATCCCAACGGGTTCATGCTCCTGGTCTTAAGGGTTTTGCAGGAAGGACTACAAGCAGGAAAAGGAATCATGGGTAAAGGAGCAACTTAAAATGTGGTTGCTGTACAAATCATCAAGTTGGACCAGAATAAAGATGAGGTTGATTCACTCAAAATTTTCAATGACATAACTGGTTTTTGCATAAAGTTGAGTAATATACTCCTATTGACATCCCATAATTGTGGTGGAAGTTTTATAGAAATATTTAAATAGGTTGTAGTGCAAAATTGCCCACTGGACCAGATTTAAAAAATTAGGTGTAGAATTCAAAATATTCAATGAATGAAATAGATTTTTGCATAAAAGTGATTTAAAAACATCACACGACATCCCCAAATTTTGGTTGAAATTTATTTAAATTTATCAAATGGTTGTAATTCAAAAAGAGCTCCAAAACTAATGAAAATCACTTTAAGGAATAAAGCTCAGAGAGAAATAATTATGTAACTAAATTCCACTGAAAAAAAGAAATGTTTTACTTGAAAGGGCATCCAAGTCCACTAATATATTTGGAAAGTTTTTCACTAGAGGTAAAAACTCCATAAAAATAAAGGAAAGAATGGTTATGAAATCAAAAGAAATTCCAGAAATTAAAAGTTTAAGTTTCCTGGCAAAGTTTTGATAAACAAAACATGGTTAAATTTTTGGGGCGTCACAACACTACCCCCCTTAAGAAAAAATCTCGTCCTCGAGATTTGTTAAGAGCTGTTTTGAAAAACATTACTCCTACCATTTACAGAAATAACCATTCTGCTCCTGTAATTAAAACGTAGCTACAGTGGGAGGGCAATAAGTGGTGTAAAACTACAGTGTGGGACACTAGCGCTGCGTGGAAAAATTTACGGTGGAGAGATTTCTACACTGGTTACCGTAAATCTAAATTTCTAAAATACGTTGGTCGCACCCGAGAGCATAGTGCTCCCTCTGGCTGACAGGTGGACCCAGGGCCCATGGTTAGTCTCTCCTTCTTCCTCTGGCTCTCTCTTCTTCCTCTCTCCCGCGCGCTTTCCCGCGCTTTCTCCACCGACGACGTCTAGCGCGTAGGGCATCTAGGCCGTCTTCTTGCGGTAGTCTTGTGGCGTGCTTCTTCGGCTGGCGTGCACTCACCTCGCGGGCCAATGCACTTTGTCGGCCTTTCATGGATTCGCCTCCGAACACCGGCGATCGGGCGACGAGCGGCTGTGGACCTCGCCCACCGTACACCGATCTCGAGCTATAAAACGACCGTGGTGCTCCTTCTTCTTCTTCGCACCTGGCCTCGCTTCTCCTCCTCCTTCTCCTCCATTACTGCTTACAGGAGCTCGAGACGAGGCTCTAATGGCGGAGGCGGTGCCGGACTGGTACGTGATCCTGGTGTGCGGAGGGTTGGCGGCAGTGCTGGGGCTCTCCGTGCTCCTGTGCGCGATGATCCTCGATGATCGTCGCGATGCTGCCGCTCGGGTGTTGGCTCTCCGAGGTGGCGGTGATCACGAGGAGTAGGTGGGGTGTGTCGGGTGCTAACTGTTGTCGGGAGGTGTTCAGTTAGATGCAACACGGTTGCAAGGTTTTGCAAGCAGTGTATGTGTTTGAGTGATTGTGGTTGTGAGTCTGCTGCCGTGGTGTTGCGTGAATAAAAATAATCCATGTCGTGAGGAGATATACGATGCAGCAACTCAGGGGAAAGAAATCTCACTCCAGGATTTTTCACGAGAGAAATCAGTAAAATTTTGAGTCAAACCGCAACAAAAACTACTCAAACGAAAGAAACTAAATAAAGTTACTCGCCGCACAAACTCGGGGTACCACGGATAGGTTACAACATATAAATGTAGCCACAATGGTTACATCAGGGACGTCTATTATGCAAACGGTAACTGGACGGGGTCCCGAGAAAACGTCTCTGGTACTGGGACACACTCCTCTTCTATCGGGGGAAGCGGATTGACCAGCCGATGAATGAGTCTCTCCTGGTCGGGCCTCAGTGGTCTGCCGATGGCGATCTGAGGATTTAAATCGGCGAGGCTCTGGAGATAACCCATTACCCGCTGGGTCAACCGTTCTTGAGCGATGGCATACTAGACCAGGTTGGCCAGTACTGGGTCTCTCTCAATTAAATCCACCGAAAAGACGCGTTACTCCCGGGTGCTTTGACGGCTCGGGAAGTAATAATACCCTCTTTCACTGGCATAGGGTACCGCGAATCGAAGTCGGACAAGCGCTTTGTGTGCAGCCGCTTCTATGGCCATTTGTGGAGCTGGCATAGATTTTCCCACGAAGGAGACCTCCGTTGGGTCTTGGTTGGAGTTTACGGGAGGGATGTGTACTGCTTCCCAATATTTTGAGGTGGAAGGGGTGATTCTCGATTTGAACAGCTCGTACTGGGGTGGCTAGGTAGAACCCATGGTACTACAGGTAAAGTCCCACAATATTTTGACAAAGCTACCCGGGGTTGCATCTGGGGTTCTAATATAAATACTAGGGCTCGGCATGGCAAGAAATGGTTGTGAGGATGGTGCACAAGGTGAGGGGTGCTCGGCAAGGTCACGAGGTGGCCTTTTTATATAGCATCCGGGCTGGGTTATTTACCGCGATGAGGGGCACTAGTTTGTCGGTTCTGCTCTCATGGGGTCGGGGTCAAAGCCACAGATACACATATCTCACAAAAGTGGCGATATTCTTGTGGGTGTCGTCGGGGTGGTTTTGGTAGCTGTGCCCGGGATAAAAATGCAACTGCAAGCTGACATATTAATGCAAGGTTACTATTTAAAACAGAGGCACATCAACAGGCGGCGTTTATTTACAAGGTCACACGATTATAAGATGTGGATACACTTAGACTAGGCACTACTCGAGTGGCTTAGTCTACCTCGTTTATATCCAAGCAGGCGTGCCTTGTGGATGTCGAGGCTTCTCCACGGGTCTCACTGTCGGGATTAGCTGGAGGTGGTTGACGAACTGCAGGTTCGGGGTGGCGATGATGACCATCGCGGGGATTGTTGGCCACAATCCCGTTGGAGTGTGCTCCCAAAAGGCGACGAAGCACTTCTGGGGTCATCAAAGCACCTTGGTTGATGGCTGGGGCTGACCTCAGGGTCTCGATCGGGTGTCCGAACAGCATGACTGGGTTGTCGGCGTCGGGCTCGTCTTCCCTGCTTGCTGGGGCTCGGCGAACCAGCTCTCCACGAGCTGTGATCAAATCAATGGTGATTTGATCGAACGGTTCTTCTAGCGCACCTACATAGCGCACTAGGTGCAACAACGCAGGATCCGTCTCGTGATCTCCGTTGGCAACCTGGGGTGGTCTACCATACCCTTCATGTCTGGGGTAGTAGTAGAACGAGCGACAGTTAACTCTGGGCGACAACTGCCGGAGTTGAACTATAGCCTCTCGCGCCGCTAGCTGGATGGCATGTGGCTCAAAGGAAGTTGTCCTTCCGGTGAACCTGTAGGGGCATTCTGGCGACAGACCCCTACCGTAGATGTGTACAGTGGCCCAGAATTGACGGCTCTCACCGCTCATGGGTCCTTAGTACACAACATATTCTGGGGGCTCTTCTAATGCATAGGCACGACGGGTGAGGTTTGCGAGTATGGTCACAAAACCTCCAAGGTTGGTTGCTGTGGTCTCATTGTGCACTCTGGGCCGTGCATTATGGCTTGGTTCGGGGTAGAGGCTGTCTTTGTCTTTGGGTTGAGGCTAGCGTGCCCTTTTTATAGAAAAAGGGGATGAAGTCTTCCTTTGCACGCTTGCGGCTGAGACATCTTAGGTGCTGGTCACTGGCGTGTGATCGACAGGCTAGGTTGATAGGTTGGGCACCGACTGCCAAAAGGTGTCAGGCTCACTGTGTGGCTATCTTGCACGATAAGCTTGGCCGGGGTTGGCTAATGTCTGGTGGGTTGGTTTACCTAGGTTTTTCGACCTGGCTAAGATAGGATTAGCCAATGGTCAGCCTGGCTCTGATACCAAGTTTGTCACGAACGGTTTTCTGGGTATTGATTTCCCAGAAAATGGCCCTTGTGCTCACCAGCCCCAGGATTACTGTTAGCTGATGAGGCACCAACTTGATACAGGAATTCCAAGAAAATAGCAAAATATGTAGTACAAGACCATTCTGGCCTATGAGTACAACAAATGGTTCCTAGTGGTTGATGGCGGAAGCGGTTTGCGGATCATCAGCTTCTGTGGGGCTCCATTTTCCACAAGAACAGCTGACCAGGGTAACTCCTATCTTCGCGAGGCTGCTATCATCAATGCGTAGGGAAATCATGTTCTGAAACATTTTATGATCACAGCGTCAGTCACAAAATAAAATCTCTGATGCATGCAAGAATGTTATTTATAAACATTAATTTGCAATAACAGAGTACTAATGAAATGCACCGATCGAATTATGCAAGCGGCGCCTCGGAAGGTTAGTAAACAACGAGCATGCCTCAGTCGAGCGTGTGAGCGACACCACATAAAGGGCTTATAAGGTAAATAAATAACAAGCATGCCACAGTCGGGCGTCTCAGCGACAACACATAAAGGACTTATAAAGTAAATAAATAACAAACATGCCACAGTCGGGCGTCTCAGCGACACCACATAAAGGTCTTATCAAGTAAATAAATAACAAGCATGCCACAGTCGGGCGTCTCAGCGACACCACATAAAGGGCTTATAAGGTAAGTAAATAACAAGCATGCCATAGTCGGGCGTCTCAGCAACACCACATAAAGGGCTTGTAAGGTAAATAAATAACAAGCATGCCACAGTCGGGCGTCTCAGCGACACCACATAAAGGGCTTATAAATAATCACAGTGAATATCCAGGAGGTAGAACCATCCCAGGGATACTTGATAATTTTAATATAACGGGTTAGTCCATAACAAATAATAATAATGATCATCACAAGTCACAAGTCACGATCCAAGTTCTGGTTTTACAGTTTCTCCTCCGAAGACCGACACTAAGACCGACACCTGACCCATCCCAAACTATAGTCCTTAACCATGGACACGGCTATTCGAATAGATGTTTAACCTCTGCAGAGGGTGTACTCTTTACCCACGAGTAACGGATTCCTTTAGTCCACCGGGACTAATTCCGTCTACGGCCTTTTGATTGAAAACACACCTATCCGCACACACCAGCCTAACTTACCGGTGTCTGGAATCACCCACGACACCCGTTAAGCGAAACTCTAAGTGGGGAGGCTACAACCTCGACTTAGCATGGGATCACAAATTTATACCGCGCGCAAACTAGGGGAGCTACCCCTTCGGCTACAACCGAAAACACCCATGCCCCTGGGCCAGGTGGCATGCCTACCGGATGCCTCCGGTATCTTCCACCATGGCCTCTCTGTACGGTGTGTGCTAGAAAAGGGGTTGAAAACTTACTGAACCGTACCCTACCTATGGCAGGGACAAGTGGTAGTACGGGGCAAGTATGGGGGTTACCGGAACAAGACTCGATCTATGGTCGACTCAGGAGGCTTAGTATTCCCTGCATGGTTAGCATAACAATTTATACTTCAACAAACAGACAGAATCACCACGCGACATACCTCCTCATGCCATACCGGACACGACCGTCTCGACGGAGGACTAGGGACAAGACCGTGTCTACCCAAGACAGAGGCTTTCCGGATTTCCTTCCGGTATGCATGAAAGGCATATGATGGTGACTACTATCACAAACATATCAAACTCCAATAGCATGAAATCATCAATATGCACTCATGAGTAGGAACATATCATCACATAAAATGACGTGTACCACGTGTCGAGGTGGTGTTGTCACCGTGTCAAATAGCACACACAATATTATGCCCGGGTTCAGAATGCTTGCCTTCAAGTTGCGGGGAGGCAAGGTACACTCCAAAACTTTTGAAAGCTTTCTCCTCTCTCCAAAAATCCTATTTAAAATATTATTGGATC
The DNA here is from genome assembly GCA_021605145.1 of Aegilops bicornis. NCBI lineage: Eukaryota > Viridiplantae > Streptophyta > Magnoliopsida > Poales > Poaceae > Aegilops > Aegilops bicornis. The sequence goes on along the minus strand of CM038672.1, from coordinate 654,802,815 downwards.
AATATATCGTTTCAAAACAGTACCAAAAAGTTGTCTGGATTTTTTTGAAATAAATCTTAAAATAAACTAGAAAATATTTGAGAGAGGTAGGAAAAAGAATCAATTCATTTGGGGTTGTATTTAAAAAGTTATAGCCAGTCAAAGTTGTGGTCAAAAATCAGTTTTTAAAATAAAACAGAATAAAGAGGAAAAACGTTTCGAACTGACCACGTCGAAGGCGTATTTCGATTTTACGTCTCCACTTATCCAGCATGGACTGCGCGTGGATCACTGACAGTGGGCCCACCTGCCCCACTGGTCAGGTTTGACTAGTCGACCTCCCCTCCTCTTCCTCTGCCCGAGCGGGGGCGGGTCTCCGGCGATCGCCGCCGGCGATTGGTGGTTCCTCGCGGGGTTCCGAGGGCGGGGATGGACCCTTGAGACCGGGCGGTCCTCCGGTGGTCGTTGGTCGCGGTGGAGGTGGAGTCGCCGTCGACGAGCTTGTGGCGACCGGCAACCCGGTAGCAAAGTGGGTTTGGGGCTACGGTGGCACTCCGTCGCGTGAGAGGGTTTGGGCGGCTCCGCAAGATGAAGATGGTTCGGTGGTGGTGCTTTGGAAAGGTGGAAGAAGCTACGCTGCGGCGAATTGAACCAGAGCGTGGCGGCGGCCGAATCGGTCGGAGGCGAGGAAGAAGGCCTCCCGCCGATGCTTGCTGGACGTGGGGCGCGCAGAGGGGTGGTGCGAGGCTGCCTGAGGCTCGAACGTGCTCGGGAGCCCCCTTTTATAGCGCGGTTAGGTAAGTCCCGAGGCAGCCGGAGATAAGAACGGCGGCAAACCGCCTCTCTGTTGTTGCAGCGCGACGTGGCGCCGACGAGTGCTCGCAGACGAGCGTGCGGATAAGCTTGGACTACTCCAGGGGCAGCTGGCGACGGTCAGAAGCTTGGCGGCGCCGTCCGTGGCGAATGCAAGATCGCGGACGCCGGCGATGCCGCCAAGAGGGCTCGACGGCGGCGCTGTAGGGCACCGATGCAACTTAGCGCGTTCTGGCGTAGTGGTCGAGGGCGCAGGCGGCTCTGAAGCGAGCAAAGGCCGGGGGCTGTGGCGGCGGCTCGGTGCATGCGCGTGCAAAACGTGCGCTCTGGGCGCGCCCAGAGCACGCATGCTAGGTGCTCGGTGAAATGCCAGCGTGTGCTAGAGGGCATATGACGAGTTGGTTATCAACAGATCTAGGCTAGTGGTAGCTGTGAGGCTAGCGGACATGCTCGTTTGGCTGTTGTGGCAAGTCTGCAATGCAAACTCATGAGCATGTCAATTCTGTTCATGAACTCAAGGTGTTCGACAGAATGACAGGAGCTCCTAGGCAACTCTTGGTGTGGCCAAAGTCTCCAGATCCTAGTCTCTTTAGGTGAAGGTGGTGGTGGTCAGGTTAGTTTGCCAAACAGAGAAACTTGTTAGTGCAATTATTTGAGAAAACCAATTCTTGACAGAACCTATAGGCTATCATTTCATGGACCAAAAATATCCCAATGGGTTCATGCTCCTGGTCTTAAGGGTTTTGCAGGAAGGACTACAAGCAGGAAAAGGAATCATGGGTAAAGGAGCAACTTAAAATGTGGTTGCTGTACAAATCATCAAGTTGGACCAGAATAAAGATGAGGTTGATTCACTCAAAATTTTCAAGGGACATAACTGGGTTTTTGCATAAAGTTGAGTAATATACTCCTATTGACATCCCATAATTGTGGTGGAAGTTTTAAAGAAATATTTAAATAGGTTGTAGTTGGACCAGATTTGAAAAATTAGGTGTAGAATTCAAAATATTCAATGAATGAAATAGATTTTTGCATAAAAGTGATTTAAAAACATCACATGACATCCCCAAATTTTGGTTGGAATTTTAGTTAAATTTATCAAATGGTTGTAGTTCAAAAAGAGCTCCAAAACTAATGAAAATCACTTTAAGGAATAAAGCTCAGAGAGAAATAATTATGTAAATAAATTCCACTGAGAAAAAAGAAATGTTTTACTTGAAAGGGCAACCAAGTCCACTAATATATTTGGAAAGTTTTTCACTAGAGGTAAAAACTCCATAAAAATAAAGGAAAGAATGGTTCTGAAATCAAAAGAAATTCCAGAAATTAAAAGTTTAAGTTTCCTGGCAAAGTTTTGATAAACAAAACATGGTTAAATTTTTGGGGCGTCACATTAGCCCTGTTAGGTGGCTAACGGGAGACTTAGTCGTCTATCAGATGGCGGTAAAGAACTGGGTTGTCAACACACACGTTAGCTTCCAGACGTCAGCAGACTCATCGTGCGGCCCGCGTGACCGTCAAGGCGGTGGTTCCCAAGGCGTCTGTCGCCCGTATGACTGCTGACGCGCCATTAAGGTCGTAGTTACTCCGGTGGGTCGCCGCCCACCTACTCCGCCGCCCGTCCGCCTACATAGGCCCCCCTCGGCCTCCTTCCTCCACACCGACGCCCTGCACTCCACTCCCCGGCGCCCTTCCCTCTCTTGCCGCCCTCCTCCACCCCGACACGCTTCCCTCTCTCGGAAGGACCACGTCATCCGGTGACAGCGGCGGTCTTCGAGGAGCGGCTAGTGGCCGTCGAGCCTCAGGACACCGGAGACCGACAAGCTCATCGCCGTCGGGCTAATGGTGCCGCCGGGATGCCGTCCGCCGCACGAGTTCCACGTCATCGCCGATGGCTACCCGACGAGGGGCCCCGGCGCGATACCGGACGAGCTCCGCCGCCACCGCAGCGGCCGTTGGAACATCGCTGAGCACCACCACTTTTGGGACAACCAAGATTATTGGGCGGTCGTCGGCGGGCTCCGACGGGAGGCGGGCGGCTGCTCATCTGCCCTGTGCCATGACGGCCGCTCCCGTCGTCACCCTCCAGCCATCACGTCGCCCCACCGTCTGGCACCCGCGATCGCTGGACCCTCCGCCCCTCCCGCCGTCGAGATCCCGCTGGATCTACTCGCGCTGCGCGAGGAGGGGGATCCCAACGACAGCCCTGGCTACCTCCTCGCCTTATGGGCGTCGCAGGCAGAGGCGGCAGCGGCTGCTGTGGCCACGGTGGAGTGGGAGGCCGCGGATCTGCAGGCGGCATTAGACGCGGCGGCAGTGGACGCGCCAGCGGTGGAGCACGACGACGACTTCGACTGGGAGGCCGTCGTCAAGAGCAGCGACGACGATGACGACTGCTGTGCGGGCAAGGTCGTGAACCTCGCTGACTCCGACGGCGATTAGTTAGATTAGATTAGGAATAAGTTTGAATCCTATGTAATATATATGAATCCTATGTAATATATATGAATGTTTGTCATAAATTTCACAGAGGGGGCTTATCGGAGTGGGCAGGCCGGGGCATCGGTGCCTGCGGGGTGCAGACGGGGCAGCGACGGAGTGCAGTCCGGGTAGACGGGGGAGAAACCCTAGAGCGAGGGAGAGAAGTAAGAGATGGGGAGGGGTAGGCCGTTAGGTAGAACGGCTTTGCCGTCTTCTAGCGGACGATAAAGTTCTGCCATTAGGGTTTGGGCCTCCACTGGACCCCACCCACCTCTTTGCCATCTGCTAGCTGACGACAAAGTTTCATTGCCGACGGCCAACAGACAGTAAAGAATTGGCTGATGGCAAATAGTATCTTTGTTGTCAGCCAGTTCTTTGCCGCCCGTTTTCCATCTATCTTCACTTTGATGATTATCTGTTTTGTCAACAACCGTCCAAAAAAGAGGAGATTGTTGGTGCAATGATAGGCCCCTTATGTGTTGGATCTTGTTGACATAAACAGTAGGGGACTTATGTGTTTCCTAGTGCACACAGAGTAACAGGTGCCTGAATTATCAAGGAGTTTGATGCAAATGACGAAGATAATCTCCCTACGTGGCAGCGAAGGTTATCACCGAAGATAAAGCTAACAAGAGTGACCCCTAAAAATTGCTGAAGTTCAAGCAATTGGTTCATTGTGTATTGGAAGCAAATGAGTGCGCACGAGGAAGAATGAAGACGCGATGAAGACGTAGCATTTTTTTCGTTGTTCTTCTTCTTTCATTCAGTCATAGGAACACCGTACTATTAAGAGGGGTGTAGCGTTCGAAGCTATTATTCTCTGATGCTAAACCCAAATTCTATGAAAGCTGTGAGAGAAATCTCTTTGTGTTCCGCGTTAATACTTGCCAGCAAGAGACTGTGATCTTCTTCACTGCAAGAGATTTGTCTCGGACAGAGGAGTTAGCATTACTTGTTCCTCAAGTAATGTTACCATTGCTCCAAAATCCGACCGTTGTGAACATGTCGGTTGGCCACTGGCTGGACCTCGTATCCAAAATGGTCATTTCCTATCTGGGAAGGTTGCGGCTATAAATAGCCACCCCGCACCGGCTTTGTCTGGTGGATGCTCTGTTTAATTCTGAGAGGATTATTGAGAAACCCACTCTCCGAGCGATTTGAGTTTAAAATCCAACCAGAGAAAAACCCTAGAGCCGAAGAATTAGATAGTGGTTCAGCATCACTCGAATCTAAGTTTAGTACACTCCGCCTATTACTCTTGAGAGCTACAAATTCTCTAGACGGTTAGGTGTCAATTTCTTCAGAGACCAAGAGTGATTGTGGTTCTCGAAGAAGAAGTCTGTAAAGGTTCGGAGATCACCTTGAAGTTTCTACCATGAGTAATCGACATCGATTGACGAATCAATTGTCGAGGAGAATAGGGTGAAGAGAGTTTATCTTCCGTGTTAAGTCACAGCCCCTCCAACCAAACGTAGTCCTTGTGCAGAAGGATGAATTGGGCTAACAAACACCTTGTCGCCATCGAGCACCATCGGTTATCTCTGTCACCCATGTTTACCTTCGTTGCATTTTCTCTCGTACGATTTGCCTCAATGCATTGTCTAGTTTCCCTTCAGTACTCTGTTTTAGTTTGTTGTAGTTTGTTTTTCATTCATTCTGCTGTTGGGTTCTGAGAAATTTAAGTTTTCCAAAGGAAAATTTAAAACTCCCATTCACCCCCACCCTATGGTAGACATACTTCATTCGTACAAGAAGGGCAGGAGGGGAGGCGCCCCCTTTCTCTTTTCTCACATGGAAGAGAAGGTATGAGGGGGCTAGCCCTCTTCCCTTCCTTCCCTAGGGCCAGCAGCACCATGAGGTGGGGCGCGCCAGCCCCTTGTGGCCTCCCGGAACCCGTTCCAGTGATCCGATAAATACCCGGTGCATACTAAAACTCTTCCGGAGACCAAATACTATCATCCTATATATAAATCTTTACCTCCGGACCATTCTGGAGCTCCTCGTCATGTTCGTGATCTCATATGGGACTTTGAACAACATTCGGTAACCAACTCATATAAATTATATAATACTATATCATCAACGAACGTTAAGCGTGCGGACCCTACGGGTTCGAGAATGATGTAGACATGACCGAGACGCTTCTCCGGTCAATAACCAATAGCGGGACATGGATGCCCGTATTGGTTCCTACATATTCTACGAAGATCTTTATCGGTCGAACCTTTATGACAACATACGTAGTTTCCTTTGTCTTTCTGTATGTTACTGGCTCGAAATTCGATCGTCGGTATCTCCATACCTAGTTTAATTTCGTTACCAACAAGTCTATTTACTCGTTCTGTAATACATCATCTCGTAACTAACTAATTTGGTCATTTTGCTTGCAAGCTTCTTGTGATGTTGTCTTACCGAGAGGGCCCAGAGTTATCTCTCCGTCATAGGAGTGACAAATCCAATCTCGATTGACGTCAACTCAACAGAAACTTTCGTAGGTACCTGTAGAGCATCTTTATGATCACTCAGTTACATTGTGATGTTTGATAGCACACAAGGTATTCCTCCGGTATCCGGGAGTTTCATGATCTCATGGTCGAAGGAATATGTATTTGACATTAAGAAAGTAGTAGCAATAAACTGAACGATCATGTGCTATGCTAACGGGCGGGTCTTGTCCATCACATCATTTTACTAATGATGTGATCCCGTTATCAAATGAAAACTCATGCCTATGATTAAAAAACCTTAACCATCTTTGATCAACGAGCTGTGTTTGTTTATGTATCAACACATGTATTTAAGTTTCTGATCAATACAATTCTAGCATGAATAATAAACCTTTATCATGATTAAGTAAATATAATAATAACCACTACATTATTGCCTTTAGGGCATATTTCCAACAACAACTCAGGACCACCTTCTAGATAGAACACCTTCATCATATAGAGGGACAAGGCAACCAACCGGCTCACCCCACGACTTAGGATTCAACACAACCCAGTACCAGACAACAAAATGTAAAACCTATTTGATCCATGTAACCATAACTTGACCACGTATATAGAACAAGTTAGGGGCCTCCCGATCTTGACAGAATATTCTCAAACCATTCTATCAACCAACGAGATGTAGGGTTATTCACCTAATCATGTCTGTGTGTTCATGCTGGTTATATGCATCATAATCGTGCAGAGTCTGAATGTGCGCTTCTAATGATTTTATTCTCTTAGTGCGCCATTATGACTCAATAAAAGACACCCTTTATCGTAAAATCAGAAAACATTCTTTACTCGTCCCAGCTTTATTCAGCTGGGTTGTTCAGAAATTGCATGAGGGCACGCGAGGGGGCACTCACCTGGCAAGTCTCGCTGCCCGCTCGTTTTGCCATGAATTCGCGCAGTAGTTTAATCCCGCACTAGGGCACAACAAGTTTTAGGTTTCAACATTTGAAACTTACCTTTTTTGCATCTAAAATGCCAAGTTTAACCAGTTTCAGAGATATAATTTTAAGCCTTTTTTTTGTGTCGGTCGTAGACATAAAATAGTGGATTTTTATCGGTCGCTCGTACTAAGTTTCAAGCAGGGAAACTTAACATATATTTTTAAAAGTCATCTAAATATATTCAAATGGATCTTATTTAAAAGTGTTGGTTATGAGAAACACAAATATGAAAACATAATTTAATTAAAATTTTGATTAAAAGATATAAAACTTTAAAAATCTGAAACCAAAATAAAAAGCGGGCACCAGAGACATAAGTGCCTCCGCACTTGCGTGTGACAAATCCTCTCCCTAGGTTGTCTGTTGTTAAATTATTCCTTTGTGCAAGCACCGAAGGAAAATCTTCTCAAATTGAGCATGAAGGTAAAAATTTCTATCAGCTGCAAAACTACATACACAACCTTTATTCTTTATTTTTTGAATTGTGCACAACCCTTATATTGTTGCCTAAAATTATGCCTCCCAATCATGCAATCTCTGGCACCAGGAGTTCAAAAAAGATGACGCATCAGAAGTTTCAAAACAATAAGAGGCTTGGGAGCTGCTAAGTTTTGTGAAGTGATAAACATGAGCAGACCAACACCTCAATTTTTTTGTGAGAGCAATTTCTAATCTATTCATAATCAATCATGGTAGTACAAATAATACTAGAGGTAATAAATTTACACCCAGGTACATGGACCACCTAGCGACGACTACAACCACTGGAGCGAGACGAAGGTGCGCCGCCATTATCCCTCCCTCATCGGAGCCGGGCAAACCTTATTGTAGTAGACAGTCAAAAAGTCGTCGTGCTAAGACCCCGAAGGACCAGCATACCAGAGCTGCAACCATCATCTATGAAGAGAGTTGTAGATCGGAAAGAACAAACATGTAACCACATGAACGAAGACGAACAAAAACTGGATGCAAATAGATCCACCGAAGACATCACCGACCGGATCCCGCAAGATCCAACGGAGACACACCTCCACGCTTCCTCCGGCGATTCTAGACGCACCATCAGGACAGAGATTGGGCGTGGCAGACATTATTCCTACTGCGGGGCGTCGCCACCGCCACACAGCCCCAACCAAGACGCTGACCCTAACAAAAATGACATTGGGTCCCTCCCACCATCCGCGGGCCGACATCCTCCACACCTCGAAGGCCCAAAGGCCATCGGAGGGGGAGTGAACCGGCGGCGGCTGCAAGAGGAGGAAGACTTTTCTTGAGGAGATGGAAAGAGAGCCACGTAATAAAAGAGTATATGACCAACACCTCAATTACGCAGACATGTGACCAATTGAGATTGGATCGCATAGTTTAGGGTGCAATCGACAAGGATTTTGATTTGGTGGTTCGTTTCACCCAACCTTTACGAGTTCACGGTTTAAAATAGACTTTTACCATTTTTTGGTTGTTCTCACGCCCGTGGTTGTTTATTCGAAACATGTTGACGTCCAACAAGTTATACGCAAGAAGTCTAGGACATCTCGTCAACTGATCGCATGTCTACCACCCCATCCGCAGATGCATGTCTGCCTGTGTACATCCTGCGTACACAATTATTCAGCAATCATGATAACCTTCCAAAGTTTTTTTTTGATAACTGTCGGTGTACTAGAGTAGGGGTACCCTAGTATCCCGAACTCGTGCACGGGCAGTTGCAGCACCCCGCGGCAGGGCCGGCCTAGTGACCACCAAGATCCTCCGCGGCTCCTTTGGAGCCATTCAAGAACAAAGTAATCAAGGCCCCGGCAAGAGGAGCTTGCCGGGAAGGCCACTCAAGGCACGAAGAAAACAAGACCCCGGCAAGAGGAGCTTGCCGGGAAGGCTTGGTGATCGACAAGCTCCCGAGCGCGACAAGGATTCAGCCGCGGCAAGGTGCTTGCCGCGGCGGGCAACCTCTCTTCATCTCCGCTCCAGCTCATCCGCCAACGTGTCGCCATGGGGCTATTCCAGGCACGCGTGTCGAAGGGCTGTGCAGCCAGCGGGGAGCAGCGATAAGCGGCGCTGACAAGCTACCATCGTGGCAAACGGAGGCGCACTTGACGGTCCCTGTTGCACTGTTTAGGCGACAGGGACGGGCATTTATTACTCTTGTCCCTTGCCGTCAGAGTTAGGTATAAAGCACTGTACACTGTACAAGTTGGTGTACCAACTACTGTTTTCCCATTTTTGCCCTCGTCTACGATGCCACCTGTGGTGACCCCTTGAGCCTATAAAAGGAGGCCCATGTGCAACGTAGAAAGGGTTCGGCTCGTTCGGTTCATTCGACTCATACGAGACCACACTCACTCAGGCTAGGTTTTGTAGCTCTCATTGCTCCCTAGCAAGAACACAATACAATCAACCAAGCAGCAGTAGGAGTATTATCTCTCCGGAGAGCTCCGAAGCTGGGTAAATCTGCTCGTGTGCATCGCCTCGATCCGCTCTTTGTGCAATCTCCGCCCCCCATCGAACCACAAGGGACTCGGTCCCATAGGTGTTCGTGGGTCACGATCAGCTTCCCTGACATCTTTGGCGCGCCAGGTAGGGGGCGTCGAGGCTGTGTGAACCCGATCCGGCGTTCACACGAGCGACTTCTTCATCATCTTCGTCAACATGCCACCGAAGAAGAAGGCTTCGGCGGCAGCAGAGCCGTCCGCGTCAAACCCACCACCACCGGAGCTGACGAGTGGTGGGGAAGACGCTGGCGGAGGAACGGGCGTCGTCGAGAGAGCCTGACGCCGCGCCATGTCCAAGGACAAGGCGGCGAGGCTTCGGCGTCCGAAAACGCATGCGCGTCCATCTCGGGGCAGCGGGACCGACAGCGTCATGATGCTCGCAGCACCATACGCTCGTTGGATCAAGGCCAAGCTGGAGGATCCCGAGGCCCTCGAGACCGCATGCACGCCCGACATCTTTGATGCAGCGAGGTACGATCGGCAGGGCGGGATGCTGCTCCTCCTAACTTGGTTAGAGGTCCGAGCACATCCGTTCGCCCGCACGTGCGCCATTGCCACCCACCACTCCAGCAGAAGCCTTGGCGAGAGCTCAACTGCTTCTAGACTACCCTCCAACGGCTGACAAGGTCGACGAGTGGAGGGCCACAATCCAGAGTCTCATCGGCTTTGCCAACGGCGACGTTCCGCGGCAACCAACAGCGTCCTTGCCGCGGCGGGACAACAAGGCACGTGCCGGTGGTGACGAGACCTGTGGGGGTGCGACCACCATGCACTCCCCAGCCAGAAGGCCAAGATCACCAGCTCCTCGGATCCACCTCGATAGCGACTCCACCGCGTCGTCGGATCCACGAGCTCGCCGTGATCAGCGCCAAGTTCTTCAAGAACGGCAACAAGAAGACGCTCGAACTCGCATCGAGCGCCGAAGAGAAGCGCGGCGTCAGTCTGACCAGCGCGCCAGGCCCGCTGTTGACATGCATGCGCCAGGGGAATCAGGCGACTTGCCATACGCGGTAGGTTGCCCTGCGTTCACTCTTGAGCTGCGGCAAGTCCAGTGGCCCGACAAGAAAAACTTCAAGCCAGATGTGCCAGAGAAGTATGATGGCAGGACGCATCCATCAGAGTTCCTCAGCATCTACACCATCACGGTGCAGGCTGCGGGGGACGAGACAACAAGATCCTCGCCAACTACTTCCCTCTAGTGCTCAAGCGAAACGTCAGATCTTGGCTCATGCACTTGCCGGACAGCTCCATATCTTCTTGGGCAGATTTGTGCCATCAGTTTGTCGGCGCCTTCACAGGCGGCCACAAACCTCATGGCCAAGAGAGTGACCTTCACCTGCTTGCCCAGAAGGAAGGGGAGTCCCTGCGCAAGTTTATCCAGAGATTCAGTCGTGTGCACTACGACATCCCAGATGTCCATCCTGCCGCGGTGATCAGCGCGTTTCATCAGAACGTGCGGAACCGCAGGATGAGGGAGGAGATGGCGATGTGCAAAGTCAAGGACGTCAGTGAGTTGTATGCCTTGGCCGACAAGTGTGCACGTGCTGAGGAGGGAAGAAGACTCCCAGGAGAGAATGTTGGAGCAGAATCTGACAGTGAGGAGACCGCCCCGGCAAAGAAGAGCCGGCGGCGGAACAACAGAAAGAAGAAAAGCAAAGAGGTACTAGTTGTCGAGCAGTCCGGCAACAGAGGTGGCGCCAAGAAGACCAAGGCTAGTGGCTCCGGCAAGGAGGTTGCCGCTGACACCGACCGCCAAGCTGTGGCGGCCGCCGACAAGCCTGACAGCTCCAACAAACAGTACTGTAAGATTCACCGCACCAAGGGCCGTGATCTCCAGAGCTGCAAGAAAGTCGAGAAGCTCGTTGAACTACAGAAGGCTGAGTACGAGCGGCGAGACAAGGAGAAGGCCCAGGAAGGTGCTGCGGCAGCTAGTAAGAAGAGACCCGGCCGGGGAGGACGCCGCGGCAAGGCCAAGCAGCGGCAAGGAGACAGACCTCCCCGCGGCCGCGACAAGGACGAAGACGATGATGACGACGAAGACATGGAAGACGATGAAGCTGATGAGCATGAGTTTCAGAAAGCAACGGAGGTCCTCTGCGTTGACGGTGGTGCTTCTCTGCATACCTCGCACCGCCAACTCAAGCAATGGATGCGGGAGGTTAATGCAGCAGAACCATCCGTAGAGTCACGCAGGCCTCTGAAGTGGTCCAGCACGCCCATCATCTTTGATATTGAGGACCACCCTGATCGCATCACTGCGGTCGGGTGCTTGCCGATGTTGGTCTCACCAACTATCCGCAACCTCAAGGTCACTAAGATGTTGGTTGACGGCGGGGCCGGCTTGAACCTGATTTCTTCTGCAGTGCTCCAGAAGCTTCAAATCCACGGCAACAGCTCGAAGAGACTGGCACTTTCCAAGGAATCAACCCAGGAAGGAGCAAGCCGAAAGGGAAGATTACGTTGCCGGTAACATTTGGCAGCGAGCTGAATTTCAGGACTGAGAGGGTCACATTCGACGTTGCTGACTTCCCATTGCCCTACAATGGGATACTTGGCCGTCCAACACTTGCCAAGTTCATGGCAGCCTCTCATTATGCGTAAAACCTGCTCAAGATGCCCGGCCCGTTAAGCGTCATTTCTGTCCATGGCGACAAGAAGGATGCGCTTATCTGCGCCGACAAGATTTACCGGGATGCGGCTGCGACGGATAGCAAACCACTTGCATTTGAAGCTCCCGGGGGGAAGAAGAAGACCACCAAGTCCGGCAAGAGCTCTGATGCCCACTCCGGCAAGCGCACCTCTTCGGAGTGCTGCGCCACCATCGAGGACGCACCATCGAGCTCCACCGGCAAGTGCAAGAAGATGATGGTAGCTCCGCCGAAGACCAAGAGGGCGCCCGCCAAGGAGGACGGCACTGGTGGTACTTTCACCATCAGTGCCACGCTTGACCCTAAATAGGAAGGCGCACTCGTTGCTTTCCTGCGGGCGAATGTCGATGTGTTTGCATGGCAACCGTCTGACATCCCCGGCGTTCCCAGGAAAGTAATTGAGCACCACTTAGCTGTCTGTCCTCATGCGCGGCCCGTCAAGCAAAAAGTCAGGAAGCAGGCAGTGGAGCGCCAAGAATTTATAGCAGAAGAGATCAAGAAGTTGGAAGCAGCAGGCCTTGTCAGAGGAGTGCTCCATCCCACGTGGTTAGCCAATACGGTAGTTGTACGAAAGGCAAATGGGAAGTGGAGACTCTGTATCGACTTTACAGATGTTCATAAAGCTTGTCCCAAAGACCCATTTCCCTTGCCGCGTATAGACCAGATTGTTGACTCCATTTGGATGTGAATTGCTTTCATTTCTTGGCGCATATTCAGGATATCATCAGATCTTCATGGCGAAGAGGATGAAGAGAAACCGCATTCATTACACCATGTGGCACATCTTTATTTCATCACGGATGCCTTTCGGTTTGAAGAATGCTGGTTCAACGTTTGCAAGAGTAGTCCATGGCGCTTTTGAGCCGCAAATGCATGTAAATGTAGAAGCTTACATGGATGACATAGTGGTCAAGAGCAAGGACAAAGCAACTCTGGTTCAAGATTTAGATGAGACCTTTGCAAATCTGCGCAAGATCAACCTCAAGCTCAATCCCGAGAAGTGCGTGTTTGTAGTTCCTTCCGGCAAGCTTCTCGGGTTCTTCGTGTCTCAGAGGGGAATTGAAGCCAACCCCGACAAGATCAAGGCCATTGAGCAGATTGAAGCACCAAAGCGCGTCAAGGATGTAAGAAGGCTTGCGGTGCGTGGCTGCTCTCGGCAGGTTTATCTCTAGGTCACTGGCGGCATACCGCCATTTTTCAAGATTTTGAAAAAGGAAGGTCCAATGAAATGGACTCCCGAAGCAGAGGCTGCGCTGCAGGACTTAAAGAGGTACCTGTCCTCCACTCCAATACTTGTCGCACCTAAGCCGCAAGAGAAGTTGCTGCTGTACATAGCGGCAACCAATCAAGTGGTTAGTGCTGCGTTAGTAGCGGAAAGGGAGGCAGATGATGAGCCGGCAACCGAGGCAGATGCACCCAACGACAAGCAGGGGGCTTCGGCGTCAAGCTCTGGTCCCGACAAGGACGGATCTGCGCAGAATTGCGAGAAGATGCAGAAAAGAATGGTGCAGCGCCCAATCTACTTTGTCAGTTCCCTTCTGCAGGGGGCTAGGTCAAGGTATTCTGGTGTGCAGAAATTGCTTTTCGGCCTCCTCATGGCCTCGAGAAAGCTGCGCCATTACTTCCAAGCACATGAGATAACAGTTGTCACCCGTTTTCCGCTGAAGAGGATATTGCAAAATCCAGAAGCAACAGGCAGGATTGTCGAGTGGGCACTGGAACTGTCAAGCTTTGGCCTCAAGTTTGAAAGCACTTCAACTATCCAAAGCAGAGCATTGGCAGAGTTTATAGCAGAATGGACGCCAACACAAGATGAAGAAATACCAGAGACGAGCATCCCCGTCAAGGAAGCAAGTAAAGAATGGCTGATGTACTTTGATGGTGCCTTCTCCGCAAGGCGCCCGGTGTCGGCGTCTTTATCGCACCCACCGGAGAGCACCTCAAGTACATAGTCCAAATGCACTTTCCTAAGGAGCAAGCAACAAATAATACCGCAGTATGAAGGTTTACTTGTTGGCCTCGAAATTGCGGTGGACCTTGGGATCGTAAAAGCTTATCGTCGGGGTGACTCGCAGCTTGTCGTCCGCCAAGTAAACAAAGATTATCAGAGTCCGTTGATGGAAGCCTACGTTGATGAAGTGAGAAAGCTAGAAGAGCACTTTGAAGGCCTGCAAATGGAACATGTTCCAAGAGCTTAGAACGATATTGCTGATGGCCTGTCAAAGTGCGCTGCACTCAAGTTACCTGTGGAACCAGGAATTTTTGTGCTCAAGCTGACTCAACCAACTGTAACGCCATCGACTGGACAGAACAAGGAGAGGAAGTTGATTTCCAGTGACTACTTTCCGGCAGAGCTCCCTGAAGCCGCCGCCAAGAAGGTCCCCAAAATCAACGCAGATACCGAGGAAGCGATCTGCTCAGACAAGCCCTAGGGTTTGTTTCATTGAAGCGACGCTCCCGACAAGTCTTGCTCCCGCAAGCTTGCCGGAGATCATCAAGCTCGGTTGAGCCGCGAGTTCTTGCCGTAGAAGCTGATGTTCCCACGGGCGGCAGATGTGCCTTTAGTCCTTGTTGTCGAGCACTGCCTTTAGTCCTTGTTGTCGAGCCACGAGGCTCCAACATGGGCGCAGCAGATCGTCCATTTCCTTGACAGGGGAACTTCGAAGAGCAAGAAGAAGCGAAAAAAGTAGCCCGGCGGTCAACTATGTATCGGTTTGTTGACAACATCCTGCATGTAAGAAGACTCAACGGAGTGAAATTGAAGTGTATTTGCCGAGAAGATGGGCCGAAGCTGTTGGCGAGAGATACACGGAGGCATATGTGGTTACCACATTGGCGCAAGAGCGCTTTTTAAGCAAAGATTTCTGGCAAGGTTTCTTCTGGCCAGAAGCCCTCCAGGATGCAACTGCACAAGTAACCAAGTGTGAAGCGTGCCAGTTCCATTCAAAGCAGATACACCAGCCAGCTCAAGCTCTCCAGACGATCCCTTTGTCCTGGCCATTTTTGATGCAGGGGCTCGATATCCTCGGCCCCTTCCCCGAAGCTGTCGGGGCTTTGAGTACTTATGCGTCGCAATCGACAAGTTCACAAAGTGGCGGAAGTAGAAGAAGTGAGGAAGGTGACTGACGATCGTGATCAAGTTCTTCAGTCAATTGTTTGCCGTTTTGGGATACCTAACGGATCATCACCGACAATGGCACACAATTCACGAGTCGCACCTTCATGCGATCGTCCAAGATCTTGGCGCCAAGGTCTGCTTTATACATTGCTCACCCGAGAAGCAGCGGTCAGCGAGAGGGCAAATGCTTTGAAGTGCTGCGAGGACTCAAGACGAGAACTTTTGACAGCTGCGCAAGTGCGGAAGAAAGCTGGATTGAGGAGCTGCGGTGGTTCTTTGGTCGATCGGGGCGACGCCAAATCGAGCCTTGGCGGACACCTTCGCTCTAGTCTATGGAGCAGAGGCAGTTCTCCCCACGGAACTTCAGATCTGGGTCACCTCAGTACTCGCTTATGATGAGCTTGAGCAAGAGCAGCTGCGACAAGATGACGCTGCTCCTCGAGGAGGATCGTCTTCGATTTGCTTTGTCTGAGCTGCTCGTTATCAACAAGCTTTGCGCCCGCTACCATAGCCGCAAAGTTAATGCGGAAGCTTCGAGGAAAGGCGACCTTGTTCTTGGTAGCGTTCAGTCCGCCAAGAATTCCAACAAGTTGGCCTTGAAGTGGGAAGGCCCTTATCGGGTGAAACGAGTCACTAGGCACAGCTTTATCCGCCTTGAGACCCGAAGATGGCGTTCCGGTGAGCAACTCTTGGAATATAGAACATCTTCGTAAGTTTTACCCATAGGGCGCGGTTGCCGGAATCCGTTCCGGCAACCACCCTTTTGTACAAGTCTTGCCGCTGTTGCATGTAACCCTTTGTACAAAGCCGGGCGCAGACCCCGTGCATCAGTAAAGCTTGCATGTTGCGTACAATTTGTCGATTTCATGCTTTCATCATTATTTTGCATGTGCTATCTGACAGTTCGTGCAGCACCCACACCCGGTAAGCGATAACGAGCCACTAGGCTCCATAAATTTATTTTCTCTTCTTTCTTCTCAAAAGAAAGGAAGGTTCATCCGCCCACAAGTTAGCCGGGGGGGAAGGAGAAGATAATGGTGTGGGCCACCAAGTGTCGCTCGAGGAAGTATCGCCTTGCCGGGAAGCAAAAGACAGAAAAGCTAAGTTGCCAAAGTTTGAGCAATCAGTTTTTAAATTTTTAAAGTTATCTTCCTCGAATGATAGTACTTTGTATGGAAAACCTGTGCGCGGAGGAACCAACTCGTAGCTAGTCGCACCCTTATTTTGTTTCGAGTCTGCTCAACAATTTAAGTGCGCTGCAACTAGTTGCGACAAGGTTGCTTGTCGGAGGCGGCATAGCCAGCAGGCTGCTGATGTTCCGCACTCAGCGCTCGCGGCAAAGGTGCCCGCGCCGACAAGTTTCCCTAAAAGCGTAAGGCACAAACATACAAGGGAAGGAATCAAGTAAAGGAAATAACATTGCAATTGTTGCCTAAGATAGAGCATATTACAAAAGAACTTGTCGCAGATCTAATAGATTGTTCTCCTAAACATGATCTGCAGCGACAAGGGAAAGATAAACTTGGCGGCCTAGTCCACGCGGTCGCCATTGAGCCTCTTGACTCCGCTCACCACATCCCACGATGGAGTGCGACAAAGGGCCTTGAGTGCTTGACGTCGGCGATCGGCGGCGAGGACTTGAGGACGTTGGCGAAGTTGACGCCTGGATTGCGGAAGGCCACCTTCATCAACACCTTCTGGAGGGCCCCGACGCAGATTTGGCGCGACTCGTCGGCCAGCTGCGTTGGGATCTCCTCCCGGAGCCGCTGGAGACCCGTCAACACGCCCTTGAAGAACAGGCTGAGCTTGGCGCTGGGTTGGAGGTTCTCGTCGGTGGAGTACCCAAGATCCACCATCCCCAGCTCCATCAGCTCATTGTGGATGGCGGCGGCAGTATCCACAAGACCCTCCGTCCAGTGCATCACGCTATCTCTGAGGGTATCCTGGGCAGTCGCGGCATTCGCTAACAGCTCCTCGTTGGCCTTGATCTTCTCCAACAGGCCCGCTTCCCGCTCCTTGGCGCCATCCAGCGTCTCCGTCAGGGTGGTCAGTTTCAGCTCCAGATCCTCCTTGGAGTCCTTGGCGGCGTCGAGCTCTTTGATCTTCTCAGCGAAACGACCCTGCAGCTCGCCAAGAGTGTGGGCGTCCTTCTCGCGCTCGCGCTTCAGCCCGGCGACCTCCTCCTCGCTCTTCTGGAGGGTGGCCTCGGCTGTGCCACCCTCGTCTCCAATTCCTTCTTGGCGGCCTCGGCAGCTGCGTGGCGGCGTCCTTTGCCTCCTTGAGTGCTCCGCCAATTGATTGCTCATGGCGTGGCAAGATCTTCCTCGTAGGCTGTCGAGGTTGATCTTCCGCTGCCCGGCTCACCTTCTTCTTGTGAAGAGCTTCTCGCCGGCAAGCCTTTGCTGCTCCTCGACCTCGGCCTTCTCCAGGATGAAGGCCGTGCGCTCCTCAGCAAGTTGCTCCCGCGCTTCTGCTACGTCCCGGAGAGTTTCTTTGTTGGCACGCCGGAGCTCTTCTGCGCGTTTCTCCATGTCAGCTCCCGCCCTCGCGACAAGTGCTTCCCGCGACTCCAGCTTAGCTTGTCGGGCGCGGTAGAGCGACAGCAGCTTCTTCAGCAGCTGCTCCTCCTCAGACTCGCCACTGCTGCTGCTTGGCGTGTTAACCAGTGATAGCCCAGCGGAGGCGAGCAGCTCCACGTCGAAGGTCTCTCCCTCGACCGGCGCCCTGGAGCTCGACGCCCATGGAAGCTTGATGAAGACACCATCGCCGACCTTCAGATAGGCGCCGAGCTGGGGCTCTTCGGAGTCTGGTGCGGCATTGGTGGTGGGGGGATCGGCGGTCGGTGCAGCGCCTGGCGCTCCTGCGGCCTCAGGGCCGTCAGTACGATCACCGGACCCCTCCCCAGCCTCTGCGCCGGCAGCCTTGGCGGCCTCCTCGCCGGCGGACCCATCGGTGCCGGCCTCCTCCTCCATGTTGGCGGCGTCATCATTGTTGCCGCGAGCGTCCTCCTCGCCGGCAACCTCAGTCTCCATCGGCTCTCCGGCAGATGGATCTGACGGTCAAAGAAAGAAAGAACAATCAAGCAGATGTTCAAAAAGAAGAACAGAAGAAAATAATCCAGGGGAAATTTTTAAGTAAGAAGATTAAATCTGTTGCCGCGGTCTCCACCACCGGAGGGTCGTCGGCGCTGCCCCTTGTCGGAGAAGCTCCCCTTGTCGGAGAGGCCTCCCTTGTTGGAGAGCGCTCCCTTGGCGGAGAGTCCTCCCTTGGCGGCGTAGTTGAAGCAAGCAGAACTTCGGGAGTGACTTCCGGGGCCTCCTGATGAGGCTGCTCTGCTCCTACACAAATCAACAAGTCAGATATCAGTAAAGAAGGAGCACCCCTGCACACCGAACCGTAAGAGATAATCCAAACACTTACGCTGGGGGCTGTGCTGGGGGCTGCTCAGGGGAAGGGTTGCCGGATCCGGCAACGGGGTATCAGACGTGCCTCCTGTCGCCACGGGAGATTCGTCTTCGATGACCACCACAACGGAGTCTTGGCTCTCTTCGACGCCCTCTGAGCCAGCGTCCTGAAAAAGGAAAGAGCTCAGAATGAAGCAAGTCAGATACAAGATAAAGCAGTAAATTGAAGAATTACAAGTAGCAGCGACAAGATCTTACTCTTCTTCTTCTTCCTCCTCGGAGCTGAGAGCGGAGAAGTCAAATTCCGCTCCGGTACGACGAGCTGGAGGAGTAGGATCCCTCGGACGCTTGGCGGGTGCGGGGGCCGTGGCTCCAGAAGGCCCCGCTCCCATTCTTTGTGGCGGCATGAGGCGCTCCCGCGCAACAGTGCTTGCCGCGGTGGAGCGCGTCGGGCGGCGAGGCGGCTGTTGGCCCGTCTGCCGCCCCGCCACTTCTCCGGTCTTGCGGAGGCGTCTTCTTGGCGAGGCCGCGGGCTCCTCCCGCGGCAAGCTACTTGACGGCGGAGGGGAGGCGCCCCCGGCAGGCTCGTTCGGCTCAGCGTCGGGCTCGGCCTGCTCCTCCTCACCGGCGAACTCCCCTCGGTCGGCAAGGCTTGCCGCCTCGGCTGCCTCTGCCTCTTCGACGGTGAACCCAAACACACCGGCGGCGGCAGCTTCTGCCGCCTCCTCCAACCTTGTGGCGATGCGTGCCATCTCTTGCTCGGTGGTGTCGCGGGTGAGCCGCTTACGCTGCGTCGGCACGAATCGGCACTTCTTCCAAGTTGTCGAAGAACTGCTGCGCGATGTCGTCGGCGGGCTCCTGCCAAGTTGGAGCGATTCCATGGGAATCGCTGGCAGCATCATCAGCGCGGATGCGGTCAAGCGGCAGTTGTTGCACAAAGGCACGACTCCCTCGGCAACATGAACCACTCGGGGTGATCTGCATCGAGCTTGAACAGCTCCGCATGACATGGCATCCAGCTCCAAGGCGGTGAAGTTCGATTGAGGCCGGACGCAACCTCATGATGTCCGCCGTGTTTGGAACTCCCAAGCAGGCCTCCCCTCTCCTGCAAGGGCGCAATGCGGCGGCGAAGGAAATCCGCGCCAACAGCTCCTACGGTAAGCCCGGCGTGCCTGAGGCGCAAGATCCGGGTCACGGCAATCTTCAACTTGGCATCCTCCGGCGCCAAGTTGCTCCAGTCGTTGCCGCGCACTACGGGGGTTTGGCGCAGGGCAGTGAAAGGCAGCGGGTCCTCCTCTAAGATCCAACACCAATCGGCTCTCCACTCCTCCCACTTGCTGCGCAGCTCTCCGTCAAGATATGCTTCCTTCTTGCCGATCCTGGAGATCCATGCAATCCCTCGACAGCGGCTCTCCTCTCTCAACACGGGGCATGAAGTAGTGGCGGAAAAGTGCTACATTTGGGTGGACTCCGACAAAGTTCTCGCAAAGGTGTGCGAAAACCGCCATGGTGAGGACGGCGTTGGGGGTGAAATCAAGGAGGCGGAGGCCATATGTGTTCATGACGTCGCAAAATAATTCGGAAAAGGGCGGGCAGAGCCCTTGATGGAAGAAAAGCGAAGAAGGGTACCCGATGGAAACCTTCTCGGATGTGGCGGCGGAGATCACCTCGTCGCGGAGTGCGCCCGCGTCTCCGTCGACGAAGAGGTAATACAGCTCTGGCATCTCCTTCGCGTCGAGCAGGGGATCGAAGAGGGCCCGCTCCTTCCGCAGCGCCGCTAGCCGCTGCACCTCGGCCGACTTCACCCCTTTGCCTGTTCGGCTTTCGGAGCCATGGCGGAGGTGGTGGAGGAATCCGACGGCGTTGGTGGCGCCGGTGGCAATGGGAGGAGGGGGCGGAGCGTCGCGCTCTTTGGATTTGAGAAGAAGGGGGGAGCGGCGGTGGTTTTTGATGCGACAGCAATGGCAAGTGGGCGTCCTGCCCCTGTTTCCCCTGCTTATAAGGAGGGAGAGGGGGCGGGCGTTCCGATCTTCCCATTAAAGAAAGCCCCCACGATCTCTCCCACGATGCCACGTCCGGAACGTGCCGTTCGTGGGGGACGTGGTGGGTCCGAGGCGAATAATGGCGTAATCTGGGCGGCGTGCCCGTGCACTGTTTTGGGCCTGGCCCAACAGAGCTCGGCGCCGTGTGTGGCCTAGGCCCGGGGGCTCCTGTCGGTGTACTAGAGTAGGGGTAGCCTAATATCCCGAACTCGTGCACGGGCAGTTGCAGCACCCCGCGGCAGTGCCGGCCAAGTGACCACCAAGATCCTCCGCGGCTCCTTTGGAGCCATTCAAGAACAAAGTAATCAAGGCCCCGGCAAGAGGAGCTTGCCGGGAAGGCCACTCAAGGCACGAAGAAAACAAGACCCCGACAAGAGGAGCTTGTCGGGAAGGCTTGGTGATCGACAAGCTCCCGAGCGCGACAAGGATTCAGCAGCGGCAAAGGTGCTTGCCGCGGCGAACAACCTCTCTTCATCTCCGCTCCAGCTCATCCGTCAACGTGTCGCCATGGGGCTATTCCAGGCACGCGTGTCGAAGGGCTGTGCAGCCAACGGGGAGCAGCGATAAGCGGCGCTGACAAGCTACCATCGTGGCAAACGGAGGCGCACTTGACGGTCCCTGTTGCACTGGTTAGGTGACAGGGACGGACATTTATTACTCTTGTCCCATGCCGTCAGAGTTAGGTATAAAGCACTGTACACTGTACAAGTTGGTGTACCAACTACTGTTTTCCCATTTTTGCCCTCATCTGCGTTGCCACCTGTGGTGACCCCTTGAGCCTATAAAAGGAGGCCCATGTGCAACATAGAAAGGGTTTGGTTCGGCTCGTTCGGTTCATTCGACTGATACGAGACCACACTCACTCAGGCTAGGTTTTGTAGCTCTCATTGCTCCCTAGCAAGAACATAATACAATCAACCAAGCAGCAGTAGGAGTATTATCTCTCCGGAGAGCTTCGAAGCTGGGTAAATCTGCTCGTGTGCATCGCCTCGATCCGCTCTTTGTGCAGTCTCCGCCCCCATCGAACCACAAGGGACTCGGTCCCATAGGTGTTTGTGGGTCACGATCAGCTTCCCCGACAATAACCATTATAACCTCCAACTTGGTATAAACTACAGCCACAACTGACATCTCATCTCTTAACAAATTGTGGCATCGATCAGGTAAAAGATCCAGCACTCTAATGTATTCTTTTGCGTGACCTTTCTAATTATGGCAGATTTGGGACGTGTAGACGAATACCATCTCATGGTCATATATACATAAACTGCCAACTTGCTAATTAAGGTTCTCAGGCATATTCGGATCTTCTCATTATTTACTCTCGTTTACTCTCAGCCTACTACTATCCGAAGTCGTGGTTCGCTTGATGGATTGCAATGGAAAAACTACAAAAAATTGAACTCGCTCTCCTGATGGATCGTTACCTACACCGCGAGTCCCAATACAGACCAGCCACGCTATTTGTTTAATTGTTATCTGATCTGAAAGAAACAATATCTAGTATTCTACGTATAAATCAAACGAGCTCTGTTCTGAACATATGCCAGCTGGACGATTAATTTCTTTTGAGACATCCTGAATTCTAAAATACTAGTTTGATTTACCAAGTGATCGAAATAATCTCTACGATCAATTTTCTTTTGTATCAATCTGAGCTCTAAAATATGATTTACCAAGTGAGCAAAATAATCTCTTTGAGTATCTGTGCATCAAATCTCTATGATTAAGTTCTCTCAGACTTCAGGAAGAATTTGGCTGTTGCTCGCCCCTACCTTGCAGTTTCAGCAGTTTGATATCCTTTAGTTCGATTTTTTCAAGCAAGCTAGCTAGCTTGTGTTTATAATGTCAGGTATATTCCTAGCATAACAATGACGTGGGTTCCAGTTTTATCTATATGAAACTTCAAAGTCAAATCTCATACTAAACTCAAAAGAAATCCCTAGCTCTATCCTTCTGACCACTGAATGTATCCCAACCTAGCTAGCTGTACCTTTAGAGCATCTCCAACAGAAACGCTATATGAGCGACGCGCGGTATAAAAATTGCTTTTAGCGCGAGCGGGCTCGATTTGGAGTCTCCAGGGGCCGCACAAAAAGCGCGCGCGCTATAACTAATGCAGCGCATGCATTAAAACGCATCGCGCGCAGCATATTTAGTCTTGTTTCGATCGCAGCCTGCAAACTACAGGCTGCTGCAGATGGGACTGCTTGGATTGAGACCGCTGGACTCGTGCGCGCAACATATTTTACAGCGCTTGTTGTTGGAGCAACCGTCTTCTGGCGCCTAAAAAAATTACATGCGCGCTGTAAACCCGTTTTTTGAGCGCCACACATTGAGCGGCTGTTGGAGATGCTCTTATAAATTAAGGCAAGACATTTTACATTCTCATGTGTCTATTTTATGCAAGTACCATGTCAAAACGTCGTGCAATCATGATAATGTACAGCTTTACTTACGTGCAATGTCGTACATGGACATACCCATCCACACTGAATTATGGCTATATAAACGTATAGAAGCACCGAACAAAGCACACAACCAGAGAGCAACAGAAAAAGTATAGAACGGGGCAGAAGTTTAGTTGAGAGATAGTCGGCGGCCATGGCGACTGAACAGCTCAACGTGCTGAAAGCACTTGACGTTGCCAAGACGCAACTGTACCATTTCAAGGCGGTCGTGATCGCCGGCATGGGATTCTTCACGGACGCCTACGACCTCTTCTGCATCGCCCTCGTCACCAAGCTGCTGGGGCGCATCTACTACACCGACCCTGCCCTCAACGAGCCCGGCCACCTCCCGGCAAACGTGTCGGCCGCCGTGAACGGCGTGGCCCTATGCGGCACACTTGCCGGCCAGCTCTTCTTCGGCTGGCTTGGCGACAAGCTCGGCCGCAAGAGCGTCTACGGCTTCACGCTCATTCTCATGGTCCTCTGCTCCATCGCGTCCGGGCTCTCGTTTGGACACGAGGCCAAGGGCGTAATGGGGACGCTATGTTTCTTCCGCTTCTGGCTCGGCTTCGGTGTCGGCGGCGACTACCCTCTGAGCGCCACCATCATGTCAGAGTATGCTAACAAGAAGACCCGCGGCACCTTTATCGCCGCTGTGTTTGCCATGCAGGGGTTTGGCATCCTATTTGGTACCATTGTCACCATCATCGTCTCGTCCGCATTCCGACATGCATTCCCTGCACCGCCATTCTACATTGACGCCGCGGCGTCCATTGGCCCGGAGGCCGACTATGTGTGGCGCATCATCGTCATGTTCGGTACCATCCCGGCCGCCCTGACCTACTACTGGCGCATGAAGATGCCCGAAACTGCGCGGTACACAGCACTCATCGCCGGCAATACGAAGCAAGCCACATCAGACATGTCCAAGGTGCTCAACAAGGAGATCTCAGAGGAGGATGTACAGGGTGAGCGGGCCACTGGTGATACTTGGGGCCTCTTCTCGCGACAGTTCATGAAGCGCCACGGGGTGCACTTGCTAGCGACCACAAGCACTTGGTTCCTGCTCGATGTGGCCTTCTACAGCCAGAACCTGTTCCAAAAGGACATCTTCACCAAGATCGGGTGGATCCCGCCGGCCAAGACTATGAATGCATTGGAGGAGTTGTATCGCATCGCCCGCGCCCAAGCGCTCATCGCGCTCTGCGGCACCGTGCCCGGCTACTGGTTCACCGTCGCCTTCATCGACATCATCGGCAGGTTTTGGATCCAGCTCATGGGATTCACCATGATGACCATTTTCATGCTCGCAATCGCCATACCTTACGACTACTTGGTGAAGCCAGGGCACCATACCGGCTTCGTCGTGCTCTACGGGCTCACTTTCTTCTTCGCCAACTTCGGCCCCAACAGCACAACCTTCATCGTGCCAGCCGAGATCTTCCCTGCGAGGCTCCGGTCCACATGCCACGGTATCTCTGCCGCTACCGGTAAGGCGGGCGCGATCATTGGCGCGTTCGGGTTCCTGTATGCGTCGCAGGACCAGAAGAAGCCCGAGACCGGCTACTCACGAGGAATCGGCATGCGCAACGCACTCTTTGTGCTCGCAGGCACGAACTTCCTGGGCCTGCTCTTTTCCTTGTTGGTGCCAGAGTCTAAGGGCAAGTCGCTCGAGGAGCTCTCCAAGGAGAACGTCGGCGACGATGGCATCGAAGCTTAGGCTGGTGTACATCCGGAGACACAGAGTCATGCACGTGTTTGAATTTTCATTGCAGCGTTTCTTCTCTTCTGTGTGGTCGCTTGCTGAATTTGTGGGTTCGCTTGCCGTACGTGTTTAGCTGTTGCATTTTTGTGGTGGTGCTCTGTATTCATTTGTAAAGAATTGCCAATAAAATATCCCGTTCATTTGATTTGATTCCAAGAGATCACCTGTTGCATGCAAGACGAGATTTCTGAAATGTTTGGCCTGGAAGAAAGATCGGGTTCCAGAGAAAAAAAAATCTCTTCACAAGATGAAAGTAATTTGCAAGCAAATTACGTACCGCATCAAATCCCCTACAAGTTTATGCGCTGCTGGCTACCCGCTCGCTGAGGCCTCTGCCGCTCGCGCCTCACTGCCAAGTGGGCCCATGCTGGCGTTGGTTGGCTCAGGGTTTGAAGAAAAAATCGGGAGCAATTAATTAACGAGCACTCCTTCGGAAGCCTCGCAACGATCAGCGCCACTTGGCGCGCTTTCAATCATTCGCCACGTGTCGCGCTTTGGGCGCTTCCTCCTGATTTTTTTTATTTTTTCGTACGCGTTTTCGGCTTTTAAAACGGGTTTTTTGACTTTTGGTTTTCTATCGGTCTTCCTTAGCTTTTCGATCAAAAATATTTTTCGAAAAATTTTTTTTGCGCAAAAAAACGCATTTTGTTTTCATGAGAGTCACGGTTTTGTTTTCGCGAGAGGCACGGTCGTGCCTTTTGGAAACGAAAAAAAAACACATTTTTCTGTTTTTTTCCTTTCGCGAGAGGCACGGTTTTGCTTCCGCGAGAGGCACGGTTGTGCTTTTCGCGAGAGTCACGGCCGTGCCTCTTGGAAACGAAAAAAAACACGTTTTCTGTTTTTTTTTCTTTCGCGAGAGGCACAGTTTTGCTTCCGCAAAAGGCACGGTTGTGCTTTCGCGAGAGTCACGGCCGTGCCTCCTCGGAAACGAAAAAAAACACGTTTTCTTTGCTTTCGCAAGAGGCACGGTTGTGATTTCGTCAGAGGCACGGGCGTGCCTCTTTCAAAAAGGGAAAAAATCCGTGCTCCCGGTTCTGTTTTTTCGTCCGTTTTTTCCATGAAAAAAAGTTCGTCAAAACCTATCAACATGGGATCTAGTTTTGAAGATCTCGACGCGAAGAATCCACCGGCGAAAGCGGTTCGAGATTTGGACGCACAGTTTATGAGATAAAACATTTTGCATAAACGGATCTACGAAAAAAAGGAAAACTCCCAGGTTGTCATAAGTGGCGCACATGCAGCGCACCACTTGTCGCAACCTGGGGAAGTTGGAGTGATCTCCGCAAGGAGTACTCCTTAACTGGTGATTTCGGAAAAAAATATCTCCACGACTCCTCCCGTGCGCATCGAACATGCAGGCCCATGCCGCAGCATTCTGCGCACGCTCGATCCCATTTGGCCCAGCAACCACCATGACCGAGCTCCTCACCGTTGGCCTCTCCATTCACACATTCTTCCCGGCCAAAAGTTTCTTCCTTGAATTCCCACTGCCACTGCTTTCATACAGCTGTGCGCGCTCGCCGTGGTGTTCTTGACGGACATGGGATGCATAGCGGCGGCCATGACTATGCCGGGTTCCTGCGATCTTAGAGCCTCGCCGTCATCCCCGACAGCAAGTACCCCGTCCGGTCACCCCATTACTGGAAAAAGCTCTATAGGTGAACTATAAATAGTGACGGGCAGGACATGTCATCCACCACGGTTACTTTTTCAAAAGAGCAATGGCGGGTACCTGGACCTGCCCGTCACAGTTACGACATGTTGTGGCGGGCGCTGGTCAGCACCCACCGCAGTTAGGCTCCTACAAATACTCCCGCCGGATGGAAACTGTAGTGGCGAGTGCCGGCCTAGCGCCCGCCACTGGCTTGTGGATAAGTAGTGACGGGTTTTGCTAGGCGCCCGCCACAACTATATTTTTGCAAGCACACCAAGTAAATCAAAATTTGGAAATGTTTGCTGTGGCGGGTGCTTGTGCTGGCCCGCCACTACTCTCGACGGATAGTTCCCCTTCCGTGTCCGCCCAGCAACCGTCCACAAAACTTTCATTTCCACCGTTTCATCTTTCTCTCTGTCATTTCCTCTCCCCCGTCCCCTTCCTCGCCATCATGCGCCTCGATCACCGCCGCCATCCCTCCAACCAACTGGCGGCGCCTTCCACGCTCCCGACACCGTGAGCGCCGCCGGATCTGCTCGTCATTGCGTCGTCCGCCTCGACCTTCGTCGCGCCGTTCTCCGCCTCGACCGCACGCAGCCCCCGTCCTCTACCCCGATCGCCGCCGCTGTCCTCCGCCACGACCACCGCCTCGACCGCTGCCTGGATCGCCGCCGCCGTCCTCCGTCCTCCACCTCGATCGTCGTCACATCCGCAGCCGGAAAAATGGCCAACGGTATACTACATCTCCGTGACTAAATTATGCTCTAGGGTTTAGAATTTGCATCTTATTAATTTGTAGATTAACTAGTTGTACATCATATAAGAGAGCGTGAACCACATCAGCAGGAGTAGTACTAAATAATTGAAATAGCTCTTTTTCGTATCGGTAGGTGTCAAAATATTTGGAACATTGCTAAATATGAGAAGTGGCAATTATGTTTGAATTTTCTTACATATGAGAGGTGCATGGGCTTCATGTTGTTCACAGGGATTTGAAAAGGAGTGACCAAGTTTTTGCGAAATGTTAATTCATTTCCGTTTGCCAAATTTTTGTCACTCCATACGACAAGTGCATGGATTTTGAAAATGAGTGCCAACATGAAATGTTGATTAACTTCCATTTCATCAAATTTCTGGTAGTCAAAATATGTTCAAAATTCAGCAAAGGTCATCCCAAATTATCTCTAACCCTTCTTAATCACTTCATCCTCTCAAAATTACAGTTAATAAGTGCTTCATAATGATTATTAGGGATCATGAGGCGAAAGATCTGCCATATCTGCAAATGTCCATGTGTGGACAATGTGGATACTACAGTAGATTTCGGGCTATTCTTGACGAATGGAATTCAAAAATTTGTGGTAAGAGTCTTTAACCTCAACTAGTATTCAAACCATTGTATAATTATTGTACTGACTTTATTGTTAATGATGACCTGCTGCATAGTGTATCCCATGCAACATAAGGGTTGACTTCAACAATTTATACGATAACGTTATGTACTTTGATGATGATATGGGGAGCACACTCGAAATGGATATGCGTAAACGGAAGGATAGAATCATCATATATGGTGATGGATGGGAGCGGTACATTGCACAGAATAATTTCATCAGGGGAGAGTACATATCCTTTTCCATGAATGGAGAGGTCAACAGGTTAAGGACAATGTATTTCTGTAGCGATGACAATAGCGATGGCCAGGATCATTATGATAGCCAGGTTCACCAGGATGATGGAGATAGCCAAGATGATGAGGTCAGCCATGACAATGAGGACAGATCGGATCATGATGACAGCCGGAATGACGAGGATGAGCAAGATAATGACGATGAGGAAGATGTTGACAATGGTCCTTTCAGTTCAGCAATTTTCTCTCAAAGAATGAGGAAGCTTACTCGGGATGAGACCCTGAATGTTACCCGATGTTATCATCGAGTGTGGTCTTCGTTGGGAAGGCCTTTGTGCATCGTTCAACAAAAACCAACGTCATAAAAAAAGCCATGGTGAGATGTTTTGTATTCTTTCATCTTTTTCTGTTCATAACCAAGTATGTTGAGATGTCTAACATTGTGTGCTCTCTATTTGCTCTTAATGATGGGGAGTTCAGAAGTTACCTATGAAGATATTTTTCAGAGTGGACATCCCCGCGGCCGGCATCGCTGGAGTATGCCCACTAGTAGAAAACGACCATTTGTCCCGGTTCCAGAGGCCCTTTAGCCCCGGTTCTGGAACCGGGACTAAAGGGTCGGGACTAAAGCCCAAAACCTTTAGTCCTGGTTCGCTTACGAACCGGGACAGAAGGGGCTCCACATGGCCGCTACAGGGCGCCCAGGTAGGAGGACCTTTAGTCCCGGTTGGTAGCACCAACCGGGACCAAAAGGCATCCACGCGCCAGCATCTGGCAGGAGCTGGAGTTTTGGAGGGTTAATTTAGGGGTTTCATATTGTGTTAGCTAGCTAATAGAGAGAAGTGTCCTCTTTTATCTCCGTGCTTGGACGACGCTAGCTACTATACGTATAGAGAGAAGTGTCCTCTCTTCTGCTACTATAATTTTGTGGAATGCAACAGAGAGGAAAACATTTCTACTTAAACATCTCATTGCATAACAACTTCACTTCCAGTACATAACAACTTGACATTGCTTAAACAGCTTCAGTACATAACAGGTTCATCATTGCTTAAACATAACTTAAACAACAAGAGGCAACCATCCGACTTAACTTAACACTGACTGCAAAAGGCAATCATTGCTTCAGTACATCACATGCAGTTCTTCAGTACATAACTTAACTTAAACACTGACTGCAAAAGCATACTGAAGTTAAACACTGACACTTAACTAACTGACACTCACTGCATTTCTTCATTTCTGAATCTCCTTCATCTTCTTGATGCGGTCAGAGTGGCAAATGCCGATGCGGATGTAGGTATCCGCCTCAATTGGCATGCTCATGTCGCCGAGTTGCGGGATCCCCGGCGCCACCATGTACATGTCATCATTGGCAGGCAGCTGCAGCTGCTGCGCCACCTCCCCCTTGCTGTCGTCCTCCACCTCCACCACTAGTTGCACCTGCTCGCTGTCGTCCTCCACCTCCACCACCACGTCCGCACCTGGCTCCTCCTCCCCCTTACTAGACTCTTCCTCCTCGTCCTCATCCTCCTCGTCCTCATCCTCCTCCTCCTCCTCATCTTCACTGCTCTCTCCCTCGCTGTCAGAGTGGACAATCACCTGCTTGACTGCAGCTGGTACAATGACCACGATGCCGACGAGACCTTCGACTGGAGCTGGAGGGGCGCGACGACGGGAGCGGTACTCGTACCACCTAGCATGCTAACGCGGATCTAGTGAGTTTTCCGCTTCATTCATAGCCCAAAGGAAAACAACGATAGGAAGAATTCCACGGCCGCCGGGGAACATCGTCTTCTTCTCAACATCCGTAGCCACGACGATGAGGCCCCTAGCTAGCATGGTCGACACACATCTGCAAGCTGGGAAACCTATTGTAGATATCCTCTATGTCCGCCCTTTTCTCTGAATCTCCCTTGCAGAACTTGCTGACAGTCTCCTCCCATCGCTCTTGAGCACGGCGAAAAACTCTTGCAGACAGCCTCTTCTTGGGCGCCATGGCCGGTGTCAAGAAGCGATGGGAGTGGCCGGATGAGTTCCTTATCCCCTGAATCAAGCCCAAGTGACCAAAATGTTATTTAATCTTATCTAGAAAATAAAAGCACAAAGAATTATTGGGTAACAACTCGAGACAACCTGATATTTCTCATTTACTAATTAATGCTTGGCACCAAGAATTGATTATTTTATGAGAATAAATCTAGTACAAATCAAAGAATTTCAAGAACTAGTCTGCGTTCTTAGATAAACTGGAATTACTTGAGGATGATGTATGCTACAACAGGTAGACCCAAAGAATTTAGTTCAAAAAGTATACGTGTCTACTTGCGGAAAAAAAGTTCCTAGCAATATGCATATAACTAGGCATGTGCAAATCAGTTGCAGCTAACCCATCAAGCTTGTGCTGCACGCATGTGAACTAATTGACATAGGGGTTGGCACCCCCTATAAGCAAAGCTTGTGCTATACATGTATGACAATTTACTTGAAAAAAGAAGCATGCTCATTTGAGTTAATCACCAAGAGATCACCCCTTCATGTCGAAGATATCGGGAAGAGGGTAGATCGACAACGACACTCACCCCTCATTTTAACTTATGACCATTTGAACAAAAAATATATTCTATGAACAAAATCATTCACTAATATAGAAAAAATACATCTCATCTCATACATCTCATCTCATCTCATTTCATCTCATCTGAAAAAAACATACATATATACATACATACATGGAAAAACATTGCTATGAACAAAAAAAATCAATGAACAAAAAAACTATGAATAAAATCATCAGGCAGGGCAGGGGCTCACTGGGGCAGGTGCGCACGGGGGAGGCGACGAGGCGGCTCGGGGCGGCCCGGGGAAGCGACGACGATGTAGACCTCGAGGCGGCTCGTGGAGGCGACGGCGACCCCGGGGCGTCTCGGGGAGGCGACGACGCGCGCGATGTCAGGGCAGGGGCGCGGCAACGGCGTCGATCGGGATGGTGGCGCGGCAACAGCGACATCGGGGATGACGTTGGGGCAGCTCGGCGACGGCGATGAAAGCGACGAGGCGAGGCGATGATGCAGCAGCAGTCTAACGGTGTCGTCGAGAGAGGAATGGCGGGTGGGGTGAAATTTGCTAAGTGTTTGGTTATATAGCAACCACCTTTGGCCCCGGTTCGTGCCACAAACCGGGACCAAAGGTCAATTTCCAGCAGCCCAAAGGGCGGGAAGCAGAGACCTTTGGTCCCGGTTTGTCGGTGTACTAGAGTAGGGGTACCCTAGTATCCCGAACTCGTGCACGGGCAGTTGCAGCACCCCGTGGCAGGGCTGGCCTGGTGGCCGCCAAGGTCCTCCGCGGCTCCTTTGGAGCCGTCCAAGAACAAAGTAATCAAGGCCCCGGCAAGAGGAGCTTGCCGGGAAGGTCACTCAAGGCGCGAAGGGAACAAGACCCCGGCAAGAGGAGCTTGCCGGGAAGGCTTGGTGAGAAACAAGCTCCCGAGCGCGACAAGGATTCTGCCGCGGCAAGGCGCTTGCCGCGGCAGGTAACCTCTCTTCATCTCCGCTCCAGCTCATCCGCCAATGTGTCGCCATGGGGCTTTCCCAGGCACGCGTGTCAATGGGCTGTGCAGCCAGCGGGGAGCGGCGATAAGCGGCGCTGACAAGCTACCATCGTGGCAAACGGAGGCGCACTTGACGGTCCCTGTTGCACTGTTCAGGCGACTGGGACGGGCATTTATGACTCTTGTCCCTTGCCGTCAGAGTTAGGTATAGATCACTGTACACTGTACAAAGCGGTGTACCAACCTCTGTTTTTACATTTGTACCCTCATATGCGTTGCCACCTGTGGTGACCCCTTGAGACTATAAAAGGAGGCCCATGTGCAACGTAGAAGAGGTTCGGCTCGTTCGGTTCATTCGACTCATACGAGGCCACACTCACTCAGGCTAGGTTTTGTAGCTCCCATTGCTCCCTAGCGAGAACACAATATAATCCATCAAGCAGCAGTAGGAGTATTATCTCTCCGGAGAGCTCCGAAGCTGGGTAAATCTGCTCGTGTAAATCGCCTCGATCCGCTCTTTGTGCATTCTCCGCCCCCCTCCGAACCACAAGGGACCCGGTCCCATAGGTGTTCGTGGGACACGATCAGCTTCCCCGACATCTTTGGCGCGCCAGGTAGGGGGCGTCGAGGCAGTGTGAACCCGATCCAGCGTTCACACGAGCAACTTCTTCATCATCTTCGTCAACATGCCACCGAAGAAGAAGGCTTCGGCGGCAGCAGAGCCGTCCGCGTCAAACCCACCACCACCGGAGCTGACGAGTGGTGGGGAAGACGCTGGCGGAGGAACGGGCGTCGTCGAGAGAGCCCACGACGCCGCCAGGTCCAAGGACAAGGCGGCGCAAGCTTCGGCGTCCGAATCCGCACCGCGTCCTTCTCAAGAGGCGCGGGAACGACAGCGTCACGGTGCTCGTAGCACCATACGTTCGATAGATCAAGGCCAAGCTGGAGGATCCCGAGGCCCTCGAGACCCGCATGCACGCCAAAGATGCTTTGGTGCGAGTGAAGTGCAGTCGCTTGGACGGGATGATGCTCCTCCTAACTTGGTTAGGAGTCCGAGCACATCCCGTTCTTCGCTCCGTACGCCGTTGCCACCCACCACTCCAGCGGAAGCCTTGGCGAGAGCTCAACTGCTTCTAGACTACCCTCCAACGGCCGACAAGGTCGACGAATGGAGGGCCACCATCCAGAGTCTCATCGGCTTTGCCAACGGCGACGTTCCGCGGCAACCAACTGCGTCCTTGCCGCGGCGCGACGACAAGGCACGAGCCGGTGGCGACGAGACCTGCGGGGGTGCAACCACCATGCACTCCCCTTCTCGAAGGCCACGATCACCAGCTCCTCGGATCCACCTCGATAGCGTCTCCACCGCGTCGTCGGATCCACGAGCTCGCCGTGATCAGCGCCAAGTTCTTAAGGAACGACAAGAAGAAGACGCTCGAACCCGCATCGAGCGCCGAAGAGAAGCGGCGTCAATCGACCAATCGCGCCGGGCCGCTGTTGATATGCATGCGCCCGAGAGAACCGAGCGACTTGCCGTACGCGGTAGGTTGCCCTGCGTTCACCCGTGAGCTGCGGCAAGTCCAGTGGCCCGACAAGAAAAACTTCAAGCCCGATGTGCCGCAGAAGTATGATGGCAGGACACACCCATCTGAGTTCCTCAGCATCTACACCATCGCGGTGCAGGCTGCGGGGGGACGAGACGACAAGATCCTTGCCAACTACTTCCCTCTGGTGCTCAAGCCAAATGTCAGATCTTGGCTCATGCACTTGCCGGACAGCTCCATATCTTCTTGGGAAGACCTGTGCCATCAGTTTGTCGGCGCCTTCACAGGTGGCCACAAGCCTCATGGCCAAGAGAGTGACCTTCACCTGCTCGCCCAGAAGGAGGGAGAATCCCTGCGCAAGTTTATCCAGAGATTCAGCCATGTGCACTACAACATCGAGCGTCCACCACCGCGCGGTGATCAGCGCGTTTCATCAGAACGTGCGGAACCGCACTATGAGGGAGGAAATGGCGATGTGCAAAGTCAAGGACGTCAGTGAGCTGTACGCCTTGGCCGACAAGTGTGCACGCGCTGAGGAGGGAAGAAGACTCCCAGGAGAGAATGTGGGAGCAGAATCTGACAGTGAGGAGACCGCCCCGGCAAAGAAGAGCCGGCGGCGGAACAACAGGAAGAAGAAGAGCCAAGAAGTACTAGTTGTCGAGCAGTCCGACAAGGATGGTGCCGCCAACAAAGCCAAGGCTGGTGGCTCCGGCAAGGAGGTTGCCGCTGACGCCGACCGCCAAGCTGTGGCGGCCGCCGACAAGTAGGACAGCTCCAACAAGCGATCTTGCAAGATTCACCGCACCAAGGGCCACGACCTCCAGAGCTGCAAGAAAGTCGAGCAGCTTGTTGAACAGCAGAGAGCTGAGTACGAGCGGCGAGACAAGGAGAAGGCCCAGGAAGGTGCTGCGGCAGCTAGCAAGAAAAGACCCGGCCGGGGAGGACGCCGCGACAAGGCTAAGCAGCGGCAAGGAGACAGACCTCCCCGCAGCCGCGACAAGGAAGAAGACGAAGATGACGACGACGAAGACATGGAAGACAACGAAGCTGATGAGCACGAGTTTCAGAAGGCAACAGAGGTCCTTTGCGTTGACGGTGGTGCTTCTCTGCATACCTCGCACCGCCAACTCAAATAATGGATGCGTGTGGTTAATGCAGCAGAACCGTCCATAGAGTCGCGCAGGCCTCTGAAGTGGTCCAAAGACGCCCATCATCTTTGACATTGAGGACCACCCTGATCGCATAACTGCGGTCGGGTGCTTGCCGATGTTGGTATCACCAATTATCCGCAACCTCAAGGTCACAAAGATTTTGGTTGACGGCGGGGCCGGCCTGAATCTGATCTCCTCTGCAGTGCTCCAGAAGCTTCAAATCCCTGACAGCGAGCTCGAAGAGACGGCACTTTCAAGGAATCAACCGGGGAGGAGCAAGCCGAAAGGGAAGATCCTGCTGCCGGTAACATTTGGCAGTGAGCTAAATTTCAGGACTGAGAGGGTCACATTCGACGTTGCTGATTTCCCATTGCCCTACAATGGGATACTTGGCCGTCCAGCACTCGCCAAGTTCATGGCAGCCTCTCATTACGCCTACAACCTGCTCAAGATGCCCGGCCCGATAAGCGTTATTTCTGTCCATGGCAACAAGAAGGATGCGCTTATCTGCGCCGACAAGATTTACCGGGATGCAGCAGCCGCCACAGATAGCAAACCACTTGTCGCTGAAGCTCCCGGGGGGATGAAGAAGACCAAGTCCGGCAAGAGCTCTGATGCCCACTCCGGCAAGCGCACCTCCTCGGAGTGCTGCGCTACCGTCGAGGACGCACCATCGAGCTCCACCGGCAAATGCAAGAAGATGATGGCTGCTCCGCCGAAGACCAAGAAGGTGTCTGCCAAGGAGGACGACACTGGTGGTACCTTCACCATCAGTGCCACGCTTGACCCTAAATAGGAAGGCGAGCTCGTTGCTTTCCTGCAGGCGAATGTCGATGTGTTTGCATGGCAACCATCTGACATCCCCGGTGTTCCCAGGAAAGTAATTGAGCACCACTTAGCTGTCTGTCCTCATGCGCGGCCCGTCAAGAAAAAAGTCAGGAAGCATGCAGTAGAGCGCCAAAAGTTTATTGCAGAAGAGATCAAGAAACTTGAAGCAGCAGGCCTTGTCAGAGGGGTGCTCCATCCCACGTGGTTGGCCAATCCGGTAGTTGTACGAAAGGCGAATGGGAAATGGAGACTCTGTATTGACTTTACAGATGTTAATAAAGCTTGTCCCAAAGACCCATTTCCCTTGCCGCGTATCGACCAGATTGTTGACTCCACGGCTGGATGTGATTTGCTTTCATTTCTTGATGCATATTCAGGATATCATCAGATCTTCATGGCAGAAGAGGATGAGGAGAAAACCACATTCATTACACCATGTGGCACATACTGTTTTATACGGATGCCTTTCGGTTTGAAGAATGCTGGTTCAACGTTCGCAAGAGTAGTCCATGATGCCTTTGAGCCACAAATACACAGAAATGTAGAAGCTTACATGGATGACATAGTGGTCAAGAGCAAGGACAAAGCAACTCTGGTTCAAGACTTAGATGAGACCTTTGCAAATCTGCGCAAGATCAACCTCAAGCTCAATCCCGAGAAGTGTGTGTTTGGAGTTCCTTCCGGCAAGCTTCTCGGGTTCTTCGTGTCTCAGAGGGGAATTGAAGCCAATCCCGACAAGATCAAGGCCATTGAGCAAATTGAAGCACCAAAGCGCGTCAAGGATGTAAGAAGGCTACTTGATTGCGTGGCTGCTCTCGTGAGGTTTATCTCTAGGTCGTTGAGCGGCATACTGCCGATTTTCAAGATTTTGAAAAAGGCAGGTCCAATGAAATGGACTCTGAAGCGGAGGCTGCGCTGCGAGACTTGAAGAGGTACATCCTCCACTCCGATGCTTGTCGCACCTAAGCCACAAGAGAAGTTGCTTTGTTGTACATAGCGGCAAATAATCAAGTGGTTAGTGCTGCGTTAATAGCAGAAGAGGGAGGCGGATGATGAGCAACAACGAAGCGGGTGCATCCAGCGACAAGCGAGGGGCTTCGCCGTCAAGCTCTGGTCCCGACAAGGACAGATCTGCAGAGATTGCGACAAGATGCGAAAAAGGATGTTGCTGCGCCCGATCTACTTTTGTCGATTCCCTCTCTGCGAGGGGCTAGGTCAAGGTACTCTGGTGTGCAGAAATTGCTTTTCGGCCTCCTCATGGCCTCGAGAAAGCTGCGCCATTACTTCCAAGCACATGAGATAACAGTTGTCACTCGTTTTCCGCTGAAGAGGATATTGCAAAATCCAGAAGCAACAGGCAGGATTGTCGAGTGGGCACTGGAACTGTCAAGCTTTGGCCTCAAGTTTGAAAGCACTTCAACTATCCAAAGCAGAGCATTGGCGAGTTTATAGCAGAATGGGCGCCAACACAAGATGAAGAAATACCGTAGACGAGCATCCCGTCAAGGAAGCAAGTAAAGAATGGCTGATGTACTTTGATGGTGCCTTCTCGCTGCAAAAGGCGCCCGGTGCCAGGCGTGCTTATCGCACCCACCGGAGAGCACCTCAAGTACATAGTCCAAATGCACTTTCCTAAGGAGCAAGCAACAAATAATACTGCAGAGTATGAAGGTTTACTTGCCGGCCTCAGAATTGCGGTGGACCTTGGGATCAGAAAGCTTATCGTCAGGGGTGACTCGCAGCTTGTCGTCCGCCAAGTAAACAAAGATTATCAGAGTCCATTGATGGAAGCCTACGTTGATGAAGTGAGAAAGCTAGAAGAGCACTTTGAAGGCCTGCAAATGGAACATGTTCCAAGAGCTTAGAACGATATTGCTGATGGCCTGTCAAAGTGCGCTGCACTCAAGTTACCTGTGGAACCAGGAATTTTTGTGCTCAAGCTGACTCAACCAACTGTAACGCCATCGACTGGACAGAACAAGGAGAGGAAGTTGATTTCCAGTGACTACTTTCCGGCAGAGCTCCCTGAAGCCGCCGCCAAGAAGGTCCCCAAAATCAACGCAGATACCGCTGAGGAGCAGTCTGCTCCGACAAGCCCTAGGGTTTGTTTCATTGAAGCAGACGCTCCCGACAAGTCTTGCTCCCGCAAGCTTGTCGGAGATCATCAAGCTCCGGTTGAGCCGCAGGTTCTTGCCGTAGAAGCTGATGTTCCCACGGCGGCAGATGTGCCTTTAGTCCTTGTTGTCGAGCCTGTGCCTTTAGTCCTTGTTGTCGAGCCACAGGCTCCAACATGGGCGCAGCAGATCGTCCATTTCCTTCAGACAGGGGAACTTCCCGAAGAGCAAGAAGAAGCAGAAAAAGTAGCCCGGCAGTCAACTATGTATCAGTTTGTTGACAACATCCTGTACAGAAGAAGACTCAACGGAGTGAAATTGAAGTGTATTTGCCGAGAAGATGGACAGAAGCTGTTGGCAGAGATACACGGAGGCATATGTGGTTACCACATTGGCGCAAGAGCGCTTGCCGGCAAAGCTTTCCGGCAAGGTTTCTTCTGGCCGGAAGCCCTCCAGGATGCAACTGCACAAGTAACCAAGTGTGAAGCGTGCCAGTTCCATTCAAAACAGATACACCAGCCAGCTCAAGCTCTCCAGACGATCCCTTTGTCCTGGCCATTTTCGGTCTGGGGGCTCGATATCCTCGGCCCCTTCCCCCGATCTGTCGGGGGCTTTGAGTACTTGTACGTTGCAATCGACAAGTTCACAAAGTGGCTGAAAGTGGAAGCAGTGAGGAAGGTGACATCACAGTCAGCAGTCAAGTTCTTCAGGTCAATTGTTTGCCGTTTTGGGATACCTAACCGGATCATCACCGACACCGGAACCCAATTCACGAGTCGCACCTTCATGCAAGACGTCCCAAGATCTTGGCGCCAAGGTCTGCCTTTATACATTGCTCACCCGAGAAGCAACGGTCAAGCAGAGAGGGCAAATACTGAAGTGCTGCGAGGACTCAAGACCAGAACTTTTGACAGGCTGCGCAAGTGCGGAAGAAACTGGATTGGGGAGTTGCCGGTGGTTCTTTGGTCGATCAGGACGACGCCAAATCGAGCCACTGGCCAGACATCTTTTGCTCTAGTCTATGGAGCAGAGGCAGTTCTCCCCACGGAACTCGTATACGGGTCGCCTTGAGTACTCGCTTATGATGAGCTTGAGCAAGAGCAGCTGCGACAAGATGACGCGCTGCTCCTCGAGGAGAATCGTCTTCAGGCTGCTGTACGAGCTGCTCGTTACCAGCAAGCTTTGCGTCGCTACCATAGCCGCAAAGTTAATGCCAGAAAGCTTCGAGGAAGGCGACCTTGTTCTTGGCGCGTTCAGTCCGCCAAGAATTCCAACAAGTTGGCCTTGAAGTGGGAAGGCCCTTATCGGGTGAAACGAGTCACTAGGCCTGGCGCTGTCCGCCTAGAGACCGAAGATGGCGTTCCGGTGAGCAACTCCTGGAACATAGAGCATCTTCGTAAGTTTTACCCATAGGGCTCGGTTGCCGGAACCCGTTCCTGCAACCACGCTTTTGTACAAGTCTTGCCGCTGTTGCATGTAATCCTTTGTACAAAGCCGGGCGCAGACCCCGTGCATCAGTAAAGCTCATGTGTTGCACACGATTTGTCAATTTCATGCTTTCATCATTATTATGCATGTATTATCTGACATTTTGTGCAGCATCCACACCCGGTAAGCGATAACGAGCCACTAGGCTCCATTACTTTATTTTCTCTTCTTTCTTCTCAAAAGAGAGCAAGGTTCATCCACCCACAAGTTAACCGGGGGGGAAGGAGAAGATAATGGTGTGGGCCACCAAGTGTCGCTCGAGGAAGTATCACCTTGCCGGGGAGCAAACGACAGAAAAGCTAAGTTGCTAAGTTTAAGCAATCAGTTTTTAAATTTCCAAGTTATCTTCCTCGAACGATAGTACTTTGTATGGAAAACCTGTGCGCGGAGGAACCAACTCGCGGCTAGCTTGCGCCCTTATTTTGTTTCAAGTCCGCTCAACAACTTAAGCGTGCTGCAACTAGTTGCAACAAGGTTGCTTGTCGGAGGCAGCATCGCCAGCAGGCTGCTGACATTCCGCACTCAGCGCTCGCGGCAAAGGTGCTCGCACCGACAAGCTCCCTAAAAGCGTAGGGCACAAACATACAAGGGAAGAAATCAAGTAAAGGGAATAACATTGCGATTGTTGCCTAAGATAGAGTATATTACAAAATAACTTGTCGCAGATCTAATAAATTGTTCTACTAAACATGATCTGCAGCGACAAGGAAAAGATAAACTTGGCGGCCTAGTCCACGCGGTCGCCATCGAGCCTCTTGACTCTGCTCACCCTGTCCACGATGGGTGCGACAAGGGCCTTGAGCGCTTCAACGTCAGCAGATGGAGGCAGGGACTTGAGGACGTTGGTGGCGTTGGCGCTTTGGGTTACGGAAGGCCACCTTCATCGGCACCTTCCGAGAGCCCGGCGCAGACTTGGCGCGACTCGTCGGCCAGTTGCTTTGGAATCTCTTCCCGGAGTCGCTGAAGACCCGTCAGCACGCCCTTGAAGAACAGGCTGAGCTTGACGTTGGGTTGGAGGTTCTCGTCGGTGGAGTACCCAAGATCCACCATCCCCAGCTCCATCAGCTCATTATGGATGGCGGCGGCGGTGTCCACAAGGCCTTCTGACCAGTGCATTATGCTATCTCTGAGAGTATCCTGGGCAGTCGCGGCGTTCGCCAACAGCTCCTCGTTGGCCTTGATCTTCTCCAGCAGGCCCGTTTCCCGCTCCTTGGCGCCGTTCAGCGTCTCCGTCAGGGTGGTCAGTTTCAGCTCCAGATCCGCCTTGGAGTCCTTGGCGGCGTCGAGCTCTTTGATCTTCTCAGCAAAACGACCCTGCAGCTTGCCAAGAGTGTAGGCGTCTTTCTCATGCTCGCGTTTCAGCCCGGCGGCCTCCTCCTCGCTCTTCTGGAGGGTGGCCTCCAGCTGTGCCACCCTCGTCTCCAATTCCTTGTTGGCGGCCTCGGCAGCTGCGGCGGCGTCCTTTTCCTCCTTGAGTGCTCCGCCAATTGATTGCTCGCGCGCGACAAGATCTTCCTCGTAGCTGTCGAGGTTGATCTTCCGCTGCGCCAACTCACCTTCTTGCGCAGAGAGCTTCTCGCCGGCAAGCCTTTGCTGCTCCTCGACCTCGGCCTTCTCCAGGATGAAGGCCGTGCGCTCCTCAGCAAGTT
The DNA here is from genome assembly GCA_021605145.1 of Aegilops bicornis. Lineage (NCBI taxonomy): Eukaryota > Viridiplantae > Streptophyta > Magnoliopsida > Poales > Poaceae > Aegilops > Aegilops bicornis. Next base: position 654,762,573 of record CM038672.1, on the reverse strand, counting down.
GCTCCCGCGCTTCTGATATGTCCCGGAGAGTTTCCTTGTTGGCGCGCCGGAGCTCTTCTGCGCGTTTCTCCATGTCGGCTCCCGCCCTCGCAACGAGTGCTTCCCGCGACTCCAGCTTAGCTTGGTGGGCACGGTAGAGCGACAACAGCTTCTTCAGCAGCTGCTCCTCCTCAGGCTCGCCACTGCTGCTGCTTGGCGCGTTAACCAAGGACAGCCCAGCAGAGGCGAGCAGCTCCACGTCGAAGGTCTCCCCCTCGACCGGCGCCCTGGAGCTCGATGCCCATGGAAGCTTGATGAAGACACCTTCGCCGGCCTTTAGATAGGCGCCGGGCTAGGGCTCTTCGGAGTCTGGTGCGGCATCGGTGGCGGGGGGATCGGCGGTCGGTGCAGCGCCTGGCGCTCCTGCGGTCTCAGGGCCGTCAGTACGATCACCGGACCCCTCCCCAACCTCTGCACCGACAGCTTTGGCGGCCTCCTCACCGGCAGCCTTGGCGGCCTCCTCGCCGGCGGACCCATCGGCGCCGGCCTCCTCTTCCATGTTGGCGGCGTCGTCATTGTTGCCGCGAGCGTCCTCCTCGCCGGCAACCTCAGTCTCCATCGGCTCTCCGGCAGATGGATCTGATGATCAGAGAAAGAAAGGACAGTCAAACGCAAATGTTTAGAAAGAAGAACAGAAGAAAAAGAACCCAAGGGAAATTTTCAGTCAAGAAGATTACCTGCAATGGGATCTGTTGCCGCGGTCTCCACCACCGGAGGGTCGTCGGCGCTGCCCCTTGTCGGAGAAGCTCCCCTTGTCGGAGAGGCCTCCCTTGCCGGAGAGCGCTCCCTTGGCGGAGATTTCTCCCTTGGCGGCGTAGTTGAAGCAGACAGGACTTCAGGAGTGACTATCGGGACCTCCTGATGAGGCTGCTCTGCTCCTACACAAATCAACAAGCCAGAAGTCAGTAAAGAAGGAACACCCAAGCACACCGAACCATAAGAGATAATCCAAACACTTACGCTGGGGGCTGTGCTGGGGGCTGCTCTGTTGAAGGGTTGCCGGATCCGGCAAGGGAGTCTCGAGCGTGCCTCCACAGCCATTAGGGGAATCGTCTTCGACGACAACCACCGGAGTCTTGGCTCTCTTCGACGCCCTCTGAGCCAGTGTCCTGAAAAAGGAAAGAGCTCACAATGAAGCAAGTCAGATACAAGACAAAGCAGTAAATTGAAGAATTACAAGTAGCAGCGACAAGATCTTACTCTTCCTCTTCTTCCTCGGAGCTGAGAGCGGAGAAGTCAAATTCCGCTCCAGTGCGACGAGCTGGAGGAGTGGGCTCCCTCGGACGTTTGGCGGGTGCGGGGGCTGTGGCTCCAGAAGGCCCCGCTCCCATAGCTGTGGCGGCATGAGGCGCTCCCGCGGCAACCGTACTTGCCGCGGTGGAGCGCGTCGGGCGGCGAGGCGGCTGTTGGCCCGTCTGCCGCCCCGTCACTTCTCTGGTCTTGCGGAGGCGTCTTCTTGGCGGGGCCGCGGGTTCCTCCCACGGAAAGCTACTTGACGGCGGAGGGGAGGCGCCCCTGGTAGGCTCGTTCGGGTCACCGTCAGGCTCAGCCTGCTCCTCCTCACCGGCGAACTCTTCTCGATCGGCAAGGCTTGCCGCCTCGGCTGTCTCTGCCTCCTCGACAGTGAACCCAAACACGCCGGCGACAGCAGCTTCTGCCGCCTCCTCCAACCTTGTGGCGATGCGCGCCATCTCTTGCTCGGTGGGTCGCGGGTGAGCGCTCGCTTTCGTCGACGCGGATCGGCACTTCTTCCAAGTCGTCGAAGAACTGCTGCACGACGTTGTCGGCGGGCTCCTGCCAAGTTGGAACGATTCCATGGGAATCGCACAGCGGCATCATCGCTCGGATGCGGTCAAGCGACGAGTTGTTGCACAAGGGCACGACTCCCCTCGGCAAAATGAACCACTTGGGGTGATCTGCGTCAGGCTTGAACAGCTCCCGCAGCATGCCATCCAGCTCCAAGACGGTAAAGTTCCAGTTCAAACCCGGGCGCAGCCTCATGATGTCCGCCGCGTTTTGGAATTCCCAAGCAGGCCTCCCCCTCTCCTGCAAGGGCGCAATGCGGCGGCGAAGGAAGTCCGCGCCAACTGCTCCTACGGTAAGCCCGGCATGCCTGAGGCGCAAGATCCTAGTCACGGCAATCTTCAACTTGGCATCCTCCGGCGCCAAGTTGCTCCAATCATTGCCGCACACTATGGGGGTTTGGCGCAGGGTAGTGAAAGGCTGCGGGTCCTCCTCTAAGATCCAACACCAGTCAGCTCTCCACTCCTCCCACTTGCTGCGCAGCTCTCCGTCAAGATATGCTTCCTTCTTGCCGATCCTGGATATCCATGCAATTCCTCCGGCAAGCGGCTCTCCTCTCTCTACGCGGGGCATGAAGTAATGGCGGAAAAGTGCTACATTTGGGTGGACCGTGACAAAGTTCTCGCAGAGGTGTGCGAAAACGGCCATGGTGAGGACGGCGTTGGGGGTGAAATCAAGGAGGCGGAGGCCATATGTGTTCATGACATCGCAAAAGAATTCGGAAAAGGGCGGGCAGAGCCCGCAGTGGAAGAAAAGCGCGAAGAAAGGGTACCCGATGGAAACCTTCTCGGACGTGGCGGCGGAGATCACCCTCGTGCGCGGGTGCGCCCGCGTCGCCGTCGACCAGAAAAGGTAATACAGCTCCCGCAGCTCCTTCCTGTCAAGCAGGGGATCGAAGAGGGCCCGCTCCTTCCGCAGCGCCGCGAGCCGCTGCGCCTCGGCCGTTTTCACGCCTTTCCCCTTGTCGGCTTTCGGAGCCATGGGGGGAGGTGGTGGAGGAGGTCGACGGCGTTGGTGGCGCCGGTGGCAATGGGGGGGGGGGGCGGAGCGTCGCTCTCTGTGGACTTGAGAAGAAAAGGGGAGCGGCGGTGGTTTTTGACGTGACAGCAATGGCAAGTGGGCGTTGTGCCCCTGTTCCCCCTGCTTATAAGGAGGGAGAGGGGGCGGGCGTTCCGATTTTCCCATTAAAGAAAGCCCCCACGATCTCTCCCACGACGCCACGTCCGGAACGTGCCATTCGTGGGAGACGTGGTGGGTCCGAGGCGAATAACTGCACGATCTAGGCCGCGCATGCCCGTGCACTGTTTTGGGCCTGGCCCAACAGAGCTTGGCGCCATGTGTGGCCCAGGCCCGGGGGCTCCTGTCGGTGTACTAGAGTAGGGGTACCCTAGTATCCCGAACTCGTGCATGGGCGATTCTGCACCCGTGTGGCGAGGCTGGCCTGGTGGCCGCCAAGGTCCTCCGCGGCTCCTTTGGAGCCGTCCAAGAACAAAGTAATCAAGGCCCGGCAAGAGGAGCTTGCCGGAAGGTCACTCAAGGCGAAGGAACAAGACCCGGCAAGAGGAGCTTGCCGGAAGGCTTGGTGAGAAACAAGCTCCGGCGCGACAAGGATTCTGCAGCGGCAAGGTGCTTGCCGGCGGTAACCTCTCTTCATCTCCGCTCCAGCTCATCCGCCAACGTGTCGCCATGGGGCTTTCCCGAACGCAGCGTGTCAATGGGCTGTGCAGCGATGGGAGCGGCGATAAGCGGCTGACAAGCTACCATCGTGGCAAACGGAGGCGCGCCAGCGGTCCTGTTGCCTTTATTCGGCGGCTGGGACGGGCATTTATGACTCTTGTCCCTTGCCGTCAGAGTTAGGTAGAGATCACTGTATACTGTACAAAGCGGTGTACCAACCTCTATTTTTACATTTGTACCCTCATATGCGTTGCCACCTGTGGTGACCCCTTGAGACTATAAAAGGAGGCCCATGTGCAACGTAGAAGAGGTTCGGCTCGTTCGGTTCATTCGACTCATACGAGGCCACACTCACTCAGGCTAGGTTTTGTAGCTCCCATTGCTCCCTAGCGAGAACACAATGTAATCCATCAAGCAGCAATAGGAGTATTATCTCTCCGGAGAGCTCCGAAGCTGGGTAAATCTACTCGTGTGCATCGCCTCGATCCGCTCTTTGTGCATTCTCCGCCCCCCTCCGAACCACAAGGGACCCGGTCCCATAGGTGTTCGTGGGATACGATCAGCTTCCCCGACACGGTTGGTGGCACCAATCGGGACTAAAGGTGGGCATTGGTCCCTCTTAGTGGCACGAACCGGGACAACCGGGACCAATAGCCTTGCACAGCGGCGTGGTGGTGGGAGTTTAGTCCCAGCTCACTAGCTGAGAGAGAGGCGCACCTGTTTATAAGGTGCGGTGCGCCTGAGCTTTCGAACAGCTCTCTAAAGCAGGCTTATGGGCCTAAACACTCTATATAAGCTTGTGGGCCTACTAGGTCTTCTGCGGGCCTGAATCCTGGCCCATGGTTGAGGTTCTAGTCGTATCCAGGCCGTGGTGGCCGAGTAGGTGGCATTTTTTAATTCTATTTTATTTTTTTGTTTTTTGCTTTATTTATTTTCTTTTGTTTCTACTTATAGTTTTTCAGTGATCCTTTTTTCTTTTAGGTCACAAAAATTATAATTTTTTTGTTAGTGCATTAGTTTTCAAATTTGAATAGTTTAAATTTGAATTCAATGAAATTTGTGTGAATCACTAGTTTGTGAATAACTTTACTATAAAAATAGATTTTCGAGTGATTCTTTTTCCTGCTATTTAATATTACCGTGTTTTATCATTATATTCGATTTGGTAATTTTTAGGTTATTTTAAATGTCTGTTTTAATCAAAAAGATATTTTTTATTTTAGTTTGCTATTAAAGTTTCTAACAAAAAAAATCTTTATGAAAATTCTTTTTATTATTAATGTTTTGAGGAAAAAATACTTTGATAAATTTAGTTGCATAAATTTTATATATTTTTAGCTTCAAAAATACTAGAGGTTTATAAAAATCTTTTTAGTTGATTACTTTTGCTATTAGATTTTTATAAAAGCTTTCTAGTTGATTCTTTTTGCTATTCAAGAATATTATAGTTTTGTATTAGTTGATCATAACAAAATATTTTAATTGATTATTTTTTGTTCATTCTATTTGCTATTAGAGTTTCACAAAAGTTCTCTAGTTCATTCTTTTTGCTATTAGTTCATTCTTTGAGCTAAATGACCTTGAATTGAAAAGCACTTCAAATGAACTCTGAAATGGTTGAAAGTTGGTATTGTATCATCATTTCACCCAGATAGCATGTTCTAAAAAGTTGATAGGGTTACGGCAAAAACTGGATGCACCTCATGTACAAATTGGAAAATCTCTTTTGAAGTGCTTTTCAAAACGGGCAAAAACTGGATGCACCTCATGTACAAAATGGACAACCTCAGACGAAAACTCATCTGTTAATAACGGACTTCATTTATTTGAACTTATTTGAACTCCAGACTTTTTGTGTGTTCGAAATACACCATACAAAGCCACATCATCAATTTTCAACCCTTTTTGACTTCATTTGCTTTTTTTCATGCATTTACTGATTTTTTGAGCTAAATGACCCTGAAATTGAAAAGCACTACAAATGAACTCTAAAAAGGTTGAAAGTTGGCACGGTATCATCATTTCACATACATAGAATGTTCTCAAAAGTTGAGAGTGTTATGGCAAAAACTGGATGCACTTCATGTACAAAATAGACAATCTCTTTCGAAGTATCAGGGTTTCAGACGAAAACTCATCTGTTACAAAGGGATTTCATTTATTTGAACTTATTTGAACTCCAGACTTTTTGTGTATTCAAAATGCACCATTCAAAGCCACATCATCAATTTTCAACCCTTTCTGACTTCATTTGCTATTTTTCATGCATTTACTGACTTTTTTGAGCTAAATGACTCTGAAATTGAAAAGCACTACAAATGAACTCTAGAAATGTTAAAAGTTGGCATGGTATCATCATTTCACCCACATAGCATGTTCTAAAAAGTTGAGAGGGTTACGTCAAAAACTGGATGCACTTCGTGTACAAAACGGACAATCTCTTTCGAAGTATCAGGGTTTCGGACGAAAACTCATCTGTTACAAAGGGATTTCATTTTTTGTACTTATTTGAACTCCAGACTTTTTGTGTGTTCAAAATGCACCATTCAAAGACACACCATCAATTTTCAACCCTTTCTGACTTCAGTTGGTATTTTTCATGCATTTACTAATTTTTTTGAGCTAAATGACCCTGAAATTGAAAAGCACTACAAATGAACTTTGAAAAGGTTGAAAGTTGGCATGGTATAATCATTTCACCCACATAGAATGTTATAAAAAGTGGAGAGGGTTACGGCAAAAACTGGATGCACTTCATGTACAAAATGGACAATCTCTTTTGAAGTATCAGGGTTTCGGACGAAAACTCATCTGCTACAAAGGGATTTCATTTCTTGACATGTAACTGAAATGATATTCTAGATCAAAGACATCATCATAATAGTTGTGGAGAGAAAGGCTTCACTTTTTCTTCGCTTGTGTCCTTTGCTTATTGCATCGTAAATGGATAATCTTCATCGTTTAACAGGGTGCTTGGGCCAGCCTTGACTTTGAAGGGAGGAATTTCATTAAACTTTTCATAATCTTTAGACATGTCTGTCATGCCCTCCACTCCCATGATGTATTTTTTTCCTGAAAAAACTATGTGGCACTTTGGCTCATCGTATGATGTATTCGCTTCCTTATCTATTTTTTTCTCGGTTCGGTAGACATGCCCTTCACATAGAAAACTTGCGCCACATCATTGGCTAGGACAAATGGTTCGTTTGTGTACACAAGATTGTTCAGATCTATTGTTGTCATTCCGTACTGTGGGTCTACCTATACCCGCCTCCTCACAAATTGACCCATTTGTACTAAAACAAAGGGACCTTAAAATCATGTCCATAGTCAAGTTCCCATATGTTCACTATGTAACCATAATATGCGTCCTTTCCCCTCTTGGTTGCTGCATCAAAGCGGACACCACTGTTTTGGTTGGTGCTCTTTTGATCTTGGGCGATCGTGTAAAATGTATTCATTTATCTCGTACCCTTTGTAAGTTAATACAGTCGAAGATGGTACCCTGGCCAACGAGTACAACTCATCAGAAATAGTGTTGTCACCCATGAGACGTTTTTGCAACCAACTGCCGAAAGTCCTGATGTGTTCACATGTAATCCAGTCGTCACACTGCTCCGGGTGTTTGGAAGCCTTGAGAATATTCTTGTGTTCATTGACATACGGGGTCACCAAGGTAGAATGCAGAAGCTGTGTAGTGTGCTTGAGACCAAGAATGCCCGTCCCTACATATTATTGAGTCCTCTCCTAGCGTGCCTTTTCCAGTCAGTCGCCCCTCATACCACGATTGAGGGAGACCAATCTTCTTAAGGTCAGGAATGAAGTCTACATAAAACCCAGTGACCTCCTCTGTTTGATGGCTCGTGGAGATGTTTCCTTATGGCCTAGCACGGTTACGAACATATTTCTTTAAGATTCCCACGAACCTCTCAAAGGGGAACATATTGTGTAGAAATACAGGGCCCAGAATGGCAATCTCGTCGACTAGATGAACTAGGACGTGCGTCATGATATTGAAGAAGGATGGTGGGAATACCAGCTCGAAACTAACAAGAAATTGCGCCAGATCACTCCTTAACCTTGGTAGGATTTCTGGATCAATCACCTTCTAAGAGATTGCATTGAGGAATGCACATACCTTCACAATGGCTAATCGAACGTTTTCCAGTAGAAGCCCCCTCAATGCAACCGGAAGTAGTTGTGTCATAATCACCTGACAGTCATGAGACCTTAGGTTCTGAAAGTTTTTCTCTACCATATTTATTATTCCCTTCATATTCGACGAGAAGCCAGACGGGGCCTTCAAACTGAGCAGGCATTCAATGAACATTTCCTTCTTTTCTTTGGTAAGAGCATAGCTGACAGGACCTTCATACTTCTTCGGAGGCATGGCGTCTTTTTCGTGCACATTTGCTGGTCCTCCCGTGCCTCCGGTGTATCTTTTGTCTTCCCGTACATGCCCAAGAAGCCTAGCAGGTTCACGCAAAGATTGTTGGTCACGTGCATCATCTCGATTGCATGGCGGACCTCTAGGTCTTTCCAGTAGGGTAGTGATGACCCACAAGTATAGGGGATCTATCTTAGTCCTTCCGATAAGTAAGAGTGTCGAACCCGACGAGGAGCAGAAGGAAATGACAAGAGGTTTTCAGTAAGGTATTCTCTGCAAGCACTGAAATTATCGGTAACATATGGTTTTGCGATAAGGTAATTCGTAACGGGTAACAAGTAACAAAAGTAAACAAGGTGGAGCAAGGTGGCCCAATCCTTTTTGTAGGAAAGGACAAGCCTGGACGAACTCTTATATAAAGCAAAGTGCTCCCGAGGACACATGGGAATTATTGTCAAGCTAGTTTTCATCATGCTCATATGATTTGCATTTGTTACTTTGATAATTTGATATGTGGGTGGACCGGTGCCTGGATGCTGTCCTTACTTGGACAAACCTCCCACTTATGATTAACCTCTCTCGCAAGCATCTACAACTACAAAAGAAGAATTAAGGTAAACCTAACCATAGCATGAAACATATGGATCCAAATCAGCCCCTTACGAAGCAACCCATAAACTAGGGTTTAAGCTTCTATCACTCTAGCAACCCATCATCTACTTATTACTTTCCAATGCCTTCCCCTAGGCCCAAACAATGGTGAAGTGTCATGTAGTCGATGTTCACATAACACCACTAGAGGAGAGACAACATACATCTCATCAAAATATCGAACGAATACCAAATTCACATGATTACTTATAACAAGACTTCTCCCATGTCCTCAGGAACAAACATAACTACACAAAGTATATTCATGTTCATAAGCAGAGGAGTATTAATAAGCATTAAGGATCTGAACATATGATCTAGCACTGAATAAACCAACTAGCATCAACTATGAGGGGTAATCAACACTACTAGCAACCCAGAGGTACGAATCTGAGGCTTTGAGACAAAGATCAGATGCAAGAGATGAACTAGGGTTTGAGAGGAGATGGTGCTAGTGAAGATGTTGATGGAGATTGACCCCCTCTCGATGAGAGGATCGATGGTGATGACGATGGCGGAGATTTCCCCCTCCCGGAGGGATGTTTCTCCGACAGAACAGCTCCGCCGAAGCCCTAGATTGGTCCTACCAAGGTTCCGTCTCGAGAAGGCGACGCTTCGTCCCGAAAGCTTCTCTGTGATTTTTTCCAGGGCAAAAGACACCATATAGCAGAAGATGGACGTCAGGGGCCTGCCAGGGGGCCCATGAGGCAGGGGGTGCGCCCAGCGGGTAGGGCGCGCCTTCCACCCTCGTGGCTGACTGGTGGCCGCCCTCCGGTGCTTTCTTTGCCCAATATTTTTAATATATTCCAAAACTAATCTCCGTGAAGTTTCAAGACTTTTGGAGTTGTGCAGAATACATCTCTAATATTTTCTCCTTTTCTAGTCCAGAATTCCAGCTGCCAGCATTCTCCCTCTTCGTGTAAACCTTATAAAATAAGAGATAAAAGGCATAAGTATTGTGACGTAACGTGTAATAACAGCCCATAATGCTATAAATATTGATATAAAGGCATGATGCAAAATGGACGTATCAACTCCCCCAAGCTTAGACCTCGCTTGTCCTCAAGCTAAAGCCGATATCGAAAAATATGTCCACATGTTTAGAGGTAGAGGTGTCGATAAAATAAAATACGGACATGAGGGGATCATGATCATCTTTAGAACAACAACATATATTGTCATATGATTTCTTATGCTAAAGTAACAATCTATTCACAAGGTAAATTATGAATCAGAAACTTTATTGAAAACTAACAAACTATGATGTCAGTCATTGAAGCAATTGCAATTTATCATAACATCGGAAAGAGTCAATATAAGAGCTTTTCAGCAAGTCCACATAATCAACTATCATTTAGTCTTTCATAATTGCTGACACTCATGCGATACTTATGGGTACAAACTTTCAATCGGACATAGAGAAAGATAGGGGCTTATAGTTTCGCCTCCCAACCTTTTACCTCAAGGGTAATGTCAACAATAATACTTTATGAAAACCTACATCCAAGTGGATATATATATTAGGATCTTTCCAACACATAGTGCTTGCCCAAGGATAAAATGTAAAAAGGAAAGGTGAAGATCACCATGAATCTTGTATGAGGGTAGAAGGTAAAAATAAAAGATAGGCCCTTCGCACAGGGAAGCAGAGGTTGTCATGTGCTTTTATGGTTGGATGCACAAAATCTTAATGCAAAAGAACGTCACTTTACGTTGCCACTTGTGATAGGGACCTTTATTATGCAGTCCGTCGCTTTTATTTCTTCCATATCACAAGCTCATATAAAGCTTATTTTCTTCACACTAATAGATCATGCATATTTAGAGAGCAATTTTTATTGCTTGCACCAATGACAACTTACTTGAAGGATCTTACTCAATCCATTGGTAGATATGGTGGACTCTCATGGCAAAACTGGGTTTAGGGATGTTTGGAAGCACAAGTAGTATCTCTACTTGGTGCAAAGAATTTGGTTAGCATGAGGGGGAAACGCAAGCTCAACATGTTGGATGATCCATGACAATATAACTTATTCGGATATAAGAAAACATAACCCATTACATTGTCTTCCTTGTCCAACATCAACCTTTTAGCATGTCATATTTTAATGAGTGCTCACAATCATAAAAGATGTCCAAGATAGTATATTTATATATTAAAACCTCTCTTTCTTTATTACTTCCTATTAATTGCAACTATGACCAAAACTATGTTTGTCAACTCTCAACAACTTTTATTCATCATACTCTTTATATGTGAAGTCATTACTCTCCATAAGATCAATATGATTTTTTATTTGTTTGTATTCTTTCTTTAATTCCCTCAAGATCATAGCAAGATAGCAAAACCCTCAACTCAAAACTACTCTTTATTATATATAGCTCATGGAATAGATTACATAGATAGAGATCAAAACAAAACTCAAAGCTAGATCATACTAAAACTTCATTCTACTAGATCAAGATATAACCAAAGGGATCGAACTAAGAAAAATGATAAAGATAGAAGTGTGATGGTGATACGATACCGGGGCACCTCCCCCAAGCTTGATCCCTTAAGTAGGCTTGAGAATATTGTTGTTGATGATGTAGGCTTCTTGCTTAGTTTGCGCTTGAGAATATTGCTCCCTTAAGTCATCGATCTCCTGCTCAAGACTTAATATCTTTTTACATAATTCCTATTTGTTTTCCTGCAATAGACGGAAAGGGATAAATTCGATCTTAGGTTTCTTTGCTTTATTAAGGAGACTTGACTTTTTGAACTCCATGTGGATGTCCCTAGGTTGAGGTAGTGGAACTTCATCTTGATCTGAGCTTGTCTCCTCCTTTCCCTTAGGATCATAGTCTTCTTCTTCCTCCGTGGTCCAACCACAATGCTCCAGGTTCCCGTAGACTTTTTGGGTCCGCAAGGTAATCAACCACATAGCTTTCTCCCTTCAAATCCTTGGACGACATGTTGCTCTAAATGTGCTGCATAAACAGTTCAAAACAAAAACAGAGGATTTTGCCGTGGTACGGTGGTCAAAACCTTCGGGAGATTATATAATGAATTTTTACCGACCAAAAGAAGTATTGTGCAAGAAAACAGAGTCTGGAGGGCACCCGAGGTGGCCACGAGGCAGGGGGCGTGCCCAGGGGGTAGGGCGCGCCCTCCCCCTCGTGGATGCCTCGTGTCTCTTTCGGACTACTTTTAATTTTCCTATTTTTTTAAATATTCCAAAACGAAGAAATATTGCTATATTAGAACAGTTTTGGAGTCGGTTTACTTACCGTACCTCATACCTATTCCTTTTCGGAGTCTGAAACATTCTGGAAAGTGTCCCTTATGTACTCCTCCGGGGTTACGGTGTTAATAACATTGGTTTCAACATTTATGGGATTACCTGAGATATAATGTTTGATTCTTTGATCGTTTACCACCTCCGAATTTGTGCCTTTGGTGTTGTTGATTTTGATGGCACCGGAACAATAGACTTCCTCGATAACATAAGGACCTTCCTATTTAGAGAGAAGTTTCCCTGCAAAAAGTCTTAAATGAGAGTTGTATAGCAAAACATAATCACCTATGTTAAACTCACGCTTTTGTATCTTTTGTCATGCCATCTTTTAACTTTTCATTTAAACAGTTTGGCATTCTCATAGGCTTGGGTTCTCCATTCATCAATTGAGCTCTTTTATAGCCCAATATGCCTTATGTTCTAGTTCAAGAGGTAAGTGACAAGCTTTCCCATAAACCCATTTATACGGAGACATACCCATAGGATTTTTATAAGCAGTTCTATAGGCCCATAATGCATCATCAAGTTTCTTGGACCAATTCTTTCTAGATCTATTAATAGTCTTTTGCAAAATCAATTTAATCTCTCTATTACTCAATTCTACTTGACCACTAGACTGAGGATGATATGGAGATGCAATTCTATGATTAACATCATACTTAGCAAGCATTTTACAAAAAGCACCATGAATGAAATGTGAACCACCATCAGTCATTAAATATCTAGGGACTCCAAACCTCGGAAAAATAACTTCTTTAAGCATCTTAATAGAAGTGTTATGATCAGCACTACTAGTTGGAATAGCTTCTACCCATTTACTAACGTAATCAACAGCAACTAAAATATGTGTATATCCATTGGAGGAAGGAAAAGGTCCCATATAGTCAAAGCCCCAAACATCAAATGGTTCAATAGCAAGTGAATAGTTTATAGGCATTTCCTGACGTCTACTAATATTACCAATTCTCTGGCATTCATCACAAAACAAGACAAACTTACGAGCATCTTTGAAGAGAGTAGGCGAATAAAAACCAGATTGCAATACCTTATGTGCAGTCCTATCTCCAGCATGGTGTCCTCCGTAAGCCTCGGAGTGGCACTTGCGTAGGATCTGTTCCTGTTCATACTCAGGTGCACAACGTCTAATAACAACATCTACTCCTTCTTTATAAAGGTGCGGGTCATCCCAAAAGTAACGCTTTAAATCATAGAAAAACTTTTTCTTTTTTGATGGTATGTGAAACTAGGTGGTATAAATTTAGCAACAATGTAATTAGCATAATTAGCATACCATAGAGCAGTACGAGAAGCATTTATGATAGCTAATTGTTCATCAGGAAAGCTATCATCAATAGGTAGTGGTTCATCAAGAACATTTTCTAACCTAGACAAGTTATGCGCAGCAGGGTTCTCGGCTCCCTTTCTATCAATATTATGCAAATCAAATTCTTGTAGCAAGAGAACCCATCTAATAAGTCTAGGTTTAGCATCTTTATTTTCCATAAGATATTTAATAGCAGCATGATCAGTGTGAACAGTTACTTTGGAATCAACAATATAAGGTCTGAACTTATCACAAGCAAATTCAACTGCCAAAAAATTCTTCTTCACTAGTAGCATAATTTCTCTGGGCACTGTCTAGAGTTTTACTAGCATATTGGATAACATTTAATTTCTTATCAACTCTTTTTTGTAGAACAGCACCAACAACATAATCACTAGCATCACACATAATTTCAAAAGATAAATTCCAATCAGGTGGCTGAACAATAGGTGCAGAAATCAAGGCTTTCTTAAGTATTTCGAATGCTTCTACGTAATCATCATCAAAAACAAAAGGAACATATTTTTGCAAGAGATTAGTGAGAGGCCTAGAAATTTTAGAGAAGTCTTCAATAAACCTCCTATAGAAACCATCATGACCAAGGAAACTTCTTATACCTTTTATATCTTTAGGACACGACATCTTTTCAATATCATCTACTTTAGCTTTATCAACTTCAATACCTCTTTCAGAAATTTTATGCCCCAAGACAATACCTTCATTAACCATAAAGTGGCACTTCTCCCAATTCAACACAAGATTAGTTTCTTCACACCTCTGCAAAACTCGATCAAGGTTGCTTAAGCAATGATCAAAAGAAGTGCCGTAAATGGAGAAATCATCCATGAAAACCTCAAAAATCTTTTCACAAAAATCAGAGAATATAGCAGTCATACATCTTTGAAAGGTAGCAGATGCATTGCATAAACCAAAAGGCATACGTCTATAAGCAAAAGTATCGAATGGTCAAGTAAAAGTGGTCTTTTCCTGGTCCTCCTTTGACACAGGTATTTGAGAGTAGCCAGAATAACCATCTAGGAAGCAAAAATGTGTATGTCTGGAAAGTATTTCTAGCTTTGATCAATAAAAGGTAGAGGTTAGTGATCTTTTCTAGTAGCTTTATATAATTTACGAAAATTAATTACCATTCTATAACCTATAATAATTCTTTGTGGAATCAGTTCATTCTTATCATTAGGAACAACAGTAATACCTTAGGGACACAATGAACGGGACTTACCCACTGACTATTAGCAATAGGATAAATTATACCTGCCTCCAGAAGCTTTAATATTTCATTTCTTACCACTTCTTTCATCTTAGGATAACCGTCGTTGATGATCAACAACTGGTTTAGCATCTTTCTCCAATTTTATTTTGTGCTGGCATAGAGTGGGACTGATGCCCTTAAGATCATCAAGAGTATATCCAGTAGCAGCACGATGCTTCTACAGAGTTTTCAAAAATTTCTCTTCTTCGTGAAAGGTTAGCACTAATAATAACAGGATATATCTTCTTTTCATCGCGATAAGCATATTTAAGAGTATCAGGTAATTGTTTAAGCTCAAACACGGGATCACCCTTGGGTGGAGGAGGATCCCCAAGGATTTCAATAGGCAAGTTGTGTTTCAAAATAGGTCCTTGCTTTAAGAATACTTCATCTATTTCCCTTCTTTGATTCATAAACATATCATTTTCATGGTCTAGCAAATATTGTTCTAAAGGATCATTAGGAGGCACGACAATAGAAGCAAGACCAATAATTTCATACTTACTAGGCAATTCTTAGAGAAATTAAAATCATGAGACATATCCCCTAGCCCAACAGTAGCAATATCTTTCTCACAGTCTGACTTAACATTAACAGTATTCAAGAAGGGTCTACCAAATATAATGCGACAAAAGTCATCTTGTGGGGAACCAAGAACAAGAAAATCGGTAGGATATTTAATTTTCCCACACAAGACTTTAACATCTCTAACAATCCCAACTGGTGAAATAGTATCTCTATTGGCAAGCTTAATAGTAACATCAATATCTTCTAACTCAGCAGGTGCAATATCATGCATAATTTATTTGTATAAAGAATGAGGAATTGCACTCACACTAGCACCTATATCACATAAGCCATAAGCCATGATAACAGTGATCTCCTATTTTAACAGAAACAACAGATCTATGTTCACCTTTAGTATCAGGTTTAGCTATCCTAGCAGCTTCATCACAGAAATAAATAACAATGCCCATCAATATTATCGACCAAGAGATCTTTAACCCTAGCAATACTAGGTCCAACTTTAATTTGCTCAGGGGGTGTAGGTGTTCTATTATAACTCTTACGAACCACAGTTGAAACTTTAGCATGATCCTTTATTCTAATAGGGAAAGGTGGTTTCTCAATATAAGTAGTAGGAACAATAGGATCAACATTATAATTAATAGTTTCTTCTTCAACTTTAATAGGTTCTACTACTTTCACTTGAATGGGAGGATAATATTTAAACCACTTCTCCTTAGGGAGATCAACAGGAGTAGCAAATGATTCACAGAAAGAAGCTACTATCTCAGAGTCAAGTCCATACTTAGTGCTAAATTCATGAAAAGCATCGGTATTCATAAAAGTTTTAACATAATCAAACTTAGGGGTTATACCCGACTCCTTACCTTCGTCGAGTTCCCAATCTTCAGAGTTGCGTTTAATTCTTTCCAATAAATCCAATTTGAATTCAATAGTTTTCATCATAAAAGAACCAGTACAAGAAGTATCGAGCATGGAGTGATCATTATGAGAAAGCCGAGCATAAATTTTTGGAATAATAATTTCTGTTGAGAGCTCATGATTGGGGCATCTTATATTTACTAATTGGATGCATCATAGGAGCTTCCATGTTAATCCACATCATTGAAAATATCTTAACCGTCTGATCTATTTAATAGATCTATTTTAGCCCTACGATTAACGTTACTGTTCTAGGAAAAACAAAAGACCCAAACTGGCCCAAGCAACACGTAAACTTGACCCAACCAGGTCTATCACAAAAAAAAAACTGACCAGCCACGTGTGTCTTAAAAAAACTGATCCAACCATGTTAGTCCCTCCCACATGAATTTAAATAAGTTCCAGTCTGATCCCTTCAAAAGAAAGTTCAGATCTGATCATTGATGTGCTCTATAAGATAAAAAGAACTGGTCTTTTTTCTCGAGGGAAAAAAATCTCATATTTGATTAGATTTTTTTAGAAATAATTGGTTTTAAGGATCCCAGTTAAAACGTACAAATCAAATATAAAATCCTTGCGTTGCTTTACCAAACTCCCACGTTCTATAACCTAGCGGCCACCTTTCTCCTTCTAATTCATGAAGCTAATCACGTGCTAACCTAGCCAGCATCCAACTTCCTGATCTTGGTGGAGGCCGGCGGTACTCAGGTACGCCTCCCATCTACTTTGCCCGCCGCATCCAGATAGGTTTCTTAATGCCGCCGCTGGTGACTAGGGTTCCAATCCTGGCATCCATCCAGTACTTTGCATAGATAGTTAAAGCAACGCGCAGATGCCACGCCGCCGCCGTTGTCGACCATATGTGGTGCGTTTCATTGACCGTTCTGTGCATCAGCAAATTATAAACAGTAGGATTCCAACCTTAAATCAACTTTAACTTGCAAGCCTGCAGCAGCAGCAGCCAGAGGTGGCCTCCCATGGCCATCAATGACGGCAACATCATCGACATGCACGGCCTTACCGCCATCTTATCCTCTGTTGGCGAGGTACCAAATACGCTGAATATTTTCGGTGAGTACTGTCAGCCGGCACTTTTGGCAGTGTATCAAACACACGTACATGGTAGATTGATACCGTCAAGTACATCATCTTGCTTTGGAAGCAGGCTGCTGGATGGCTTGATCAATTCTGAAATAACACAGGACACACGTGCACTCATACTTTTTCTTGGACTCCTCCGGCTTCGTCTAGATAATGGGAAATACACACTAGCACTGTTGTGTATTCCTCTAGCTTGGTACTCTTTTCCGGTTGTATCCACTGCATGCAAATAACTACGTCAGCTAGTGAGTTTGCAATCTTACCGTACATGATACATGCACCATGTAGCTGTACAAGATGGAATGGAAGATTGCCTTATTCACACAGCAAGAAAGCCTAGAGCCATCTAATGACCCGTGATAGGTATATTTCATTTGGCTACTTCATCTATTTCTTTGGATTAAATCATAACCGTTTCTAGCAGTTTGTTATAGTTAGCACTTGCAATGTAGAAGAAGAGATGCTTATCTATCAATGTGTTAGAAAAGGAATATCAGTGCAAATTGCTCTACTATGAAAAGAGTACGCTGTATTGTCGACTAGATGGTGGTTCCATAGCAGCATCCCATCAGTGAACCTTCTCATTAGCGTCACATTCGCTATAGGGTTATTCTCCTTATGTCTCATCCTCAGCCGTCAAATTGACATTTCAGCAGTCCCACTTATAAACCTTTTATGTTTTGGAGGTCATAATTTGCACCATGTAACACTTGATAATAATCTTTGCCGATAGGCAACAATTAGCAGTCAGATGCATGACCTCATCAACGTGTGATTTATACCGTTTTGGACTTCTTAACTTCCAGGCTGCTTCCTTCGGATGCAAAAAATTGAAAGCATGTATTCCTACTGCTATCTAGCAATTGAAATTTATATTACTTATGGATCCTAAACTGAAAGTGTAATCTTATTTGAGACTTCTTTTTATGCCAATAGTACTACTTAATTTACCAAGTATTCTTCATTCTCCAATATATCATGACTGGCTTATTCTCCAAATTATATATGTTTCATGATCCTGAGATATAAATGTGTTTTACTATAGCTTAAATTTAATCATCTAATGATGTTTCCAATGATACTGAATGGCCGTTTACCCACCGGATAGTACAATAGAGGACAAATGATATGCTTACTTTCAGGTATACAAAATATGTCGACTAAGAGTAAATGAATTATGCCTCATGCTGATCGTGGTATCTCCAAACATTTCCTAAAGTCTCTTTTTAGAGCTATTCGAAATAAACATTTTCCATATACTGTTTGATTCATGTCCATGGAAAACTAATTAGTTCTCATGTTTTTTTACAACAATACATATTCTTTTCCCGTGTTCCAAGTTACTTTCCAGGCTTTTGTAGTGTCTTCCAATATATTGCCAGATGTTTTATTTTTTATGTGCAAAGAATCTTATAGAAAAGATTAATCTATGGGTTATACTAGAGATAGTTTTTTTATATGACATACATTTAACATGTGAAGTGAAATATAAAATGACAAAAAGATAATATGTCATCTAACTAGCCCGTGCGAATGCACGGGTCGACGACTAGTGAATATAATTCCGATCACGATGAACCAGATGCATAGGATAAAACTTTTGATGAAATTCTAATTTCAATCGTTTGTAGTTCCATGATCCAATATCATCACATAGCCTAGACCATGTCAATGCCTTTCCCTTCAAAGATAAAGGGAAGACCTTCTTATTGACAACATCCTCGGGCATACCGGCAAGCTTAAATAATACACAAACTTCATCCACATATTTTAGGTGCATATCGGGATGTAATGTTCCATCTCCTGTATAGGGATTAGCTAGTAGTTTCTCTATCATACCCGAATTTTGGGGACATAATTATTAGGCATGACCCGCCTAGGAGGGGCCGGGTTATACCTATGGTGATTCATCATATAAAGCCCATGAAGACATTGAAGATGGCAGTTTAGTTAAGGGCCCAAGGCCCAAAGGAGACTTAAGGCCCGTAGGGGTAAACCGCCATATATGTAAAGACTTGTACTGTAAGGCATGTAAAGATAGTCACCGAGCCGGACACATTATCTATGAGCCAGCCGGGACTCCGTGAGCCGCTGGCCGTCAACCAATGTATATAAAGGGACGACCCGGCGGCGGTTCCGAACAAGAAACAAGAGATCGAAATCTAGGTTAAGCAGATTCACTCCCTGGTAATCGAGACATAAGCAATACCACCTCAAATTGGATTAGGGCTTTACCTTCGCCATGAGGGCGAACCAGTATCAACTCCCGTGTCCTTTGTCCCATTTAACCCCTTTAAGCTACCTAATTGCGATAGCTCCACGACTTTTGCTAGGACATCTGCCGTGACCTTTCCACGACAGTTGGCGCCCATCGTGGGGCCAGCGCACGGTGGTTTCGAGTTCTTAAAGGGCAGCTTCGAAGGGCTCAAGGCATACGTTGTGGGCCGGATGACCAAGAGTCGTCGCGGAAAGCTCTAATCGACGATGCAGGCTGGGACCCCGAGGTCGGCACGATTGAGTATGGTACCGGGTCTCCTTCAGTGGAATCCACGTCTTCATCGGCAAGATCGGCGAGCCGGGCTCTGAGCCGGACATCTGCACCGACATCATCAAGACATCTCAGCATGTAAGACCCGCCCGAGCTCAGCCCGCCGTGAAGCGTGCCTTCGTGGGATGCATCCATGGAGCGGAATTTGATGAAGGATCTATGTCTGGCGGTGAGTCGTCCACAGGCAAGACTACTTTGTTGTATCAACTACAGGATGGTGTGCTTGGGGGCTATTCCGATGGCGACAGTATTCTGGACCCCTATGAGCCGCCAAACAGAGTCGGGATCTTTATTGCTGGTACCCAGCCCGGGCAAAATTCTTCAACCGCAGCGGCGATGACCTCCGGGTCAGCGGCGGTGACGACAGCTGGGGCAGGAGGCCTTACGCGCCCGCTGGCTCAGGTTTTGATGCCTTTAATGGATAAATAGACGGTTGTTTTAACAGCCGTGGTCAACCTAGCGAATTAAGCTCAGCATGATGAAGAGGTGGCAAAGTTACGTGATGAGGTAGCACTAGCCAAGGAAGACCTGGCGGCAGAGGACGTTAGGATAGCCGCGGAACGGGCTGCTTTGGATGCTCAGGCCCAACGGATTCAGTCGGAGGCTTTCCAGCTTACGATGGATCAAAACGCTTCAAATGAAATCATGAGGAGGAGGCACCAGTGCCATCTACCTCCGGTTTACGAGGCTAGAAACCTCTTCCGCACGCCTGGTGCAGGGCCCAGTAACCCGCCAGAGATAAACCGGTCTGCGCCACCCGGGGTTGGGACGCCGGTTCAACCACGCATGATGGAACCCCCTCGTCTGAATACCGCTCCGCCTCAGCATGTACCGACACCATCGGGTCATTATTCTAATCCTTTGGAGAACATGATTGCTGCACGATTGGCGGCTCTCCCGGTGGATGGCGACTATCCTACGGTGGTTGAAACCCGAAGGGTCAGAGAACTTCTTCAGACAGCATGGACTCACTCGACCCCTCGCCCAAGTCGGAGTTATAGCAGGCACATGGACTCACCAGCCGTTTCAAGCAACGCCCAGCGCCGTGACCAGCCACGTGGGCATGACCCGACACGTGATGGAGCTCTTAACTTGGTTGATCAGGACAAAGTGCGTCAAGAAGCCGAGCAGGTGGCTCACCAGCCCCTTCCGGTTTATCCGATGACTTCGATTGAGGCAGGCGTGACCTCTAAATCTACAGGTGTACCCTGTTTGGTGCCGACTCTACGTAATGAGTGTTTGCCCAAGGATTTCAAAGGACCTCGAACGGTGCCTAATTACATAGCCGACTTACCCCCTGGGGCGTGGATTGAAAGTTATGAGATATCCATGGAATTATTGGAAGTCAGAGATGCTGCGTGAGCCAAGTACTTCACCATGATGCTGGATGGAACGACCCGTACTTGGTTAAAGGGGCTGCTGGCTAATTCCATCGGGTCATGGGCTGAGTTAAAGGCCCAGTTTATTCAGAACTTTAAGGACACATGCATGCATCCCATGTTGATTGTGGATTTGGCTACTTGCACCCAAGAGGAGGATGAGTCAGCGACCCATTGGGTGCGCCGGATCAAAGCTATCATACATTAATCTGATAACATGAACGTCGGCTCTGCGGTCTTAATGTTGGAGAAAAATTGCCGTTTTTTTCCTCTTAAACAGAAGCTAGGGCGGCTCAAGCGCGATTGTAATGATATGGGGCAGCTGATGGCGGCTCTAATCAAATATGCCGACTCTGATAGTACCAAGGACCCCGAGTCTGACGATGAGAAGAAAGGGAAGGGAAAGAAGAACGGCAACGCCAAGGGTCAGCAGCATAACCCGGCGAATCAGGGGGGCAACGGTAAACGCAAGGCTGATGGTAGCTTGGAGTTTGTGGCTAACACCAATGCACAGGGAAATAATCAGCGTCGTAAGGGGAGACCGCCTCCTCGGAACAATGGACTAGGTCCTACTCTTGAGCGATTGTTTAACGAGCCTGTCCAAAGCATGGCACACAGGAGAAACCAGCTACTCACCTTTGGAAGGATTGTTCCATTATGACGGATTTCAAAAATTCTGACTCGTTTCACAGCAATCATGGGCCGGGTGGCGTCTCAGGCGGCGGCGGTTCTCATGGCCCAGGTTATGGAGGTGGCGGTTCTAATTCCAGCTTCCATGGCCACTGAGGGAGTCCTGGACTAGGGGGTGTCCGGATAGCCGAACTATCATCTTTGGCTGGACTCCTAGACTATGAAGATACAAGATTGAAGACTTCGTCCCGTGTCCGGATGTGACTTTCCTTGGCGTGGAATGCAAGCTTGGCAATAAGGATATGTAGATCTCCTACCATTGTAACCGACTCTGTGTAACCCTAACCCTATTCAAAGGTGTCTATATAAGCTGAAGGGTTTTAGTCCGTGGGGACGAAGAACAATCATACCATAGGCTAGCTTCTAGGGTTTAGCCTCTCACGATCTCGTGGTAGATCTACTCTTGTACTACCCATATCATCAATATTAATCAAGCAGGAGTAGGGTATTACCTCCATCGAGAGGGCCCAAACACAGGTAAAAACATCGTGTCCCTAGTCTCCTGTTACCATCCGCCTAGGCCTTGATTCGGGACCCCCTACCCGAGATCCGCGGTTTTGACACCGACATTGGTGCTTTCATTGAGAGTTCCTCTGTGCCGTCACCTATAGGCCCGATGGCTCCTTCAATCATCGACAGCAGCGCAGTCCAGGTGAGACTTTTCTCCCCGGACAGATCTTCGTATTCGGCGGCTTTGCGCTGCGGGCCGATTCGCTAGGCCATCTGGAGCAGATCAAAAGCTACGCCCCTGGCCATCAGGTCAGATTTGGAAGCTTGAACTATATGACCGATGTCCGCGGAGACTTGATCTTCGACAGATTCGAGCCACAGCCGAGCGTGCCGCACTGTCTCGATGAGTACGATCTAGCTTTGCCGCGAGCGATTGCCTCGGAGGCCGCACGATTCCCGCTCCGACCCTTAATCCGGAGCGGTTTTGCCGATCGAGGGCGGTTGGTTGGACACACCGACTGGGATGAAATCTCTCTGGCGGTTGAGCGAACACCATCCGTCCTTTGCAAAGCTCGTGACTCCAGTGCCGGACTCCTTTTCGGACTCGAACCTCCAGCGCCCTGTCGATCGAATCCGGTAGGCGCCCGATTATGGAGTTCACCGCCGCGAACATCTTTCAGCGCTCGCCCTTTGGCGATATCCTGAACTCATTAAAGCCTCTCTCTTTGTCAGGGGAGCCCTGGCCGAACTACGGTCAGGAAGGTTGGGATTCGGACGACGAAGAAATTCAACGCCCGCCCACCACCCACTTTTTAGCCACTATCGATGACTTAACAGGCATGCTCGACTTCGACTCCGAGGACATCGATGATATGAATGACGGCAGCTGAGGCGACCAAGAACCAGCGCCCACAGGGCACTGGATGGCCACCTCAACTTACGATATATATATATATATATATATATATATATATATATATATATATATATATATATATATATATATATTTATATGGTGGACACACCTAAGGGAAGCGATAACGAGGAACGACGAGACGCTGCGAAAGAAAATTCCCTCGGGAAGCAGTCAAAGCGGTGGCGTAAGCGCCGCTCAAAACCCCACCTCGACAAATATAGCGCCCACACAGACCCAGCCATAGAGCAGGGTGAGCCGGCCGACGACGAACATGCCATTGAGCAACCATCCGAACAGGCCAACTTGGACAAACAACCCGTCCCCGGCAAGGACAACAGTCCGGACAATCTCACGCCGGACACGTCATTGGATCAGAAGAACCTCCACAAAGAGCTCCTCGCTACTGCGCGTAGCTTGAAAAAGCATAAACAGAGGCTCAGAACAGTGGAAGACGCACTCCGAATGAGATGGAGTAAATTACTCAACACTGCAGACAAATATGGCGACAGCCGCCAAGCAAAGAGCTACCCAAAGCGCAAACTACTGCCCGAATTCGATGAGGAGGCCATAGAGCCCACACGATCAAAAAACAAAGAGGCCGCCGGGTCGGATAGACGACCACATGGCAAACATAGAGCGGCAAGCGGCGCCACACACAAGCCGGCATGCGATCCGCATAAGGATTCACACCAAAAGGATGGCCCAGTTAGATCTATCTACGGGCCAAGGAAACAAGTTCTGGCGAGCAATACAACACGTCAAATATCCAAACATCAAGGCACACCCAAATACAAGGGCGCCGCGCACCCTCTATGTTTCACCGATGAGGTGCTGGACCATGAATTTCCAGGGGGATTCAAGCCCATAAACATAGAGGCATACGACGGAACGACAGACCCTGGAGTCTAGATTGAGGATTATATCCTCCACATACACATGGCCAGAGGAGATGATATCCACGCCATAAAATACCTACCCCTCAAGCTCAAAGGGCCAGCCCGGCATTGGCTTAAAAGCCTTCCCGAAAACACCATTGGTAGTTGGGAAGAGCTTGAGGATGCTTTTCGGGCCAATTTCCGGGGAACCTATGTCCGACTTAGGACGTGAGCGATCTAAGTCACATAACCCAACAGCCCGGAGAGTCAGCTCGAAAATTCTAGAACAGGTTCCTCACCAAAAAGAACCAAATAGTCGACTGTCCGGACGCCGAAGCCTTAGCAGCTTTTAAACACAACGTCCGAGACGAATGGCTCGCCAGACACCTTGGCCAGGAAAAGCCAAGAACAATGGCCGCACTAAAAAGCCTCATGACCCACTTTTGCGCGGGAGAGGATAGCTGGCTAGCAAGATGCAGTACCAGCGACCCAAGTACATCCGAAGTCAGGGATGGGAATGGGAAACCACAACGCAGCAGGGACCAGCACCGGATTAAGGGGAACGGTCCAAAGAGCGCGGCAGTCAATGCCGGATTCAAAAGCTCACTGCAGAACAATAAAAAGCTGCCCCTTAAGGACAATAGCGATGAGCTATCCAACTTAAACAAAATCTTGGACAAGATATGCCAAATCCACAGTACTCCTGGGAAGCCTGCAAACCATACCCACAGAGATTGTTGGGTCTTCAAGCAGTCCGGCAGACTCAACGCCGAACACAAGGGGCTCGACACACCAAGTGAGGATGATGACGAGCACCACAAGCGAAACCCGGAAAACAAAAGAATTTCCCACAAGAGGTCAAAATAGTAAACTTACTTCAAGTAACAAAAGGGAAAAACAGAGCGGCACCCATTGAATTACGCGCCGCACAATCTACCCCAGCGGAGTCCCAACACTGGTTGTCAAAACCAATTACCTTCGACCATCAGGACTACTCCGAAAGTATCCGGAATGCAGGATGGACTGCCTTGATACTAGAACCTATAATCGACGGTCTTCAATTTACGCAAGTCCTAATGGACAGCGGCAGTGATTTAAACCTGCTATATCAGGACACAATCCGCAATATGTGGATAAACCCGAACAGGATTAGCCATAGCAACACTTCCTTCCAAGGAATAATGCAGCACATATGCCCATTGTACGGGCTCCCTACTATTGGAAGTTATGTTGGCTCACCCGACAACTTCCGTCGGGAAAAGTTGGTCTTCCACATCGCCCCATTTAAAAGTAGCCATCAAGCACTCTTGGGGCGAAGCTTTCGCCCGCTTTAACGCATAATACCGCATTATGCATCTCTTAAACTTAAAATGCCGGTCCACGAGGCATCATTTCATTAAAGGGAAGCTGCGCGTGTCCCTCAAGGGAAGAATGTGAGACTGCCTTAACAGCCTCACACTAATACGACCTTGCTGGCCAAAAGCGTCTAAAGCAGGTCGTTCAGACCCCGGACACGGTTAGGCGAGTCCGGCATAAATAAACATGATGCTTACTAGCCGCGTACCCCCCTACAAGGGGCTCCACGCATGTACAACAAGAGACAATAAAGCTCAATTTTACTCATTTTTGAATCATACTCTATTTTATTTCCAATTACATTTCAGCGCGATCTTTTTCAAACTAAGTTCCTCTCTTTTACAGATGAACGCCGTGCTATACCCGTCCAGGATACGGCACAACGGAGACACAGCGGTAGCGAGCGTGCAGGGACCAGTTGCAAGGATTCTTTTCAGATTAAGACCCTGCGTAAACCTTTTTCACTGTCTCTTGTTGTTACTCATCCCCCGGTCTCTTATTATAACCGAGGAGGAGGCTGGCATTTTGGCATCGGCCGCATCAGAAGTTTGCACGCACTGGACACGGGGGCTTATTACGAAGGGCATTGTTCGCCCGCTTTATAAAAGACCGAATACCTTAGGCGGTGTTCGGCGTCTCGAGTTAGGCCTTATATGCATCAGCTCCGAATCATGTCTTTGGTCAAATGTTGGGTTTGCGGCTCCTGTGTTTTGCTGCCTTACGTTCCGTTCTTCTATCGGCTAACGCGGCACCGTGGAGAACTATCGTGATTGTGCCCGGTTCGCCGGGCGAGCACCTCGAGAGAAAGCCGAAAACTGTGTCATGATATAGCGAGAGACTGGTCAACCACTCGATGACTCACCGGAATGTTTAGAATTCCTCCGCATTAACGAAGGACCGTTTTTCGGTCAGGCACATACGCACCCCGAATTCGGGAGAGTGCGGTGCCCCCAGGGGCTATATAGTAGCCCCACCATCGAACTCCTATGGCTAAGTGAAAGTGATAAAGCATTATAGTCCGGTTGCCTAGTTTGCTACGCTACTACCTCCTTTATAGGACCAAGACGTTGGATTAAGTGTGAAAGCGCGACTTCTTTGCAAACACCCCCGCACTATGTGCGTGGAGGCTGAAGCCGAAGACTGCCATCTTTCAGGTTATATACATATATACATCAACGGCCGCACATGAGGTAGTTTGCAACTTGAAGGCACAAGTATAAAAAGCTCTTACATTAAATTGAAACGTTGTTTCATAAAATTATACATGTCATTCAAACATAGCATCCTTCGAGCACTGCGTCTCTATTAAACGAGCGCCCGGAAGAACTTCCTCAAAATAGCGCTCGACTGGTACTCGGCTGCCGTCCGAATCTGGGGACGCAATATCGATGGCCTTCATCTCAGCCCAGTATGCCTTGACACGGGCAAGAGCCATCTGCGCCCCCTCAATACACGCCGACCGCTTCATTGCGTCGTCTGGCGATACCGCACCAAGGAACTGCTGCACTAAGCCAAAATAACTCTTGGCTGGGGTCCGCTGGCCACAAATGAGTCATGACATGCTTCATGGCAAGTCCGGATAATCGATTCAGCTCGGCCCATTCGGCCAACCGATCGGTCAGCGGAAGAGGATGCTCCGGACTATGGAATTGCGACCAAAATAGCACTTCCCATACATGCCTCTTCGGCCTCGGAAGTGCTCAATCGCGTCCTGGCGCTTCGCCTCTAAGTCGAGATAAGCATCCTCCGAACTCCACAGCTTGTCCAAGCGAGCATGCCGGATCCGTATATTTCCTCCATGAAAGCGGTTTTCCGGCCGCAATATCCCGGCTGACTCAGCTCCTCCTTGGCAGCTCTCATAGCGGAACGGGCATCCTTGGATTCGGCGGTGGCCTTTTTCAGGTCCTCTTGTTCCGCTTGATGTTCTTTTTCAAGAACCTCGCAGCGGTCGGTAGTATTCTTTAGTTTCAGGGCCAAATCGGCCATTTCCTCTTTGCTTCAGCAGTGAGCAGCCCGTTCGGCTTTCAGCTCTTCGGCCGCCTTTAAAGCAGCCGCATTACTCTTTCGGGCTTGCTCTTTAGCTCGGGCAAGTTCCGCCCGCAGCCTCTCCACAGCAGCGGCATCGTCTGCATCAAAGCATACAAGTAGTAAGGCATGTGCGTCAAGCTCCCTTACCAGGTGTCCACGGAGAAGTCGCATACCTTGTGACTCGTCAAACGTTTTATTGACCAGCGCGATGTCCGCATCCGCCTCGTCAAGTTGCCGCTTTAGTTCGGCAAATTCATCAGTCCGGCTAGCCACGGACGCCCGCCACCTACATAGGAGCAGCGACATGTTAATCTTGAGATTATGATCCTCGGCACGCTGTCAGTTGTGACAGCATACCGAGTCTCAGGGGCTACTATCTATACAGGGCACATTCTATATGCATAACTGTCAGAAGGTACATCTTTTTTTTTGTACCTCAAACCCCGTCAGTAAACTTCAGGCGGCTTCATGCAATCCACTCTCAGCGGATGCAATTCTTTGAATTACCGTAGCCATTAGCACACGGTGATCTTCTGAGATATACGCTCGCCCGAGCAGCTCCTTCAGCTCCTTCGACCGCACGCCAGTTGGCGCCGGACCGTCCGGCCCGCCGGGACTCGGGAAACTCTCCGTGGCGACACTTCAGGTCGCCCACCTCGCCGCAAGGCGCGATAGGTGGAGGCGTTTCACTCTCTATCATCTCCGGACGAAGATCCCGAAGGCGAGCTCTGCTGAGAAGGGCTGAGATCCGAACTACAAGGTACAATTTCGGTTATCTTGAAATAAATCTGAGGATGTTCTTTATTCACATGACCCTTTCTTTTTTACTTACGGCTCGCTGGAGGGCTGATCCCCTTGGGGAAATAGTGCGGCTAGGGTACTTCCCGGCGCCGGACTTTCTAACGAAGACTTCTTTCCCTGTTTTGAAGCCTT
Source organism: Aegilops bicornis (assembly GCA_021605145.1). Taxonomy (NCBI): domain Eukaryota; kingdom Viridiplantae; phylum Streptophyta; class Magnoliopsida; order Poales; family Poaceae; genus Aegilops; species Aegilops bicornis. The sequence goes on along the minus strand of CM038672.1, from coordinate 654,734,419 downwards.
GGCTTCCGGGTCTTCGGGAGCGGTCCTCTTCTCCCCTTGGAGGGGAGGATCCCTGATCCCCTCTTCCTTGAAAGCCTCCTTTGCGGAGGCAGTTGCTTCCCTGCTCCCCCTTCGCCTTCTTTAAAAGGCGCAGCCTTCAACATCTTGGTCTGCATGGGATCCGGCGTGGTCTCTGGGAGGGGAGCCGGACACCTTATCAACTTTGCCTTGGCTATCCACTCCTGTTCAAGAAACGGCTCCCTTAAAGGGCATATATATGATAAATGAATGAACAGACTATCCGGTTCTGGGGTTACTTACTTGAGTATCTGGGTGATTGCAGCTTAGACCTGCGTCCTCGGTCAAGTCCGGACACTTCTCTTGTGATCCGAAGAACAGTTTGTACATCTCCTTGGGCGTCGTGCCCATAAAATGTTGGAGAGCTCGTGGTCCCTCCAGATTAAACTCCCACAGACGGAGGGGGCGTTTGCGGGGCAGAAGGCGCCGAATCAGCATAACCTGCGCCGCCACGACCAGATTGATCTCTCTTTCTTGGAGGTCTAGAATACGGCCCTGCAACAGGGGAACGTCCTTGGGCGGCCCCAGTCGAGCCCAGTTGACCCATGATGCCAGCTGCTGTGGTGGACCTGAGCGGAAGGCGGGTGGCGCCACCCATTTGGTGCCCCAGGGAGCGGTGATATAAAACCACTCCCGTTGCGACAAACCAAGCTCCTCTTGAAAAGAGCCCTCGGGCCACGGAGCATCAGCACACTTGCTTATGACCGCCCCTCCGTACTCTGCTTGTTGCCCCTAGATCATCTTCGGCTCCACCTTGAAGGTCTTGAGCCACAATCCAAAGTGAGGGGTAATATGGAGTAAGGCTTCACATACGACAATGAATGACGAGATATGGAGGATGGACTCCGGATTGGAGTCATGGAAATCCAGCCCATAATAAAACATGAGCCCCCGCACAAAGGGATCCGTCGGGAAGCCTAAACCCCGAAGGAAGTGAGACACGAACACCACGCTCTCGCCGGGCTCGGGAGTGGGAATGACCTGCCACAGGCGGGCAGCCTATCACGAAATCTCACCGGTTAGATACCTGGCGTCACGCAGCTTTAGCACATCTTCTTCTGTGACGGAAGAAGACATCCATCGGCCGAGCTGGTCGGAGCCGGACATCGTCGAAGGTCCGAAGTGCCTAAATCTGAAGCTTTGGGTGTTAGAACTCGAAGCGCGAGGCGAATTCGATGGAGGGTGGAAAAAAGAAGAGGGCCTTGGTCTCATTATAAAGAGGTTGAATACCAAGAGCCCTCCCGTGGTCGATTGGGACTCGCCGATAGAGGAGGCGTGCCAGCGAAACGCGGTTGGGTTACCCACATCCGTATTGATGAGAATCCCGGAATAAGGGGGCACGATCTACGCTTTGATAAGACGTGCCAAGGAAACCGCCTCGCTAAACGCGCTGAGGTGGGACAGTAAAAAACGATTCGAATAAAGGCTTGGCCGTGGTGTGATGTCACGCCGCGGAATACGTCAGCAGATCTGTGCGGAAAATTATTCTCTCTACGGTGGTATGTGGAACTTGTTTTGCAGAGCCGGACACTATCCTTTTGTTCAAAACCTTATATGAAGTATTCGGAGGAGGAACCCGCCTTGCAATGCCGAAGACAATATGCGCGCCGGACTCGTCGTCATTGAAGCCTGGTTCGAGAGACTCTTGAGGGAGTCTGGACTAGGGGTGTCCGGATAGCGAACTATCATCTTTGGCGGACTCCTAGATTATGAAGATACAAGATTGAAGACTTCGTCCCGTGTCCGGATGGGACTTTCCTTGGCGTGGAAGGCAAGCTTGGCGTCTGGATATGTAGATCTCCTACCATTGTAACCGACTCTGTAACCCTAACCCTATTCGATGTCTATATAAACCGAAGGGTTTTAGTACGTGGGGACGAAGAACAATCATACCATAGGCTAGCTTCTAGGGTTTAGCCTCTACGATCTCGTGGTAGATCTACTCTTGTACTACCCATATCATCAATATTAATCAAGCAGGAGTAGGGTATTACCTCCATCGAGAGGGCCCGAACCTGGATAAAAACATCGTGTCCCTTGTCTCCTATAACCATCCGCCTAGACGCTCAGTTCGGGACCCCCTACCCGAGATCCGCCGGTTTTGACACCGACAGCCACCAAGGTAATCAGGGTGGTTACAATCGGCAATCGTCCAGGAGGGTCAGCAGCAGCAGCAATCCAGATATTAGAGTAATCCGAAGCAGTTGAATAGTGGGCAGTATCATGTTTTCACCACAAGTTTATGCAAGCAGGACCAAAAGCTCCACAAGCGGGTCGTGAACGCCGTTGAGCCGACAGTTCCTCATTAATTAAGATGGTTTGAGCAGCCCATTATGTGGAGTCGGGCGGATCATCCTCCCCGGGTTGATAACCCGGGTCACTTAGCTTTGGTGGTGGTGAATCAAGTTGGTGGATACAAATTCACTAAGGTACTCATGGATGGAGGTACTAGCATCAACATCCTTTATTATGAGACTTTCGGTCGCATGGGGTTAACTGATAAAAATCTTAAGACATCCAATACTGTCTTCCATGGAGTGGTGCCTGTAAGTCGGCGTACCCTGTGGGCTGAAGGAAATATGCCCTAGAGGCAATAATAAAGTTATTATTTATTTCCTTATTTCATGATAAATGTTTATTATTGATGCTAGAATTGTATTAAACGGAAACTTAGTACATGTGTGAATACAAAGACAAACAGAGTGTCACTAGTATGCCTCTACTTGACTAGCTCGTTGAATCAAAGATGGTTAAGTTTCCTAGCCATAGACATGAGTTGTCATTTGGTTAACGGGATGACATCATTAGAGAATGATGTGATTGACTTGACCCATTCCGTTAGCTTAGCACTTGATCATTTAGTACGTTGCTATTGCTTTCTTCATAACTTATACATGTTCCTATGACTATGAGATTATGCAACTCCCGTTTAACGGAGGAACACTTTGTGTGCTACCAAACATCACAACGTAACTGGTTGATTATAAAGGTGCTCTACAGGTGTCTCCGAAGGTACTTGTTGGGTTGGTGTATTTCGAGATTAGGATTTGTCACTTTGATTGTCGGAGAGGTATCTCTGGGCCCACTCGGTAATGCACATCACTATAAGCCCTGCAAGCATTGCAACTAATGAGTTAGTTGCGGAATGATGTATTACGGAATGAGTAAGGAGACTTGCCGGTAACGAGATTGAACAAGGTATTGAGATACCGACGATCGAATCTAGGGCAAGTAACATACCGTTGACAAAGGGAACAACGTATGTTGTTATGCGGTTTTTCGTAGAATATGTGGGAGCCAATATGAGCATCCAGGTTCCGCTATTGGTTACTGACCGGAGACGTGTCTCGGTCATGTCTACATAGTTCTCGAACCCGTAGGGTCCGCACGCTTAAAGTTCGATGACGGTTATATTATGAGTTTATGTGATTTGATGTACTGAAGGTAGTTCGGAGTCCCAGATGAGATCGGGGACATGACGAGGAGTCTCGAAATGGTCGAGACGTAAAGATCGATATATTGGATGACTATATTCGGACATCGGAAAGGTTCCGAGTGATTCGGGTATTTTTGGAGTACCGGGGAGTTACGGGAATTCACCGAGAGAAGTATTGGGCCTTATTGGGCCATACGGGAATAGAGGAGAGAGGACGAAAGGAAGGAGGCGCGCCCCCCCTCAGGTCCGAATTGTACAAGGGGTGCAGTCCCCTTTTCCTTCTCCCTCTCCCCCTCTTTCCTTCTCTCCTACTCCGGAAAGGAAAGGGGAATCCTAGTAGGACTTGGGAGTCCTAGTAGGACTCCCCATACTTGGCGCGCCCCCTCTAGGGCCGGCCTCTCCCTTGCTCCTTTATATACGGGGGCAGGGGGGCACCCCATACACACAACAATTTATCATCGATCTCTTAGCCGTGTTCGGTGCCCCCCTCCACCATAGTCCACCTCGATAATATCATAGCGGTGCTTAGGCGAAGCCCTGCGTCGGTAGAACATCATCATCGTCACCACGCCCGTCGTCTTGTGAAAGTCTCCCTCAACACTCGGCTGGATCGGAGTTCGAGGGACGTCATCGGGCTGAACGCATGCTGAACTCGGAGGTGCCGTGCGTTCGGTACTTGATCGGTCGGATCGTGAAGACGTACGACTACATCAACCGCGTTGTGCTAATGCTTCCGCTTTCGGTCTACGAGGGTACGTAGACAACACTCTCCCCTCTCGTTGCTATGCATCACCATGATCTTGAGTGTGCATAGGATTTTTTTTTGAAATTACTACGTTCCCCAACAGTGGCATCCGAGCCTGGTTTTATATGTTGATGTTATGTGCACGAGTAGAACACAAGTGAGTTGTGGGCGATATAAGTCATACTTCTTACCAGCATGTCACACTTTGGTTCGGCGGTATTGTTGGATGAAGCGGCCCGGACTGACATTACACGTACGCTTACGCGAGACTGGTTACGTGCTTTGCACACAGGTGGCTGGCGTGTGCCAGTTTCTCCAACTTTAGTTGAACCGAGTGTGGCTACGCCCGGTCCTTGTGAAGGTTAAAACAGCACCAACTTGACAAACTATCATTGTGGTTTTGATGCGTAGGTAAGAACGGTTCTTGCTCAGCCCGTAGCAGCCACGTAAAACTTGCAACCACGTGATGATCGGGTGTGATAGGCTCTACGTTCAAATACAACGGGTGCAAAACAGTTGCACACGTGGAATACTCAGGTTAAACTTGACGTGCCTAGCATATAATAGATATGGCCTTAGAACACTGAGACCGAAAGGTCGAGCGTGAATCATATAGTAGATATGATCAACATAGTGATGTTCACCATTGAAACAACTCCATCTCACGTGATGATCGGACATGGTTTAGTTGATATGGATCACGTGATCACTTAGAGGATTAGAGGGATGTCTATCTAAGTGGGAGTTCTGAAGTAATATGATTAATTGAACTTAAATTTATCATGAACTTAGTCCTGGTAGTATTAGCATATCAATGTTGTAGATCAATAGCTCGCGATGTTGCTCCCCGTTTATTATTTATATGTTCCTACAGAAAACTAAGTTGAAAGATGTTAGTAGCAATGATGCGGATTGGATCCGTGATCTGAGGTTTATCCTCATTGCTGCATAGAAGAATTATGTCCTTCATGCACCGCTAGGTGATAGATCTATTGCAGGAGCAGATGCAGACGTTATGAACGTTTTGACAAAAGCTCGGTATGATGACTACTTGATAGTTAAGTGCACCATGCTTTACGGCTTAGAACCGGGACTTCAAAAATGTTTTGAACGCCACGGAGCATATAAGATGTTCCAAGAGTTGAAATTGGTATTTCATACTCATGCTCGTGTCGAGAGGTATGAGACCTCTGACAGTACTATGCCTACAAGATGGAGGAGAATAGCTCAACCAGTTAGCATGTGCTCAGATTGTCTGGGTACTACAATTGCTTGAATCAAGTGGGAATTAATCTTCCAGATAAGATAGTAATTGACAGAATTCTCTAGTCACTATCACCAAGTTACTAGAACTTCGTGATGAACTATAATATGCAAGGTATGACGAAAGTAATTCCCGAGCTCTTCGCGATGTTGAAATCGACGAAGGTAGAAATCAAGAAAGAGCATCAAGTGTTGATGGTTAACAAGACCACTAGTTTCAAGTAAAGGGACAAAGGTAAGAAAGGGGAACTTCAAGAAGAAGACCTAAGCCTGAAACTGAGTGCTTCTACTTCAAAGGGACTAGTCACTGGAAGCGGGACTGCCCCCAAGTATTTGGTGGATAAGAAGGATGGCAAAGTGAACAAAGCTATATTTGATATACATGTTATTGATGTGTACTTTACTAGTGTTTATAGCAACCCCTCGGTATTTGATACTGGTTCAGGTTGCTAGAGTAGTAACTTTCGAACGGGAGTTGCAAAATGAACAGAGACTAGTTATGGGCGAAGTGACGATGTGTGTTGGAAGTAGTTCCAAGATTGATATGATCATCATCGCACACTCCCTATACTTTCGGGATTAGTGTTGAACCTAAATAAGTGTTATTTGGTGTTTGCATTCAGCATAAATATGATTTGATCATGTTTATTGCAATACGGTTATTCATTTAAGTTACAGAACAATTGTTGTTCTGTTTACATGAATAGAACCTTTTATGGTCATACACACCAACGAAAATGGTTTGTCGGAAATCGATCATAGTGATACACATATTCATACTAGTAATTTGTACGTGCTTTGCACATTAGATTATTATGTGTGATCACAATGCTATATCATTTCTTAAAAGTAAATATGTTATGTTATAATAACATTATCATGTTTATAACTCGTGGATTGTTTTTTACAATTTGTATAAAATCATGGTGGCACAAAAAATTTCTTGTATATGAAGCATGCATAGAAATAATATATAATTTTATTCCAAAAGAAATGTTATTTACGTGTTTGTGAAATATTTTAAATTTTCATATTCAAATTTGAATTATAGAAAAAATTAGTTTGATGTTATAATTTCACTTTTCCAAACCATTAGTGTTTTCTCACAAAATCTATTTCTTTTGTGTGTTGTTGACCGCACAAAGCTTTAAATAACTTAACGTCCCATTAAGAAAATAAATTAAAATATAAATCTGAATTTTCTACTGGTTGATTAAATATTTATCTCAACGAACAGCAATATTGCCATGCGCACAAGTTTTCTACAGTGTACTAATTCATTTAGAAAAAATAAAAAATACTTCGGTGCGTGCATTCAACAGTACTCATGCATGCGAGGGGATAATTGCTATCGTAGTGATATAGGCTGCTAGGCTCTACGCGCACTCTTGTTTAGAGCTTCTATTCTATACTGGAGTACTACACTTGTTCGCAACATAAAGCTAGCTCCTCACGTGCAAATTCTCGAGCATGAATTTTGTAGGCTAGAAGCCCCTCACGTGAACTGGCATGTGTTTAACTCTAGAGAGTTCCGAGCATGAAATTTGTAAGCTAGGAGCTCCTCACGTGAAACTTACTTTGTGTCATGTTGGTCAGATGGCAGCTGAACTCTAGAAAGATCCCCAACCTCATTTTGGCGCGCAGCCATGGGGAGCGAATCCCACGAACCATGGTCGTTGGATAAGTTCGGTTCCAAATTGATAAATTGCAGTGATTCATTCCGTTGAAGAAATAAACGGCTAACAAATGCTTCGGCATCACTCTGGGTGGCCAATCCAAATTTGAAAATTGGTGTACTATAGTAGTAGAGAATATTGAAGCCAAAAAGATGCAAAGTTAATAATGATAGTGCACCTTATTTGTGGCACTGCCGTTTAGGTCATATTGGTGTAAAGCGCGTGAAGAAACTCCATGCTGATGGGCTTTTGGAATCACTTGATTATGAATCACTTGATGCTTGCGAACCATGCCTCTTGGGCAAGATGACTAAAATGCCGTTCTCCAGAACAATGGAGCAAGATTTGTTGGAAATCATACATACTGATGTATGTGGTCCAATGAATATTGAGGCTCGCAGCGAGTATCGTTATTTTCTGACCTTCACAGATGATTTGAGCAGATATTGGTATATCTACTTGATGAAATATAAGTCTGAAACATTTGAAAAGTTCATATAATTTCAGAGTGAAGTGAAAAATCATCGTAACAAGAAAATAAAGTTTCTACGATATGATCATGGAGGAGAATATTTGAGTTACGAGTTTGGACTTCATTTGAAACAATGCGGAATAGTTTCGCAACTCACGCCACCTGGAACACCACAGTGTAATGGTGTATCCGAACATCGTAACCGTACTTTATTAGATATGGTGCAATCTATGATGTCTCTTACCGATTTACCACTATCGTTTTGGGTTATGCATTAGAGATAGCTGCATACACGATAAATTGGGCACCATCTAAATCCGTTGAGATGACACTGTATGAACTGTGGTTTGGCAAGAAACCAAAGTTGTCGTTTCTTAAAGTTTGGGGCTGCGATGCTTATGTGAAAAAGCTTCAACCGGATAGATCGAACCCAAGTCGGAAAAATGTGTCTTCATAGGATACCCAAAAGAGAGTGTTGGGTACACCTTCTATCACAGATCCGAAGGCAAGACTTTTGTTGCTAAATTTGGAATCTTTCTAGAGAAGGAATTTCTCTCGAAAGAAGTGAGTGGGAGGAAAGTAGAACTTGATGAGGTAACTGTACCTGCTCCCTTATTGGAAAGTAGTTCATTACAAAAATCTGTTCTGTGACTACTACACCAATTAGTGAGGAAGTTAATGATGATGATCATGAAACTTGAGATCAAGTTATTCTTGAACCTCGCAGATCAACGAGTAAGATCCGCACTGAGTGGTATGGTAATCCTGTTATGGAAGTCATGTTACTAGACCATGATGAACCTACAAACTATGAAGAAGCGATGGTGAGCCCAGATTCCGCAAAATGGCTTGAGGCCTTGAAATCTGAGATGGGATCCATGTATGAGAACAAAGTGTGGACTTTGGTTGACTTGCCCGATGCTCGACAAGCCATTGAGAATAAATGGATCTAGAAGAGGAAGACTGACGCTGACGGTAATGTTACTGTCTATAAAGCTCGACTTGTTGCAAAAGGTTTTCGACAAGTTCAAGGGATTGACTATGATGAGACTTTCTCACCTGTAGCGATGCTTAAATCTGTCCGAATCATGTTAGAAATTACCGCATTTTATGATTATGAAATTTGGCAAATGGATGTCAAAACTGCATTCCTGAATGGATTTCTGGAAGAAGAGTTGTATATGATGCAAGCGGAAGGTTTTGTCGATCCAAAAGGAGCTAACAAAGTATGCAAGATCCAGTGATCCATTTATGGACTGGTGCAAGCCTCTCGGAGTTGGAATAAACGCTCTGATAGTGTGATCAAAGCATTTGGTTTTATATAGACTTTTGGAGAAGCCTGTATTTACAAGAAAGTGAGTGGGAGCACTACAGCATTTCTGATAAATATATGTGAATGACATATTGTTGATCGGAAATAATGTAGAATTTTTCTGGAAAGCATAAAGGAGTATTTGAAAGGAGTTTTTTCAAAGAAAGACCTCGGTGACGCTACTTACATATTGAGCATCAAGATCTATAGAGATATAACAAGACACTTGATAAGTTTTTTCAGTGAGTACACACCTTGACAAGATTTTGATGTAGTTCAAAATGGAACAGTCAAAGAAAGAGTTCTTGCCTGTGTTACAAGGTGTGAAATTGAGTAAGACTCAAAGCCCGACCACGACAGAAGATAGAAAGAGAATGAAAGTCATTCAGTATGCCTCAGCCATAGGTTCTATAAAGTATGCCATGCTGTGTACCAGATCTATTGTATACCTCACCAAGAGTTTGGCAAGAGGGTACAATAGTGATCTAAGAGTAGATCACTGGACAACGGTCAAAATTTATCCTTAGTGGAATAAGGAAATATTTCTCAGTTATGGAGGTGATAAAGAGTTCGTCGTAAAGAGTTACGTCGATGCAAGCTTTGGCACCGATCTGGATGACTCTAAATCTCGATCTAGATACATATTGAAAGTGGGAGCTATTAGCTAGAGTAGCTCCGTGCAGAGCATTGTAGACATAGAAATTTGCAAAATACTTACGGATCTGAATGTGACAGACCCGTTGACTAAAATTATCTCACAAGCAAAACATAATCACACCTTAGTACTCTTTGGGTGTTAATCACATAGCGATGTGAACTAGATTATTGACTCTAGTAAAACCTTTGAGTGTTGGTCACATGGCGATGTGAACTATGGGTGTTGATCACATGGTGATGTGAACTATTGGTGTTAAATCACATGGCGATGTGAAACTAGATTATTGACTCTAGTGCAAGTGGGAGACTGAAGGAAATATGCCCTAGAGGCAATAAGAAATTTATTATTTATTTCCTTATTTCATGATAAATGTTTATTATTCATGCTAGAATTGTATTAAACGGAAACTTAGTACATGTGTGAATACATAGACAAACAGAGTGTCACTAGTATGCCTCTACTTGACTAGCTCGTTGAATCAAAGATGGTTAAGTTTCCTAGCCATAGACATGAGTTGTCATTTGGTTAACGGGATCACATCATTAGAGAATTATGTGATTGACTTGACCCATTCCGTTAGCTTGGCACTTGATCGTTTAGTATGTTGCTATTGCTTTCTTCATGACTTATACATGTTCCTATGACTATGAGATTATGCAACTCCCGTTTTCCGGAGGAACACTTTGTGTGCTACCAAACATCACAACGTAACTGGGTGATTATAAAGGTGCTCTACAGGTGTCTACGAAGGTACTTGTTGGGTTGGCGTATTTCAAGATTAGGATTTGTCACTCCGATTGTCGGAGAGGTATCTCTGGGCCCACTCGGTAATGCACATCACTATAAGCCTTGCAAGCATTGCAACTAATGAGTTAGTTGCGGAATGATGTATTACGGAATGAGTAAAGAGACTTGCGGGTAACGAGATTGAACTAGGTATTGAGATACCGACGATCGAATCTCGGGCAAGTAACATACCAATGACAAAGGGAACAACGTATGTCGTTATGCGGTTTTTGACCACCAAAGATCTTTGTAGAATATGTGGGAGCCAATATGAGCATCCTGTTGGGGAAAGTAGTAATTTCAAAAAAATTCCTACGCACACGCAAGATCATGGTGATGCATAGCAACGAGAGGGGGGGTGTATCTTCATACCCTTGAAGATCGCTAAGCGGAAGCGTTTATCAACGCGGTTGATGTATTCATACGTCTTCACGATCCGACCGATCCAAGTACCGAACGCACGGCACCTCCGAGTTCTGCACACGTTCAGCTTGATGACGTCCTCGCCTTCTCGATCCAGGAAGACGGGCGAAGTAGTAGATGAGTTCCTGCAGCACGACGACGTGGTGACGGTGTTGGTGAAGAATAATCTCCGCATGGCTTCGCCTAAGCACTACGGAAACTATGACGGAGGATAAACTAGAGGGGACGGGGTTGCCGGCACACGGCTTGGTGTTTCTTGATGTGTCTTTGGTGCTAGCCCTGCCCCTCTATTTATATGTTGAGCCTTGGGGTCGAAACTTGGAGTAAAAGCCTCCACAAAGTCAGTTTCACCCGAAAGGCAAGAGTCCTTCTCGGACTCTAGGGCGAACGCCGAGGTTCCCGGCGTGCGGACACAAACGCCGAGGACCCTGGCGTCGGCCCCAGAATCCATAAAACTTCCTTTTGCGCTTTCCAAAAACCTTGTGGGCTTTCCCCTTTGGCCTAAATAACGTGTTCTCGTACCCAAACATTTCGGGAAACATCCGGAACCCCTTCCAGTGAATTCCGGAACCCTTCCGGATACCAAACAACATTATTTCATATATTAAACTTTATCTCCGGACCATTTCGGAGTTCCTTGTCATGTCCGTGATCTCATCTGGGACTCCGAACAACATTCGGTCACCAACATACATAACTCATTTAATACTATATCGTCAACGAACGTTAAGCGTGCGGACCCTACGGGTTCGAGAACTATGTAGACATGACTGAGACATTTCTCTGGTCAGTAACCAATAGCGGAACCTGGATGACCATATTGGCTCCTACATATTCTAAGAAGATCTTTATCGGTCGAACCGCATAACAACATACGTTGTGCCCTTTGTCATCGGTATGTTACTTGCCCGAGATTCGATTGTCGGTATCTCAATACCTAGTTCAATCTCGTTACTGGCAAGTCTCTTTAGTCGTTATGTAATGCATCATCCTGCAACTAACTCATTAGCTACATTTGCTTGCAAGGCTTATAGTGATGTGCATTACCGAGAGGGCCCAGAGATACCTCTCCGACAGACGGAGTGACAAATCCTAATCTCGAAATACGCCAACTCAACATGTACCTTCGGAGACACCTGTAGTGCTCCTTTATAATCACCCAGTTATGTTGTGATGTTTGGTAGCACACAAAGTGTTCCTCCGGTAAACGGGAGTTGCATAATCTCATAGTTGTAGGAACATGTACAAGTCATGAAGAAAGCAATAGCAACATACCAAACGATCAAGTGCTAAGCTAATGGAATGGGTCAGGTCAATCACATCATTCTCCTAATGATGTGATCCCGTTAATCAAATGACAACTCATGTCTATGGTTAGGAAACTTAACCATCTTTGATTAATGAGCTAGTCAAGTAGAGGCATACTAGTGACACTATGTTTCTCTATGTATTCACACATGTATTATGTTTCCGGTTAATACAATTCTAGCATGAATAATAAAAATTTATCATGAAATAAGGAAATAAATAATAACTTTATTATTGCCTCTAGGGCATATTTCCTTCGGTCTCCCACTTGCACTAGAGTCAATAATCTAGTTCACATCATCATGTGATTTAACACCAATATTCATATCGGTATATGATTAACACCCATAGTTCACATCATCATGTGACCAACACCCAAAAGGGTTTACTAGAGTCAATAATCTAGTTCACATCGCTATGTGATTAACACCCAAAGAGTACTAAGTTATGATCATGTTTTGTTCGTGAGAGAAGTTTAGTCAACGAGTCTGTCACATTCAGAGCCGTATGTATTTAGCAAATATTCTATTGCTACAATGCTCTGCATGGAGCTACTCTAGCTAATTGCTCCCACTTTCAATATGTATCCAGATTGAGCCTCAGAGTCATCTGGATCAGTGTCAAAACTTGAATCGACGTAACCCTTTACGACGAACCTCTTTTCACCTCCATAATCGAGAAACATATCCTTATTCCACTAAGGATAATTTTGACCAATGGCCAGTGATCTACTCCTAGATCACTATTGTACTCCCTTGCCAAACCAGGGCAGTATACAATAGGTCTGGTCCATAGCATGGCATCTTGTTTAAGAACCTATGGTGAGGCATAGGGAATAACTTTCATTCTCTTTCTATTTTCTGTCGTGGTCAGGATTTGAGTCTTACTCAATTTCATACTTTTGCAACACAGGAAAGAACTCTTTCTTTGACTGTTCCATTTTGAACTACTTCAAAATCTTGTCAAGGTATGTACTCATTGAAAATCTTATCAAGCGTCTTGATCTATCTCAATAGATCTTGATGCTCAATATGTAAGTAGCTTTACTGAGGTCTTTCTTTTAAAGAACTCCTTTCAAACACTTCTTTATGCTTTCCAGAAAAATTCTACATCATTTCTGATCAACAATATGTCACTCACATATACTTATCAGAAAGGCTGTAGTGCTCCCACTCACTTTATTGTAAATACAGGCTTCACTGCAAGTCCGTATAAAACTATATGCTTTGATCAACTTATCAAAGCGTATATTCCAACTCCGAGATGCTTGCACCAGTCCATAGATGGATCATTTGGAGCTTGCACATTTTGTTAGCACCTTTAGGATTGACAAAACCTTACGGTTGCATAATATACAACTCTTCTTTAAGAAAACCATTAAGGAATGCAGTTTTGACATCCATTTGCTAGATTTCATAAAATGTGGCAATTGCTAACATGATTCGGACAGACTTAAGCATCGCTACAGTTGAGAAAATCTCATTGTAGTCAACACCTTGAACTTATCGAAAAACTTTTTGCGACAAGTCGAGCTTTGTAGATAGTAACACTACTATCAATGTCCATCTTCCTCTTGAAGATCCATTTATTTTCGATGGCTTGCCGATCATCGGGAAATTCCACCAAAGTCCATACTTTGTTCTCATACATGGATCCTATATCAGATTTCATGGCCTCCAGCCATTTCGCGGAATCTGGGCTCATCATCGCTTCCTCATAGTTCGTAGGTTTATCATGGTCTAGTAAGATGACTTTCAGAACAGGATTACCACTCTGGTGCGGACCGTACTCTGGAAGACCTACGAGGTTCTGTAGTAACTTGATCTGAAGTTTCATGATCATCATCATTAGCTTCCTCACTAATTGGTGTAGCAATCACTGGAACTGATTTCTGTGATGAACTACTTTCCAATTCGGGAGAAGGTACAATTATGTTATCAAGCTCTACTTTCCTCCCACTCACTTCTTTCGAGAGAAACTTCTTCTCTAGAAAGGATCCATTCTTGGCAACGAATGTCTTGCCTTCGGATTTGTGATAGAAGGTGTACCCAACAATTTCCTTTGGGTACTCTATGAAGACGCAATTCTCTGATTTGGGTTCGAGCTTATCAGGTTGAAACTTTTTCACATAAGCATCGTAGCCCCAAACTTTAAGAAATGGCAACTTTGGTTTCTTGCCAAACCATAGTTAATATGGCGTCGTCTCAATGGATTTTGATGGTGCCCTATTTATAGTGAATGCAGCTGTCTCAAATGCATAATCCCAAAACGACTGTGGTAAATTGGTAAAATACATCATAGATCACACCATATCCAATAGAGTGCGGTTATGATGTTCGGACACACCATTACGCTGTGGTATTCCATGTGGCGTGAGCTGTGAAACTATTCCACATTGTTTTAAATGAAGGCCAAACTCGTAAGTCAAATATTCTCCTCTACGATCAGATTGTAGAAACTTTATTTTCTTGTTACGATGATTCTCCACTTCACTTCTGATATTCCTTGAACTTTTCAAATGTTTCAGACTTGTGCTTCATTAAGTAGATATACTCATATCTGCTCAAATCATTTGTGAAGGCCAGAAAATAACAATACTCGCCACGAGCATCAACACTCATTGGACCACATACATCGGTATGTATTATTTCCAACAAGTCAGTAGATCGTTCCATTGTTCCGGAGGACGGTGTTTTAGTCATCTTGCCCAAAAGGCACGGTTACCAAGAATCAAATGATTCATAACCAAGTGATTCCGAAAATCCATCATTATGGAGTTTCTTCATGCGCTTTACACCGATATGACCCAAACGGCAGTGCCACAAATATGTTGCACTATCATTATCAACTTTGCATCTTTTGGCATCAATATTATGAATATGTGTATCGCTACGATCGAGATCCAACAAACTATTTTCATTGGGTGTATGACCATTGAAGGTTTTATTCATGTAAACAAAATAAAAATTATTCTCTGACTTTTAAATGAATAACCGTATGGCAATAAACATGAACAAATCATATTCATGCTCAACGCAAACGCCAAATAACATTTATTTAGGTTTAACACTAATCCGAAAGTATAGGGACTGTGCGATGATGATCATATCAATCTTGGAACTACTTCCAACACTCATCGTCACTTCGCCCTCAACTAGTCTCTGTTTATTCTGTAACACCTGTTTCGAGTTAATGATCTTAGCAACCGAACAAGTATCAAATACCCAGGGGCTACTATAAACACTAGTAAGGTACACATCAATAACATGTATATCAAATATACCCTTGTTCACTTTGCCATCCTTCTTATCCACCAAATATTCAGGGTATTACCGCTTCCAGTGACCATTTCCTTTGCAGTAGAAGCACTCAGTTTCAGGCTTTGGTCCAGCTTTGGGCTTCCTAGCGGGAGTGAAAACTTGCTTGTCATTCTACTTGAAGATCCCTTTCTTTCCCTATGCCCTTTTCCTTGAAACTAGTGGTCTTGTTAATCATCAACACTTGATGCTCTTTTCTTGATTTCTACCTTCGTCGATTTCAACATCGCGAAGAGCTCGGGAATCATTTTCGTCATCCTTTGCATACTATACTTCATGACGAAGTTCTAATAACTTGGTGATTGTGACTAGAGAACTCTGTCAATCAGTATCTTATCTGGAAGATTAACTCCCACTTGATTCAAGAGATTGTAGTACCCAGACAATCTGAGCACATGCTCACTAGTTGAGCAATTCTCCTCCATCTTTTAGCTATAGAACTTGTTGGAGACTCCATATCTCTCAACTCGGGTATTTGCTTGAAATATTAACTTCAACTCCTGGAATATCTCATATGGCCCATTACGTTCAAAACGTCTTTGAAGTCCCGATTCTAAGCCATTAAGCATGGTGCACTAAACTATCAAGTAGTCGTCATTTTGAGCTAGACAAACATTCATAATGTCTGCATCTGCTCCTGCAATAGGTCTGTCACCTAGTGGTGCATGAAGGACATAATTCTTCTGTGCAGGAATGAGGACAATCCTCAGATCACGGATCCAATCCGCATCTTTGCTACTAACATCTTTCAACACAGTTTTCTCTAGGAACATTTCAAAATAAACATATGAAAGCAACAACGCGAGCTATTGATCTACAACATAATTTTCAAAATACTACCAGGACTAAGTTCATGATAAATTTAAGTTCAATTAATCATATTACTTACGAACTCCCAGTTAGATAGACATCCCTCTAATCATCTGAGTGATCATGTGATCCAAATCAACTAAACCATAACCGATCATCACGTGAAATGGAGTAGTTTTCAATGGTGAACATCACTATGTTGATCATATCTACTATATGATTCACGCCGACCTTTCGGTCTCCGGTGTTCCGAGGCCATATCTCGCATATGCTAGGCTCGTCAAGTTTAACCTGAGTATTCTGCGTGTGCAAAACTAGCTTGCACCCGTTGTAGATGGACGCAGAGCTTATCACACCCGATCATCACGTGGTGTCTGGGCATGACGAACTTTGGCAACGGTGCATACTCAGGGAGAACACCTTTATCTTGAAATTTAGTGAGAGATCATCTTATAATGCTACCGTCAATCAAAGCAAGATAAGATGCATAAAAGATAAACATCACATGCAATCAATATAAGTGATATGATATTGTTGTAGATATGCCCTAGAGGCAATCATGTATGATGATATTTCTTATGTGTTTATGAATAAAGATAGTCCTTGGACATTATCAATGATGTGTATCAGCAAGTACGTGACTTGTTTGTGGGACTATGCATTGTATGATGGCTGTCCTAAAAGGTCCCTAGTCGAAAGGGCTGTGTGGATTTACGTACCGACTAGTCTAGCATATGACACGGTCGATGGCTCGGTCTCACTAGCCATGGAGCATTGGATGCTAACGGATAATATGGACTTGGAAAGATCTGGTCGGATTTGACGTAGTCAGATCCGAGTCGAGATAAAGTCCGAGTCGGACAGACCCAACTATGAGACGCAGCGATATATCATATGTGAGTCTCTAGTACAACATCTATGTCCTTAGACCTGAGCTAACGCATGTACTCGGGATGGTGACAGACTTGCTTTGGGCCGACCAAATGCTACTCCGTGACTGGGTAACTACAAAGGTAGGTTTCGGGTTTGTCCAGTCCCATGCTGCGAGACATGGTCGAGCAAGATGGGATTTGCCCCTCCGATCAGGAGAGATATACTCTGGGCCCCTCGTGTGATCCGACCAGGAACAGCATGGCCATGCGACAAGGATTATGAGATAATCCGGAATGTGGTCGGCATCACTGGAACGAGAAAGAGGTCGGGCTAGCACAAGGATGACAGTCTCGCCTTGAGCCCGACAACATATATCGTGTGGCAAAGGGAACAGAAGTGTGACACATTGTACAGGTTCGCCTAACCAGCTCCATAGTCTACTTGGTGGTCGGCACGCCTTGCTAGAGGCCGCTACCAACCGTGCAGGTCGGAGGTGATCTGAACTGTGGCCAAGCCGACTTGAACCTAAGGGGTCGCACACTTAAGGGAAGGAACCTACGAGGTCGGTTCGTAGGACACTGGTCGGATGTGATCCGAACTGGACTAGGAACGTGACCGAGTAGACTTTGGGCTTTAGGGTCCGTGCGAGGCCCAAGTGTTGAGCCCGCGAGGGACACATATATAAAGTGGAGGTGCGGCACACTCATGTGGTTGATCGCTTCGGTTGCGACTAGGGTTTGCATGTGTTGCGAATAGCCACCTCCACTCGCCGCCGACTGTGTGATAGGACCTAGCAGTCCGCCACATGGTGTTCCTCCTGCATGCGCGAATACCGTTAGAGGCGGTGCACTTGCGCCGCTCTGGCGAACTCGTACGTGGGATCGGACGACCGGGTGTTCGAGCGAGATCGAACGAGGAGGAGACGATCCATGTGGACGCGCTGCCCCAACTCTTCTTCCGCTGCACGGCACTGCGCGTCTAGTGGTAACGAACTATGATCTATCTCCCGTAGCATGTTCCTGGATGTTCTGCGCGTAGGAAAATTTTAATTTGCAGTCGACGCACCCTATCGTAGAACCCAATAGATATGGCCATCATCATCTTGTTCTTGTGATCTCCATCTCCGAAGCACCGTCATGATCACCATCGTCATCGGCGCGACACCTTGATCTCCATCGTAGCATTGTTGTCATCTCGCCAACTATTGCTTCTACGACTATCGCTACCGCTTAGTGATAAAGTAAAGCAATTACAGGGCGATTGCATTGCATACAATAAAGCGACAACCATATGGCTCCTGCCAGTTGCCGACAACTCGGTTACAAAACATGATCATCTCATACAATAAAATATAGCATCACGTCTTGACCATATCACATCACAACATGCCCTGCAAAAACAAGTTAGATGTCCTCTACTTTGTTGTTGCAATTTTTACGTGGCTGCTACGGGTTTAGCAAGAACCGTTCTTACCTACGCATCAAAACCACAACAATAGTTCGTCAAGTTAGTGCTGTTTTAACCTTCACAAGGACCGGGCGTAGCCACACTCGGTTCAACTAAAGTTGGAGAAACTGACACCCGCCAGCCACCTGTGCGCAAAGCACGTCGGTAGAACCAGTCTCGCATAAGCGTACGCGTAATGTCGGTCCGGGCCGCTTCATCCACCAATACCGCCGAACCAAAGTATGACATGCTGGTAAGTAGTATGACTTGTATCGGCCAAACCTCACTTGTGTTCTACTCGTGCATATAACATCTACGCATAAAACCTGGCTCAGATGCCACTATTGGGGAACGTAGTAATTTCAAAAAAATTCCTACGCACACGCAGGATCATGGTGATGCATAGCAACGAGAGGGGGAGTGTAGCTTCATACCCTTGAAGATCGCTAAGCGGAAGCGTTTATCAATGCAGTTGATGTAGTCGTACGTCTTCATGATCCGACCGATCCACCATCGAGCATACGGCACCTCCGAGTCCTGCACATGTTCAGCTCGATGACATCCTCGCCTTCTCGATCTAGCAAGACGAGCGAAGTAGTAGATGAGTTCCGGCAGCACGATGGCGTGGTGACGGTGTTGGTGAAGAACAATCTCCGCAGGGCTTCGCCTAACCACTACGGAAACTATGACAGAGGATAAACTAGAGGGGACGGGGTTGCCGGCACACGGCTTGGTGTTTCATGATGTGTCTTTGGTGCTAGCCCTGCCCCTCTATTTATATGTTGAGCCTTGGGGTCGAAACTTGGAGTAAAAGCCTCCACAAAGTCAGTTTCACCCGAAAGGCAAGAGTCCTTCTCGGACTACAGGGACAGACGCCAGGGTTCCCGGCGTCTGGACCCAGACGCTAGGGACCCTGGCGTCTGGCTCCTGGACTCCGCAAAACTTCCTTCTGCGCTTTTCCAAAAACCTTGTGGGCTTTCCCCTTTGGCCTAAATAACGTGTTCTCGTACCTAAACATTTCGGGAAACATCCGGAACCCCTTCTGGTGAATTCCGGAACCCTTCTGTAGACCAAACAACATTATTCCATATATTAAACTTTATCTCCGGACCATTCCGGAGTTCCTCGTCATGTCTGTGATCTCATCCGGGACTCCGAACAACATTCGGTCACCAACATACATGACTCATATATTACTATATCGTCAACGAACGTTAAGCATGTGGACCCTACGGGTTCGAGAACTATGTAGACATGACCGAGGCATTTCTCTGGTCAATAACCAATAGCGGAACCTGGATGCCCATATTGGCTCCTACATATTCTACGAAGATCTTTATCGGTCGAACCGCATAACAACATATGTTGTTCCCTTTGTCATCTGTATGTTACTTGCCCGAGATTCGATCATCGGTATCTCAATACCTAGTTCAATCTCATTACCGGCAAGTCTCTTTACTCGTTATGTAATGCGTCATCCTGCAACTAACTCATTAGCTACATTTGCTTGCAAGGCTTATAGTGATGTGCATTGCCGAGAGGGCCCAGAGATACCTCTCTAACAATTGGAGTGACAAATCCTAATCTCGAAATACGCCAACTCAACATGTACCTTCGGAGACATCTGTAGAGCTCCTTTATAATCTCCCAGTTATGTTGTGACGTTTGGTAGCACAAAAAGTGTTCCTCCGATGGCAGGAGTTGCATAATCTCATAGTTGTAGGAACATGTATAAGTCATGAAGAAAGCAATAGCAACATACTAAATGATCAAGTGCTAAGATAATGGAATGGGTCAAGTCAATCACATCATTCTCCTAATGATGTGATCCCGTTAATCAAATGACAACTCATGTCTATGGTTAGGAAACTTAACCATCTTTGGTTAACGAGCTAGTAAAGTAGAGGCATACTAGTGACACTATGTTTGTCTATCTATTCACACATGTATTATGTTTCCGATTAATACAATTCTAGCATGAATAATAAACATTTATCATGAAATAAGGAAATAAATAATAACTTTATTATTTCCTCTAGGGAATATTTCCTTCACATCCAGGTTCAGCTATTGGTTATTGACCGGAGACGTGTCTCGGTCATGTCTACATAGTTCTCGAACTCGTAGGGTCCGCACGCTTAAAGTTCGATGATGGTTATATTATGAGTTTATGTGATTTTGTATCGAAGGTATTTCGGAGTCCCGGATGAGATCGTGGACATGACGAGGAGTCTCGAAATGGTCGAGACGTAAAGATCGATATATTGGACGACTATATTCGGACATCGGAAAGGTTCCGAGTGATTCGGGTATTTTCGGAGCACCGGAGAGTTGCGGGAATTCACCGGGAGAAGTATTGGGCCATACGGGAATAGAGGAGAGAGGCCAAAAGGAAGGAGGCGCCCCCCCCTCTGGTCCGAATTGGACAAGGGGTGCAACCCCCTTTTCATTCTCCCTCTCCCCCTCTTTCCTTCTCTCCTACTCCGAAAAGGAAAGGAGAATCCTACTAGGACTTGGGAGTCCTAGTAGGACTCCCCACAATTGGCGTGCCCCCTCTAGGGCCGGCCTCTCCCTTGCTCCTTTATATACGGGGCAGGGGGCACCCCATACACACAACAATTGATCATTGATCTCTTAGCCATGTGCGGTGCCCCCCTCCACCATAGTCCACCTCGATAATATCGTAGCGGTGCTTAGGCGAAGCCCTGCGTCGGTAGAACATCATCATCGTCACCAGGCCGTCGTGCTGACGAAACTCTCCCTCAACACTCGGCTGGATCGGAGTTCGAGGGACGTCATCGGGCTGAACGTGTGCTGAACTCAGAGGTGCCGTGCTTTCGGTACTAGATCGGTCGGATCGTGAAGACGTACGACTACATCAACCGCATTGTGCTAACGCTTCCGCTTTCGGTCTATGAGGGTACGTAGAAAACACTCTCCCCTCTCGTTGCTATGCATCACCATGATCGTGAGTGTGTGTAGGATTTTTTTCTGAAATTACTATGTTCCCCTACATGGGCAAGATTGAGCTAGAAGTGGCCTTTGGAGATGAGCATGATTCCAGGGCTGAGAAGTTAACCTTTGAAGTGGTCAAAATCAGGAACCCGTACCACGCTCTGTTTGGACGGCCGGCTTATGCCAAGTTCATGGCATGGCCGTGTTATGTTTATCTAAATCTCAAGATGCCGGGTTATAAAGGGACCATCACAGTGCATGGGAGTCGGAAGATAGCCCTGGAATGTGAAGAAGGTGATGCTTCTTATGTTGAGTTTGTCTGTGCAACAGAGGAATTGAAGTTTTACAAGGACAATGTTGACCCGGCGGATATGCCATCTTTGAAAAAGCCAACTACAGAGCATGATCCGGTGCTGAAGTTTAAGTCGGCCGATGACACCAAGCTGGTTGATTTTGTTCCTGGTGACTCATCCAAGAAGTTCAGTATCAATGCTAATTTGGATCCAAAATAGGAAAGCACGCTCATCGAGTTCATCCGTGAGATCCGGGACATCTTTGCATGGAAACCTTATGACATGCCGGGTGTACCGAGGGAACACGCTGAGCACACTCTTAATATTGATCCAAAATTTAAACCGGTCAAGCAATTCCTTCGGCGTTTCAACGAGGAAAGGCGTAAGGCCATTGGTGAAGAAGTGGGCTGCCTCTTGGCGGCTGGGTTCATTGTTGAAGTTTATCATCTAGAGTCGTTGGCTAACCCGGTGCTAGTGCTTAAGAAGAATGGCACTTGGCACATGTGTGTTGATTACACGGACTTAAACAAGGCTTGTCTGGTTGATCCTTTTGCTCTCCCTCGCATTGAACCAATCATTGATGCTACGGCGGGTTGTGAGCGTTTGAGTTTTTTGGATGCTTATTCTGGTTATCATCAGATCAAGATGGCAGTTAAGGACCAGGAGAACACAACGTTCATTACTCCCTGTGGAACCTTCTCCTATATGTCTATGCCTTTTGGGCTCAATAGTGCCCAGGAGACTTATCAGCGATGTGTGTAGAATTGTCTTTACAGTCATATTGGGTGCAATGTTCATGCTTATCTGGACGACATTGTGGTGAAATCCAGAGAGAAGGAAACTTTTATATATGATTTGAAAGAAACCTTCGATAATCTCTGGGTCTACAAGATGATGCTTAACCCGGCCAAGTGTGTTTTTGGTGTGCCAGCAGGCAAGCTTTTGGGTTTTCTGGTTTGTAAAAGAGGCATTGAGGCTAACCCGGAGAAGATCAAGGCCATCACCTCCCTGGCAAAGCTGGCATGTATCAATGATGTTCAGCGTCTGGCGGGTTGTATTGCTGCCTTAAGCCGGTTCATAAGCCGGTTGGGTGAGAAGGCCATACCGCTGTATCAGATGATGAAGAAAACAGATAACTTAAATGCGGAGCGATCTTAACGCAGCGTTTGAAGACTTGAAGAGGCAGCTAGCTTATCCGCCAGTCCTTGCTGCTCCCATTGATAAGGAGCCGTTATTGTTGTATGTGGCTGCTAACACCCGTGCTGTCAGTGTGGCCATTGTGGTGGAACGCAAGGAGGCTTGCAAGGAATATCCGGTTAAACGGCCGGTTTACTACATGAGTGAGGTGCTTATTGAGTCCAAGTAGAGTTATCCACATTGGCAAAAGCTTGTTTATGGGGTGTTCATGGCCAGCCGGAAGCTTAAGCAATATTTTCTGGGTCATCCCATCACTGTGGTTAGTTCTGCTCCCTTAGGGGATATTATTCCAAACAGAGAAGCCACAGGGCGGGCAACCAAGTGGGCCATTGAGCTGGGGCCTCATGGTTTGAAGTACGTGCCTCGCACTGCTATCAAGTCACAAGCACTGGTGGATTTCATGAACGATTGGACAGAGCTGCAGATGCCTGAAGAGAAGCCGGATAATACGTATTGGACTATTCACTTTGATGGGTCCAGGCAATTGGAGGTCTCGGGGGCTGGAGTTGTCTTAGCTTCCCCTCGAGGTGACAGGTTTTGTTATGTTCTAAGGTTGATGTTCCCCTGTACTAACAATGCAGCTGAGTATGAAGCCTTGCTCCATGGTCTTCGGATGGCTAAAGAGATGAATTTAAGCCGGGTGAGATGTTTCGGCGACTCAGACTTGGTGGCTCAACAAGTCTCAGGCACATGGGATTCTAAGAATCCACTCATGGCGGCTTATCACCGTGAAGTTGATGCTATTGCTGGGTACTTCAAGGGTTATCAAGTGGAGCACATTGATCGCAGGAAAAATGAGGCGGCTGATGCCTTAAGCCGGTTGGGATCTCAGCGTAAGCCGTTGCCACCTAACACTTACTTGGATATTCTGCATAACCCTTCTGTAAAGTTACCTACAGAGGAAGATCTGGCTGTCCCTGACCTGGAGGCACAATTGGTGGCGGCTCTTCACGCTATCCTGCATCGGACAGTACCATATTTGGCTTACATGACCGGGCGAGTTACGAGGATGAAACTTTGGCTGAGCAGATAACCCGGCGGTCTAAGTCAATGACAATTGCCAATGGCGAGTTACACCATCGCGGTTATTCTTTGAGGCGTTTCAGCATTGCGTCTCTCCTGAGGAGGGCCATGAGATTCTTCGTGAGATTCATGAAGGAGATTGTGGTCATCATGTCGGTTCAAAGTCCCTTGTGGCCAAAGCCTTTCTTCATGGATTTTATTGGATGACGGCTCACGTTGATGCAGAGGATTTGGTTAGTAAATGTGATGGTTGTCAGAAATTTTGACGGCGAGCTCATGTGTCGGCTCAAGAATTGAGGATGATTCCAGTTACTTGGCCGTTTGCAGTCTAGGGGCTTGATATGGTTGAGCCTTTTGAAAGGTCCAAAGATAAAAAGACCCACCTCTTGGTGGCGGTTGACAAATTTACAAAGTGGGTTGAAGCAGAGCCAGTCAGTAAGTGTGACGCGGCAACGACGATTCAGTTCATTAAAAAGGTGATCTTTCGCTTTGGCTTTCCCCACAGTATCATAACTGATAATCGCACTAACTTCTCGAAGGGTGCTATGAAAGAGTTTTGTCAACGTGAGCATATTCGATTTGATGTGTCGTCAGTAGCTCACCCCAATCCAATAGTCAAGCTGAAAGAGCCAATCAAGAAATTTTGAGAGGTATCAAGCCTCGGATTATGGTTCCTTTGCAATGGATGCCGGTTTGTTGGGTGGAGGAGTTACCTTTTGTGATATGGAGTATCAATACTACCCCCAACAGATCTATGGCTTACACGCCTTTCTTCATGGTTTACCGAGCAGAGGCGGTTCTCCCTAGTGACATCCGTCATGACTCTCCTCGCCTGGCGGCTTACGTTGAAGCTGATAATGAACATGCACGTCGGGATGCACTTAACCTATTAGATGAGAAGCGCGATCTTGCTGCAGCCCGTTCAACGATTTATCAACAAGATCTGCACCGTTACCATAGCCGCCGGGTTAAGTCCAGAACCTTTCAGGAAGGTGATTTGGTGCTACGTCTCATCCAGGATCAGACTGATATGCACAAGTTATCCCCACCTTGGGAAGGGCCCTTTGTGGTCAGCAAGAATTTTAACAATGGTTCATACTACCTTATCGATGTTCAAGAGCACAAAGACTCACGTAAGTCGGAAGAGGAGACCCGCCGGCCGTGGAATATCGCTCATCTTCGGCCTTACTACACTTGAGCCACCGGCTCTTATGATCTACATATTTTTTTGACGATGTATATATTATGATGATTATAATAAAGCAGGGCCTCTGTTGTTTCATCTTCAACAATCATGTATCTTCGTCATCATAAGTTCAAAAGACCAAATGGGGGATGGATCATATTCAAATCGTAGCTGTTAACCCCTTTTGGCCGGCTTCCTGGTCGTATTTGAACCATAGCCATAAACATTTTGATCATCTGGGGGCTTGGTCGTATTCGAATCACAGCTATTAACCGCTTTTGGTCCGGCTCATGATCATATTCGAATCATAGCCGTTAAACAATTTGATTATGGGGGCTTGATCATATTTGAATCTTGGCTGTTAACCCCTTTGGTCCGGCATCCTGGTCGTATTCGAACCATAGTCGTAAACACTTAGATCACTTGGGGGCTGGATCATATTCGAATCATAGCTATTAACCCCTCTTGGTCCGGCTCATGATCGTATTCAAATCATGGTCGTTAAATACTTTGGTCACTGGAGGGCTTCCTAATCGTATTTGAATCATAGCTGTCGGTACCCCTTTGATCGGCGCAATGCCAAAAACCATTTGGGGGCTTCCTGATCATATTCGAATCAAAGGTATTAACCCTTATGGTCCGGCTTCCTGCTCGTATTTGAAGCATAGCCTCGCTTTTGACATTTGGCTTGATTTCTTGAAGTTTTTCCGGTTCTTCTTGATACTATCTTGCCTGTTGGTTTAAATTAATTCAAGCCATACAACCTTTACTTTCACAACTCATATTTGAAGCTTACATGTGGTTTCTATTACCCGGCTTACTAAGAGGCGACGAGTCACCCATACAAAATACTATCAAGCACTTGGAAGTATTGGATTTTACAAGCTTTGGGTGCTCACCCTTACTGCACGGGTCTTGTAAACCGGCAGTATGATTCAATATCTTAGGTACGATATTGTTACTATATCTAAATTCTGGTTAAGCCAGCCTTATCTATAAACTATTTTACACATCAGTGGTTATATGTGAGGTATTATGACTCGCCCTGCGGTAAACCGCCAAGGGATCTTGTGATCTATTTTGTGTGCAGGGTAATTCAAAATTTTCATCTGCACCAGTCAAACAATTTGATAAGTATGAAGAGGATAATTATAAAGTGGTGGCTTAACAGTGTTGAGCATAACACAAACGTGCATGATGGCACGGCAGAGCAAAGTTATTTCTACCCTATTACATGACTCTAGGAGTCCAAATGATTAACTGTTTATCAGAAGATCACAAATATGAGCCGCCCAGCGGATCAATCTTCTTGATGGCCTGATGCTTCCGGGTCATCCCTCTCCGCTTCTTCGTCCTGTTCTATTTCTTGGAAGGTTGGTGATGACCCATCAATGCCACTCAAAGCTTGGAAGTCAGCTTCATCATCAATAAGCTTGGACGGTTCAACTTCAGGAGAAAAAGTGTTCTTACGGATTGGGAGGATAAGGGCCTTCACTTTGTAAGACGGAGTTGGCATCTTCTGATTTTCCAAATCATAAGCCGGTTGATACGTGGCGAGGTGCATCTGTGGCAATCGGTGGCGGAAGGGCGTATTTTCTTCACGCAAGCAGCAAAATCTTCCTTGTCAAACGCAGTGCCGTTCTCCTTAAAGCTTGGATACTCGGTAGAGATGTCGGCCAGGTCTAGCTCTGGTAGCCATGCTTTGGCACGGCTTAATGATCCACAGCTCGGCTCTTTCACATGATCGCTTCATCTCACTAAACCTTTCGGGCAGAGCGGAAAGCTTCCTTAACACGTCAACCAAGAGAGTGGGGGTTTCATTAGCTGGAGAAATTGTGTGTCTGTGGCACGAGCACCAGTGTAAAGATGTTCCACCAGTGTGTAAACCGCCTTCAGCTTCACAAGCATATCTTGGTTGAGATTGGCACTTCTGGGGCCTGTATCACAGTTATAGATGGATTAAAAAGCGGTTTATATCATCAAGGAAGATATTCAAATTTGACAGTCATAAGGCGACTTACCAAAGATAGCAGACACCATCTGAGACACCTGGCGCTTTAAGCCGGTAAGTTCAGTGGTCGCTTCCTGGAGAGTCGCCTCTGCCTTTTCAGTTCGTTGTGTTAAAGCAATCTTCTCTTCAGCCTAGGCGCTCTTTTCAACTTCATAGCTGGCTTTCAATTTTTCTGCTTCAGATACACTAAATTCGATCTTTGAGTTCGCCTTCTCGGTCTCAGATTCTTGCAGCTCCAGACGAT
Source organism: Aegilops bicornis (assembly GCA_021605145.1). Lineage (NCBI taxonomy): Eukaryota > Viridiplantae > Streptophyta > Magnoliopsida > Poales > Poaceae > Aegilops > Aegilops bicornis. Next base: position 654,706,928 of record CM038672.1, on the reverse strand, counting down.
TCTTTAAATCATACAGCTCTGATTGAAGCTGAGCAGTAGTGGTCTGTTCATACACAGTGGTAAAAAACCATAATTCAACGTTAGTTCAAAACATTAAGTCCCAAGCCTTTTGCAAGCAACAACAATTGGCACTTGGGGCCTAATGTCTACCGAAAGCTCTATTTATGTGGCGGCTTATGTGAATAAGTCCCAAGCACTTTGCGAGCAACATTACTTGGCACTTGGGGGCTAATGCATATTGCTTGTCTTGTTGCAATTTTACGACGACCCCTTGGTGCTACAATGGGCCATAGCCGGCTCATGAGAACTAAACAACTTTAAGCCGGATTTTGAAAGGATTGTTTCATAGGTTATCATTCATGTTCATGGTGATCAAGTCTACATCATATTCAAAATAAGCAGTAAACTTGGGGGGCTGGCAGGCTATGCATAACTTACGAATGGGAGAGATTATACCTCAAATTTCTGGTGCGTCTGCTTCAACATGTCAACATCAAGTTCATGGCTGTTGTGTACTTGACTGAGAGAGCCAGAGTATATTTCACCAATGGCTAGTTGAGCATAATTGGCAACATCAAATCGCACTTTGCCCGGCTTAAAGTATTCTTCCTTGGCAGAGTCCTTGGCCAGGACAGTAGGTCTTCCCGGCTCATTAAAGCCGGTCTTGGTGATCTCTACATCATCATCTTGTGCGTTGGCTGTCTTAACAGGGCTTGAAGCTTCGGGATTTAAAGATTCATTGTTGGCTTGATAGATAGGCGGGTCAACAGTCATTGGTGGAATGTCAAGAACGGGCTCAGATGATTCAGGAACAGAGGCATCATGAGCTGCGGATTGGTGCTCCGGTTCCTTGACTTTTGGGTCTTCGACGGTTTATTCATCCCGGACTTCTTCTTTGGGCTTGGCTTTTCCTTTGCATGAGTCATAAGAGTTTAGTATAAGTATACAATGATCAATAAATCGTCATTACCCAGGAGCGGTCTTGAAAGCCGGTAGATTAGATTGAATTGAGTCGCCGGAAGAGGAATGAGATGTTTCCTGATAATTTGAGTTGGAAGAATTGAGTGGTTGACGAGTGAGACCCGCCAAAGGATAAAAAAAGTTTAAGTCGGGGGTGACCTCATTTCGACGCTTCCTCGGAGTGTTCGGTAAGCCGGAGGATAGTTCTGCATCCTTGCTGGTCCGAGTCTGTCGCCAGCTCTCCTGCTGCTGTTGCTTCAAAATAAAATGAGGATCCAGATGAGCTAAGGGGTGTGAAAAGCTTACTTTCCAGGTTACTCTTCGAATTTTTTGTCTTAGCAAGGGCTCGGAGTTGGAGGAAATGATAGTTACCTCTTCTTCAACCGCCTGACTCAGTCCCGTGTCATCCTGATGATAGTCAGTGTTAATAAGATAGTTGAAAAAGGAGCCAAGAGAATCAAGGGCTACCTCTGACTCAGAGGTGTCGTCCAGTTGAAGCAATTCAAGTTACTGGGTTTCTTTCCCCTCTTTTTGATGGCTCTCCTGGCGGCTTTCTTGGCCTTCCTGGCCCTCTTTGCAGCTTCATGATCATATTCTTTCTTCCAAAAAGAGGCATCAGCCTGTGAAAATCGTCAAGGTTGAATTAAAACAAAGTATTAAGGGTGAAGGTAAAATAGCTAGTTTGGCGGCTTAGTTTTGGTGCCGGGTTAGACTCACAGAAACGGCTTAGGCCCACCTTGCTGCAATCAGATAGGCTCTCATTAAGAAGAGACTTTGTCATCTCATTGATGAGGTCATCAGTTAACTCCTCGGAGCTGTGGCACAGTGGATCCTTTGTGCTACCGGTGTAGGTGCACATTAAACCGGAGTGGCGACTCAAGGGGATGATCCGCCATGTGACCCAGCATTGAACCAAGTCAATGTCAATTAAGCCGTTCCCCAAAAGGGCCTTGACTTTGGCAAACGTAGGGGCGAGCTTCTTGCATTCAGCAGCTGTCAACTTGTCGGGGAGAGGATGGTTTGATTCAAGACACAGGGCGCGAAAGCCGGGCAGTCAATTCTCATCAGCCGGAGAGGCATCCTTGCAATAGAACCATGTTTGATTCCAATCATTGGGATGACTCGTGATTCTTTATAAGGGAAAATGGCATCTCTTCTTCACTGGATTGAGATCCCACCAAGTTCCAAACTAGGTCTCTCAAATAGAAGTACTCTCTAAATAACTCTACCGTGGGCTCCTCTTGAAGGTAGACTTCATAGAACACCGTGAAATTGCATATGTAGGACACGAAATTGGGTCCTATGTCTTGAGGATGAAGGTTGAAAAAGTGCAGAACGTCCCTGAAGAACTTAGAGCCAGGCGGTGAGAAGCCCCGGTTCATATGATCAGTGAAGACAATGACTTCGCCTTCCTTTGGCTGAGGTTTCTCTTCTTTCGGCTTGGGGGCGTGGTAAGACATGACAGACTTGTCGGCAAATAACCAGTTTTCACAAAGTCTTGAAGTGTGTTTTTCGTGACGATGGAGGGAACCCAGTTACAGGAAGTGGTTGTTTTGGGCGGCATTATGAAGAAGGAAGCCTAAAAAGAAAAAGAACAAATTTTCCGGTTCAAATTAAGACGGAGGAAAAGTACTATAGCACATATTCAGAATGGCGGCTTAAAAAGGGGCCTAATGGTATATGACTAGTTACAGCGGGTTATATAAGCCGCCATGAGCAGTTTTTTGTTAAGTACCGTACAAACATGTTTCACAGATTGCAATTATTATTTCGGATCAATGGTGGTTCAGAAAAAGGAAATAAATCAAGACCTAAAACCAGTACAGGGGAGTTCATAAGCTCTAATGAGATCTCTTTTCAAGGAAAAGGGGTCCGCTGGTATTGAAGGCACAGGCAAAACTACTACCGCACAAGTTCTATACCGTTTTTAGATCAAAAGGTGCTATGGTGGAAGAACTAAGAAAGAACTATGAAGAACACGAAGAATAATCGAAACCCTAATGCGATCTGAAGTGTTGGAGGAGGAGAACTTACGGATGCAGATCCGACTGCGGTGGAGCACCGGGGTACTCTGGTCCGACACAGGTTGATGCAGTGGCCAAGGAAAAGGAGGACGAGGTGCTTCACGGTGGTGGCGGAGCTCGAGTGGCAAAGAGTCGCGAGAGGAGGAAGACGATGGAAAGAGGCCAGTCGTGGCTATTTATGAGGAGAAGGCTAATAAGTGGGCACAAAAATGAGGAGGACAAAACATGGTTATCCATTGCCCAGGCGCCTCGATTCTCGGGACGGTTATTAAGATAAAGATCCGTTGAGATATGTTGGATAATGCGGGAATTAATGCCGGGTGATGTCATGGCGGGTTATCACAAATCCAGAAGATGATGTCATGGCGACTTATGAACTTTCACATAAGTGAAGAAGGGAAGATTTTTTCTAAGTATTGAAGATTGACATGAACCAGTTCAAATTAATCTGGGGCCTAATGTTGGGGACATAATTATTAGGTATGACCCGCCCAGGAGGGGTCGGGTTATACCTATGGCGATTCATCATATAAAGCCCACGAATACATTGAAGATGGCGGTTTAGTCAAGGGCCCAAGGCCCAAAGGCGACTTAAGGCCCGTAGGGGTAAACCGCCATATATGTAAAGACTTGTACTATAAGGCATGTAAAGATAGTCACCGAGCCGGACACGTTATCTATGAGCCGGTCGGGACACCGTGAGCCGCTAGGTGCCAACCTGTACATATAAAGGGACGACCCGACAGCGGTTCAGAATAAGAAACAAGAGATTGAAAGCTACGTTAAGCGGATTCGCTCCCAGGTAATCGAGACATAAGCAATACCACCTCAAACTGGATTAGGCCTTTACCATCACCGCAAGGAGCCGAACTGTTATAAACTCCCGTGTCCTTTGTCCCGTTTAACCCCTTTAAGCTACCTAGTTGCGATGGCTCCACGACTAAGTCCTTTTGCTAGGACATCTGCCGTGACCTTTCCACGACACTGAAGGAATTTCAAAGTAAATATTTTCAGTAGGTTCAGTAGGTTGAGGAGAAACTCTTTGCTCTTCTGGTCGGGGTGAAGATACCCCGAACAAGCCCCTCAAAGGATTAGTTTCCATCGTAACAAGTGACAGTAAATTTCAGCACACTATATAAATGTTTCCATACCAAATTCCACTTACCAAAGGCGCTTCACTCCTCGGCAACGGCGCTAGAAAAGAGTCTTGATCACCCACAAGTATATGGGATCTATCGTAGTCCTTTCGATAAGTAAGAGTGTCGAACCCAACGAGGATCAGAATAAAATGACAAGGGTTTTCAGTAAGGTATTATCTGCAAGCACTGAAACTATCGGTAACAGATAGTTTTGTGATAAGTTAATTCGTAATGGGTAAAAAGTAACAAAAGTAAACAAGGTGGAGCAAGGTGGCCCAATCCTTTTTGTAGCAAAGGACAAGCCTGGACGAACTCTTATATAAAGAAAAGTGCTCCGGAGGACACAGGGGAATTATTGTCAAGCTAGTTTTCATCATGCTCATATGATTTGCGTTCATTACTTTGATAATTTGATATGTGGGTGGCCCGGTGCTTGGGTGCTATCCTTACTTGGACAAACCTTCCACTTATGATTAACCCCTCTCACAAGAATCCGCAACTATGATAGAAGAATTAAGGTAAACCTAACCATAGCATGAAACATATGGATCCAAATCGGCCCCTTACGAAGCAACACATAAACTAGGGTTTAAGCTTCTATCACTCTAGCAACCCATCATCAACTTATTACTTCCCAATGCCTTCCCCTAGGCCCAAACAATGGTGAAGTGTCATGTAGTCTATGTTCACATAACACCACTAGAGGAGAGACAACATACATCTCAACAAAATATCGAACGAATACCAAATTCACATGATTACTTATAACAAGACTTCTCCCATGTCCTCGGGAACAAACGTAACTACTCACAAAGCATACTCATGTTCATAATCAGAGGAGTATTAATAAGCATTAAGGATATGAACATATGATCTTCCACCGAATAAACCAACTAGCATCAACTACGAGGAGTAATCAACACTACTAGCAACCCACATGTACCAATCTGAGGTTTTGAGACAAAGATCGGATATAAGAGATGAACTAGGGTTTGAGAGGAGATGGTGCTGGTGAAGATGTTGATGGAGATTGACCCCCTCTCGATGAGAGGATCGATGGTGATGACGATGGCGGTGATTTTCCCCTCCCGGAGGGATGTTTCCCCGACAAAACAGCTCCGCCGGAGCCCTATATTGGTCCTGCGCAGGTTCCGCCTCGAGATGGCGGCGCTTCGTCCCGAAAGCTTCTCTGTGATTTTTTCTAGGGAAAAAGACACCATATAGCAGAAGATGGATGTCGTGGGCCTTCCAGGGGGACCACGAGGCAGGCGCGCCAGGTAGGGCACGCCCTCCACCTCGAGGATGTTGGTGGCCCCCTCTGGTGCTTTCTTCACCCAATATTTTTAATATATTCCAAAACTGATCTCCGTGAAGTTTCAAGACTTTTGGAGTTGTGCATAATAGGTCTCTAATATTTTCTCCTTTTCCAGTCCAGAATCCAGCTGCCGGTATTCTCCCTCTTCGTGTAAACCTTATAAAATAAGAGAGAAAAGGCATAAGTTTGTGACATAATGTGTAATAACAACCCATAATGCAACAAATATTGATATAAAATCATGATGCAAAATGGACGTATCAGGTAGGTCCCAAAATATAGATTTCTTCTTCCATATGGGTGCGCGTCCCTCAGCGTCATTCGGAATAGATAGTCCGCCGGGACCCTTTCCAAAGATTACTTTAAATCATTGACCATAGCAAGTATGTGATCACCAGTATCGACGGCGGGCTTCTTCCGGTGATCTACCTCGCCTTTGAAATACTTGCCTTTCTTTCGACATTAATGGTTGGTCTGAAGAAATCAACGATGCCCCAGGTACACATTCTTCCTGCATTTTTCCAACTATATACTTTCAGTGTCATCTAAACAGTGCGTCCATGCATGGTATCCCTTGTTTGTCTGTCCTGAAAGGTTACTGAGAGCAGGCCAATCATTGATGGTTACAAACAGCAACACATGTAGGTCAAATTCCTGCTAGTCTTGCTCCTCCCACGCACATACATCTTTTCCATTCCACAGCTGTAAAAGTTCTTCAACTAATGGCCTTAGGTACACATCAATGTCGTTGCCGGGTTGCTTAGGGCCTTGGATGAGAACGGCATCATAATGAACTTCCGCTTCATGCACAACCAAGGAGGAAGCAGGTTATAGATGCATAGAGTCACCGGACAGGTGCTATGATTGTTGCTCTGCTCCCCAGAAGGATTAATGCCATCCGCGCTTAAACCAAACCATACGGTCCTTGCGTCTCCTGCAAAGTCCCCCCACTTTCTCTCCATTTTTCTCCACTGCGACCCGTCAGGGGGTGCTCTCAACTTCCCATCTTTCTTACGGTCCTCTTTGTGCCATCACATCAACTTGGCATGCTCTTTGTTTCTGAACAGACGTTTCAACCGTGGTATTATAGGAGCATACCACATCACCATGGCAGGAACCCTCTTCCTGGGGCATTCACCGTCAATATCACCAGGGCCATCTTGTCCGCTCTTATACCACAATGCACCGCATACCGGGCATGCATTCAAATCCCCGTACGCACCGCAGTAGAGGATGCAGTCATTAGGTCATGCATGTATCTTCTGCACCTCCAATCCTAGAGGACATATAACCTTCTTTGCTCCGTACGTACTGCCGGGTAATTGGTTATCCTTTGGAAGCTTCTTCTTCAATATTTTTAGTAGCTTCTCAAATCCGTTGTCAGATACACCATTGTCTGCCTTCCATTGCAGCAATTCCAGTGTGGTATCGAGCTTTGTGTTTCCATCTTCGCAATAGGGGTACAACCCTTTTTTTGTGATCCTCTAACATGCGATCGAACTTCAACTTCTCCTTTTCACTTTCGCATTGTCTCTTTGCATCAACAATGACCCAGCAAAGATCATCATCGGTGTCGTGGAATTGTCACGGCAGATGTCCTCGTGAAAGGACTTAGTCGCAGGGCCATCGTACGGGTTAACTTAGAGGGGTTAAAGCGGACACAAAGACATGGGAGTTATACTAGTTCGGCCCCTTCGATGAAGGAAAGGCCTACGTCTAGTTGTGATGGGATTGATGTGATTTGGCGACTAGGGAGCAATAACTTCGCCTAAGCCTCGAATTGTGCATCCCTAACCCGCCGGGTCGTCCCCTTATATACACGGGTTGACGCCTCGGCCGGCCTCTGAGTCCCGATCCGGCTCATACAAGTGTCCGGCTCGGTCTCTTCTCTCTTATCTTACAGCTCAAGTTACAAGACTAAGGCGGTTTACATGAATGGACCCTAATCCGCCTCTGGGCTTTGGGCCTCCTCCGGGGGCCCTGATCATGGACGAGGGTAACCCGGCCCCTTCAGGGCGGTTTATACTCAGTAGTTATATCCCCAACATTAGGCCCCAGATTGACTTGAACCGGTTCATGTTAATCTTCAGCATCTTCAGGAAACTCTGAATCTCCCTTCATACTCCGTAAACCGCCATCTGCTTGAACCGCCGTGGCGTCATCCTCCGACCACCGCATAGCAGGCGCCTTGACGTCATCTTTAATAAAGAAATCCAAACAGTAAGATTCCTTTCATTTAATGCTATCCCGGAAATCGAGGCGACCGCTGCGCCGTCCGCCGCTTTTGACTCCTTGATTCTCGTGCTTGTTAATTGCCCCGGTTCCTTATAAATAGACCGGCAGGCCCCTTTCTCTTCTTCTTCCGCTCTTCTCCTTTGGCGGTTTAACTTTTTGATAGCTAACCCGTCACTCCATTAGTCCTCAGTTAAACCGGAATCGGAAACTGGCTGCCGAATCGCTAGTTTAACATTGTATAATGTGCCTGAACCGTTTAACGGTGAACCGTTTTTTCCCTTTCGCAGTTTAGTCTTCCGGAATGGCCCCTCAATTCTCAGCTTGCAATTGGGTCCGGTCTAAGGCCACCGAGACGCAACTCAACGGATACGTCACCACCGGCGCTTTAGCTGCTAAAAATGTCCTCCACTGGCGGGTTCCGGATGCCGAATGCCCTCCCAATCCGCAAGAAGGAGAAGTAATTGTGTTTGTGCAACACTTAGACCGGGGATTCTGTCCACCCGGACCAAAATTCTTCCGGGATGTCCTTGCCAGTTTTCAACTCCATCCACAGGATATTGGTCCAAACTCCGTGTCAAACATATGCAATTTTCAAGTGTTCTGTGAAGTCTACCTTCAAGAAGAACCATCTGTGGAGCTGTTCCGGGATTTCTTTCACTTGAACCACCGCACAGAATTTTCGGATGGCCCTAACACGGAGCTGGGCGGCGTTTCAATCCAAAAAAGGAAGGAAGTGGATTTCCCTCATGCCAAACACCATAGCCATACGAAAGATTGGAACCAAACCTGGTTCTACTGCCGGAATACTGCTCCTGACAACGAGAATCCTTTGCCGGGTTACCGTCCTTACCGGCTTAGCAACCATCATCCGCTGCCTTTACGCTTGACCGCCGCGGAACGGAAGAATTTTGCGCCTCAAATCATTAAACTCCGGGCTCTAATGGCCAATGGACTAACTGGTGTGGACCTTGTGCGATCTTTGGGTTTCTTGGGGCATCTTGCCATTAAGCCGCCCGGCCTGGATTGATGCTGCGAATATCTTGGCAGCCTCAAAGACCCTCAAAGACGTCACGAGTTACCAATAACTGAACTTGAGGTCACAGAGATTGTAAAAGGATGCTTGATGAACCGATCTCCGTCTGTAGCCCTAACCGGGTTGGCTCCATTACGTGTTGCCAACAAACCGCTGCGGTAAGGCTCTGCTCACCGCTTTGGGCCTTTAATACTTTGTTGATATTCATTAATCCTTGTTACCTCGCAGGCTAACAGCTCCTTCTGGAAGCGGACCAAACCGGCCCGGGCTCCACGTGTAAAGTCCAAGGCTACGAAAAAGGCTGGCAAGAGGAAAACCGCCGAGTCTTCTGATCCGCCGGAAGACGAAGATTCAGAAGCTGAGGTAAAGCTTGATACCCTCGAGGGAGTCGCCGTAAACCGGCTCTTCTCTTTATGTTTCTTCTTGCTTGTAACTTGTTCCTTTTTATTGACAATTGAAACTCACAGGATGATGCTGAAGCCAGTCATGCCGACCATGTTGAGGTAATCCTACTTTCTTCCGAATCCGACCTCGTGTCGGTTAAAAGAATTCGCCGCGCAGTCCGGAAAGTGAAAAAAATCTCATTCCTATGCTCATCTGAATCCAAACCTTTCTTTGAAGACACAGCAGACTGAAGAGCGCCGTACGACCCGGCACAGCGGCCAACAGATTACCTCGTCCGGGTTACCAGACACACCAACCCGGAAGCGTCGTCCAGAGGTGACTTGTTCTCCTGAAAAACGTTATCCCTTAAAGGGTTTCTTCCGATGTCCTCTCAATCCGTCTGACCCGAATTATCAGGCCTCTTCCAACTCCTCTGGCGGTTCATCAACCACGCAACTGCCTCTGCTTAAAGTTGCTGCAGGGTAAGTATCATACTTCTGTCCCGCCCATTCGGTTTTTACTTGCGTTGGTCGATTTATCTTACTCTAATTCTGAACACTGCAGCACCAAGGCTCGCTTGAGCAAAAAAGCAAAAACTCTTGAGCCTACTGCAGATGTTGATCCGGAGAAGACCCCAGAGCAGCAGGGCGAAAATCCTAAAGTCGCTAAGAATAGCTCTGGCGAGTTGTACCGAGACGACATTGCTGATCCGCCAGAAACTGAACCGGAGGCCCAAGTGGAAACCTCGCATCCTGCTCCACCGAGTCCGGCCACAGAGCGGGTCGTAACTATTGGACCGCCAAGCCAGAGCATGAAGGCACCAAGCCCAAAGAAGACCGCCAATCCGGCCAGCCCGGTCAAAAATTATGATGTTATTGTGACGGGCACTGGCTACACCAATCCTAGCCAACCAGTCGCTTTAGCAAAACACAGCGCCAAGGAAGAGTGCGCCACTATGAGTAAAGATAAGGGAAAACTGATCACATCGACTTATGACAACTTCTCTGCCCAAGAACTTCACTCCGGGTTTCTGAACCGGCTCTACACAAGCCGTGACTTTCAAGCTGGTCTGGTAAACCGTATGAAGGACCGCTATGAGGTAAAAGAGTTACGCCTTCCTTGTATTTTTTCTGCATAGTAGCCCCAAAGGGCCAGCTCAATTTAGCATAGTTAAACCGGAACTTAATTTTGCATAGAAACCATACGCCTTAAACTGCAGTACTGTAGCCCCCAAGGGTCGGTTCAACTTAGCATAGTTAAACCGGGACTTAATTTCTGTATCCTCATAGAAAACTGAGATCAACTAGCCATTAGCCCCCAAGTGCCAAGTTGAATATTTGTATTGAGCTTGGGACTTTATAATGAAACAACTAACATGCTCCCTTTGTTATCAGAATGAAATATACCAGCAAACCGTGCAACTCAAGGACCTTCGAGCCAATCTGGAAACTCAACAAGCAGAAAACACCAAGGCCAAGGATGAATTGAAAACTGCCTTGACCACTATGGAACAGCTGAAGGAGTGGTATAAATCCGAGCGGGCCAATTGGGACACCGAGAAGGCCGGTTTGATAAAACGGGCGGAAGATGCTGAATCAGCTCTTAAACCGGTGACTGAAGAGCTTACCAGACTGAAGTGCCAAGTTCATGCCATGACCTCTGCCATCTTTGGTAAGAAAATTTTGCACTGATTACCTCTGTTTTGATTCTCCCACCGGTTTGAACGGAGCTATCTGAACCGGTGCAGGCAAGCGTATTGCTCATCTGGGCTCTGATGTGCGGAAGAAGCTCAAGGCCGCTTACACACTAATTGAGCAGCTGTATACCGGCGCCCAGCGAGTCATATGTGCCACATCGTACGACAACACAGCTCCGTCCTTGATCAAAGACACACTGGACCGGCTGTCCATGGTTCCGGGGCAGCTTGAAGAGTTGAAACGATCCGCGCCCGGCTGGCACTTCATCGGCTCGACTCGCGCCAAGGCGTGGATAGCAGATCTTGATCCGGTGACATAGCCAAGGGTTTCCCAGCGCTCAAGAGAACGGTGAAGCCTTTGATAATGACGCTCAAACGAATAACAAAGGAGATGCGTCCATTGGCGAGTCAGCGGCAGCGAAGCCAACTGGCGGTTCACCGCTCTTTTATGACGCAAACAACAAGCGGGTGGAGTTTGTCATTCCTGAAGTCTGAGCCTTGTTCCTCAATCCGTAAGCACACTTATGCCCCGACGTTGATCCGGCCGAGCTTATAAGTGAAGAGGCTGTCTTTCAGGCCTTAACCCGGATTGACTAGTCTACCAATGACTTCCGGGCTTTGGGTGATGAAGAGGAAGAAGTTGAACCGACGCCAGGCGCCCCCTCTACCTCACGTCAACCTGGCGAAGAAGCGTAATCCGTCAAGCCGGTGACGCCTCCAACTGCTAGTCATAACGCCATGCGAAACACCGGCCTTGGAAGGCTTTGTAATAGGATAGTTAGCACTTTGTTTTGAACAATGCCTCTATGACCTCGGTCTGTATCCTTTGCATGGTGGTGCGATACTTTGGATTGATGAAGTATCAACTTAGTTACTTTGCAATCACAAATTCTTTAAACCGCCAGGGCGGCTTGTGTCGCCAGCCGGCTTGTGACGCTTATATATTTATATGAGAAAATATGGAGGTACATGACCAAACTTTATGATACAAAAATACTTGCCACCGTCGGGCATGTAGTTAGCCTAGCCAATCTTGAGGCGGAAGTTGTATAAACCATTACCGTCAAAGGAGAAAACAACTCCTGTGCTTAGAATGCCGGTTTACCGTGTAAACCGTGTCGGGCATGACAAGCCCCCTGTTACTCCATAATGGGATGGTATGAGAAAAAAAATCAAACCAGAACAAAATCGCCGGATTAAAAATGGACCGAATTCCGTTAACTGACAACTTGAATCCGGCTTAAAAAGGTTGTCGGTTTAAGAAGGCAAACAAAAATCAAATAACTGGTATGAAAACCACATGGAAGCAAAGGCAAAAAACCGTTTGCAAGAAGAGGCTTTACTGAGCCTGATCAGATGGTGTTACCATGGTCGGACAGGACCAAGCTCCCCATAAGGTGTAGCGATGGTTCAAGTCAGCCAGCCCCCAAGCGAAATCGTGGCATTATGCCGATCAAGTGGCATGGCAATGGTTCGGGTTCGACCAAGCCCCCAAGTGATTCTATGGCCTTAGGCCGACCAAGAGGCGTGTTGGTTCAGGCGTGACCATGTCCCCAAGTGATCTGGTGGCTTTTCGCCCATCAAAAGGTGTTGCATTGGTTCGGACACGACCAAGCCCCCAAGTGACAAAAACTTCTGAAAAGCAAGACCAAGGGTTAAACCGGAGGCCGCGTTGCGACAACATCTCCATGTACCCAAACCGAACTTTTTCTGAGCGGATACCCGCTTTAGCCGAGGATCCGGTTTATTGCTTTTATTCATAATATATACATTGTCTTAATATGTACATAAGTGGAGCCGATGGCTCAGGTATAATAAGGCCGAAGATGAGCTATGTTCCACGGCCTGTTGGTCTCCTCTCTGACGTGCGTGAGTCTTTTCGCTCTCGAACATCAATGAGATAGTATGACCCGTTGTGCAGATTCTTGCTGACCACAAAGGACCCTTCCCAAGGTGGGGATAGCTTGTGCATATCTGTCTGGTCTTGAATGAGCGAAGCACCAAGTCTCCTTCACGAAAGGTTCTTGTTCTAACCCGCCCATTGTGATACCGGCGAAGATCCTGCTGGTAAATCGCCGAACGAGCAGCCGCCATATCTCGCTCTTCATCGGTCGATCCAAAGCGTCCTGCCGTGCTGCCTCGCTATCGGCCTCAACATAGGCTGCCACACGGGGCGAGTCATGATGGATATCGCAGGGAAGGACCGCCTCCGCTCCATAGACCATAAAGAACGGTGTGTATCCAGTGGATCTGTTAGGGGTAGTATTGATACTCCATATCACAGATGGTAGCTCTTCTACCCAACAACCCGGCGTCCTCTCTAAAGGGACCATAAGCGGTGTTTAATACCTCATAAGATCTCTGATTAGCTCGTTCCGCTTGACCGTTGGACTGCGGGTGGGCCATCAAGAAAGCGTCAAGCGGATGTGCTCTCGTTCACAAAACTCCTTCATGGCTCCCTTGGACAAATTGGTGCCATTGTCCGTGATGATACCGTGTGGAAACCCAAACCGGAAAATCACCTTTTGATGAACTGAACCGCCGTGGCGCATCACACTTGCTAATGTGCTCTGCCTCTACCCACTTTCTAAATTTGTCGACCGCCACCAACAGGTGGGTCTTCTTGTCCTTGGACCTTTTGAAAGGTCCAACCATATCCAACCCCAAGTCGCAAACGGCCAAGTAATTGGAATCATCCTCAATTCTTGGGCGGTACATGAGCACGTCTGGAAAACTTTTGGCAACCATCACATCGTCGACCAGATCTTACGCATCGGCATGGGCAGTCAACCAATAGAAACCGTGGCGGAACGCTTTGGCCACCAAGGACTTTGAACTGGCGTGGTGACCATAGTCCCCTTCATGGATCTCACGCAATATCTCACGGCCTTCGTCAGGGGACACACAACGCTAAAACGCCCCTGACACGCTGCAACGATGCAACTCGCCCTTATATATGGTCATAGACTTAGACCGCCCGAACTATCTGCCGGGCCAACGTCTCATCTTACGGTAACTTCGCCCGGTTCATGTATGCCAAATAAGGAGGCGTCCAATCCGGAATGACATGCAAGGCTGCCACCAACTGAGCCTCCGGATCAGGAATAGCCAAATCAACTTCATCGGGAAGCTTAAGCGGCGGATTGTGCGATGCGTCAAGGAAGACATTGGGCGGGACGGTTTACGTTGAGAGCCCGGCCGGCTTAGAGCATCCGCCGCTTCGTTCTTCCGACGATCCACATGGTCCACCTGATATCCTTCAAAGTGTCCTGCAACAATATCCACCTCCCGACGGATGCGCAGCCATGAGTGGATCTTTGGAATCCCAAGTACACGATACTTGCTTTGGGCCACCAAGTCCGAGTCACCAAAGCACTTAACCCGGCTTAGATTCATCTCCTTAGCCATCCGGAGACCATGGAGCAAAGCCTCATACTCAGCTGCATTGTTAGTACAGGGAAACATTAAGCGAAGAACGTGTGAACTTGTCACCTCGTGGGGAAGTTAATACGACTCCAGCCCCCGAGCCCTCCAATTGCCTGGACCCATCAAAGTGGATGGTCCAATAGGTATGATCCGGCTTTTCTTCATGCGCTTGCAACTCTGTCCAATCGTTAATGAAATCCACAAGTGCCTGAGACTTTACTGCCATCCGAGGCACATACCTTAAACCGTGCGGCCCAAGTTCTATAGCCCACTTAGCAATCCGGCCAGTCGCTTCCCGGTTCTGTATGATATCTCCCAAAGGAGCTGAACTGACCACCGTGATGGGGTGCCCTTGAAAATATTGCTTCAGCTTCCGGCTTGCCATAAAAACTCCATATACCAGCTTCTGCCAATGCGGATATCTTTGTTTAGACTCAATGAGGACCTCGCTCATGTAATAAACCGGCCGTTGAACCGGATACTCCTTCCCTGACTCCTTTCGTTCCACCACAATGGCTACGCTGACTGCCCTGGCATTAGCAGCAACATATAATAGGAGCGGCTCCTTGTCAATGGGAGCGGCGAGAACAGGCGGGTTGGCCAACTGCCGCTTTAAGTCCTCCAATGCGTCATCAGCGGCTGAACTCCAGACGAACTGATCCGTTTTCTTCAGCATCTGGTACAAAGGAATGGCCTTCTCTCCTAGGCGGCTGATAAACCGGCTTAGCGCAGCAATCCGACCTGCCAAACGTTGGACATCATTGATACACTTTGGCTTAGCCAGGGAGGTGATAGCTGTAGTCTTCTTCGGATTAGCTTCAATCCCCCTGTTGGACACAAGGAAACCCAATAACTTGCCTGCCGGAACACCAAAAACACACTTGGCGGGTTAAGCATCATCTTGTACACCCGCAAGTTGTCAAAGGTTTCTCTCAAATCCTCAATCAGTGTTTCCTTCTTCCTTGACTTAACCACAATATCATCCACCTAAGCATGCACATTACGGCCGATCTGTTCATGCAAGCAATTACTGTCGCATAGCGTTGATAAGTTGCTTGGGTGCTCTTGAGCCCAAAAGGCATAGATACATAGCAGAAGGCTCCAAAAGGGGTGATAAACGCCGTCTTCTCCTGGTCCTTAACCGCCATCTTAATCTGATGATACCCGGAATATGCATCCAAAAAACTCAAACGCTCACAACCCACCGTAGCATCAATAATCTGATCAATACGGGGGAGGGCGAAAGGATCTGCTGGACAAGCCTTGTTAAGATCTGTATAATCCACGCACATGCGCCAAGTGCCATTCTTCTTAAGGACCAACACCGGATTAGCAAGCCACTCTGGATAGAAAACTTCAACGATAAACCCTGCCGCTAAGAGCCTGGCAACCTCCTCTCCAATGGCCTTGCGCCTTTCCTCGTTAAACCGGCGAAGAAACTGCTTTACCGGTCTGTACTTGGGATCAACATTAAGAGTGTGCTCAGCGAGTTCCCTCGGTACACCTGGCATGTCAGAAGGTTTCCATGCGAAAATGTCCCGATTCTCACGGATGAACTCGATGAGCGCACTTTCCTATTTAGGATCCAAGTTAGCGATGGTGAACTGCTTGGACGAATCGCCGGGCACAAAATCAACAAGTTTAATCTCAGCCGCCGACTTAAACTTCAAATCCGGGTCGTGCTCTGTAGTTGGCTTCTTCAACGGGGTCATATCTGCCGGATCAACATTGTCTTTATAGTACTTTAACTCTTGATTGGCACAAACCGACTCTGCATAAGCCGCATCACCTTCCTCGCATTCCAACGCAATCCGGCGGCTCCGTGAACCGTTATCGTCCCTTTGTGACCCGGCATTTTCAGCTGCAAATAAACATAACAAGGCCGCGCCATAAACTTAGCATAAGCCGGCCGCCCAACCAGGGCGTGGTAAGGGCTTTGGATTTTCACCACCTCAAACGTCAACGTTTCCGATCTGGAGTCATGTTCATCTCCAAAGGCTACCTCGAGCTATCTTACCGACCGGGTATCTTGACTTGCCGGGCACCACGCCGTGAAAACCTTTATCTTGGGCGGCTGAGATGCTTATCCGTCAACCCCATACGTCGAAAGGTCTCGTAGTACAGGATGTTGATGCTGCTCCCTCCATCCATGAGTACTTTGGTAAACTTGTATCCTCCCACCTGAGGTGCCACAACTAGGGCTAGCTGACCCGGATTGTAAACCCGGGGAGGATGATCCTCTCTGCTCCATACAATAGGCTGCTCTGACCAGCGCAGGTAATGCGGTGCGGCCGGTTCAACAACACTGACCGCCCGCTTCTGAAGTTTGCGGTCTCGTCTGTCCAAGCTGGTGGTAAAGACATGGTCGCATCCACCGTTCAAGCTGCTTTGGATTAGTTTGGTAACCCGATTGCTGCTGTTGTTGATTGTAACCCCTTGGTTACGATTGTTACGATTGTTTTGATTGTTACGATTGCCTTGCCCGCCCGGATTACCACGAACCACGGGCGAATTTCCTCCACCGTAACTCGGGCGGACCACGAACCGCCGCCGGGCCCTTGATCATACCGGAAAGCATTAGAATTTTTGAACTCCTGCATAATATAACAATCCTTCCAGAGGTGGTTCGCTGGCGCCTCCTTCGTCCCATGCTTCGGACAAGGTTGATTCAATAGGTAATTCAAACGACACGGATTGTGACCTTGTGCACCGCCTCGGTTTGATTGGTTACCTTTGCGCCGCTGACCCTTGTCCTGCGCGTTGGTGTTGGCTACGAAGCCCATGTTACCGTTAGCCTTACGCTTGTTTCCCCCATTGCCTGCCGAATGATGCTGCTGACCTCTGGAGTTGCTATTCTGTTTTCCCTTCCCTACTTCGTCATCCTCAGACTCGGGATCCTTGGTACTATCAGAATCAGCATACTTTACCAAAACGCCCATGAGCGTGCCCATGTCATTGCAAAAACGCTTCATGCGACCCAGCTTCAACTTCAACGGTTCGAACCGGCAGTTGGCTTCTAGGGTTAAGATAAGCGGAATCAGGGTTGATCCGGTCGGCGAATGTAAAAAACCTCCGAAACGCGGCGCACCCAATGTGTTGTAGATTCTCCCTCTGCCTGGACACAAGCTGCCAAATCCACCACAGACATGGGCTGTTTACAGGTGTCTTTGAAATTTTGAATGAACCGGGTCCGTAACTGGGTCCACGAGCTAACTGAGTTGGGCGGCAAATTTTTCAACCAAGTACGGGCGTACCTTCCAACATCATGGTGAAATACTTCGCACACGCAGCCGTCCCACATCCAGCATCTCCATGGCCATCTCATAACTTTCTGTCCACGCTTCCGGAGCCAAATCGGCGGTATAATTGGGCACCTTGCGTGGCCCCTTGAAGTCCTTGGGCAAACGCACATTGCGTAAAGCGGGGACGAGGCAAGGCACCCCAATGAGCAGACGTGACCCCGGTTCGAAGATGGTCGGGCGAACGGCGCGAGCTGATGGTCCTCATGTTGTGCTGCTAACTCGGCCTCCCTCGTGCCTGGCCCGGTCCACCACCGCTTGGCGTCTTGAAGCCACCGGCGGGTTGTTGCCACGAGGCGGATCAAGGCGCTGCTAGCGTTGGTTGATCTGGCGGTTCATCTACGCGCGGCTATAACTCTGGTTTGGGCGGGGGTGGAGTGGATCCGATCGGCGTATGAATATGCTTCTGCTGAGCGGGGCCGTCTGAGGAGCTCCTTGACCCGGCGTGTTTCTACCGCTGTGGTGAATCGCCCTTGATCGGAATCGCCTCCAATCGTGCCGCAGCCGCAACAAGGTTATCCATTGGGTTGGAGTAGTGACCGGAGGTGTCTGCACGCGATGCAGAAGCGGCGCCCGGTATGATGGTGAGGCAGATCTATCTGCGAGGCTGAACCGTCGCGGCCGTCCCAAAGTGCTTCCGGCGGTTTACCACCGCGGCGGATTACTGGTCCTCCTTACGGGTATTGAAGAGCTCTCTTCCCTCGAAAACCGAAGGCAAGCGGGATCTGTACTTCCTTTTGATGACTTCATGTGATGCACTCGATCCAAAGATGAGCCTATAAGCTGTGCATCCAAAGCGGCCCGTTCGCCGCCATCCTCACGTCCGCGGCTGCCAGATCCGCTTTAGCTTTAGCAATCTGTTCCTTCACCTTTGCGATCTACGCATTGTGCAGGTCCTGATCCGCGGATTAGCCTCTGCCATGGCGCAGCCAATGCGTCGAAAAGCTCTGATAAAACTTGAGCCGGCGGGCGCACAGGGCCTCCTTCCCCGGCTGCCATCACCGCTGTTGAACCGGCGACCATGGGCGCCGCGGTCGAAGAGTGAAGCGTCGCTTGTGTACCGGCCATGAAGATTCCAACCCGGTTGGGTAGATCAAAGGGGTCCGGAATACTCTCACCGTCGGAACAGCCCCCGATCCGCCATCCTGCGGTGATACAGAGACTCGGTTTCTCCGGTGACGACTTCGTCGCCGGAGTAGACAACGGTTTCGCCGCAGATGCGATCCACCCTCATAGTCTCCGTGGGCGACTCCCACGAAGCACGCTTGACAGCCGGTTTAGCTGAGGCAGGACTCTTCTTCGCCCGCTGAGCCGTCTCGGCGAGGTCGGTGCGGATGTCCGGCCCGGGCCTGGCTCGCCCGATCTTGCCGATGATGAACACGTGTATGCCACCAAAGGGGACCCGGTACCGTACTCAATCGAGCGGCCTCGGGGCCCGATCCGCATCGTCGATGTAGAGTTTGCGCGACGACTCTTAGTCATCCGGCCCACAACATAGCCTTCGAGTCCTTGAACTTGCCCTCTAAGATCATCAAACCATCGATGCGATAGCCCCACGGTGGCGCCAACTGTCGTGGAATTGTCACGGCAGATGTCCTCGTGAAAGGACTTAGTCGCAGGGCCATCGTACGGGTTAACTTAGAGGGGTTAAAGCGGACACAAAGACACGGGAGTTATACTAGTTCGGCCCCTTCGATGAAGGAAAGACCTACGTCTAGTTGTGATGGGATTGATGTGATTTCGGCGACTAGGGAGCAATAGCTTCACCTAAGCCTCGAATTGTCTGTCCCTAACCCGCCGCCGGGTCGTCCCCTTATATACACGGGTTGGCCTTGCGGCCCGGCCTCTGAGTCCCGATCCGGCTCATACAAGTGTCCGGCTCGGTCTCTTCTCTCTTATCTTATAGCTCAAGTTACAAGACTAAGGCAGTTTACATGAATGGACCCTAATCCGCCTCTGGGCTTTGGGCCTCCTCCATGGGCCCTGATCATGGACGAGGGTAACCCGGCCCCTTCAGGGCGGTTTACACTCAGTAGTTATATCCCCAACAATCGGGCACATCGTCTGGTTCCTCTTGATCTCCAGCTTCCCCCATTGCAGCATCACCGTATTCAGGAGGCACATAGTTGTTATCATCCTCTTCTTCTATGTTGTCTTCCATCATAACCCCTCTTTCTCCGTGCTTGGTCCAAACATTATAGTGTGGCATGAAACCCTTCTCAAGCAGGTGGATGTGAGCAGTTCGCGTCGAGTAAGACTTCGTATTCCCACATATAGGGCATGGACAACACATAAAACCATTCTGCTTGTTTGCCTCAGCCATTTTGAGAAAATAATGCACGCCCTTAATGTACTCAGAGGTGCGTCTGTCACCGTACATCCATTGCTGGTTCATCCGTGTGCATTATATATAATCAAGTGTGGCAAAAACCATTACAGAAATCATGAATAGAGAAGTGACCAAATTAATAGAAGTTCATCATCACATTAAAACCAAAGTACAGTAGTGATAAAATGTTATTACTGAAAAAATAAATACATAAAGTTCATACATGGTTCTCATTGAACAACATACAGCTCTCTAGAGCATCTAATTAAACCATACATTTAAACTATGTAAAACATTTCAATGCAACAACATATGCGATCATAATCGCAACATAGGTAACAATTGATCCAACGGCATAATGATACCAAGCCTCGGTATGAATGGCATATTTTTTAATCTTTCTAATCTTCAAGTGCATTTTATCCATCTTGATCTTGTGATCATCGACGATATCCGCAACATGCAACTCCAATGCCATCTTCTCCTCCTCAATTTTTTTTCAATTTTTTCTTCAAGTAATCATTTTCTTTTTCAACTAAATTTAACCTCTCGACAAGAGCGTCGGTTGGAATTTCCGGTTCACATACCTCCTAGATAAAACATCTATGTCACGCTCGTCGGCATAATTGTCATAAACACTACAAATAGTTATAAAAGATAGTATATACCAGATCCGAATCATAGACAGGACGAGGGCCAACGGGGGCGGATACCAAAACCATCACACTATATAATAACAAAAAATAGTAAAAGTAAGAAAATTATACAAGTATCAATCTAAATCATACAAGTAAGAATTTTTTTTCTTTTAAAAAGAAGATAAGAACAAGAGGCTCACCACGGTGGTGCCGGCGACGACATTGGCGCGGGCGATCAGCGGCCGAGAACGAGGACGGAGACAGGATGGGCCGCCAAACCTAGACAAATCTTGAGGAAAATGGAGTTGGGATAAGGAGATTCGAGAGGATAAAGCTTAAGTGTGGCTCGGGCATTTCATCGAACACCTCATGTGCATAGGAGGTGAGCTAGAGCACCACAAAAATCTCCCACGGCCGGGCAAAAAAAACAGAGCAGTGCACCACTTTGCTCACAGGCACGGTGTATATATAGGCCTCTATTTAGTCCCGCTTCGTGGATAAAACCGAGACTAAAGGACCACATTTGGTCCCGGTTCCAGACACCAACCGAGACTAAAGGTTGTGGGCCAGGAACGAGGCACATAGGTCCCGGTTAGGTCTACAAACCGGGACCAATGGGGTCAGAAGAACCGGGACCAATGGCCCCCGAGGCCCGGCCGGCAACCTAGCCTCACGAACCGGGACTAATGCGCCCATTGGTCCAGGTTCGTAGGAGAGCCGGGATTAATGCCCTTTTCAGGCCTGGACCAAAGCCCTGTTTTCTACTAGTGGCTATGGACCAACAAGGCGTATCACCAGCATTCTGTACAAGACAGAATCAGACAGACGCATATCCTTCTATGAGTCTAGCTGGTGCGAGTTCTTGACTGGAAAGACATAACTCAGGATGGACACCCTTGTGATAATCAGCATAAGGAAGAGCAACCGCAACAACTTTCAGATTATGGTTGTCGTAAACAATGTTTAGAAATATGGTCTCAGTCATGAATATATCAGCAAGCGAACTGTTAGTTAATTAGTATGTTAAGATGGATGTGATACATTGATGTTTGTTTCTCGGGTCAAACAAATTTGAAGTGTTACTTAATTATTTGGTCATTTTTTCCAAAATGATTCAATCTGGTTCATTTATATTGAGAATCACAGGACTACGCCTTTTCGAGTAATGTGTGTCAACCCGCAATGCCAACAATTAATATATTGTAGGTTATCTCTCCAGTGGCGGGCGCAATGGAAGAACCGCCACTGCTACAATGGTTCTTTGTGATGGGTAGGAACTATCACCCGCCACAGGAAGCAAAGGAAATACCGATGGAGGCGGATGCCCGCCATTGATTTTGATTATAGCGATGGCGGGAGATCGGTGGTGGGCGGCCATGGGAGCCTGGCCCGCCACTTACGGCCTTTTCCCACCCGCCACTGCTAGGCATTCCTGAAGTTGTGCCTGCACCATAAGCCGTGTGGTCAGGGACTTTGTCAGATTTAGGGTTCCGGCAAAACCCTTGAGGTTCGAACACTAGGGTGCTCAAGAAGGTTTCCCCCTACCGAATCTCGCCCTGAACCACGCCGCGATCTCTAAGCTTAGCTCGATGAACTCACAACACAAGAGACACAAGATTTATACTGGTTCGGGCCACCGTTGTGGTGTAATACCCTACTCCAGTGTGGTGGTGGTGGATTGCCTCTTGGGCTGATGATGAAACAGTACAAGGGAAGAACAGCCTCTGAGGAGAGGTGTTCTTGTGCTTGGTGAACTTGTGTGGATGAGGATGATATGAATGATCTCTCTCGGTCGGGTTCGGTTGGGTTCGGTTTTCCGGTCCCGTTACGATGTGGTGGCTAGTCCTATTTATAGAGGCCTTGGTCCTCTCCCCAAATATTGAGCGAGAAGGGATCCAACAACGGCCAATTTGAAAGGGGACAGCTGGTACAAGCTATCCTGACTAAAGGTGGTCTTCGCCTGTCAAAGGAACCGGTGGTGACGCCGTCTTGGGCTCCATGATGACCTCCGTCCTGCCGTCCTACTGGTCTTGGTCTTGTTGCACCGATATGGAAACCTTTGCCCGAAGCCTCGGTACTCCGCGCTTGCGCTTGCCCCCTTAGCACCAAAGGGGAAACGAGGACACTGCGCGCGTTGGCGCCCGCCTGGCGCTCTCCTGGCCTTGGTCGTCATGGCTTGCGTCACGAGAACCTTACGAGGTACCCCTTGCCTTGATCTCTCTGCCCCCCTTGCGAGCCTGCCTGGTGAGGCCGCTCCTGAGGAGGCCTTTTGTCGTCCGCCTCGCGAGGCTCGGCCCCTCGTGAGGCTCGGCTCCTCGCGAGGGTCTTGAGTGTTTGTTGACGAGGCCTGGCCGTACTAGGCCACTGGTGGATCCACGCTGTGGGCGCGATCGAGCAAGTCACAGGACCCCGTTCCCGAGAACACCGGCAGTAGCCCGGGGCCCAAAGCGGCGCTTCGTGCCAGCTTAGCGGCAAAGCCAAAGGGCAAGTGCGGGCGCTTGAGCCCCAACAACTTCTTGACCTTGGTCGACGCATGGCGACTGATTGGACGTGGGCATCTCCGCTTCCCCCCGCCGCCTCAGCAACTGCCCAATGTGACGAGTCCCTGCTACATGCAAAAAGGGTTATCATTACCTGCAATTGTGGAGGTCGACGGTTGGCCTCCCTTGGGCTATAAATGAGGAGGGGTGAGAGCCCCCGTCGCCCATCTCTTTGCATTCCGCTCACTTCTTCTTCCCTACTCCACCTCCAGTCTTGACACCAATGGCGTTGATCCATAGATTCTTGGCCGAAGAGAAGGGGAAGGCTCCCCGGGATGGACCCGATCCTCTCCCGCCGAAGAAGAGGCCAGTCCACGTCGTGGCGAGGTCGTGAGGCGGGAGATGACGAGGCCTTGGTGCGAGCGGTGACCTCCTGGGTACCCGCTATCCCAGTACGCCCAAGCCGAGGGCTCCTGAGAGAGGGGTGGCGAGCGACACCGCCCGCGCCGTAGCCAAGGTCGGCGCACCGTGGTGACGCGCCATCGCCCCTGGAGTCCATGCCGCGGACTCCTCCTGCGAGCTCGTGCTGCTGGCGGCGATGCCTCCAAGCACCTGGATCTGCTTCCCGTCGTTCTTCTCCACCGAGATGCCGTCGAGGGGGCCTCTCGAGCTTTGGCTGTAGCACGCCAATTGTGGCGCCCCGGCGACCGGAGCGGAGGTTGAAGTCGTTCCCTCGGGCAAGATCTTCATGACCCGAGGCTGGGCGAGGTCGCCTGGAGTCTCGCGAGCAGGGGGCACCCTCGCGATCAATTTTGAATACGATGGCGCCTCCACGTTGTCCTTCAAGGTCTTCGACACGGAAGACCGCCACCTGGAGTGCTGCCCCGGAGGGGCAGTCAAGATATCGACACGAGAGGGGCTGGGCTTGCCGTCCGCTCCTCCAGCGGCTCCTCCGACAGCAGTAGCAATGTTTGGAGTCCAGCAACTCTCCCGAACTCTACGAGACTCCGGAGACAAGCGACGACAGCTACGCACCCCTGAGCTCTCGCCGCGCCCAGAGCAAGGCGGCAGCATCAGGCTCTCGCTGCCGCTGATCTGTACGGGGTTAGCACCGGTCTCCCATGGCCCACTATTGATGATGGCGTCAGCCATCAAGGCGCGTGTAATTAGGGCTCCTCAAATTTCTTCTCTTTTGTTCCCTGCGAGGAATCGAGAAACACCCCGTGGGGGCATGTAAAGTGTCTGCGATGTCTTTTGTTGATGTTATCCTTATTATGAAATCATGCGAGTGCTTGTCCTGTCCCGGCTTGGTTCCTCCTTTCTAACCTTGCGACGACTTGGCGCTCTACGCTGACAGGTCCCGGTCTCCAGGCAGGCTGCAGCCTTCGCTGGTATGCCAGGTCGCGATGCCGTGGTCAAGGCCAGGAGGTGAGCAGGCCGAGGTCCAGTAAGAGCGCCTGAGGCGCGATGCTCAGGAGGTCCCCTTTAGCATGCAAGCAGCCATCGAGAGGTAAGAAAGGAAGGCAACATTGCCGCCACAGGGCCGCATCAAAGTGATAATTTTGCGTCGTAACGATTAGTTGTTCAAGCGTGAAACTTATCTCGGGAATCTGGAGTCGTTCCCTTGCGATGTGCCATACTTGTGTGTCGGCAGCCGTGGCGCAGCTAGGTTAGGCCCGTGCGAGCCTCCCCCTTCTTCCCCGCACTCTCCTTCATGCTCTACGTCCTCAGGTCCTGGCCCTCAAGCGAGGTCAGCCGCCACTGGTATGCTAGGTCACGATGTCGTGGTCAAGGCCAGGGGGTGAGGGATGGAAAGCCAGTAAGAGCTCCTGAGTCGCGATGCTCAGGAGCCCCCTTTTAACGCGCAAGTGGGTCGCATGGGAAAGAGAGGGAGCTCGTGATGCCGCCCGCTGTAGACCTCATGAGGTTCCTGCAAATCAGCACGAGAAAGGCCCAGGTTGCCATTATGATTGCCGACAGTGCTGTTTTGCTCTGGCGAAGGGTGAGGGCACCGAGGGCTGGTGAGGTGACGCAGCGGGCATGCCATGGGCGAGCTCGACCGCTCAGATTTGTCGGCGTTGCGAGCGCAGACCCATGCACTAGCGCCGTGCTGCTTGTGGCGCTCTGTGGTAGGTGGAAATCGGCGGTGATAATCACAGGTAGATTAGGCATGAAAGGCAATCAACTTAGGTAAATGTAGAATGGATACATGCCACTTGGTCAGACCCAAGCGGCTTGGGGATGATGCAGCACGAGGGGCGCCCCCAGCAAGGTAAGCTAAAGAAATGAAAAGAGATACATGCCATGGGGACGGACCCACGCGGCCTGGGAATGATGCATCCCTAAGGGCGCTCCTAGCTGAAATGAACTTGGGAGATGTCACCTGGTTCCGTTGTAGAGGGGGTGTTGGGGAAGCTGAAGAGGCGCGGTGAAGGGGCCGACCCTCACGAGCCACCGGGGCCCTGAGTGTCGGCGTTCTGGGAACGGGGGTCCCCAGACTTGCACACTGCAACCTCTGGCGTGGCTCAAGTGGTTTCCTAAATGCGACCCATCTTCATCGGCACAAGACTCAAGACCCTGGCGAGGGGCCAAGCCTCGCGGGGCAGACGACACAAGGCTTCATCAGGGACGGCCACGCCAGGCAGGCTCGCGAGGAGGCGGAGAGATCAAGGCAGGGTACCTCGCGAGGTGCTCGTGACGCAAGCCATGACGATCGAGACCAGGCGGGCGCCGGCCTGTGCAGTGTCCTTGTTTCCTCTTTGGTGCAAAGGGGGCAAGCACAGGCGTGGAGTACCGAGGCATCAGGCAAAGGTTGCCATTTCAGTGAGACCAAGACCAGCAGAGCAGCAGGATGGAGGTCACCGTGGAGCCCAAGACGGCGTCATCGCCAGCGCGTTTGGCAGCCGAAGACCAACTTTAGTCAGGATAACTTCTACTAGATGTTCCCCTCAAAATGGCCATTGTTGGCGCCCTTCCCGCTCAATATTTGGGAAGAGGACCAGGGCCTCTATAAATAGGACTAACCACCACAGTAGGGAGGCATCTGGTTCGGCAGCTGGGAGAGTGCTCATTAGACCGAGGGGTGATCGAACTCACCGAAGCAGTCCGTCGCACCAGCTCAAGAACACCTCTCGCGAGGCTGTTCATCCCTTGTACTGTTCATCATCAGCCCCTGAGGCAATCCACCACACCACACACTGGAGTAGGGTATTACACCACATCGGTGGCCCGAACCAGTATAAATCTCGTGTCCCTTGTGTTGTTCATTGTTTATCTTAGATTCTCACGAGGAGATCGGACGTTGATTGGTAGGGGAGAGATCTTCGCGTGCACCCCAGAGTTCGAACCTTAAGGGTCTGCCGGAACCCTACATCCGACATTTGGCGCGCTAGGTAGGGGTGCGCCGGAATCTTTCTTCCGCTGTTTTGCGTTCGACCTTCCGTCGTGTCCATGGCTGACGCTCGCCGGGCTCACGCGGAGCGTTGGGCTGCTCTTGTCGCCCGCGTTGCCCAGACGGCTCCCGTCGGTGGGTGTCCCCTTCGTTCCCCGTCACCTGCCGCCAACGCCGCCACCAGCCCGGCGGGGAACGAGCAGCAGGCCTCGTCGCTGCATCCTTCGGTGCGGCGGGAAGGCCGCACCGCCACCCTGTCACCGACTCCAGCTGGTTCATCGTCCCACGCCCGTCGCGCCCCCACAGACGTGCACGCCATGTTGCTCCTGGCGCGTGAGCTCCTGCACTACCGTCCTGTCGATGACCTCTACGAGGAGTGGCTCGCTCGCATCACAGAGCTCGTCAGCACAGCAGGGGGATCTCCTGCGCCGTCCCTCTCGCTGCCTCTCCCTCCGTCCTGCGCAGGAGGCGCAGACCAGGAGGTGCCTCCGCCATCGCCTTGCCAAGACAGCGCCCTGGCTCCAAAGCGCGCGGCCCCAGGACAAGATCCGCCGCGTCCAGCGCCAGCGCGACAAGAAAGGAGCTGCCAAGAAATCCCTCGTCCCCAAGAAGGTGCACGCGTCCTCCCGGCACCAGTGCGCCACGATCGCATTCTCGCGCCAGCACGTCAAGACCCCGCGTTGCTCTAGGCAGCTGCGCGCAGGAATCTCCATGAGCAAGCCCCACATCAGCAGAGAGCTCCGGTGGTCACCGCAGACTGCCGCGCCTTCACCATCGAGCTAAGCAGTGTCGCCTGGCCAGGCAAGTTCATGCCTGACCTGCCTCCTCGCTATGACAGCACCGCCGATCCCGCGGAGTTCCTGCAGCTCTATGAGCTGGGCATCGAAGCCACCAACGGGGACGAAAAGGTCATGGCGAACTGGTTTCCCATGGCACTCAAGGACGGCGCCCTTTTGGCTCCTGAACCTGCCTCTGGCACGATCTCCTCTGGGGCGAGATGCTTTTCGCTTCATCGCCAACTTCTAGGGAACTCACGACTGCCCGCCGGCCGTGGGTGACCTGCGTCGCATCAAGCAGCAGCCCGGAGAGACCCTGCAGAAGTACATCCAGCGCTTCAACAACGCTCGCCTCAAGATTCCCAGGGTGACTGAGGAGGCCATCATCTCGGCGTTCTCTGATGGCGTTCGCAACGTCAAGATGAAGGAGGAGCTGGCAATCCGCGAAGATCTGTGTACGTCTCTGGAGCTGTTCAACCTGGCGACCAAGTGCGCAAGAGCTGAGGAGGGACGCCTCTCCCTTCTCGAGCTCCCAGCCGCTGACCCGAAGAGAAGAAAGCCAAGGCCAAAGATGTGAAGCGCAAGGGGGCAGCTGTGCTCGTAGCAGAGCCGGACATAAAGCGCGGCAGGGACCAGCCAGAGTCATCCAAGGGCAGCCGGTACTGTGTGTACCATGATCTCCACACCCACAACACCAATGAATGCCAAGAACTCAGGGCCGTGCGAGAAGGCCGTGTCGGTCGACGCCCGGCGCCTTGATCGGGGCTACGGCCGAGGCGGAGCAAGAGGTGGAGGACGATGGGACGACCGTGGCCCTTGCCAAGGGTGGCGTGACCGGCCTCGTGAGGACCGCTGGCAGGACCAGCCTCGCGAGGGAGCTTGGAGGGATCAGCCTCGTGAGGATCGCCCGCAAGGCAACGCAGGACTTCCCCCTCTGCCACCGCCACCAAGAAGGAATGAAGACCATCATCAGGACGAGGGGGCTGGGGGCTTCCAGGAGCCTCGTGCAATCGCTTACATCTTGGGCGATGCTCAGGCCCCAGCCTCTCAGCGCATCTTCAAGCAGTTTGCTCGCGAGGTGAATGCAGTCCTCCCCAAGCTTGAGGTCATGCGCCCTCTCAGGTGGCCGCGTGCGCCATCACGTTCAGCTCAGTGGATCAGCTCAAGTGCGCGACAACGGCCGATGTCCTCCCGATGCTCTGCTCCCCAGTCATCAGCAACGTGCAAGTTACCAGGACCCTCATCGACGGCGAGGCAGGGCTCAACGTCCTGTCCGTCGAGACGTTCAACAATCTTCAAGTACCATACGATCAGCTTCAGCCAACCAAGCCCTTCTCAGGAGTCACTGACGGTTCCACTTTCCCGATAGGGCAGGTCCACCTCCCAGTCACTTTTGGAAAGCGCAACAACTACCGCACCGAGCTCATTGAATTCGACGTCGCCCACATTCGCCTGCCATACAATGCCATCCTCGGGTACCCAGCCCTGGCTAAGTTCATGGCAGTGGCTGTGACGCCCCAAAAATTTAACAATGTTTTGTTTATTAAATTTTTTCCAGGAAACTTCAACTTTTATTTTCTGGATTTCCTTCTGATTTCAGAACCATTCTTTTCTTTATTATTATGGAGTTTTTACCCCAAGTGAAAACTTTTCAAACATTGTTGGACTCATTTACCCTCTCAAATAAAACAATTCTTCTATCAGTAGGATTACTTATATAATTATTTATCCCTGAGCTTTATCTCTCTAAAATGGTTTTTCATAAGTTTAGGACCCCTTTTGCACTGTAACCCTTTTATAAATTCATTTAAAAATCTCACCAAAATTTGGGGATGTTATGTGATGTTTTTAAATCACTTTTATGCAAAAATATATTTCATCCATTGGACTCTTTGAGTTCTACACCAAGTTTTCAAATCTGGTCCAGTGGGCAATTTTGCACTACAACGTAATTAAATATTTCTTTGAAACTCCCACCAAAATTAGGGGATGTCAGTAGGAGTATATTATTCATCTTTATGCAAAAACCCAGTGATGTCCTTTGAAAAATTTGAGTGAATCATCCTCATTTTCATTCTGGTCCAACTTGATGATTTGTCTTTGCAACCATATTTTAACTTGCTCCTTTACCCATGATTATTTCTCCTGCTTATAGACCACCACCTGCCAAACCCTTAAGTCCGGAAGAGTGGACCCATTGGAGGATTTTAAGTGCATGCAACTATGCCCTTTTCTTCTTGTCGAGAATCAGTTTTCTCACAAACTTGCACTATCAAGTTTCTAGACTTTGCCAACTAACCTTGCCATCCCCACCTGCATCTAAAGAGACCCTGATTTGGAGATTTTGACCTCTCCAAGAGTTTCCTAGATGCTCTTGGCATTTTGTCAAACACCTTGAGTGTAGGGACAGTTTTGGCATGATTTTAGTTTTAAACTGTGACCTTGCACCTCTGGACAAACTAGCATGTCCACTAAGCTCCTAGACGACCCTAACACATGCCTGCTAATCCCCAGCCTCATCCTAATCCTCTAGCACACGCTGACATTTCGTCGAGCGCCTGGCGTGCATGCTCTGGGCGCGGCCAGAGCGCGCGTTTTGCACGTGCATGCGCACGGGTCGCCGCGTCGCGTTGCCGCCTCCCCCGCGCCCGTCCTGGCCTCTCCCCTCTCCCAGCCGCCGCGCCCGACCCCTCCCTCACCGCAGGGCCACCCACAGCCCCTCTTGGCGCCCTCTGGCGCCCGCCACATAACCGCCACCGCCGCCCGACAGCTCCTGCCCCGGACGGTGCCGCCCGAGCCACTAGCGCTCGCCAGCTGCCCCCTGGAGCAGCTCAGGCTCATCTGCAATCTTGTCCACAAGCACTCGTCGCCGCCACGTCCCCTGCTGCTAAAGAATGGCGGTCGCCGGCGATCTTATCTGCGGCCGCCGCGAACCGCCATTGCTCGCCTATAAATGGAGAGCCCCGAGCCTCTCCAAACCCTCAGGCAACCTCAAACCATCCTCCTAGAGCTCCCCTAGCTCGCAATCAACCAGGGGAGGTCGTCTCCCCCATCTCCGGTCGGCTCGGCCGCTGCCACGTCCGAGTCCATCGCGTCGCAATCATAGCCTCCCCGGCCCTCCCAACACCACCGCCTGACTCCCCTTCATCTTGCGGAGCCGCCCACACTCTCAGTGTCGATTGGGAAGAACCATAACCCAAACCCCCAAACCTCCCGAAGCTGCCGTCCGCCGCAAAGCTCGCCGCCGGTGACTTCCTTCACCCCCGCCGACCCAACAACCACCAGGAGAACCGCCCTGGCCTGGCGGGTCCATCCCTGCCCTTGGATCCCCGTGGGGAGCCGCCGTTCATCGGCGGCGATCGCTGGAACCCCGCCCTGCTCGGGCAGAGGAGGGGGAAGATCTGGCGGCTGGTCAGGCTTGACCGGTGGGCCTAGGGGACCTTGTCGATGACCAGCCCGCAGCCCGCGTGTTTTAAGTGGTAGCGTAAACACAGAGTACGCCTTCGACGTGTTCAGTTTTCGAAACGTTTTTCTTTTTTCTATTTTATTTTAAAAATAGAATTTGACCAAAACTACTGGCTATATCTTTTAAAATAGAACTCCAAATAAGTTGATTCTTTTTCCTACCTCTCTCAAATATTGTCTAGTTTATTTTCAGATCTATTTGAAAAAAATTCAGACAACTTTTTTGTACTGTTCAAAAAGCTATGATATTTTTGTGTGTTGGATTAATAGGATTATAACACCACCTTAATACGGAGAACTCGTTATTTTATGTGGTGACACGATCATTTGCATGAATGCATATTGGAGACTTCCTTGCTATTGGAAGTGGATATACGTGTGATGGTAATCGTCCTCGTATGCCTTGCCTGCAAGCCGGAATGAAATCTGGGAAAGCCTCTGCCTTGGGTAGGCGTGAGCTTGTCTCCGGTCTCCGTCCGGAGACGGTTGTGTCGGTATGGCATAGTAAGGTATAATGAGTGGTGATCCTGTTGGTTGAAATAGTTTTGTTATGCATATAATGCAGGGAATCTTAAACCTCCTGAGTCGACCGTAGATCGAGTCTTGTTCCAGTAACCCCCATACTTGTTTCGTACTACCACTTGTCCCTGCCGCAGGTAGGGTACGGTTCAGTAAATTGTAAACCCCTTCCTAGCACACACCGTACAGAGAGGCCATGGTGGAAGATACCGGCTGCATCCGGTAGGCATGCCACCTGGTCCGGGGGCATGGGTGTTTTCCGGTTGGGCCGAGAGGGGGGCACCCCTTAGAGCGCACGATATAAATTTGATCCCATGCAACGCGAGGTTGTAGCCTCCCCACTTAGAGTTTTGCTTAACAGGTGTCGTGGGTGATTCAGGACACGGTATGTCAAGCTGGTGTGTGTGTGCAAGTTAGGCGTGTTTTCAATTAAAAGACCATAAATGGAATTAGTCCCAATGGACTAAAGGAATCCGTTACTTGTGGGTAAAAAGTACACCCTCTGCAGAGGTCAAACCTTTTCGAATAGCCGTGTCCATGGGTAAGGACTACAGTCTGGGATGGGTCAAGTGTCGGTCTTAGTGTCGGTCTTCGGAGGAGAAACTGTTAAACAGGAACCTGGATCATGACTTGTGACTTGTGAGGATTATGATTATTATTATTACGGACTAACCCCTTTATATTAGTTGAATTATCGAGTATCCCTGGGATGGTTCTACCTCCTGGATATTCACTGTGATTATTTATAAGCCCTTTATGTGGTGTCGCCCAGACGCACGACTGTGGCATGCTTGTTATTTATTTACTTTATAAGCCCTTTATGTGGTGTCGCTCGGGGCCTTATCGTAACATGCTTGTTATTTATTTACTTTATAAGCCCTTTATGTGGTGTTGCTCGGGCCTTGGCTGTGGCATGCTTGTTATTTATTTACTTTATAAGCCCTTTATGTGGTGTCGCTCAGACGCCCGATTGTGGCATGCTTGTTATTTATTTGCTTTATAATCCCTTTATGTGGTGTCGCTCAGACGCCCGACTGAGGCATGCTCGTTATTCACTATCCTTTCGAGACGTCACTTCAGACATCCAATCGGCGCATTTTATTACTGTTCTGTTATACATATTCATGTTGCATATAAATAACCTGCTTGCATGCATCATGGATTTTATTTTATGACTGACAGTGCGATCATAGAATATTTCAAAGCATGATTAGCAATTGTTATATTATACCCGTGTTCATTATGTTTGCGAGTACATTCAAAGTACTCACTGGCTTGTCCCTAGCTATTGTCTTGGCCAGATTTCTTGCTTGGAGAGGAGCGTTGCGATGACAGTCCCGGAACCTAAGCAATGGTGGTAGTAGCCTCGCGAAGATAGGAGTTAACCTGGTCAGCTGTTCCTGTGGGAATGGAGTGCCATAGACGCTGAAGATCCACAAACCGCTTCCGCCATCAACCACTAGAAACCAATTGTTGTACTCATGAACTAGAATGGTCTTGTACTACATATTATGTATTTTGCTTGGAATTTCTGTATCAAGTTGGTGCCTCATCAGCTAACAGTAATCCTATCTTAGCCAGGTTGAAAAACCTAGGAAAAACCAACCCACCAGACCCTAACCTAACCCCAGCCAAGCTTCTCGTGCAAGATAGCCACACAGTGACCCCGACACCTTTTGACAGTCAGTGCCCAACCTATCAATCTAGCATGTCGATCACGCGCTAGTGACCGACACCTATATTGTCCCATTCGCAAGCGTGCGAAGGAAGACTTCGTCCCCTTTTTCTATAAAAGGGCACGCTAGCCACAACCCAGCACAGCACAACCTCTACCCCAAACCGATCCATAATGCCTGGCCCCGTCGTGCACAGTGAGACCACAACAACCAACCTTGGAAGTTTTGTGACCATACTCGCAAACCTCACCCGTCGTGCCTATGCATTAGAAGAGCCCCCAGAATATGTTGTGTACCAAGGACCCATGAGCGGTGAGAGCCGTCAATGCAGGCCCGCAGTGCACATCTATGGTAGGGGTGCATTGCCGGAACGCCCCTACAGGTTTACCGGAAGGAAAACTTCCTTTGAGCCACAAGCCATCCAACTAGGCGCGCGAGAGGCTATAGTTCAACTCCGGCACTTGTCGCCCAGAGTTAACTGTCGCTCGTTCTACTACTACCCCAGACGTGAAGGGTATGGTGGACCACCCCAGGTTGCCAACGGAGATCACGAGACGGATCCTGCATTGTTGCACCTAGTGCGCTATGTAGGTGCACTAGAGGAACTATTCGATCAAATCACCATTGATCTGATCGCAGCTCGTGGAGAGTTGGTTCGTCGAGCCCCGACGAGAGGAGAGGACGAGCCCAACACCGACAACCCAGTCGTGTTGTTCGGACAACCGATCGAGACCTTGAGGTCAGCCCCAGCCATCAACCAAGGTGCTTTGATGACCCCAGAAGTGCTTCGTCGCCTTTTGGGAACAAACTCCAGCGGGATTGTGGCCAACAATCCCGCGATGGTCATCATCGCTACCCCGACCCTGCAGTTCCTCAACCCACTCCGGCTAACCCCGATGGTGAAACCCGTGGAGAAGCCTCGGCGCCCACAAGGGGCGCCCGCTTGGATATAAACGAGGTAGACTAAGTCACTCGAGTAGTGCCGAGTCTCAGTGTATCCACATCTTATAATCATGCGGCCTTGTAAATAAACGCAGCCTGTTGTTGTGCCTCTATTTTAAATAGTAACCTTGCATAATTATGTCAGCACTCAGTTGCATATTTTTATTTCGGGCACAGCTACCAAAACCAACCCCGACGACCCCAACCCCATGAGAGCAGAACCGACAGACTAATGCCCCTCACCGCGGTATATAACCCAGCCCGGATGCTATATAAAAAGGCCACCTCGTGACCTTGCCGAGCACCCCCCCCACCTTGTGCACCATCCTCACAACCATTTCTTGCCATGTCGAGCCCTAGTATTTATCTGAGAACCCCAGATGCAACCCCGGGTAGCTTTGTCAAAATATTGTGGGACTTTACCTGCAGTACCATGGGTTCTACCCAGCCACCCCAGTATGAGCTGCTCAAATCGAGAATCACCCCATCCACCTCGAAGTATTGGGCAGTAGTACATATCCCTCCCATAAACTCAAACCAAGACCCAACGGAAGTTTCCTTCGTGGGGAAATCCATGCCAGCTCCACAAATGGCCATAGAAGTGGCTGCACACGAAGCGCTTGTCCGCCTTCGATTCGCGGTACCCTATGCCAATGAGCGAGGGTATTATTACTTTCCGAGCCGTGCAGCACCCAGAGAAGTAACATCTTTTCCCGGTGGATGAATTGAGAGAGACCCAGTACTGGCCAACCTGGTCCAGTACGTCATCGCTCAAGAACGTCTGACCCAACGAGTAATGGGTTATCTCCAGAGTCTCGCCGATTTAAATCCTTAGATCGCTATCGGCAGACCACTGAGGCCCGACCAGGAGAGACACATTCATCGGCTGGTCAATCCGCTTCCCCCGATAGAAGAGGAGTGTGTCCCAGTACCAGAGACGTTTTCTCGGGACCCCGTCCAGTTACCGTTTGCATTATAGACGTCACTGATGTGTTTATTATTGCAACATTTACTTATATGTTGTAACATCCCAAATTTCCCATTTGGAATGTTTTACAATATTAGCTAAGCATCTATGCATATTGTTTGAAATTGAGTGGCATTTGAAGTTTCAGAAGGTTTTGAGTTGTTGGAATTTGAATTTGACTTGGCAGTTGAAATTTATTTCAAATCAATGCCTGACAAATACTTGAGAAAAAGTATGAGAGGAGTAAACATAACACTCCAAAAATATCAGAGGAAAAACTTTGCCAAAAATTTTGAATTCAAATTTGATGTTTATCTGGGATTTTAGAAAAATGATTTTTTTAAGTTTGAGTTTTGCCCCTGGAAAAATGTTCAAATTATAGGGAATATTCCCCTGATCATTTTGATATATATATATGTCCTATATAAAAAATATATATTTAATATATTTTCTCTCTCTCTCTCTATTTCAAAAAAAAGGGAAAGAGAACCCAGGCGCCAGCCAGGCCGAGGCGGCCCAGCCAGCGCCGAGGCGGCCCAGCCAGCGCCAAGCGCAGCCCAGCCAATGAGCCAGGCCAACCCGGCCCAGCGCCCACGCCCGAGTCGCCGCGCCCGAAAACCCTTCGCCCCGGTCTCCCGACCCAAACGCCGCCTCCCTCTCTCACCGACACCCCGCCCCCACCCCCGTCTTCCTCTCCACGCCCACCACCGCGCCGCCGCGCGCCGGAATCCCGAAGGATCCGGGGTCACCTCGCCCGATCTTTCCCCTCGCCCTAGTCGACCCCCTATATAAACCCCACCCCCCCTCGACCCGTTCCCCCGTTTTCCCCCTCGCCTCCCCCTCGCTCTCGCCCACAATCGCTCGCCGGACACGAAGCCGCCGCGCTCATTGCCACCGCCCGCCCGACTCCGACCCCGATCACCACCGACTCCACCCCGAACCCCTCGCTCCGCCGCACCCGCCGGAGGCCTCCGCCGTCGTCCCCGACCACCGGAGCCGCCGCACCGTCTTCGCCCGAGCCGCCGTCGACCATCGCCGTCGTCGCTGCCACGGTAAGTCACCGGAGACCCGCGCCGCCGTTCGATCTAGATCCTAGGGTGTAGATTAGATCCCCGAAGGGGTACGGTTTAATTTACATGGACGGTTTTGAATTCACGGTTTATTTGGTTTATTTAGGTTTAGTTTAGACCGGCCCGACTCGGTTTAATCCCTCGGGCGCATTTTAGTTATATTACGCCCGATGCGTTAGATAGGCCCATTAAGCGCCAGATTTCTTTTAGTTAATTTTTTTCGTTTCTGTTTTTAACAGAATAGTTTCAGTTTTGTAAAATCCATATCTTTTAATCTACTTAATATTTTTAATTGATTATTTTTTTGATAGTTTGCAAATTTGTTGTAGTTTTTGTAGAAAATATGTTTAGTCATGTTAAAATTATTATAAATTGTTTTATTTTAGATTTAGACAGATTAGTAATTCTGATATAAAGTGAGTTAGAATTATTTTATTTTAGTGATTCTTTTTGTCACTACTTTGTTTTGACCTTACCTAAACGTAGGAATTTATTTGGGCATTTTAGATTTAATTAAAAAATAGTTTTAGTCAAAATATTGTGGTTCTTATTTATTTAACTAGCTACTGTTTTCCTATTGTTTTATTTAGCAAATAATTTTATTTTTTCTATGTGATAGTTTATTTTAGGTTAGTTTCTGTAACTTTAGAACATGGACTTTTATTTACAATAAATAAAACTTTTATTTTATTTTTTCTTGCTAGGATTGTTTTAGGCATAATAGGAGTTTTATAATAGCTTTTAATGTGATTCTTTTTGCTCCTAGTTGCATGATGTTTTCTTTTCTGTTAGTTAGCAAAAACCCATGCTTAGGTTCTGTTAAGAAAAATTTGGTTGTGCAAAACTATTTCTTGGTTGTTGTTTGACATGGTGAAAACATTGATTTGGATTTCTTCGAGTTTGCTTTGGGTTTTGGTTCAATTGTTTCATGTGTTATATTAGTATGCTGTTATGCTAAGTGATCATATGTTTGTATGCTTATATGATTGTTGTTTGCCTCGGTAGAATTTCCGGAGTGCGAAGCTTGCTACCACGAGTCCCTAGCTTTCGAAGATCGTCAGCAAGGCAAGTCATTGATCATATTTTCATTTACTATGCCTATGATTTTATTGCATTAGAATTATACCTCCCTACCATGCATGCAGTAGGTGAATTTTAAGTTATGATCTTGAGTAGTATCATGAGGTAGGATGAACCCAATTCCCCTTGTTACCATTGCCCGGGACGAAGTAGTTTATTTTGCTATGCTCGTGAAGCGGGGTTGGTTGAGTGATTCATAAGGGAGATGTGAGAGTCAAGATGATGACAACCCCATGACTTCAAGCTCAAGATGGACTTCAAAATTCACTCTTTGGGTGGAGGCGGTTGCTGGGGCACCTCTGGAGAAAACCAGCGGTTGGCCGGGATACATGGAGAAGCGCCATGACATCTTGCGGAAAGCTTCACCCAGCCACGAAGAGACGGATGGATACCCCATTGACCGGAAGCTTACCTGTGCAGCCGCAAGCCATTATGGGCTCTGGCTTGGTCAACCTTAGGTGTGACTCTGGCCGGACGGTGCTACGAGATGTAGAAGAACGGTAGGATTGGATGGGTACCGACAGTGGCCAGAGGAACTCTTTGGAAGACCCTGTTTCGTTCGTCCCGTCTTCAAACACCATGAAGTGCGAAGACTTGAAAGGAGGGAACGATTCTTGCGGGTAAAGTGTGCAAACCTCTGCAGAGTGAAGATCTAATCGGTTAGCCGTGTCCCCGGTTATGGACAATTTGAGCCTCTGGAACTTGGAGTATTTCGGATATCTCAACACCAAACTTAATAAATTAATTGAGGGGGTTATTTAATAATTGGGAATGAGACATTGGTTGGCGGAACCATCTCAATAATTACC
Organism: Aegilops bicornis; assembly: GCA_021605145.1. Classification (NCBI taxonomy): domain Eukaryota; kingdom Viridiplantae; phylum Streptophyta; class Magnoliopsida; order Poales; family Poaceae; genus Aegilops; species Aegilops bicornis. Next base: position 654,669,275 of record CM038672.1, on the reverse strand, counting down.
AACATTTCGTAGTAATTGCAAACAAGTCCTTATTGTATGGAAAAACTGGCTTTTCGCAAAACAATGAAACTTAGAGCCCCACAACCAAATTGCATATAGTGTTAGTAATCTTTATTATTATTCTCTCTTCATGACTTGCCGGCATATTCAAAATGCTGACCTACACGGCTGCAACGTCTTATGTTGCAGAGGAGTATTCCGATCAGGAGTGAGGCTACGATCCGCGCTTGGCGATTGCCCTATGGAGTCGGATGGACTCGCTATTCTTCTACGCTTCCGCAGCTTTATTTAGTTTATTTCTCATGACTTGGCCTTCGGCCGAATTTATTCTATTGTAATTAAGACTCGATATGAGAATCGTGTAATAAATTCAGGTGTGATTGAATTGATTATTTCATCAATGTACTGTGTGTGCCAAGATGATCTTGGGATGGTACAGCTACACAGAGACTTGACCGATTTTGGGTCGGGTCGCTCTGAAGATGGTATTGAGCACACGCTGACCGTAGGACGTAACCCTAGGATCGGAAAGCCATAGGAAGAGACTATTTATTTTATGTCCTTATCATTCCGTAATTCTCCCCTGTTCATTTCTGACTTCTCTCCGATTTTCAAAATTCTAGATGGCCGCCGAGTTCACCCCAGTTCTGCTACCGGAGTTTTGCCAGCCAGATGAGACGATGCCTCTCGGCAAGAAGCTGGTCCAGATCGTGAAGAAGCTGAAGATTGCTCTGCCCTCAATCACCGGGAAGCCTACCAATGCACTTCCGACGGATACCCGCTACAGGATTGAGGTGCACATTCCAGGGAGGACCTTTGGAGGACATTCAGAGCCCATTGACTTTGAGTTTACGGATTTCAATTTGATCCTCGGAAGAGACATGGCGATTTATCGTGCACTTGGACATCACCGAGAAGAGTACAGGGCCGAGCTCGACCCATCAGATCTCGCCATGAGTTCTCGCAGAGCTAGGAATGGAGATATCATCCGTTCCGTGAAGGGCGACTCCATTCTCTCATATGTCCAAGACTTGGAGTGTCTTCTCAGGAAACGGGAGATCCAGACTCGCCGTAACTCGAAGGTACACAGGAGGCTGTTGTTCCGTGAACTAGAACTGGAGGAGAAAGCACACGCAGACTTCCTTGACCATGAAGAAGAAATCACGGATTTCATGGAGAGAGTCGACAAGCTGAAGATGGATGTTGCCGCATTAGAGGAAAAGATGGACTTGGGAGAGGACCTTTTTCCGAGTGGAGATGACGGACCCCTCGTGAGCAATGACCAGGATTATGAAGGGAGCTCCACCAAGAAAGCCGCAAGAGGAGGCGCCGCATCAGAGGACGCCACACCGGAGGACGCCGCACCAGAGGACGCAAGGATAATTGATGAAGACATTTAGTCGACCGCCATGTTATTTTATTTTTGTCGATCAGTTAGGCCGTTATTTCCAATTAGTCGTGAGAAATTTGTAATCCGAGATTGAACCATGTTTGAGTTGATTGAATAAATGATTGGTGTGATTATGATTGTGCAATCATATGGGTAGTGATATTTTCTCATTAGACCCTTGTTCTATTCTAATTTTTCTCATCCACTCCAAAACACCAGATGCCTCCAAGAAGTGACCCCGGTCTCAACTTTCCGCCGGAGCTCACCCAGCTGATCCAACAGCAGAATGCCCTCATGCAGATGCTCATCCAGAACCAGAACAACAACAACAACAATCCACCGCCACCACCCCCTGTTGACAACTTGACCCGCTTCCTAAGGCTGAATCCGGGTGTTCTCTAGCAGACCTTGAGCCGATTGTGGCCGATGATTGGCTCCGCAAGGTCGGAAGGAGTTAGCCACTGCTGGATGCCTGATCACGAGAGAAGGTGCGCTTTGCCGCTTTATCGGCTTGATGGGCCTGCAGCCTCTTGGTGGGAGAACTACACCACCACTTATCCCATCGCCACCATCACGTGGGATCAGTTCAATGAGGCTTTCCGACCGCTCATGTCTCAGCTGGAGCCATGAGTGCGAAGAAGCGTGAGTTCCGCAACTTACGCCCGAGAGAACCGTCTTGTGGGGCGATGCGTGGATGAGTTCAACAAGTTAGCTCGCTATGCCCCGGATGATGTGGCCACAGATGCCGCAAAGCAGGAAAAACTTCTCGAGGGACTCAATGACGAGCTGGGTATGCAGCTAATGGTGGCTACCTTCAACAACTACCAGGAGCTGGTAGACAAGGCCACCATACTTGAAGGCAAGCAGCAGCATATTTATAGCCGCAAGCGGAAGTATGGCCAGGGGAAGTACAACTCTGGAGCTCAGCAGAAGCCCTGTTATGCCCCATACTCGGGAGGGCATACCCATCACACCCATGGAGGACATAATCATGGAGGACATAACCATGGAGGAAATGGGAACAACCGCAACCAGGACAACAAGACAGGCAATGGAAATGGTAATGGCAACCAGCATCGTCCTGCCCCGGCTCAGAAAGATCTGAGTCACATCACCTGTTTCAAGTGCCATAAAATAGGGCACTATGCCACCGACTGCCCGGAGGCCAAGCAGAGGAATGCAAACGGCAATGCAAGCTCAGAAAAGAAGCCCAACCCTTTTCCTCGTGCTCAGGTGAACCACATTGACGTGGAGGACGTCTATGATCAGCCAGACACTGTGGTTGGTAAGTTTTTATTAAATTCACATCCAGTATTGGTACTCTTTGATTCTGGTGCAACGCATTCATTCATATCAAGGGTAGTTGTGGAAAAGTACGGGTTGCCCACTAGAACCCTTAGAAGCCCTCTTCACGTCAGTTCCGCAGGAGGAGAAATGATGGCAGGCTTAGGTTGTCATGCAACCCTCAACATCGGAAACCACAAATTTCCCGCAGACCTCATAGTATTGGAAACCCAGACCTTGGATGTAATCCTAGGCATGGATTGGTTGACGAAGTTTGAAGGAAACATAGACTGTGCCCAAGAAGTCGATTCTGCTCACCACCCCGGAGCAGAAGAGGATCAAGTATGTATCCAGACGTATCCGATGAAGAGTCAGGTGCATTCCCTCACGGGAGTTGTTCAGGAGGAAGTGCCAGTAGTGCAAGATTTTCCCGATGTGTTTCCGGAGGAATTACCCGGAATGCCACCGGACAGAGACATTGGATTTCTGATTGAGTTATTGCCCGACACAGCCCCAATATCCAAGAGACCCTATCGGATGCCCCCGAACGATTTAAAAGAGATCAAGAATCAAATTAATGAGCTATTGGAGAAAGGATATATTCGGCCAAGCTCGTCACCTTGGGGAGCCCCAGTTCTTTTGGTAGAGAAGAAGGATGGAACCTTGAGAATGGTTGTGGATTATCGTTCGTTGAGCAGCGTGACCATCAAGAACAAGTACCCTCTGCCGATGATTAATGATCTATTTGATCAGCTAGTTGGAGCCAAGGTATTCTCCAAGATCGATCTTCGATCGGTATCATCGATTGAAGATCCGTAAAAGGATATACCCAAAACAGCATTTACCACGGTATGGTTTATATGAGTATACCGTCATGTCATTCGGATTGACTAATGACCCTGCATACTTCATGATGTTGTTGAACAAGGTATTTATGGAATATCTGGACATGTTTGTCGTGGTGTTCATCGATGATATACTGATTTTCTCCAAGAGCGAGGAAGAGCATAAGGAACATTTGCATCCAGTTCTGGAGAAACTCTGAGAACATCAGTTATATGCCAAGTTCGGTAAATGTGAATTTTGGCTGAAGGAAGTCGGATTCCTCGGACATGTTATTTCAGGAGAAGGAATAGCAGTCGACCCACCAAGGTTGTATCCGTCACCGATTGGCAGTCACCCACCTCAGTCAAGGAGATCCGCAGTTTTCTCGGACTCGCAGGATATTATCGGAGGTTTATTGAGAATTTCTCGAAGATTGCCAAGCCCATGACTGAGCTGTTGAAGAAGGACGCTAAGTACATTTGGACCGAGGATTGTGAAGCCAGCTTCCAGGAATTGAAGAAACGTTTGGTTACATCCCCAGTACTGATTTTGCCGGACATACACAAGGATTACCAGGTATATTGTGACGCTTCTCGTCAGGGACTCGGAGGAGTACTCATGCAGGAAGGAAAAGTTGTAGCTTATACCTCCAGACAGCTACGACCACACGAGATGAATTATGCCACACACGATTTGGAGTTAGCAGCCGTAGTGCATGCACTCAAGACCTGGAGACATTTCCTTATCGGAAACCGTTGTGATGTTTACACAGATCATAAGAGCTTGAAATATATTTTCACGCAAAAAGAGTTGAACCTCAGGCAGAGGAGATGGCTAGAGTTAATCAAGGACTATGACATGAGATTGCATTACCACCCAGGAAAGGCTAATGTTGTAGCAGATGCTTTGAGCCGTAAGAGTTATGTGAATACTCTTATAGCGGGAGGATTACCTCAGGAGTTTGTCGATGACCTCAGAGATCTTCGACTAGAGATAGTTCCGAGAGGATATGTTGCAACTCTGGAAGTTCAGTCCACCTTGGCTGAAAGAATTTGCGAAGCCCAGAAGACAGACAAGGAAATTGATGAGATAAAGAAAAGGATGAATGAAGGAAAAGCTAAAGGGTTTCGTAAGGATGAATAAGGAGCTATATGGTTCGAGGATCGTATTTATGTACCCAATGATCCCGAACTCAGGAAGCTAATTCTTCAGGAGGCTCACGATTCACCGTACTCGATTCACCCCGGTAACACCAAGATGTATCTGGATTTGAAGGAAAGTTTACGGTGGACAGGTATGAAGAAGGATATTGCCGAGTACGTAGCGATATCGATGTTTGCCAGCGAGTAAAGGCGGAACATCGAAGCCAGCAGGGTTACTTCAACCTTTGCGATTCGAGTGGAAATGGGTAAAACTTGGAATGGATTTTATCACAGGATTACCCAGGACCCGTTCAGGTTATGATTCCATCTGGGTTGTGGTTGATCGATTGACCAAGGTAGCTCATTTCATTCCCGTGAAGATTACCTATACCAGCGCTAAGTTGGCCAAGATATACATGACCAGGATCGTATGTCTGCATGGAGTTCCGAGGAGTATCGTGTCAGATAGAGGAACAAAATTTACCTCAAAGTTTTGGAATCATTTACATGAAACTTTGGGTACGAGACTGGAGTTCAAGACAGCTTTTCATCCATGAGCGGATGGACAGACCGAGAGAGTCAACCAGATCCTGGAGGACATGTTGAGAGCTTGTGCGCTAGACTATGGATCTAGCTGGGATGATAATTTGCCATACGCGGAGTTCTCATACAATAACAGTTATCAGACCAGTCTGAAGATGGCCCCTTTCGAAGCTCTATACGGAAGGAGGTGCAGAACACCATTGCTGTGGGATGGTGTTGGAGATCGAAAACTTTTCGGTCCCGACCTTATCAAAGATTCCGAAGAGAAAGTTAAGCTGATTCGAGATAGGCTCAAGGTAGCTCAGTCGAGGCAGAAGAGTTATGCCGACAGTAAACGCAAGGAAGTAACTTACGAAGCGGGAGACTGGGCATATCTTCGTGTGTCCCCACTTCGTGGAATCAAGAGGTTCGGTGTCAAAGGAAAGTTAGCACCCCGATTCATTGGCCCCTACAAAATCCTCGAATGTCGTGGAGAAGTTGATTACAAGTTGGAATGGCCGGAAGGATTGTCCGGAGTTCATGATGTTTTCCATGTTTCTCAGCTGAAGAAATGCTATGCCGACATGGCCGATATTCCGTTGAGAGACACAGTGCCCCTAGAGGCCATACAGCTCGACAGTGATCTGACTTATGAGGAGAAACCCGTCCGAATTCTCGAGACTGCGAACAGAGTCACCCGCAGCAAGATCATCAAGTTCTTCAAGGTGTTGTGGAGTCATCACTCCGAGGAGGAAGCCACACGGGAGGCGAGAAGAAGACCTCCATGAGACCACCCGCACCTATTTGCTAGCCAACCCGAATCTCGAGGGCGAGATTCATCTTAAGGTTGGTAGGTTTGTAACATCCCAAATTTCCCATTTGGAATGTTTTACAATATTAGCTAAGCATCTATGCATATTGTTTGAAATTGAGTGACATTTGAAGTTTCAGAAGGTTTTGAGTTGTTGGAATTTGAATTTGACTTGGCAGTTGAAATTTATTTCAAATCAATGCCTGACAAATACTTGAGAAAAAGTATGAGAGGAGTAAACATGACACTCCAAAAATATCAGAGGAAAAACTTTGCCAAAAATTTTCAATTCAAATTTGATGTTTATCCCGGATTTTAGAAAAATGATTTTTTTTAAGTTTGATTTTTGCCCCTGGAAAAATGTTCAAATTATAGGGAATATTCCCCTGATCATTTTGATATATATATGTCCTATATAAAAAAATATATATTTAATATATTTTCTCTCTCTCTCTATTTCAAAAAAAAAGGGGAAAGAGAACCCAGGCGCCAGCCAGGCCGAGGCGGCCCAGCCAGCGTTAAGCCAGTGGGCGAGGCCAACCGCCCAACCAGCGCCCGGGCGGCCACGCCCGAAGTCGCCGCCACCAAAACCCGCCGCCCGGTCTCCCGACCCAAACGCCGCCTCCCTCTCTCACCGACACCCCGACCCCACCCCCTTCTTCCTCTCCATGCCAACCACCGCGCCGCCGCTCGCCGGAATCCCGAAGGATCCGGGATCACCTCGCCCGATCTTTCCCCTCGGCCAAGTCGACCCCCTATATAAACCCCACCCCCCCTCGACCCGTTCCCCCGTTTTCCCCCTCGCCTCCCCCTCGCTCTCGCCCGCAATCGCTCGCCGGACACCCGAAGCCGCCGCCGCGCCATTGCCACCGCCCCGCCCGACTCCGACCCCCCCGATCACCACCGACTCCACCCCCGAACCCCCCTCGCTCCGCCGCACCCGCCGGAGGCCTCCGCCGTCATCCCCGACCACCGGAGCCGCCGCACCGTCGTTGCGCGAGCCGCCGTCGACCATCGCCGTCGTCGCCGCCATGGTAAGTCACCGGAGACCCCCGCCGCCGTTCGATCTAGATCCTAGGGTGTAGATTAGATCCCCGAAGGGGTACGGTTTAATTTAAATGGACCGGTTTTAGTTACGGTTTATTTGGTTTATTTAGGTTTAGTTTAGACCGGCCCGACTCGGTTTAATCCCTCGGGCGCATTTTAGTTATATTACGCCCGATGCGTTAGATAGGCCCATTAAGCGCCAGATTTCTTTTAGTTAATTTTTTTCGTTTCTGTTTTTAACAGAATAGTTTCAGTTTTGTAAAATCCATATCTTTTAATCCACTTAATATTTTTAATTGATTATTTTTTTGTTAGTTTGCAAATTTGTTGTAGTTTCTGTAGAAAATATGTTTAGTCATGTTAAGATTATTATAAATTGTTTTATTTTAGATTTAGACAGATTAGTAATTCTGATATAAAGTGAGTTAGAATTATTTTATTTTAGTGATTCTTTTTGTCACTACTTTGTTTTGACCTTACCTAACCGTAGGAATTTATTTGGGCATTTTAGATTTAATAAAAAAATAGTTTTAATCAAAATCTTGTGGTTCTTATTTATTTAACTAGCTACTGTTTTCCTATTGTCTTATTTAGCAAATAATTTTAGTTTTTCTTTGTGATAGTTTATTTTAGGTTAGTTTCTGTAACTTTAGAACATGGACTTTTATTTACAATAAATAAATCTGTTATTTTATTTTTTCTTGATAGGATTGTTTTAGGCATAATAGTAGTTTTATAATAGCTTTTAATGTGATTCTTTTTTGCTCCTAGTTGCATGATGTTTTCTTTTCTGTTAGTTAGCAAAAACCCATGCTTAGGTTCTGTTAAGAAAAATTTGGTTGTGCAAAACTATTTCTTGGTTGTTGTTTGACATGGTGAAAACATTGATTTGGATTTCTTCGAGTTTTCTTTGGGTTTTGGTTCAATTGTTCCATGTGTTATATTAGTATGCTGTTATGCTAAGTGATCATATGTTTGTATGCTTATATGATTGTTGTTTGCCTCGGTAGAATTTCCGGAGTGCGAAGCTTGCTACCACGAGTCCCCAGCTTTCGAAGATCGTCAGCAAGGCAAGTCATTGATCACATTTTCATTTACTATGCCTATGATTTTATTGCATTAGAATTATATCTCCCTACCATGCATACAGTAGGTGAATTTTAAGTTTTGATCTTGAGTAGTATCATGACGTAGGATGAACCCAATTCCCCTTGTTACCATTGCCCGGGACGAAGTAGTTTATTTTGCTATGCTCGTAGACGGGGTTGGTTGAGTGATTCATAAGGGAGATGTGAGAGTCAAGATGATATAAACCCCATGACTTCAAGCTCAAGATGGACTTCAAAATTCACTACTGGGTGGAGGACGGTTGACGGGCACCCTGGAAAACCAATGATTGGCGGGATGCATGGAGAAGCGCCATGACATCTTGCGGAAAGCTTCACCCAGCCACGAAGAGACGGATGGATACCCCATTGACCGGAAGCTTACATGCAGCCGCAAGCCATTATGGGCTCTGGCTTGGTCAACCTTAGGTGTGACTCTGGCCGGACGGTGCTACGAGATGTAGAAGAACGGTAGGATTGGATGGGTACCGGAAGTGGCCAGAGGAACTCTTCGGAAGACCCTGTTTCATTCGTCCCGTCTTCAAACACCATGAAGTGCGAAGACTTGAAAGGAGGGAACGATTCTTGCGGGTAAAGTGCGCAAACCTCTGCAGAGTGAAGATCTAATCGGTTAGCCGTGTCCCCGGTTACGGACAATTTGAACCTCTGGAACTTGGAGTATTTCGGATATCTCAACACCGAACTTAATAAGTTAATTGAGGGGGTTATTTAATAATTGGGAATGAGACATTGGTTGGCGGAACCATCTCAATAATTACCAACATTTCGTAGTAATTGCAAACAAGTCCTTATTGTAGGGAAAAACTGGCTTTTCGCAAAACAATGAAACTTAGAGCCCCACAGCCAAATTGCATATAGTGTTAGTATTTTTTATTATTATTCTCTCTTCATGACTTGCCGGCATATTCAAAATGCTGACCTACACGGCTGCAACGTCTTATGTTGCAGAGGAGTATTCGATCGGGAGTGAGGCTACGATCCGGCGCTTGGCGATTGCCCTATGGAGTCGGATGGACTCGCTTATTCTTCTCACGCTTCGCAGCTTTATTTAGTTTATTTCTCATGAGTTGGCCTTCGGCCGAATTTATTCAATTGTAATAAAGACTCTATATGAGAATCGTGTAATAAATTCAGGTGTGATTGAACTTTGATTATTTCATCAATGTACTGTGTGTGCCAGCATGATCTTGGGATGGTACAGCTACACAGAGACTTGACCAATTTTGGGTCGGGTCGCTACATATGTTGTAACTTATGCGTGGTACCCCGAGTTTGTGCGGCGAGTAAATTTTTTGGTTTCTATTAATATGAGTAGTTTTTGTTGCAGTTTAACTCTTAAAATTAACCAGCTTCACTCGCGAAAAATCCTGGAGTGATATTTCTTTTCCCTGAGTTGCGGCATCGTGTGTCTTCTCACGACATGGAGTTTTATTCACGCAGCACCACGGCAGCAGACTCACAACCGCTCGAACACATACACTACTTGCAAAAACACGTAACCGTGGAGTATTTGTTTTTCAAAAAAGCTCTTAACAAATATCGAGGATGAGATTTTTCTTAAGGGGGGTAGTGTTGTGACGCCCCAAAAATTTAACCATGTTTTGTTTATTAAAATTTTGCCAGGAAACTAAAACTTTTAGTTTCTGGATTTCCTTCTGATTTCAGAACCATTCTTTTCTTTATTATTATGGAGTTTTTACCCCATGTGAAAACTTTTCAAACATTTTTGGACTCATTTACCCTCTCAAATAAAACAATTCTTCTATCAGTAGGATTACTTATATAATTATTTATCCCTGAGCTTTATCTCTCTAAAATGGTTTTTCATAAGTTTAGGACCCCTTTTGCACTATAACCCTTTTATAAATACATTTAAAAATCTCACCAAAATTTGGGGATGTTATGTGATGTTTTTAAATCACTTTTATACAAAAATATATTTCATTCATTGGACACTTTGAGTTCTACACCAAGTTTTCAAATCTGGTCCAGTGGGCAATTTTGCACTACAACCTAATTAAATATTTCTTTAAAACTCCCACCAAAATTAGGGGATGTCAGTAGGAGTATATTATTCATCTTTATGCAAAAACCCAGTGATGTCCTTTGAAAAATTTGAGTGAATCATCCTCATTTTCATTCTGGTCCAACTTGATGATTTGTACTGCAACCATATTTTAACTTGCTCCTTTACCCATGATTATTTCTCCTGCTTATAGACCACCCTGCCAAACACTTAAGTCCAGAAGAGTGGACCCATTGGAGGATCTTAAGTGCATGCAACTATGCCCTTTTCTTACTGTCCAGAATCAGTTTTCTCTCAAACTTGCACTATCAAGTTTCTAGACTTGGGCAACTAACCTTGCCATCCCCACCTGCATCTAAAGAGACCCTGATCTGGAGATTTTGACCTCTCCAAGAGTTTCCTAGATGCTCTTGGCATTTTGTCAAACACCTTGAGTGCGAGGACAGTTTTGGCATGATTTTAGTTTTGCCTTTGTGACCTTGCACCTCTGGACAAACTAGCATGTCCATTAAGCTCCTAGACGACCCTAACACAGGCCTGCTAATCCCCACCTCATCCTAATCCTCTAGCACACGCTGACATTTAAATCGGCGCTGGCGTGCATGCTTTCTGGGCGCGGCAGGCGCGATTTGCGATGCATGCACACGGGTCGCCACGTCGCATTGCCGCCTCCCCCCCTCCCCCCCCCCCCCCCGCCCGTCCTGGCCTCTCCCCTCACCTAGCCGCCGCGCCCGACCCCTCCCTCACCGCAGGGCCACCACAGCCCCTCTGGCGCCCTCTGTGCCGCCACATAACCGCCACAGCCGCCCGACAGCTCCTGCCCTGGACGACGCCGCCCGAGCCACTAGCGCTCACCAGCTACCCCCTGGAGCAGGTCAGGCTCATCCGCAAGCTTGTCCGCGAGCACTCGTCGCAGCCACGTCCCCCTGCTGCTACAGAATGGCGGTCGCCAGCGATCTTATCCACGGCCGCCGCGAACCGCCATTGCTCGCCTATAAATGGAGAGCCCCGAGCCTCTCCGAACCCTCAGGAAGCCTCAAACCATCCTCCTAGAGCTCCCCTAGCTCGCAATCAACCAGGGGAGGTCGTCTCCCCCATCTTCGGTCGGCTCGGCCGCCGCCACGTCCGAGTCCATCGCCCCAGGCCTCCCAACACCACCGCCTGGCTCCCCTTTATCTTGCGGAGCCGCCCACACTCTTAGCGTCGACCGGGAAGCACCATAACCCAAACCCCCAAACCTCCCGAAGCTGCCGTCCGCCGGAAAGCTCGCCGCCGGCGACTTCCTTCACCCGCGCCGACCCAACAACCACGGGGAGAACCGCCCCGGCCTGGCGGGTCCATCCCTGCCCTTGGATCCCCGTGGGGAGCCACCGTTCATCAGCGGCGATCGCCGGAACCCCGCCCCGCTCGGGCAAAGGAGGGAGAAGACGCGGGCGACTTGTCAAACCTGACCAGTGGGCCCAGGGTACCCACTGTCAGTGACCAGCCCTGCCGCCATGTGTTTTAAGTGGTAGCGTAAACACAGAGTACGCCTTCGACGTGTTCAGTTTTCGAAACGTTTTTCTTTTTTCTGTTTTATTTTAAAAACGGAATGACCAAAACTTTGACTAGCTATATCTTTTAAAATAAAACTCCAAATAAGTTGATTCTTTTTCCTACCTCTCTCAAATATTGTCTAGTTTATTTTTAGATTTATTTGAAAAAATTTCAGACAAATTTTTTGTACTGTTTAAAAACCTATGTGTTAATTTGAATAATTTCAAAAATAGGATTTCTGGAGGAGAAGAAAACTTTCAAAAGTTTTGGAGAGCACCTCACCTCTCCACACCTTGAAGGCAAGCATTCTGAACCCTGGCGTGATATTTTTGTGTGTTGGATTAATACGATTATAACACCACCTTAATACGAAGAACTCGTTATTTTATGTGGTGACACGATCATTTGCATGAATGCATATTGGAGACTTCCTTTGTGACGCCCCAAAAATTTAACCATGTTTTGTTTATCAAAATTTTGCCAGGGAACTTAAACTTTTAATTTCTGGAATTTCTTTTGATTTCAGAACCATTCTTACCTTTATTTTTAGGGAGTTTTTAAATCTAGTGAAAAACTTTCCAAATATATTATTGGACTTGTTTGCCATTTCAAGTAAAACATTTCTTTTCTTCAGTGGAATTTATTTACATAATTATTTCTCTCTGAGCTTTATTCCTTAAAGTGATTTTCATTTGTTTTGGAGCTCTTTTTGAACTACAACCATTTGATAAATTTAACTAAAATTCCAACCAAAATTATGGGATGTCAATAGGAGTATATTAATTAACTTTATGCAAAAACCCAGTTATGTTGTTTGAAAAATTTGAGTGAATCAACCTCTTTTTCATTACATTTCCAACTTGAGGATTTGTACTGCAACCATATTTTTACTTGCTCTTTTACCCATGGTTCCTTTTCATTCTTGTAGGCCTTCCTGCAAAATCCTTAAGTCCAAGAGCATGAACCCATTGGAATATTTTTGGCCCATGAAATGACAGCCTTTAGTTTCTACCCAAAATTGGTTTTCCCAAATAATTGCACTAACAAGTTTCTTTGTTTGGCAAACTAACCTGACCACCACCACCTTCACCTAAAGAGACTAGGATCTGGAGACTTTGGCCACACCAAGAGTTGCCTAGGAGCTCCTGTCATTCTGTCGAACACCTTGAGTTCATGAACAGATTTGACATGCTCATGAGTTTGCATTGCAGACTGGCCACATCAGCCAAACAAGCATGTCCACTAGCATCCTAGCTACCACTAGCCTAGATCTGTTGATCACCAGCCCCTCATATGCCCTCTAGCTCACAACGAAATTTCGGCGAACACATAGCGTGCGTGCTCTGGGCGCGCCCAGAACGCACGTTTTGCACGCGCGTGCACCGAGCCGCCGCGTCGCGCCCCGGGCCTTTGCTCGCCTGCAGAGCCGCGCCTCGCCCTCGACCACTCGCCAGCAGCCAAGCTGCCCAGGTGCCCTACTGGCGCCGCCGTAACCCCTTGGCAGCACGCCCGGCGTCCGTAGGTGCGCGCCACGGACGGCGCCGCCCGAGCCACAACTCCTCGCCATCTGGCCTCGTGAGCAGGCTGCCCTTATCTCTGAAGCCGTCCGCTAGCGCCGACCATGCTCCGGCCATCGCCACGTCGCTCTGCCGCAACAGAAACGGTCGGTCGACGATCTTATCCCCGGCGATGGCGGAACCGATCTTCCCCGGCTATATATAGCCCAGGCCTCGCTCGAGCCCCCTCAGGCAGCCTCGTACCACCCTCTAGCGCGCCCCACGTCCAACAAGCAACGTCGGGAGGCCTTCTTCCTCGCCTCCGACCGATTCGGCCGCCGCCAAGTTCTGGTTTGATTCGTCACAAGCAGAGCTTCCCCCACCCTTCCAGCACCACCACCGAGCTCCTCTTTGTCTTGCGGAACCGCCCAGACCCCAAGCTACGGTAGAGAACCACCCTGGCCAGAACCCCCAAATCGACCCTAAGCTATCGCCGCCGAGGAGCTCGCCGCCGGCGACTCCCTCCTTCCCCGCTGACCCAACAACCACCGGGAGGACCGCCCCGGCCTCGAAGATCCATCCCTGCCCTCGGATGCCCTCAGGGTGGATTCGCCGGGCGAGGATCGCCGGAGCTTCGCCTCCGCTCGGCCAAAGGAGGGGGAAGGCGGGGAGACAAAGTCAAACCTGACCAGGGGGCCCCCCTGGACCCACTGTCAGTGACCCCCGCGCCAGTCCACGCTGGATAAGTGGAGACGTAAAATCAGAGTACGTGTTCGACGTATACATATATTCGAATCGTTTTTTATTTTCTGTTTTATTTTTAAATAACAGAGTTTGACCAAAACTTTGACCGACCATAACTTTTTAAATAAAACTCCAAATGAGTTGATTCTTTTTCCTACCTCCCTCAAATTTAGTCTAGTTTATTTTAAGATTTATTTGAGATTTTTCCAAGCAAATTTTTTGTACTGTTTTTAAATTATGTGTTATTTGAATATTTTTGAAAATAGGAAATGGAGGGGAGTTATAACTTTCAAAAGTTTTGGAAAGCACCTCACCCCTCCACAACTTGAAGGCAAGCATTCTGAACCCTGGCATAATATTGTGTGTGTTATTTGACACGGTGACAACACCACCTCGACACGGGGTATACGTCATTTTATGTGATGATATGTTCATACTCATGAGTGCATATTGATGATTTCATGCTATTGGATTTTGATATGTTTGTGATAGTAGTCACCATCATATGCCTTTCATGCAAACCGGAAGGAAATCCGGGAAAGCCTCTGTCTTGGGTAGACACGGTCTTGTCCCTAGTCCTCCGTCGAGACGGTCGGTGTATGCAGTATGGCATGAGGAGGTATGTCGGCGTGGTGATTCTGTATGTTGGTTGAAGTATAAATTGTTATGCTAACCATGCAGGGAATACTAAGCCTCTGAGTCGACCATAGATCGAGTCTTGTTAAGTAACCCCCATACTTGCCCCGTACTACCACTTGTCCCTGCCATAGGTAGGGTACGGTTCAGTAAGTTGTCAACCCCTTTCCTAGCACACACCGTACATAGAGGCCATGGTGGAAGATACCGGAGGCATCCGGTAGGCATGCCACCTGGCCCGAGGGCATGGGTGTTTTCGGTTGTAGCCGAAGGGGTAGCTCCCCTAGTTTTGTGCGCGGTATAAATTTTGTGATCCCATGCTAAGTCGAGGTTGTAGCCTCCCCACTTAGAGTTTAAGCAACATGTGTCGTGGGTGATTCAGGACACGGTAAGTTAAATTTGGTGTGTGCGGATAGGTGTGTTTTCAATCAAAAGGCCGTAGATGGAATTAGTCCCGATGGACTAAAGGAATCCGTTACTAAATGGGTAAAGAGTACACCCTCTCTGAGATTAAACATCTATTGAATAGCCGTGTCCATGGTTAAGGACTACGATGCAGGATGGGTCAAGTGTCGGTCTTAGTGTCGGTCTTGGAGGAGAAAATGTTAAACCAGAACTTGGATCGTGACTTGTGACTTGTGATGATCATGATTATTATTTGTTATGGACTAACCCGTTATATTATTAAAATTATCAAGTATCCACAGGATGGTTCTACCTCCTGGATATTCCTTTATTATTTATAAGCCCTTTTCGTGGTGTCATTTGAGGCCTAAGCTGTAACATTCTTGTTATTTATTTACTTTATAAGCCCTTTATGTGGTGTCACCGAGACGCCTTGATCGTGGCATGCTTGTTATTTATTTACTTTATAAGCCCTTTATGCGGTGTCATTGACGCCTTGGATCGTGGCATGCTTGTTATTTATTTACTTTATAAGCCCTTTATGTGGTGTCGCTCGACGCCCGATCGTAACATGCTTGTTATTTATTTACTTTATAAGCCCTTTATGTGGTGTCGCTCAGACGCCCGAAAGTGGCATGCTTGGTATTTATTTACTTTATAAGCCCTTTATGTGGTGTCGCTTAGACGCCCGACTGTGGGATGCTTGTTATTTATTTGCTTTATAATCCCTTTATGTGGTGTCGCTCAGACGCCCGACTGAGGCATGCTCGTTATTCACTATCCTTTCGAGACGTCGCTTCAGACATCCAATCGGCGCATTTTATTACTGTTCTGTTATACATATTAATGTTGCATATAAATAACCTGCTTGCATGCATCATGGATTTTATTTTATGGTGACGGTCACGATCATAGAATATTTCAGAGCATGATTAGCAATTGTTATATTATACCCGTGTTCATTATGTTTGCGAGTACATTCAAAGTACTCACTAGCTTGTCCCTGGCTATTGTCTTGGCCAGATTTCTTGCTTGGAGAGGAGCGTTGCGATGACAGTCCCAGAACCTAAGCAATGGTGGTAGCAGGCTCGCGAAGATAGGAGTTAACCTGGTCAGCTGTTCCTGTGGGAATGGAGTCCCATAGATGCTGAAGATCCACAAACCGCTTCCGCCATCAACCACTAGAAACCAATTGTTGTACTCATGAACCAGAATGGTCTTGTACTACATATTATGTATTTTGCTTGAAATTTCTGTATCAAGTTGGTGCCTCATCATTCTTGATAATCACAGGGCTGGTGGGCACAAGGGCCATTTTCTGGAATTTAATATCCCGAAAATCCGGTCCTGACAGTGACCCACCATCGCTACAACGTCCTCAAGATGCCAGGAAGTGGCGGGGTCATCACGGTCCCCTGCGAAGAGAAGGATGCGGTGTGCTCCCTCGGGCGCGCCTTCCAAGCCGCGTCAATCGAGGACCCAGACAGCAAGAATGGAAACCTTCCTGAAGCAGCTCCCAATAAGAAGAAGACATCACCTGGTTCAAGGCCTCAGGAGGCAGTCTCCTCCGGAGGCGCCCCATCCGGACATGCGCCTATCCAAGGGGCGCCACCCTCCGTTGCATAGGAAGGCGCGCCCGGCGCCCTCCTCGGGCAAGGCTCGGGGGCTCTCTTCTGGGGAGCCACTGACTTTGCCAAGATCACGAGGGAGGCGCTTGGGCACCACTTGGAGGCGTGCTTCGCGGCACGTTTCCCTCAGGAAGGCGTGAGGCAAGGAGGGTCCAACCCTCGGGAGTTCATCACCAAGGTCACTCAGGAGTTGCAGGAATAGAGAGTCATGCGCGGCAACCGCCGCCTGCCCAGTGTAGCTCCCCATCCAGGCGAGGATGGCGGGCTGCGCGTCTGCATCGACTACCCAGGGCTCAATCGAGTCGCGTCTCAGGAGTGCTTCTGGCCTTCGCGCGTGGGGCGTTGCACGGGTCCACCGCACAGCTACGTTCGCATGCCCTTCGGCCTGCCGAACGTGGCTGCAGCCCACCAGCGCCTGATGAGAAGCATTCTGGAAGCTCAGGTGGCCAACCATCGCGCGCTCCTAGAGGAAGTGGGGATGGACCTCGTCGAGCCGCCCGGACCTCGCGAGCCTCTTGAGGCTCGGAGCCCCGAGGGCTCGTGAGGATTGGCTTCTTCGCCTCGCATCATTAGCTACTCCGACACTCGCTCTACGACGATATCAGGTGACTTATTTCAAGTTTCGCTTTAGCTGGGAGCCCTCAGGGCTGCATCATTCCCAGGTCGCGTGGGTCTGTCCCTGCGGGATGTATCTGTTTTGCTTTCGTCTTCAGCTTACCTTGTTGGGGGCGCCCCTCGGGCTGCATCATCCCCAAGTCACTTGGGCCTGACCCAGTGGCGCTTGCCTTTCTCTGCATCTATCTAAGTTGATTTGCTTCTTCATGCTTAACCTGCTCATGTTTATTGTCTGCTGCCTACCGCGGGCCTCTCCACTCTCATGCAAAGCACTTGCACGTTAAAAGGGGGGGTGTCGGTGTCAAAATCGGCGGATCTCAGGTAGGGGGTCCCGATCTGTGCGTCAAGGCTGATGGTAACAGGAAGCAAGGGACACAGATGTTTACCCAGGTTCGGGCCCTCTCGATGGAGGTTAAACCCTACTTCCTGCTTGATTAATATTGATGATATGGGTAGTACAAGAGTAGATCTACCATGAGATCGTAGAGGCTAAACCCTAAGAGCTAGCCTATGATGAATGCGATTGTAATTGTGATCGGCCTTCTAAGGACCAACCTCTCCGGTTTATATAGACACCGAAGAGGGCTAGGGTTTACATGGAGTCACAAGGAAGGGAATATAATATACGGATCGCCAAGCTTGACTTCCACGCCAAGGAAAGTCCCATCCGGACACGGGTCGAAGTCTTGAGTCTTGTATCATCATGCTTCAATAGTCCGGACGATGTATATAGTCCGTCTATCCGGATACCCCCTAATCCAGGACTCCCTCAGTAGCCCCTGAACCAGGCTTCAATGACGATGAGTCCGGCGCGCAGTCTTGTCTTCGGTATTGCAGGGCGGGTTCCTCCTCCGAATACTCCAAGGTAATTATCGAACACTTAAACCGTGTCCGGATCTAGAAGATGGTCTTCGTATGACGTAAACTTGATCTGCTGGCAGTCTTCGTGCATCGTGGCCTGGTCCAACGCGAACCAGCATTTCTTACCCCATGACGACTCGCATTACGAGGCGGTTTTACCGACACGTCCCGTCGAAGCGGAGATCGTGTTCCACTTATTACGGGATTTTCCATCAATATGAGCACGCGTGACCCCACGACGGTTGTTGGTATAACTCGTGTGTTTTTAGATAAGCCTCAAACGGCCACTCCGGGGAATCTTGATATTCATCCCCTTTATAAAAAGGGGTCGAGGCCTACGCCTCTTTTTCACCTTCCTCGCGCCTTCTTGTACCTCGAGTTCTAACACCCGAAACCTAAGCCTCAACACCCCAGATCCGCCGATATGTCCGGATCCGTCCCTCAAGGCCAATGGGTGGCCTCCTCGATCCAAGAGGACGACATTGTGAAGCTTAGGGAGGTCGGATACCTGACCGCCGACATCCAACACAGGCTTCCTTCATCCGGGCAGGTCATCCCCACACCGGAGACTAATGAGTGCGTCGTCTTCGTCCCGCACTTCCTCCGCGGCCTGGGCTTCACCCTTGATCCCTTTGTGAGGGTGCTCATGTTCTATTATGGGCTGGATTTTCACGATCTGGCTCCAGACGCTATCCTCCACATCTCGTCGTTCATTATAGTGTGTGAGGCCTTCCTCCACGTCACCCCACACTTGGCCTATGGCTCAAGACCTTCAATGTGAAGCGAAGATGATTGAGGCGACATGCGGAGTGCGGAGGTGCTGTAATAAGCAGGAACGCTGGTGCCCCATGGCCAGAGGGTTCTTTCCCAGAAGTATCCGATGTATGGCAGCGGAGGTGGTTTTATGTCACAGCTCCCCGAGGCACAAAGTGGGTGGCTGCCCCCAAGTTTCGCTCGGGCCCTCCGCCGCAGTTGGCGTCTTGGACGGACGTAGGATGGAATTGGGGGCCCGCTGGTGACATTCCAGTGCTGCAGAATCGCATTCGGGAGCTTATTGAGACATACATTAACCTTGTAAGCATAATGCAAGTGATGTTAATCTGGCGGATGTTGTCGTGCCAACGCCGGCCTCTCCGGATGTGGGAGTTCAATCCGGAGGGTCCGCGGACTGTCAAGCACTTCTTCGGCTTGAAACTCGAAGAGATGTGCAAATTATTCTTCGGACGGAAAGTAAAGTGTCCGGATACCACCGAGGATGCGGGCCTAAGCTGCAATCGCCTAGATACCCAAGTAAGTAAATTTGATATCGGACACCGTGTTTTGTATTTGTCATAAGTGTTTATTCTGAAAATCATCCGCGTCCAAGAATGGCTCAGCAAGGCAGAGAGAATCAGGTGTCCGGCGCCACTTCCCGAAGGTTCGCCTGCCCCCACCATGGCCAAGATGCTTGACCGTGTACTCAGCAGGATGCCCCCGGGGAAAGACAAGGGGAAGGATGAAGAATCCGAACCCCACACGCTACACATCCGAACCGGGGGAATTGTTGCCTCCCCTAAGGAGGATAGTCGGGAAGGGAAGGCTAAGGCTTCCTCCCCGCGCGGGAAGAAGAGGGCCGCCTCCAAAGACTCGGAGACAGAGATGCCCAAACCCAGGAAAAAGATAACACCAGGGGGCTATGCCCCAACGGGCACCCTCACCGCATCGTGCCACTGTGGGCCAGCCCTCCATCGAGCTGTAAGTTAATTCTTAATTCAAGGTACTGCGCTCCTCCTAGATTAATAACCGGGATTCATCTTTCGCAGTCCGGCTAGCAGCCCTTCTCAACAGAGTTCGTCTTCGGGGGATCTTCCTCCGGATATGATGGAGAGCGAGACCCCACCCACCTCTCCGACTCATGAAGCGAGTGACACCGAGGTGTCGTCACGGAGGAGTCAGGATCTGCCGAAGGCGGAAGCCAATGCGTCAGCCCCCCTGGGCCCAGAGCATTTGGCTCCTGCGAGGGGCGATGGGAAGGGTCCGGCACAGTTCGATGTCCGGCCGGACATACTGACAGGCCTACTGGAGCAAGTTGCGCTCTCGGAGGAGCACCGCTCATTAATGAGCGAAGTGCTCAAGAAGATCTCGTCCGCTACAAGCGGTTTGAATGAAGCATTTGCAAGTCTTCTCAGAGGCTTTGAGGTATGTAGCGGAGAATACACTGTTTTTGGCTATGAGGCACATTTTAGGTGTGCTCCATATAGATAGTAGCCCCTGAGACTCTGGTTGCCCGCCCTAGGGGGCAAACGGGGGATCATAAATCAATGATTGCGCTATAAATTTGTGCAGGTACCTGTGAGTCCGGCCGCCGACCAGTCCATGGAAGTTTCCAAACTGACCAAGCAGATTCGATCGATTGATGCCGATATCACGTAGGTGAACGAGCGGCTAGAAAAGTCACAAGGTATGTGCTCCGTCTTCCTTTGTATAGGAAAATATGGAGGTGGCATGATATTAATGTAATATGTTCGGACTGCAGATGGTGTTGCTGCCGTGGAGGCCCTGAAGGAGAACTTGTTCAAGCCAAGGAACAAGCTCGGGTTAGCAATGCGGCTGCCCTAAAGGCGACCGAGGAACTGAGAGCGAACAAGCAGCTCATCGCGAAGCAAAGAAAAGATGGCGAAATGGCTATTGAGTTAAAAAATGCCGCTGAACGGTATGAGCTCCTTGAAAGGGAGAATAAGGATAGCTTGGCCGAGCTGGACAAGGCACACAATGCCACCTAGGAAATACGGACCGAGCTCAGGTGTGCGCGGGAGGAGCTTCAACAGGCCGGTAAAATCGTGGCTGGAGAATCCTACTTGCTGTGGACGAAGTTTTCCGATCCGAAGTATGCTCCCCTGGATGGGCGCTGAGTTCCGCGGACGCCAGAGGCGGATTTGGCGAGGAGTACGGCTGACGCTGCCGAGTTCTTCGAGGGTCAGGGTGATAAAGAAGTGGAGAAGCTTTTCTGGTCGCTATTCAATACTCCCACTCGCCCGCTGCCATTAAATGAAAAGATGGCAGCTGTAGCGGAGCTTCACAGGCTGTCCGGCGTTGCAATGCGGTCTGTGATAGACCATCTTTGGCCGGAAGGGCTTAAGCCGGACAGTTACTTTGGCTTGGTGTAGCAATTCCTTGGGGCCGTGCCTCGGATCGATGCCATGAGGATGTCGGCGTGCATAGAGGGTGCGCGGATGGCTCTTGCCCGCTTTAAAGCCTATTGGACGGATATGGAGGCCAATATTATAGCGACCCAAGATCCGGCGCGGGGCCAATATCCGGCTGAGCACTACTTGGCGCAGGTCACAGAAGGTGCCTGCCTCATAGAGGCGCGATGCTCGAAGAATGTATTATTCGAGTGAGAAATCAAATTATTGTAAGAACAATGTTATTTTGGTTATAAGGCTATATTTATACTTTTTGCCCGAAAGTATCGTTGTGCCCCTGTGCGGCCGTTTACACACACACACACACACACACACACACACACACACACACACACACACACACACACACACACACACATATATATATATATATATATATATATATGCATGTGTAATCCGAAAGATAGCAGTAGTCGGCTTCAGCCCCCACGCAAACAATGCGGGGGTGTTCGCAAAAAATATGCATAATCACACTTGATCCAATGTCTTGGTCCATGAAGGAGGTGATGGCACATCGAACTAGGAAACCGAACTATATAGCTGTAACACTTTCTCTTAGCCATGGGAATTAATGTCGGGGCTACTATGTAGCCCCTGGTACATTTCGCGTGGATCCGAATACGGGCGCGTGTGTACATGACGGGGCAACGGTCCTTCGTTAATGCGCAGGAATCCTAAAGATTCTGATAAGTCTTTGAGTGGTTGGACAGTCTCTCGCTATATCATGACAGTCAGTTTTTGGCTTTCTCTACTGAGGTGCTCGTCCGGAATAACCAGGGCACAATCGCAGTAGTTCTCCTTTGGCCACCTTAGCCGATAGTAACGGAACATATGGGGGCAAACAGATGAGCCGGGCAATCCCAACATTTGACAAAAGAGATGATTCGGAGCTGCTGCATATAAGGCCAAACTCGTGACGTCGAACACTCCCGAGGGTATTCGGACTTTATAATAGTCGATGGGCTCAAGAATGCCCATTCGTTATAAACCCTGTTTTTCCAGGTACGTGCGTTAATCTGTCGCAGCGAGATGCCAAAAACGGCAGTATCCTCTATGGGTATGGAACCCATGGGATGGTTAAACAACAAGAGGCAATAAAAATGTTTATATAGGGTCTTAATCTAAAAAGAAACATGTTGAACGGGGCCCTGCTGCACGTCTGTGCCTTTGTCTCCGTTGTGCCGTATCCTGGAAGGGTATCGCGCGAACGTTGTCTGTGGAAAAAAGGAAAGATCATAGAATAGTACAACGTGAGTACGCGGTGGATAATAAGAGTGTAGGATGTTGGCCTGTCCATAAGGTTGAGCCAACTGTGGGACTGTGTTAAATATTTATAGCCCCTGGTATCCGCCATGGGATTATATATACGGTGCCCTGGTTCAATTTTATCCGGGCGACCGGACTCGTCTAGCCAAGTCTGTGGCCTTTAATGACCAGTCATGTTTTCTTATGTTGGAGGCCGCTTATAGTCCAGCTGCGAGGGCCGTCTCGTGCTCCACTATGCGTGACGAGCGCTCTGTTAGTCCGCTAACGGTGATGACGCCACATGGACCGGGCATCTTAAGTGTAAGGTAGCCATAGTGTGGCAATGCGTTGAAGCGGGCGAAGGCCGATCTTCCGAAAGCATCGCTTGGCGATAGTCGCTTTGGAAGGATGCGATGATGAAGAGTAGTTCTTCGCTCTGGAGTTGTCTGGCGAGCGAATGTTACCTCTAGTGCGAAGGAGCCCTGCCAGGCTTCAACGCCTGGTATCACCCCTTCAAAGGTGGTGTTGCTTTGGTTAATTCTGGATGGGTCTATCCCCATCCTGCGGACAGTGTCCTCATATATTAAATTGAGACTTCTGCCGCCGTCCATAAGGACACGGGTGAGACGGTATCCGTCGATTACCGGGTCAAGCACCAAGGTCTTAGATCCTCCGCGCCGAATACTAGTTCGGTCATCCGAGTTATCGAAAGTGATCGGATAAGGAATCCAGTGGTTAGGCGTGAGTATGATGGGCTCGATGTCGATCGCGTCTGTAAGCGTGCGTTCTTGCCTCCTCATGGATGTGTGAGTCGCGTGGATCATGTTCACTATTTGAACCTCTGGCGGGAATTTTTTCTGTCCTTCAGTGTTCGGCTGGCGGGGTTCATCCTTGTCTTCACTTGGTGTTTCCCTTTCCTTGTGTTCGGCATTTAATTTGCCGGCCTGCTTGAAGACCCAGCACTCTCTGTGCGTGTGGTTTGCAGGTTTGTCACGGGTGCCATGAATTTGGCATAGTCAATCTAGGACTCTATTCAGACCGGACGGTCCCTCTTTGCTGCCTTTTGATTGCTTGTTTAGCTGATTAGGTCGAGAGCCTCTGAATCCGGCATTAACCGTCGTGTTATCCGGGCTCTCTTCCTTGTTTTTGCGTTTGTTTTTATGACGCTGTGGCTTCCCATTGCCATCCCTTATTTCGGATGTGCTGGGGTCGCTGGTGCCTTTACGGGCTAGCCAACTATCTTCTCCCGCGCAAAAGCGGGTCATAAGGCTTGTTAGGGCTGCCATTGTCCGGAAGACGCACTCCGAATGAGATGGAGTAAATTACTCAACACTGCAGACAAATATGGCGACAGCCGCCAAGCAAAGAGCTACACAAAGCGCAAACTACTGCCCGAATTCGATGAGGAGGCCGTAGAGCCCACACGATCAAAAAACAAAGAGGCCGCCGGGTCGGATAGACGACCACATGGCAAACGTAGAGCGGCAAGCGGCGCCGCACACAAGCCGGCATGCGATCCGCATAAGGATTCACACCAAAAGGATGGCCCAGTTAGATCTATCTACGGGCCAAGGACACAAGTTCTGGCGAGCAATACAACAGTCAAATATCCGAACATCACGGCACACCCAACATAGGGCGCGCGCACCCTCTATGTTTCACCGATGAGGTGCTTTGGACCATGAATTTCCAGCGGGATTCAAGCCCGTAAACATAGAGGCATATGACGGAACGACAGACCCTAGAGTCTGCATTGAGGATTATATCCTCCACATACACATGGCCAGAGGAGATGATCTCCACGCCATAAAATACCTACCCCTCAAGCTCATAGGGCCAGCCCGGCATTGGCTTAAAAGCCTTCCCGAAAACACCATTGGTAGTTGGGAAGAGCTTGAGGATGCTTTTCGGGCCAATTTCCAGGGAACCTATGTCCGACCTCCGGACGCAGACGATCTAAGTCACATAACCCAACAACCCGGAGAGTCAGCTCGAAAATTCTGGAACAGGTTCCTCACCAAAAAGAACCAAATAGTCGACTATCCGGACGCCGAAGCCTTAGCAGCTTTTAAACACAACATCCGAGACGAATGGCTCGCTGAACACCTTGGCCAGGAAAAGCCAAGAACAATGGCCGCACTAAAAAGCCTCATGACCCACTTTTGCTGGAGAGGATAGCTGGCTAGCAAGATGCAGTACCAGCGACCCAAGTACATCCGAAGTCAGGGATGGGAATGGGAAACCACAACGCAGCAGGGACCAGCGCCGGATTAAGGGGAACGGTCCAAAGAGCGCGGTAGTCAACGCCGGATTCAAAAGCTCACTGCAGAACAATATAAAGCTGCCCCTTAAGGACAATAGCGATGAGCTATCCAACTTAAACAAAATCTTGGACAAGATACGCCAAATCCACAGTACTCCAGGGAAGCCTGCAAACCATACCCACAGAGATTGTTGGGTCTTAAAGTAGTCTGGCAAACTCAACGCCGGACACAAGGGGCTCGACACACCAAGCGAGGATGATGACGAACCCCACAAGCAGAGCCCGGAAAACAAAAAGAATTTCCCACAAGAGGTCAAAACAGTAAACTTACTTCAAGTAACAAAAGGGGAAAACAGAGCGGCACCCATTGAATTACGCGCCGCACAATCTACCCCAGCGGAGTCCCAACACTAGTTGTCAAAACCAGTTACCTTCGACCATCAGGACTACTCCGAAAGTATCCGGAATGCAGGATGGACTGCCTTGATACTAGAACCTATAATCGACGGTCTTCAATTTACGCAAGTCCTAATGGACAGTGGCAGTGATTTAAACCTGCTATATCAGGACACAATCCGCAATATGGGGATAAACCCGAACAGGATTAGCCATAGCAACACTTCCTTCCAAGGAATAATGCCAGGCACATATGCCCATTGTACGGGCTCCCTACTATTGGAAGTTATGTTCGGCTCACCCGACAACTTCCGTCGGGAAAAGTTGTACTTCCACATCGCCCCATTTAAAAGTAGCCATCAAGCACTACTGGGACGCGAAGCTTTCGCCCGCTTTAACGCAATACCGCATTATGCAGCTCTTAAACATAAAATGCCCGGTCTACGAGGCATCATTTCATTAAAGGGAAGCTGCGCGTGTCCCTCAAGGAAAGAATGTGAGACTGCCTTAACAGCCTCACACTAATACGACCTTGCTGGCCAAAAGCGTCTAAAACAGGTCGTTCAGACCCCGGACACGGTTAGGCGAGTCTGGCATAAATAAACATGATGCTTACTAGCCGCGTACCCCCCTACAAGGGGCTCCACACATGTACAACAAGAGACAATAAAGCTCAATTTTACTCATTTTTGAATCATACTCTATTTTATTTCCAATTACATTTCAGCGCGATCTTTTTCAAACTAAGTTCCTCTCTTTTACAGATGAACGCCGTATATACCCGTCCAGGATACGGCACAACGGAGACACAGGCGCAGACGTGCAGCAGGGACCCGTTGCAAGGATTCTTTTCAGATTAAGACCCTGTGTAAACCTTTTTCACTGTCTCTTGTTGTTACTCATCCCCCGGTCTCTTATTATAACCGAGGAGGAGGCTGGCGTTTTGGCATCAGCCGCGTCAGAATTTTACACGCACTGGACACTGTGGGCTTGTTACCAAGGGCATTGTTCGCCCGCTTTATAAAAGACCGAATACCTTAGGAGTGTTCGGCGTCTCGAGTGAGGCCTTATATGCATCAGCTCGAATCATGTCTTTGGTCAAATGTTGGGTTTGACCGGCTCGTGTTTTGCTGCCTTACGTTCCATTCTATCGGCTAACGCGGCACCGTGGAGAACTATCGTGATTGTGCCCGGTTTGGCCGGGCGAGCACCTCGAGAGAAAGCCAAAACTGACTGCCATGATATAGCGAGAGACTGGTCAACCACTCGATGACTCATCGGAATGTTTAGAATTCCTCCACATTAACGAAGGACCGTTTTTCGGTCAGGCACATACGCACCCCGAATTCGGGAGAGTGCGGTGCCCCCAGGGGCTATATAGTAGCCCCACCATCGAACACCTATGGCTAAGTGAAAGTGATAAAGCATTATAGTGCGGTTGCCTATTTTTCTACGCTACTACCTCCTTTATAGGACCAAGACGTTGGATTAAGTGTGAAAGCGCGACTTCTTTGCAAACACCCCGCACTATGTGCATGGGGGCTGAAGCCGAAGACTGCCATCTTTCAGGTTATATACATATATACATCAACGGCCGCAGACAGGAGGTAGTTTGCTACTTGAAGGCACAAGTATAAAAAGCTCTTACATTAAATTGAAACGTTGTTTCATAAAATTATACATGTCATTCAAACATAGCATCCTTCGAGCATCGCGTCTCTATTAAACGGCGCGGAAGAACTTCCTCAAAATAGCGCCCGACCGGTACTCTTTGCCGTCCGAATCTGGGGACGCAATATCGATGGCCTTCATCTCAGCCCAGTATGCCTTGACACGGGCAAGAGCCATCTGCGCCCCCTCAATACACGCCGACCACTTCATTGCGTCGATACGCGGTACCGCACCAAGGAACTGCTGCACTAAGCCAAAATAACTCTTCGGTTGGGGTCTGCCTGGCCACAAATGAATCATGAAATAGTTCATGGCAAGTCCGGATAATCGATTCAGCTCGGCCCATTCGGCGAACCGATCGGTCAACGGAAGAGGACGCTCCGGACTATGGAATTGCGACCAAAATAGCTCTTCCCTTCTGTGCCTCTTCTGGCCTCGGAAGTGCTCAATCGCGTCCGCAGCGCTCGTCGCTAAGTCGAGATAAGCATCCTCCGAACTCCACAGCTTGTCCAACTGAGCATACTTCGGATCCGTATATTTCCTCCAGCGTAAACGGTTTTCCAGCCGCAATATCCCGGCCCGACTCAGCTCCTCCTTGGCAGCTCTCATAGCGGAACAGGCATCCTTGGATTCGGTGGTGGCCTTTTTCAGGTCCTCTTGTTCCGCTTTGACGTTCTTTTCAAGAACCTCGCAGCGGTCGGTAGTATTCTTTAGTTTCAGGCCAAATCGGCCATTTCCTCTTTGCTTCAAAGATGAGCAGCCCGCTCGGCTTTCAGCTCTTCGCCGCCTTTTAAAGCGGCCGACATTACTCTTCGGGCTTGCTCTTTAGCTCGGGCAAGTTCCGCCGCAGCCTCTCCACAAGCGGCATCGTGCGCATCAAAGCATACAAGTAGTAAGGCATGGGCGTCAAGCTCCCTTACCGGTGTCCACGGAGAAGTCGCATACCTTGTGACTCGTCAAACCGTTTATTGACCAGCGATGTCGCATCCGCCTCGTCAAGTTGCCGCTTTAGTTCGGCAAATTCATCGATCCGGCTAGCCACGGACGCCCGCCACCTACATAGGAACGGCGACATGTTAGTACTGTGATTATGATCCTCGGCACGCTGTCAGTTGTGACAGCATGCCGAGTCTCAGGGGCTACTATCTATACAGGGCACATTCTATATGCATAACTGTCATAAGGTACATCATTTTTTTTGTACCTCAAACCTCGTCATTAAACTTCAGGCGGCTTCATGCAATCCGCTCTCAGCGGATGCAATTCTTTCAATTACCATAGCCATTAGCGCACGGTGATCTTCTGAGATATACGCTCGCTCGAGAAGCTCCTTCAGCTCCTCCGACCGCACGCCAGTTGGCGCCGGACCATCCGGCCCCGCCGGACTCGGGGAAACTCTCCGTGACGACACTTCAGGGTCGCCCACCTCGCACGAAGGCGCGATAGGTGGAGGCGTTTCACTCTCTATCATCTCCGGACGAAGATCCCTCAAGACGAGCTCACGAGAAGGGCTGAGATCCGAACTACAAGGTACAATTTCGGTTATCTTCAGAAATAAATACAGGGATATTCTTTATTCACATGACCCTTTTTTTTTACTTACGACTTGCTGGAGGGCTGATCCCCTTGGGGAAATAGTGCGGCTGGGGTACTTCCCGGCGCCGGACTTTATGACGAAGACTTCTTTCCCTGTTTTGAAGCCTTGGCTTCCGGGTCTTCGGGAGTGGTCCTCTTCTCCCCTTGGAGGGGAGGATCCCTGATCCCCTCTTCCTTGAAAGCCTCCTTCGCGGAGGCAGTTGCTTCCCTGCTCCCCCCTTCGCCTTCTTTAAAAGGCGCGGCCTTCAACATCTTGGTCAGCATGGGATCCGGCGTGGTCTCTGGGAGGGGAGCCGGACACCTTATCAACTTTGCCCAGGCTATCCACTCCTGTTCATGAAACGGCTCCCTTAAAGGGCATATATATGATAAATGAATGAACAGCCTATCCGGTTACAGGGTTACTTACTTGAGTATCTGGGTGATTGCAGCTTAGACCTGCGTCCTCGGTCAAGTCCGGACACTTCTCTTGTGATCCGAAGAACAGTTTGTACATCTCCTTGGGCGTCGTGCCCATAAAATGTTGGAGAGCTCGTGGTCCCTCCGGATTAAACTCCCACGGACGGAGGGGCGACGTTTGCAGGGCAGAAGGCGCCGAATCAGCATAACCTGCGCCGCCACGACCAGATTGATCTCTCTTTCTTGGAGGTCTCGAATACGGCCCTGCAACAGGGGAATGTCCTTGGACAGCCCCCAGTCGAGCCCATGGTTGACCCATGATGCCAGCTGCTGTGGTGGACCTGAGCGGAAGGCGGGTGGCGCCACCCATTTGGTGCCCCTGGGAGCGGTGATATAAAACCACTCCCGTTGCAACAAACCAAGCTCCTCTTGAAAAGAGCCATCGGCCACGGAGCATCAGCACACTTGCTTATGACCGCCCCTCCGCACTCTGCTTGTTGCCCCTAGATCATCTTCGGCTCCACCTTGAAGGTCTTGAGCCACAATCCAAAGTGAGGGGTAATATGGAGTAAGGCTTCACATACGACAATGAATGACGAGATATGGAGGATGCACTCCGGATTGAAGTCATGGAAATCCAGCCCATAATAAAACATGAGCCCCCGCACAAAGGGATCCGTCGGGAAGCCTAAACCCCGAAGGAAGTGAGACACGAACACCACGCTCTCGCCGGGCTCGGGAGTGGGAATGACCTGCCCTGGAGCAGGCAGCCTATGCGAAATCTCACCGGTTAGATACCTGGCGTCATGCAGCTTTAGCACATCTTCTTCTGTGACGGAAGAAGACATCCATTGGCCGAGCTGGTCGGAGCCGGACATCATCGAAGGTCCGAAGCGCCTAAATCTGAAGCTTTGGGTGTTAGAAATCGAAGCGCGAGGCGAATTCGATGGAGGGTGGAAAAAAGAAGAGGGCCTTGGTCTCATTATAAAGAGGTTGAATACCAAGAGCCCTCCCTGTGGTCGATTGGGACTCGCCTTCGATAGAGGAGGCGTGCCAACGGGCACGGTTGGGTTACCCACATCCGTATTGATGAGAATCCCGGAATAAGGGGGCATGATCTACGCTTTGATAAGACGTGCCAAGGAAACCGCCTCGCTAAACACGCTGAGGTGGGACAGTAAAAAACGGTTCGAATAAAGGCTTGGCCGTGGTGTGATGTCACGCCGCGGAATACGTCAGCAGATCTGTGCGGAAAATTATTCTCTCTACGGTGGTATGTGGAACTTGTTTTGCATAGCCGGACACTATCCTTGTGTTCAAAACCTTCTATGAAGTATTCGGAGGAGGAACCCGCCTTGCAATGCCGAAGACAATAAGCGCGCCGGACTCGTCATCATAGAAGCCTGGTTCAGGGGCTACCGAGGAGTCTGGACTAGGGGTGTCTGGATAGCGAACTATCATCTTTGGCCGGACTCCTAGACTATGAAGTTACAAGATTGAAGAATTCTTCCCGTGTCCGGATGGGACTTTACTTGGCGTGGAAGGCAAGCTTGGCGATACGGATATGTAAATCTCCTACCATTGTAACTGACTGTGTAACCCTAACCCTATTCGGTGTCTATATAAACCGAAGGGTTTTAGTCCGAGGACGAAGAACAATCATACCATAGGCTAGCTTCTAGGGTTTAGCCTCTCCGATCTCGTGGTAGATCTACTCTTGTACTACCCATATCATCAATATTAATCAAGCAGGAGTAGGGTATTACCTCCATCGAGAGGGCCCGAACCTGGGTAAAAACATCGTGTCCCTTGTCTCCTGTTATCATCCGCCTAGACGCACAGTTCGGGACCCCCTACCCGATATCCGCCGGTTTTGACACCGACAGCCACCAAGGTAATCAGGGTGGTTACAATCGGCAATCCGTCCAGGAGGGTCAGCAGCAGCAGCAATCCAGATATTAGAGTAATCCGAAGCAGTTGAATAGTGGGCAGTATCATGTTTTCACCACAAGTTTATGCAAGCAGGACCAGAAGCTCCACAAGCGGGCCGTGAACGCCGTTGAGCCGTCAGTTCCTCATTACTTAAGATGGTTTGAGCAGCCCATTATGTGGAGTCGGGCGGATCATCCTCCCCGGGTTGATAACCCGGGTCACTTAGCTTTGGTGGTGGCGCCTCAAGTTGGTGGATACAAATTCACTAAGGTACTCATGGATGGAGGTACTAGCATCAACATCCTTTATTATGAGACTTTCGGTCGCATGGGGTTAACTGATAAAAATCTTAAGACATCCAATACTGTCTTCCATGGAGTGGTGCCTGGTAAGTCGGCATACCCTGTGGGCTGAAGGAAATATGCCCTAGAGGCAATAATAAAGTTATTATTTATTTCCTTATTTCATGATAAATGTTTATTATTCATGCTAGAATTGTATTAAACGGAAACTTAGTACATGTGTGAATACATAGACAAACAGAGTGTCACTAGTATGCCTCTACTTGACTAGCTCGTTGAATCAAAGATGGTTAAGTTTCCTAGCCATAGACATGAGTTGTCATTTGGTTAACGGGATGACATCATTAGAGAATGATGTGATTGACTTGACCCATTCCGTTAGCTTAGCACTTGATCATTTAGTACGTTGCTATTGCTTTCTTCATAACTTATACATGTTCCTATGACTATGAGATTATGCAACTCCCGTTTGACGGAGGAACACTTTGTGTGCTACCAAACGTCACAACATAACTGGTTGATTATAAAGGTGCTCTACAGGTGTCTACGAAGGTACTTGTTGGGTTGGTGTATTTCGAGATTAGGATTTGTCACTTCGATTGTCGGAGAGGTATCTCTGGGCCCACTCGGTAATGCACATCACTATAAGCCCTGCAAGCATTGCAACTAATGAGTTAGTTGCGGAATGATGTATTACGGAACGAGTAAGGAGACTTGCCGGTAATGAGATTGAATAAGGTATTGAGATACCGACGATCGAATCTAGGGCAAGTAACATACCGATGACAAAGAGAACAACATATCTTGTTATGCGGTTTTGACCGATAAAGATCTTCGTAGAATATGTGGGAGCCAATATGAGCATCCAGGTTCCGCTATTGGTTACTGACCGGAGACGTGTCTCGGTCATGTCTACATAGTTCTCGAACCCGTAGGGTCCGCACGCTCAAAGTTCGATGACGGTTATATTATGAGTTTATGTGATTTGATGGACTGAAGGTAGTTCGGAGTCCCAGATGAGATCGGGGACATGACGAGGAGTCTCGAAATGGTCGAGACGTAAAGATCGATATATTGGACGACTATATTCTGACATCGGAAAGGTTCCGAGTGATTCGGGTATTTTTGGAGTACCGGGGAGTTACGGGAATTCAACGAGAGAAGTATTGGGCCTTATTGGGCCATACGGGAATAGAGGAGAGAGGCCGAAAGGAAGGTGGCGCGCCCCCCTCAGGTCCGAATTGTACAAGGGGTGCAGTCCCCTTTTCCTTCTCCCTCTCCCCCTCTTTCCTTCTCTCCTACTCCGGAAACGAAAGGGGAATCCTAGTAGGACTTGGGAGTCCTAGTAGGACTCCCCACACTTGGCGCGCCCCCTCTAGGGCCGGCCTCTCCCTTGCTCCTTTATATACGGGGGCAGGGGGGCACCCCATACACACAACAATTTATCATCGATCTCTTAGCCGTGTGCGGTGCCCCCCTCCACCGTAGTCCACCTCGATAATATCATAGCGGTGCTCGCCAGACACCTTGGTAGAACATCATCATCGTCACCACGCCGTCGTGCTGACGAAAGTCTCCCTCAACACTCGGCTGGATCGGAGTTCGAGGGACGTCATCGGGCTGAACGCGTGCTGAACTCAGAGGTGCCGTGCGTTCGGTACTTGATCGGTCGGATCGTGAAGACGTACGACTACATCAACCGCGTTGTGCTAATGCTTCCGCTTTCGGTCTACAAGGGTACGTAGACAACACTCTCCCCTCTCGTTGCTATGCATCACCATGATCTTGAGTGTGCGTAGGATTTTTTTTTGAAATTACTACGTTCCCCAACAGTGGCATCCGAGCCTGGTTTTATGTGTTGATGTTATGTGCACGAGTAGAACACAAGTGAGTTGTGGGCAATATAAGTCATACTTCTTACCAGCATGTCACACTTTGGTTCGGCGGTATCGTTGGATGAAGCGGCCCGGACTGACATTACACGTACGCTTACGCGAGACTGGTTACGTGCTTTGCACACAGGTGGCTGGCGGGTGCCAGTTTCTCCAACTTTAGTTGAACCGAGTGTGGCTACGCCCGGTCCTTGCGAAGGTTAAAACAGCGCCAACTTGACAAACTATCGTTGTGGTTTTGATGCGTAGGTAAGAACGGTTCTTGCTCAGCCCGTAGCAGCCACGTAAAACTTGCAACCACGTGATGATCGGGTGTGATAGGCTCTACGTTCAAATACAACGGGTGCAAAACAGTTGCACACATGGAATACTCAGGTTAAACTTGATGAGCCTAGCATATAATAGATATGGCCTCAGAACACTGAGACCGAAAGGTCGAGCGTGAATCATATAGTAGATATGATCAACATAGTGATGTTCACCATTGAAACAACTCCATCTCACGTGATGATCGGACATGGTTTAGTTGATATGGATCACGTGATCACTTAGAGGATTAGAGGGATGTCTATCTAAGTGGGAGTTCTTAAGTAATATGATTAATTGAACTTAAATTTATCATGAACTTAGTCCTGGTAGTATTAGCATATCAATGTTGTAGATCAATAGCTCGCGATGTTGCTCCCGTTTATTATTTATATGTTCCTACAGTAAAACTAAGTTGGAAGATGTTAGTAGCAATGATGCGGATTGGATCCGTGATCTGAGGTTTATCCTCATTGCTGCACAGAAGAATTATGTCCTTGATGCACCGCTAGGTGACAGACCTATTGCAGGAGCAGATGCAGACGTTATGAACGTTTTGACAAAAGCTCGGTATGATGACTACTTGATAGTTAAGTGCACCATGCTTTACGGCTTAGAACCGGGACTTCAAAAATGTTTTGAACGCCACAGAGCATATAAGATGTTCCAAGAGTTGAAATTGGTATTTCATACTCATGCCCGTGTTGAGAGGTATGAGACCTCTGACAGTACTATGCCTACAAGATGGAGGAGAATAGCTCAACCAGTTAGCATGTGCTCAGATTGTCTGGGTACTACAATTTCTTGAATCAAGTGGGAGTTAATCTTCCAGATAAGATAGTAATTGATAGAATTCTCTAGTCACTATCACCAAGTTACTAGAACTTCGTGATGAACTATAATATGCAAGGGATGACGAAATTAATTCCCGAGCTCTTCGCGATGTTGAAATCGACGAAGGTAGAAATCAAGAAAGAGCATCAAGTGTTGATGGTTAACAAGACCACTAGTTTCAAGTAAAGGGACAAAGGTAAGAAAGGGGAACTTCAAGAAGAACGGCAAGCAAGTTGCTGCTCAAGTGAAAAAGCCAAGTTTGGACCTAAGCCTGAAACTGAGTGCTTCTACTGCAAAGGGACTGGTCACTGGAAGCGGGACTGCCCCAAGTATTTGGTGGATAAGAAGGATGGCAAAGTGAACAAAGCTATATTTGATATACATGTTATTGATGTGTACTTTACTAGTGTTTATAGAAACCCCTCGGTATTTGATACTGGTTCAGTTGCTAAGAGTAGTAACTCGAAACGGGAGTTGCAAAATGAACAGAGACTAGTTATGGGCGAAGTGACGATGTGTGTTGGAAGTAGTTCCAAGATTGATATGATCATCATTGCACACTCCCTATACTTTCGGGATTAGTGTTGAACCAAAATAAGTGTTATTTGGTGTTTGCATTCAGCATAAATATGATTTGATCATGTTTATTGCAATATGGTTATTCATTTAATTTACAGAACAATTGTTGTTCTATTTACATGAATAGAACCTTTTATGGTCATACACACCAACGAAAATGGTTTGTCGAAACTCGATCATAGTGATACACATATTCATACTAGTAATTTGTACGTGCTTTGCACATTAGATTATTATGTGTGATCACAATGCTATATCATTTCTTAAAAGTAAATATGTTATGTTATAATAACATTATCATGTTTATAACTCGTGGATTGTTTTTCACAATTTGTATAAAATCATGGTGGCACAAAAAATTTCTTGTATATGAAGCATGCATAGAAATAATATATAATTTTATTCCAAAAGAAATGTTATTTACGCGTTTGTGAAATATTTCAAATTTTCATATTCAAATTTGAATTATAGAAAAAATTAGTTTGATGTTATAATTACACTTTTCCAAACCATTAGTGTTTTCTCACAAAATCTATTTCTTTTGTGTGTTGTTGACCGCACAAAGCTTTAAATAACTTAACGTCCCATTAAGAAAATAAATTAAAATATAAATTTTAATTTTCTACTGGTTGTTTAAATATTTATCTCAACGAACAACAATATTGCCATGCGCACAAGTTTTCTACAGTGTACTAATTCATTTAGAAAAAATAAAAAATACTTCGGTGCGTGCATTCAACAGTACTCATGCATGCGAGGGGATAATTGCTATCGCAGTGATATAGGCTGCTAGGCTCTACGCGCACTTTTGTTTAGAGCTTCTATTCTATACTGGAGTACTACACTTGTTCGCAACATAAAGCTAGCTCCTCACGTGCAAATTCTCGAGCATGAATTTTGTAGGCTAGAAGCCCCTCACGTGAACTGGCATGTGTTTAACTCTAGAGAGTTCCGAGCATGAAATTTGTAGGCTAGGAGCTCCTCACGTGAAACTTACTTTGTGTCTGGTTGGTCAGATGGCAGCTGAACTCTAGAAAGATCCCCAACCTCATTTTGGCGCGCAGCCATGGGGAGCGAATCCCACGAACCATGGCCGTTGGATAAGTTCGGTTCCAAATTGATAAATTGTAGTGATTCATTCTGTTGAAGAAATCAACGGCTAACAAATGCTTCGGCATCACTCTGGGTGGCCAATCCAAATTTGAAAATTGGTGTACTATAGTAGTAGAGAATATTGAAGCCAAAAAGATGCAAAGTTAATAATGACAGTGCACCTTATTTGTGGCACTGCCGTTTAGGTCATATTGGTGTAAAGCGCGTGAAGAAACTCCATGCTGATGGGCTTTTGGAATCACTTGATTATGAATCACTTGATGCTTGCGAACCATGCCTCTTGGGCAAGATGACTAAAATGCCGTTCTCCAGAACAATGGAGCAAGATTTGTTGGAAATCATACATACTGATGTATGTGGTCCAATGAATATTGAGGCTTTCATGGTATCGTTATTTTCTGACCTTCACAGATGATTTGAGCAGATATTGGTATATCTACTTGATGAAATATAAGTCTGAAACATTTGAAAAGTTCATATAATTTCAGAGTGAAGTGAAAAATCATCGTAACAAGAAAATAAAGTTTCTACGATATGATCATGGAGGAGAATATTTGAGTTACGAGTTTGGACTTCATTTGAAACAATGCGGAATAGTTTCGCAACTCACGCCACCTGGAACACCACAGTGTGATGGTGTATCCGAACATCATAACCGTACTTTATTAGATATGGTGCAATCTATGATGTCTCTTACCGATTTACCACTATCGTTTTGGGTTATGCATTAGAGATAGCTGCATTCACGATAAATTGGGCACCATCTAAATCCGTTGAGATGACACTGTATGAACTGTGGTTTGGCAAGAAACCAAAGTTGTCGTTTCTTAAAGTTTGGGGCTGCGATGCTTATGTGAAAAAGCTTCAACCGGATAGATCGAACCCAATTCGGAAAAATGTGTCTTCATAGGATACCCAAAAGAGACTGTTGGGTACACCTTCTCTCACAGACCCGAAGGCAAGACTTTTGTTGCTAAATTTGGAATCTTTCTAGAGAAGGAATTTCTCTCGAAAGAAGTGAGTGGGAGGAAAGTAGAACTTGATGAGGTAACTGTACCTGCTCCCTTATTGGAAAGTAGTTCATTACAAAAATCTGTTCCTGTGACTACTACACCAATTAGTGAGGAAGTTAATGATAATGATCATGAAACTTCAGATCAAGTTGTTACTGAACCTCGTAGATCAACCAGAGTAAGATCCCCACCAGAGTGGTACGGTAATCCTGTTATGGAAGTCATGTTACTAGACCATGATGAACCTACGAACTATGAAGAAGCGATGGTGAGCCCAGATTCCGCAAAATGGCTTGAGGCCTTGAAATCTGAGATGGGATCCATGTATGAGAACAAAGTGTGGACTTTGGTTGACTTGCCTGATGCTCGGCAAGCCATTGAGAATAAATGGATCTACAAGAAGAAGACTGACGCTGACGGTAATGTTACTGTCTATAAAGCTCGACTTGTTGCAAAAGGTTTTCGACAAGTTCAAGGGATTGACTATGATGAGACTTTCTCACCTGTAGCGATGCTTAAATCTG
The DNA here is from genome assembly GCA_021605145.1 of Aegilops bicornis. Taxonomy (NCBI): domain Eukaryota; kingdom Viridiplantae; phylum Streptophyta; class Magnoliopsida; order Poales; family Poaceae; genus Aegilops; species Aegilops bicornis. The sequence goes on along the minus strand of CM038672.1, from coordinate 654,631,930 downwards.
TCCGAATCATGTTAGCAATTACCGCATTTTATGATTATGAAATTTGGCAAATGGATGTCAAAACTGCATTCCTGAATGGATTTCTGGAAGAAGAATTGTATATGATGCAAGCGGAAGGTTTTGTCGATCCAAAAGGAGCTAACAAAGTATGCAAGATCCAGTGATCCATTTATGGACTGGTGCAAGCCTCTCGGAGTTGGAATAGACGCTCTGATAGTGTGATCAAAGCATTTGGTTTTATATAGACTTTTGGAGAAGCCTGTATTTACAAGAAAGTGAGTGGGAGCACTACAGCATTTCTGATAAATATATGTGAATGACATATTGTTGATCGGAAATAATGTAGAATTTACGGAAAGCATAAAGGAGTATTTGAAAGGAGTTTTTTCAAAGAAAGACCTCGGTGACGCTACTTACATATTGAGCATCAAGATCTATAGAGATATAACAAGACACTTGATAAGTTTTTTCAATGAGTACATACCTTGACAAGATTTTGATGTAGTTCAAAATGGAACAGTCAAAGAAAGAGTTCTTGCCTGTGTTACAAGGTGTGAAATTGAGTAAGACTCAAAGCCCGACCACGACAGAAGATAGAAAGAGAATGAAAGTCATTCAGTATGCCTCAGCCATAGGTTCTATAAAGTATGCCATGCTGTGTACCAGATCTATTATATACCTCACCAAGAGTTTGGCAAGAGGGTACAATAGTGATCTAAGAGTAGATCACTGGACAACGGTCAAAATTTATCCTTAGTGGAATAAGGAAATATTTCTCGGTTATGGAGGTGATAAAGAGTTCGTCGTAAAGAGTTACATCGATGCAAGCTTTGACACCGATCTGGATGACTCTAAATCTCGATCTAGATACATATTGAAAGTGGGAGCTATTAGCTAGAGTAGCTCCGTGCAGAGCATTGTAGACATAGAAATTTGCAAAATACTTACGGATCTGAATGTGACAGACCCATTGACTAAAATTATCTCACAAGCAAAACATGATCACACCTTAGTACTCTTTGGGTGTTAATCACATAGCAATGTGAACTAGATTATTGACTCTAGTGAAACCTTTGAGTGTTGGTCACATGGCGATGTGAACTATGGGTGTTAGTCACATGGTGATGTGAAGTATTGGTGTTAAATCACATGGCGATGTGAAACTAGATTATTGACTCTAGTGCAAGTGGGAGACTGAAGGAAATATGCCCTAGAGGCAATAATAAATTTATTATTTATTTCCTTATTTCATGATAAATGTTTATTATTCATGCTAGAATTGTATTAAACGGAAACTTAGTACATGTGTGAATACATAGACAAACAGAGTGTCACTAGTATGCCTCTACTTGACTAGCTCGTTGAATCAAAGATGGTTAAGTTTCCTAGCCATAGACATGAGCTGTCATTTGGTTAACGGGATCACATCATTAGAGAATTATGTGATTGACTTTACCCATTCCGTTAGCTTGGCACTTGATCGTTTAGTATGTTGCCATTGCTTTCTTCATGACTTATACATGTTCCTATGACTATGAGATTATGCAACTCCCGTTTACCGGAGGAACACTTTGTGTGCTACCAAACGTCACAATGTAACAGGGTGATTATAAAGGTGCTCTACTGGTGTCTCCGAAGGTACTTGTTGGGTTGGCGTATTTCGAGATTAGGATTTGTCACTTCGATTGTCGGAGAGGTATCTCTGGGCCCACTCGGTAATGCACATCACTATAAGCCTTGCAAGCATTGCAACTAATGAGTAAATTGCGGAATGATGTATTACGGAACGAGTAAAGAGACTTGCGGGTAACGAGATTGAACTAGGTATTGAGATACCGACGATCGAATCTCGGGCAAGTAACATACCAATGACAAAGGGAACAACGTATGTCGTTATGCGGTTTTTGACCGGTAAAGATCTTTGTAGAATATGTGGGAGCCAATATGAGCATCCTGTTGGGGAAAGTAGTAATTTCAAAAAAATTCCTACGCACACGCAAGATCATGGTGATGCATAGCAACGAGAGGGGGAGTGTATCTTCATACCCTTGAAGATCGCTAAGCGGAAGCGTTTATCAACGCGGTTGATGTAGTCATACGTCTTCACGATCCGACCGATCCAAGTACCGAACGCACGGCACCTCCGAGTTCTGCACACGTTCAGCTTGATGACGTCCTCGCCTTCTCGATCCAGGAAGACGGGCGAAGTAATACATGAGTTCCGGCAGCACGACGACGTGGTGACGGTGTTGGTGAAGAATAATCTCCGCAGGGCTTCGCCTAAGCACTACGGAAACTATGACGGAGGATAAACTAGAGGGGACGGGGTTGCCGGCACACGGCTTGGTGTTTCTTGATGTGTCTTTGGTGCTAGCCCTGCCCCTCTATTTATATGTTGAGCCTTGGGGTCGAAACTTACAGTAAAAGCCTCCACAAAGTCAGTTTCAACCAAAAGGCAAGAGTCCTTCTCGGACTCGGGGCGAACGCCAGGTTCCCGGCGTCTCGGACACGTATGCCGAGGACCTGGCGTGCAGCCCCTGGACTCATAAAATTTCCTTTTGCGCTTCCCAAAAACCTTGTGGGCTTTCCCCTTTGGCCTAAATAACGTGTTCTCGTACCCAAACATTTCGGGAAACATCCGGAACCCCTTCCGGTGAATTCTGGAACCCTTCCGGAGACCAAACAACATTATTTCATATATTAAACTCTATCTCCGGACCATTCCGGAGTTCCTTGTCATGTCCGTGATCTCATCTGGGACTCCGAACAACATTCGGTCACCAACATACATAACTTATATAATACTATATCGCCAATCTAACGCGAGCGTTAGCGTGCGGACCCTACGGGTTCGAGAACTATGTAGACATGACCGAGACATTTCTCTGGTCAATAACCAATAGCGGAACCTGGATGACCATATTGGCTCCTACATATTCTAAGAAGATCTTTATCGGTCGAACCGCATAACAACATACGTTGTGTCCTTTGTCATCGGTATGTTACTTGCCCGAGATTCGATTGTCGGTATCTCAATACCTAGTTCAATCTCGTTACTGGCAAGTCTCTTTAGTCGTTATGTAATGCATCATCCTGCAACTAACTCATTAGCTACATTTTCTTGCAAGGCTTATGGTGATGTGCATTACCGAGAGGGCCCAGAGATACCTCTCCGACAGTCGGAGTGACAAATCCTAATCTCGAAATACGCCAACTCAACATGTACCTTCGGAGACACCTGTATTGCTCCTTTATAATCACCCAGTTACGTTGTGATGTTTGGTAGCACACAAAGTGTTCCTCCGGTAAACGGGAGTTGCATAATCTCATAGTTGTAGGAACATGTACAAGTCATGAAGAAAGCAATAGCAACATACCAAACGATCAAGTGCTAAGCTAATGGAATGGGTCAGGTCAATCACATCATTCTCCTAATGATGTGATCCCGTTAATCAAATGACAACTCATGTCTATGGTTAGGAAACTTAACCATCTTTGATTAATGGGCTAGTCAAGTAGAGGCATACTAGTGACACTATGTTTTTCTATGTATTCACACATGTATTATGTTTCCGGTTAATACAATTCTAGCATGAATAATAAAAATTTATCATGAAATAAGGAAATAAATAATAACTTTATTATTGCCTCTAGGGCATATTTCCTTCAGTCTCCCACTTGCACTAGAGTCAATAATCTAGTTCACATCATCATGTGATTTAACACCAATATTCATATCGGTATATGATTAACACCCATAGTTCACATCGTCATGTGACCAACACCCAAAAGGGTTTACTAGAGTCAATAATCTAGTTCACATTGCTATGTGATTAACACCCAAAGAGTACTAAGTTATGATCATGTTTTGTTCGTGAGAGAAGTTTAGTCAACGAGTCAATCACATTCAGAGCCGTATGTATTTAGCAAATATTCTATGTCTACAATGCTCTGCATGGAGCTACTCTAGCTAATTGCTCCCACTTTAAATATGTATCCAGATTGAGCCTCAGAGTCATCTGGATCAGTGTCAAAACTTGCATCGACGTAACCCTTTACGACGAACCTCTTTTCACCTCCATAATCGAGAAACATATCCTTATTCCACTAAGGATAATTTTGACCAATGGCCAGTGATCTACTCCTAGATCACTATTGTACTCCCTTGCCAAACCAGGGCAGAGTATACAATAGGTCTGGTCCATAGCATGGCATACTGTTTAAGAACCTATGACTGAGGCATAGGGAATAACTTTCATTCTCTTTCTATTTTCTGCCGTGGTCAGGATTTGAGTCTTACTCAATTTCATACTTTTGCAACACAGGCAAGAACTCTTTCTTTGACTGTTCCATTTTGAACTACTTCAAAATCTTGTCAAGGTATGTACTCATTGAAAATCTTATCAAGCCGCCTTGATCTATCTCAATAGATCTTGATGCTCAATATGTAAGTAGCTTTACTGAGGTCTTTCTTTTAAAGAACTCCTTTCAAACAATTCTTTATGCTTTCCAGAAAAATTCTACATCATTTCTGATCAACAATATGCCACTCACATATACTTATCAAAAAGGCTGTAGTGCTCCCACTCACTTTATTGTAAATACAGGCTTCACTGCAAGTCAGTATAAAACTATATGCTTTGATCAACTTACCAAAGCGTATATTCCAACTCCGAGATGCTTGCACCAGTCCATAGATGGATCGCTGGAGCTTGCACATTTTGTTAGCACCTTTAGGATTGACAAAACCTTCTGGTTGCATAATATACAACTCTTCTTTAAGAAAACCATTAAGGAATGCAGTTTTGACATCCATTTGCTAGATTTCATAAAATGTGGCAATTGCTAACATGATTCGGACAGACTTAAGCATCGCTACAGTTGATAAAATCTCATTGTAGTCAACACCTTGAACTTACCGAAAAACTTTTTGCGACAAGTCGATCTTTGTAGATAGTAACACTACTATCAATGTCCATCTTCCTCTTGAAGATCCATTTATTTTCTATGGCTTGCCGATCATCGGGAAAGTCCACCAAAGTCCATACCTTGTTCTCATACATGGATCCTATATCAGATTTCATGGCCTGCAGCCATTTCGCGGAATCTGGGCTCATCATCGCTTCCTCATAGTTCGTAGGTTTATCATGGTCTAGTAAGATGACTTTCAGAACAGGATTACCACTCTGGTGCTGACCGTACTCTGGAAGACCTACGAGGTTCTGTAGTAACTTGATCTGAAGTTTCATGATCATCATCATTAGCTTCCTCACTAATTGGTGTAGCAATCACTGGAACTGATTTCTGTGATGAACTACTTTCCAATTCGGGAGAAGGTACAATTATGTTATCAAGCTCTACTTTCCTCCCACTCACTTCTTTCGAGAGAAACTTCTTCTCTAGAAAGGATCCATTCTTGGCAACGAATGTCTTGCCTTCGGATTTGTGATAGAAGGTGTACCCAACAATTTCCTTTGGGTACTCTATGAAGACGCAATTCTCCGATTTGGGTTCGAGCTTATCAGATTGAAACTTTTTCACATAAGCATCATAGCCCCAAACTTTAAGAAATGGCAACTTTGGTTTCTTGCCAAACCATAGTTAATATGGCGTCGTCTCAATGGATTTTGATGGTGCCCTATTTATAGTGAATGCAGCTGTCTCAAATGCATAATCCCAAAACGACTGTGGTAAATTGGTAAAATACATCATAGATCACACCATATCCAATAGAGTGCGGCTATGATGTTCGGACACACCATTACACTTTGGTATTCCATGTGGCATGAGCTGTGAAACTATTCCACATTGTTTTAAATGAAGGCCAAACTCGTAAGTCAAATATTCTCCTCTACGATCAGATTGTAGAAACTTTATTTTCTTGTTACGATGATTGTCCACTTCACTTCTGAAATTCTTTGAACTTTTCAAATGTTTCAGACTTGTGCTTCATTAAGTAGATATACTCATATCTGCTCAAATCATTTGTGAAGGCCAGAAAATAACGATACTCGCCACGAGCATCAACACTCATTGGACCACATACATCGGTATGTATTATTTCCAACAAGTCAATAGATCGTTCCATTGTTCCGGAGGACGGTGTTTTAGTCATCTTGCCCAAAAGGCACGGTTCCCAAGAATCAAATGATTCATAACCAAGTGATTCCGAAAATCCATCATTATGGAGTTTCTTCATGCGCTTTACACCGATATGACCCAAACGGCAGTGCCACAAATATGTTGCACTATCATTATCAACATTGCATCTTTTGGCATTAATATTATGAATATGTGTATCGCTACGATCGAGATCCAACAAACTATTTTCATTAGGTGTATGATCATTGAAGGTTTTA